>JAWHQI010000082.1:7200000-8400000 GCA_033032865.1 Dactylorhiza incarnata | reverse complement strand
AAGCTAGTATCATCTTATCTAGAACAACACAATATATATTACATAACAATAACAAGATCAAAGTACATGTTTTAAATATGACATCAACTTTGACACTTTCTGACTAATGAATATTACATCACTTTCCAACCAAAGCTCCGACACCCTACAAATAAAAGAGAGTAATTGTTAATGTTTAAAAAAACATGAGAGCAAAAACATCCATAAACACTCACATTCATACATACACAATTCATTTACACACCCCATAAAAACAAACATATATTAAAAGATGCGCACACACCATCTATATATTCACAAATATCCATACCCCCCCCCCCCCCCCCCCCAGGACGCGCATACATACACATTATCCCAACTGGGTTGTAGTTCATTGAACTACAGCAGCAACAGTTCATTGAACTACATCAGCAGCTGCTCATTGAATTGCAGCAGCAGTTCATTGATTTGCAACAGCAGTTCATTGAATTGCAACAACAGTTCATTGAACTACAACTTACTAGCGGGTTGTAGTTCATTGATTTGCCACTACTAGAAATGTGATCTTTTACCACATTTTTTTGCCAGAGAAAAAAAATCATGGCTAATACTAATATATTAGCCACGGTTGTAAGAAATATGGCTAATGGTTCAGTTTTACACAGGGCTCAAACAGGCATAGTTAATACTCATGTATTAGCCACAACAAATCGTAATCACGGCAACAAATGACATTATTTGCCACGGTTTATATATTTTGTAGCAAATACTCCCCTTTAGCCACTTTTTTTTTTCAACCAATATTTATGACAAAACTTAATTTTCATGCAATTGAAGTTTAAAAAAAGTTTGAGCGTCGACTCGACTTGTTTGTGTTGGGCTCCATTAGTGAACTGTTTCCAGCAATTCACTGAAAATCAGTGAACTGTTGGAGCAGTTCGCTGAATTCAATGTAAGAATCTTGCAATATATTTTGAATTAGAATTTTAATAGAAAATATTATTTAAAATATTTAAGAATAAGAAATAAAATCGAGTTAGTGAACAACAAAGAGAGACTCGATTTTATTTCATAAAACTTTGATTACATAATGTTTGATTTCTATGACGCAAGAAATCAAGGCGTGAATGAAAAACCATTTTTCGTTTTCTATACCGACCCTTCTCTCAAGGACCGGTTGGCTCTAGCCCATCACTCCTCAAATAAAGCCTCGAGCCGCCCCCTAGATCTAAACCCTAGACCTAGTCGTCAACACACGCGGTGAATTCCCCCTAAGCCACACAAGGACCTAGTCGCAAACAACCGTGGTGAATTCTTCACCTCACACGAAAACAAAAGAGAAAATCAAATGCAATATAAAGTAAAAAACTCTCTATAGAGATTTCTGAAAGATCAACGTTGTCGACGGGTTCGTTCTTCGCTTTGAATAAGCGTGATGAATCCTCCTTCAAAAAATACTCTTTTTGATCTTGTAGTTGTTGATGAGAGTACTCTCAACCATCTGAAATAAGGTACATCACAGAGTGCTCGGTGTGGTAGGGTTAGGGCTTCAATTCATCAACGAGAGCATCAAAAATTATTTTTTATAGATTAAGACATCTACCGTCTGACGGTATTGATAACGCCTGACGGTGACACTTAAGACAATATTTTAAGCGCCAAAATCTTCAATCTGGAAAGGAGATTATGCACTTTAGGATTTTTTTCATTTTATGCAATGCTAACACCCGACATTAGCGATACCGCCCAGCGGCAGTATCCTTTCATAGGTTCATCGTTCTTCTCGCCAGAGATCTTCCCCTGAATTTCATTTTGGCGCACTTGCATATTCCAGGGCTAATGTCTGACATTAGAAATAGCGTCCAGCGATAGTGGATTTATCGACGAGAGGCATATCTTCAGGAAGTCTTCATGTCGACTAGAATACTCCATGTCGACTAGACCAGCATCCGACACGAGGACAATATCGACCAGACGCTAACGCCAGCGTTAGTGCTAACACCACGCGCTAGTGGTCACTTTACATCTTTGCCCTTGATCAATACCTCATTCAACTTATAGCATCACAGTGTCATACATGTAAGTTCCTGCAGGCTGTAAACAGAAAACAAGTTTGATCAAATAAATATGAGATTTGTTATTCTCAAATCAAAGAGATGCGGAAAATCATGTTCGAACACAAAATACCTAAATCAATCCATGAAGTTTGGGTGGGAGTTGAAATAGGCCCCTAAAATTTAAAATGGTTGAAATCCGTTCTTAAATTTTCTAAACTTTTTTAAATAAGTCCTAATTAACGGAAGTTGCTGATTTCTCCACTTTTCTGTTCAGGTCGAAGAAGAAAAAGTTGTCTGCCTCCTCCTTCCTGCACACCATGATGGATGCTCGCCGTCGGAGAAGACCTCTCTACTCATTAATTTCCCCATCAAAGGGGAGAAGCAGTGAAATTTTTGGCCACCATGAATGCTTATTCGGAGCTATCATCCATGAATACAAGATTTTCAGTAAGAAGAAGTTGTCTGCCTCCCCTTCCTGCCCGCCATGATGGCTCTTAGTCGTCGTATAATCGGCTGACAGGCAGCCTCCCCGCTTAATTAACAATAAATTAATAAGAAATTGTTTTTTTTTTCAACTTCCATTAACAAGGACTTACTAAGAAAAGTGTAGAAATTTTAGGACTAATTTCAATCATTTTAAATCTTCGGGATCTTATTTCAATTTTTACCTAAATTTTAGAGACTCATTTAAGTATTTTACCATATATTAATTAATGGCCTTTTGTTGGAGTTGGGGAACACTTCCGGCTCTCTTGTTTTTCACATCGGATTAGCCCACGTGAGCTTAGAGACGTCGGAGCGTGACTCTCTCCGATGACTGAAGTACCAGCAGACGCGGGGGTTCGGGGGCGGCGAGCCCCCGACGGCAGTTTTCGGCTAAGAGCATTTGGAGGCGTCTACGAGGAGTTCGTGGAGAGGCGTTTTCCAGCGGTGGTTCCTCCGTTTCTTGTCCAAAAAGAAGGGTGCGAGGTAGAATCGGTTTTGATCCTTGTAACTTTGTGTGATTTGTAATCTCTATTCGTGAATACAAGAAGGTGAATGAGGCGGGATAGGGGACGTAGCCCAGTTTTGGGTGAACCTCTTAAATCTACGTGTTTGTTGTGTTTTTACTTTCTGTTTTACCTTCGAACCTCTCTTCTCGGCACCCCCATTTTTCTACACCTTTCAATTTGTACACTCATATTCTCTCTCTTCTCTTCTCTATTCCCTCTTAGGCGAAAATATAAAATGTACGCCAAAAACAAGTGGCACATTATTATATTGAAATTCAGTTAACGTTTATTTGTCTTTAAAGTTTTAATGCTCCATCGACGTGAATATTTAATATTATCAATTTATTAAAAAAAATTATTAAAAAATTCATTAAAATGAATTATATTATTTTTATCATCTTTTAAATAAAATAATAATATTAAATATCCGCGGTAGCATCACATTACTGCCTTAGCAGCACAGCATCATCTAAAATTGTTGAAAACTTAAAAGGAAGCTCGAACAAAGGCTTTAATGATGTGTTTTTGCTCCGATAAATTTGGTTAAAAATGCCACCGTTATAAAACATATGTTTGATATGACAACGGTTATGACCGTCGCCGAGAAAAAAAAATTAATTTTGAGCGTAAAAGTGAACAAAAAAAACTAATTTTGAGCATAAAAGTGGATGCAGTTCCTTAAGTGAGGTCGGGCGTACACGAACGATGGTTCATAACCGCTGCGTTGCGCTAAACTGACCCGTGGTAGTAAAGTTTTGCTCGTCTCATTACGCGGACTAACAAACGGGATCATGTGCTTGTTGGATGCAGTAATTCTAACATTGAAACACCTTCCATTTAGCCATGTTTGACACGAAGGTTGTCATCCGAGCTCGGCCCTTCTTCTATGTTGAAGCGAAATCATCGTTTTGGCGAAAAAATGTGTTTCGCGATGCCCCTATTTTATAATTTTTATTTTCTGAGTTTCCTAAATGCAGGGATGAAATGGGTGTTCTGAGTTCTAGCTGAGGTATTCGTGACACCCCTATAATCCTCATTTCTTGAGTTTCGTAAGTGCGGAGAAGAAATAGGTGTTCGTGAGTTCTTGCCCAGGTATTCGCGATACCCCCTTTTTCATAATCTTCATTTCCTGAGTTTCCTAAGTGCAGGGATGAAATAGGTGTTCGTGAGTCCTCGCCTGGGTATTCACGACACTCCTATTTTATAATTAATCTCCATTTCTTGTGTATTCTAAGTGCAATGATAAAATAGGTGTTCGCGAGTTTTCTCCAAGATATTCGCGGCACCCCTCTTTTATAATCAATATTACTTGAATTTTCTGAGTTCAAGAATAAGAATGTGCCCGCGTGTTCATCCTCAGTACTCGCATGAACTCTTCTTTTTACCTATGAGTCATGTGTTTTCTTAAGTAGAGGAATCAAAATGTATTCACGAGATTCCTTCAGGTACTCGTGTGGTCTCGTCTTTTTCTGCCTATTGTTCTTGTGTTTTCTTAATGTAGAAACTTGCGAGTTCCACTTCAAGGACTCACGAGTTCTCCGCAAGTATTCACAATTTTTCACAGATGTTTGTAAGATCTCTGCAGGTATTTGCGAGCTCTTCTCAGAGGAGGTGTATCGCGACAATATTCGTGGGTAGTCTTATTTTTTTGAAGTTCTTGCAAATATGTAAAATTGTGGGGATCTTATTTACCCATAATTCAACGATCACCTCCTCCAAGACAGGATCAACCGGAGTATCTTCACAACTTGGGAAAATTCCCCCAACGAGTTCACAGATACTGTCTTTGGTCATAGCATATGTGAGTGCTGCCAGAGTACTCGCAGAAGTCATCCTCAAGCCACTAGTTCAAGCACAACACCCAAGCAAGGTCTCGTACTACCTATCAGAACTCGTCGGTCCTCCACTAATATTTGTCGACCATTTGTTGTTATTCACGGAACCTCCGTTGGTATTCGTCGATCCTCACCAATACTCGCCTACCCTGCAAGAAACTCGCAAGACCTGCTTTCATATCAGCAAACTCGCGGTCTCTCGTGTATATTTAGTTAGATTTTTTGCCCCCCATGTAAGCGGGCAACACAACTTCTTGGTCCATGTTCGAGTTTCCAATAAATAGATCGTGAACAGTGATCGTGGAGGCAACGGTTCTTGGCTCACGAAACCCTCCAATACTCACGGGTGTCGGCAAGTACCCTCCAGAGCATCCGTGATTACACTTCAGGGTGACCCCACAGTCGACAACTTCTGAGATGACTTTTGATGGCTAAGGACCATATCATGTAGTATGTTCCATCCAGAGTGACACGCAAGCAAGACTCAGAGGTCAGGGTGTTTTTGGACATTAGCACAGAGAGAATTCCTAGATAAAGGTAGTGATAACTTTCAAACGAAGTTGAATTTGGGCGACCTCGATCGACGAGGTCAAAACAAGCCCAAACGGGCAAATCTGATTTGTCGGTGTGTGGGAAATTTTGTATCCGGTCCTAGCAGGTATTATATGCCCAAATTTGGCGGTCGGATCAAAAATTATGATTGTTTGAAGTTTGTGTCGCAGAAGCTCGGTAAGAGATTTTACGGGCTCGCAGTCGAAGCTCACAGGAACAGACGGTGAGTTCTGCAGACCTCTTCCTATAGAAGAATATGCAAGTCTTGCAGCAGAAGGATTCCCCCAGTGGAAGGAGTGGCGAGTTCCATTGCAGAGGGGAGTCGGTGAGTTCCTGTGAAGAGGGGATTCAGCGAGTTCCTGTGTAGAGGGGACTTGGCGAGTTCCAATAAAGACTAGGGGAGTCAGCGAGTTCCAGTGAAGAGGGCAGTCAGCGAGTTTTGGCAGAGGAGACCAGCTGAAGAGAATTTATAAAAGGGCGTGGAGAGCGGGACTTGGTTGGGACAAGGCTGAGCACATAAACTGGCGAACTCCCGAGGCAGAAGCTACGAGTACCTAAAAAAAGGGAAACAAGTTCTAGCGGACGAAAGAGCTCTACGTTAGATCGAACCTCGCTCTGATACCGTGTTAAAATAATAGAAAGCAGAAAGATTGAATATTTTTTCATCTCTTAAATGGGTTTAAATAGGTAAAGAGGAGAGAATAATTTACCATTAGAAGATGCGGGACTAAAAAGAAGCTAATGGAATTGGATGAGGAATGAAATGACTTGGATGAATGAGCCACTAAATTTCATCAGATAGTTTGCGACTGACAATGTACTCTTCAATTTTATAAATGGAGAAATTGAAAACTGACTTTGGACTAGAGAGACTTTATGTAGAAAAGTCGGTCTCTATAGGATACTTCTAAAGAAGAAACTCCATGGATTGAAGATACAAGGATGTAGCAACATGTACGAACACTTCAATGAATTCAATGAACTTTGATTCAGTTACATGTTATCGGCGCACTGGTGGAGAATGAAGATAAGACCCTCTTGCTTAACTCGTTTATGTTTTATCCAATCAAATAATCACGATGCTTTCATATTTGAAGGATACAATAAAGCTGGAGAAAGCCATTGCATCGCTACTACGTACCGAGTAAAATAATGAATCAACTTGCTCGTGGGGGTGAGCATATACTGTTATTGGAAGGAGGAAGGACATTTGCCAAGGTCTCGAGTGGAGCCCAAGCTCGATCACATTCAAAGAAGAACATGTCTACAACGACACTCGCATATAATCGCGACAATGATGATCTGCTCATCCTCATCAGGAGTAAATCTTTGGATTTTGTAAGCTCGCAAAATATTTGAGCATATGCATCTCAGTTCAGTTCTTTAGTGATCACTGGGGAAGAAACAATTGATATTTTTGAATGCACCATCACATGATGGGTTCCATTTTATACCAAAATTGTGAGTATTTTTTGTCATTTTCCGTCGGTCGTTCGTGCCCTACTGCTCCCTGATGCACGGGCTACACCTGTTTTTTTTTTAATCTTGCAAATAAGAAATTAAATAAAGGAGACAATTTTAGGTACGTGCGTGTACAGAGAGGATCGTAGGAGACCTTTTTTCTTGACAAATTACCGTTTAAATTACAGTTGTAATTTAGTTCAAAAATTTCACTTTTTTATAGGTGTATATTCATCCTAAAATATATACGTATGACTACTTAAAATGACCGTTAAAATGCATGGATTAATATTTCATGACTCTTTTTTAAAAATAAAATAAAAAAATATAGCGTATATTTGAATTTCCCCTACGATCCTCTCTGTATGCGCTCGTACCTAAAATTTGTTCTAAATAAAGAGAGGGTAAAGCTGGTATAATGAATGTTGCATCAAAGACTCATCTTATCCATGGATATATGATTGGATTCATCATATAAATGCTCTCGAATAACTTCACTTTAGATAGCAATTAGCAAAAGTGATAGATTAAAATCTCAAACTTCAAGCACTCCTACAAACTCGGAGAAACCCGCGCGAAAACAAAAGAAAACAACAGCTCTAACATCATTCAGAGAAGATGTCGACCACGCCGAGAGAGAACGACCGGACCAACCCACGTTCGATTGCCGCTGGACATCAACCCGTATTCGCGGAAACAAGCCTCCCGACGGCCGCGGCATCGGTTTTGAACGAATTCGCCAGCACCCCTTCACTAACCCCGCTCCCGAAAAGAGCCTTAGGCAGAGAGACCAGCCCAGCATTTGAACTGCCAAAGGCAGACACAGCAACTGCAGGCAACTCTGGGCTCAAATTAGTCTGAAAATGGACAAGTCCTTTGGGAAAAAGGAACACATCCCCTTCATAAAGAACCTGTGAATAGGCCTTATTGCCTGAATCAACAAATCCCACACTCAGTGTTCCCTGCAGCAGGAGCAGGAGCTCGGCGGAGCGGGGATGAGTGTGGAGAGGATTCGTCCCGTTGGGCGCGAATTGGAGGACGGCGAGCGAGACGCTCTGGCCGGCGAGCGTGGGCAATTCGAGTTGGCTCACCTTGGTGATCTTGATGGAGGTGTTCTTGGGTCCCCCCAGCAGGGTTTGGTTGAGCCCTTTGAGTGTGAAGAGGCTGGAGTTCAGCTCGACTTCGGGGGGGACGGTGAAGTCTGAAGTGATTTCTGGGTCAGCCTGAGCTGTGAGAAGGGTTGAGAGAAGCAGGATTAATGGGAGAAGCAGCAGAGGAGAAGACTTGGAAGCCATTCTTGTTTGTTTGATTGGTGGCTAGCTTCTTTGGGAGAGGAGAGGTATTTATATGCCTATGGCTGCCTTTCATTCATCTATATTATATTACATTATATATATAGGGTTATTTACAGATACCTCCCCTCAAAGTTTGCATAATTACAGTTTGCACCTCTCTAACTTTCGAAATTACAAAAATCTTCCCTCGATGTTTACATTTCATAACATCCATGCGCAAAAGTAGCCCCTTGAAGTAAATCTTGAAATGTAAACATTGAGTGGAGGTAATTGTAATTTTGAAAGTTGGAGGGGTGCGAGCTGTAATTACGCAAACTTCGAGGGGAGGTCGCAATATTAAAAGAGAAAAATTGACTTTGGTGAAACATCCAAAATTGTCAAATATAACCTTATTATTTTAAGATTGATGTTATGTGCAAATCGGTTTTGGCTACGTGCAAGGCATCAAAACTTGCGTTTTTTGAAAATACGCCTTATAGGTGCATTTTTAAGAAAAGTGTTCAGCATCAAGGTTGTAGATCTCGTCGAGAGCTACAACTTTCGTGTTGAACATTTTGCCTAAAAATGCACCTATAAGGCGTATTTTCAAAAGGCGCGAAACATTTCACAATAGTCTCGCGCATTTTTAAAATACACCTTATATGTGCATTTTTAGGCAAAATGTTCAACACGAAAGTTGTAGATCTCGACGAGATCTACAACTTTTAAAGCGTATTTTCAAAAAGCATGAGTTTTGATGATTTGCACGTAGCCAAAACAAGTTTGCACATAACATCCATCTATTTTAATCTAATGACTTAACATATATATATAAGAATCTATTTCAAAAAAAATTAAAATATAATGTTCATTCAAGTAATTACACCATATCCCCAAATTAAAAGTAATGATGAAAATTCATAAAATTGAAAAAGTTTTTAGTACAACTAATATACTTACTATGGTAGACTATCATTAGGTATGTCAGTGGTCTTTTTGAGGAATGTTGTCATTAGGCATGTTAGTGGTATTTTAGAGGAAGTACATTAAATACATTAATTTTATTAAAGTTGATTTGACATGCACGATAATATATGTGATGGGAATTTTCTTAATAGGGACGAAGCCCCGTGCATGTCGGGGTACTGTCGCAGATGACCGTAGAGGTAGAGACTCGTGCCTATCACTTGTGTGTGTGTGTCTATATATATAATATGAGGGCCGGCGCACACTACGGCCAGTTCCATTTGATAACATGCATTGACTTTATTCATTATTGAGGTGGGAGATATTTAAGAAGAAACAGCCAACCGTAAGTTGATCCAAATGGCAGAAAACTATCTCTTCTTGAAAAAAAACTAAATATAAATGATAACATATCAAACTTTGTAAGTTTGTATGATTAACTACTTCATATTTATAATATTGATTTTATATATATTAAAAAAATCTTTTTTGTTAAAGTTAAAAAAGAGATGGATTGAGAAATGACTTAATATTAATTACTTTTTTTTTGAAATACTTTTTCTCCTTTGTTCAACAAATCGTAGGCAATAGAAAATGTTGAACAATGGAAAAGAAAGGCAAATATGTATTTTGTATTGCCTACTATTTGTAAAGTAGTAATATATGCATGAGAAAGGAAATTCTTTGAAGGAGGAGGAACTAATGCCTAATTCTATATTGTTTTAGCTATTTTTCATGCAAGCGAATCTCTAGCATAATGTGTGTGGGACATACGTAAACCTTCAATTGTTTTGAACGCGACCAGCAATAAGACAATGGTGAAATCTCTCGCAGGTTTGGGAACACAATACAATCAATATAAATTTCAAGATAGACGCAAATGGAATCTGAGATCAGGACAAACACAAACAATACAAGACACGCAAAAATCTCAAAGAACACGGAACAGTTACATAACTTCGAGAACTCTCTCCCAAATATCACTCCAAAACTTGGACGACGGAGATGATGAAGGTCTAACTCTTTTCTTGTTCCTCATCATATTTCCCTACAAAATCAATAGGGGTCTAGACTTTTTCACATTAGGACTGAGCTAGCTAGATCAATCTACATTCTTCCACATTTTATATGACTCGTGAACCATTTGTACAACTCTAGAGTATTCAAAGACATCAACACGCTTTTGGGATACTCTGCATACACTTAGAATTTTCTAGAAGATTTCATGCTTCTAAAACAAGCTTTAAACAATGGTACCAGACATTATAAACTTCTCTACAAGACTTAAATTACATAGAAAATTCAAACTCCTGGAGATATATAATACTGGGGTCAAATGAACCCCTTGTCCGTGACATTCTCCTCACCAAATTCATGCATTGTCCTTGACACGTACAAAATTCGTTCCTCGCTCCACACCATATCACATTATGCGGAAACTTTTTCCGTTGCCCGTGCACACATCATATTGGTACCAAACAAATGGGGTGAACGAGGATCATTGAGGAAGCGTATTCCAAATGTGGGGCGAATGAGGATCCTTTGATAGTGATTGCGAAAATTATCACAACGAAAAAAATCATAATCTTCGAAGGGAATAACCTCGCTAGATACCTTGCTCTTCCATCTTCCAAGATATATTTCTATATCTAGTGCAAGACCAATTGTCGAAACTTCCTAGGTATTTGCAAATTTGAGTCTTGTTGATTCTACTTTAATGGGTAATCATATTCTTTCAATGACAACCTTGGATATGAAGAAATCAGTTGCACTTGTGTCAACTAAAACAGTCATCTTTTTTTATGCGACCTCAACATCTATTGTCATCTGTCCTTAGCCCGTTATTCGTCTTTTAGCATTTTTCGGGCTTGAAAAAACATCACAATGGTGGGTGGCCACCATAAGAACTTATTGTTCTTTCCCAACCTTGGCTAGTAGACATGTCATTGAGGCGATGCATAATACTTAATCGTAACATTTCTTTTCTCTTCTTCATCCTCACATGCTGCCTTACTTTTGTGCATCATGATTGTCAATGATCCTTGCTTTGGGAATTCCTCATGTGTGAGATCCCTTGGACACAAAGCAAATGTGGCCTCTCTTCCTTTATATGTATCCATTTTGACAGCGCACTGTACTCCTCAAGTCATGCATTCCCCTTCCCCGCCCCTCCCCACCCAAAAAAAACCTTATCATGGTGGTCCATGTCTCTTTTGGGGTGAACACTACGTGATTTAGCTACAACGGTCTCCTCGTCAACTGTCTAAGTCCCGCATCTTCAAACTTCTTCTTTCGACCGTGCTTGAATTCCATCTATGAAATAAAATTTACAACCATTCTCATACATGTCAAGATTTTGCATTGTAAGTGTGGTAAATACGCTCAAATATTCTACAATAGTTCTCATTTGTTTTAGCTTCCATAACTTATTTCGTCCATGACACACTACGTTTGTGTTATACACCCGTAAAGGCCTCGGGTTGCGTCTAAAGAAAGCCCCGCCGAAGAGAGGTGGGGTCAACGGTCAACGCATAATCGCTTAAGTTTGAGAGATCGAACCCGCCATTTCCACCGCCCGTGGCCGAGGTCTGAGCGCGCGCAAGCCACAGTTTCTCAGATTTCAGGAACAACCTGTCGCTTTTTTCGCCTCCAACAGAACTGCCCGAACTGTTGGAGTTACCATTATGATCTAGAAGTGGTCAAACATGTAGTCTCACTGCCAACGCGATATGAGCCTGCAGGGTCGCACATAAGAGCATGTGGAGAAGATGAAAGATTGACTGTGTTGGTAAAGGTTACCAATCACCATATAGAATGGGGGAGGTCCAGCAAATGTTGCTGTCTGAATTCGTCGGGTTTACAGGGATAGAATTCGTCGGGTTTTCACGGATAGAATTCGTCGGGATTCGTCGGATATGATTCGTCGGATAGAATTCGTCGGGATTCGTCGGATGTGATTCGTCGGAATTCGTCGAATTGTCCCGTGAAAACTCGACGAATGCTGTTCCGTGGAATCCCGACGAATTGTAACAGAAACCCCGATTCTGCTGTGTGGTTTGCGGATAGCGATTCTTCTAGAAGTCTGTTTATCCTTTGGGTATAAATAGAACTTCTTTTAGGGTTCTCATAACTTACGAAGGAATCCAATCGACGGAAGAGTTTCGCCTCTCGCCCTAGCCGACGGAAGTGTTCCGCCGCCCGTTCGCCTCCGCCGACCTCCTCTCCGACGATTGTCGCCGGTGTTGTTCTTCCTGAAGTGGATCTAGCAATCCGTGGAAGCGCAAGGTGTAGTCTTCTTCTCCCGGCTCATGTGGACTGTTGTAGAGACGTAGACATTATTCTACGTGAGGACTCGGACAGCCGACGACGGGACTTATCTTCTTGGAGCATCTAGGTTGGATTTGATCCAACTCCGCAAAGGTAATTTTCATACCTAGCATTTTTGTTGACTTCTTGATTCAATATTCATGGCCCGATCCAAATTCTTTTGGGTTATTCTGTTTATTTCCGTTGCGCCTACATACGATGTATGGTTGTAGAAAAACCCAACAGTGGTATCAGAGGCAGGTTACGGTCATGAATGTTGTTTCAGAAGTTTGGTTATTCTAGTACGTGCAAATCTAGGTATTTAGAAGCGTTCTAAATGTCAAGATTTCTTCCTGGAACATCAAAAGTTGATGATTTTTCCATGGGAAATCGGTGGTGATTTTGAAAAATTGAACCCCGCCAGGAACGTCTGGAATTTCGTGGTAATTTCTAATTGTTAGAAATTGTTGTCTCCTTAGCAGTAACCGTCCCTCAAGTGGTTAATGAACTCTTGTATTGTTTTGGATTTTGAATCCAACAATGAAAGACGAGCTTGTCTACCGCTTTAAGTCGAGTTGTCTTTGCCTTTGTCCAATGCATGTAAATCTGAAGATTTGGAAGAGTTCTAAATGTCCAGATTTAGCCCTTTCGTCTATCAAAGGTTGATAGTCTTATGTTGTGCACATAAGTGATGCATGTGAATTTTAGAAAGCTTGTTTTTCTGTGGATGTGCACTTTGATCAAATGTTGATCATGGTTAAGTGTTAACCTATTATTAAAAATTAAAATCTCTTCATCAAATATTAAGTGTTCGGATGCCTTCCGATGGATGACACTCTTCCTGCCTCGATCGATGAAGTGTGGGCTTGCCAAAGCAAGGTGCATTAATCTATCTTGGTAAGGGTGCGAGCGGATAATTGTGATATCCCACTGTCGACATCGGGTCTAACTTAACTAGGTGACCTCAAAGGTTGAGTGCCTAGAGGCATAGGGTTGGCATGCACTATATTATGGATGCGAATAAGGAGTTATTCACCAGCCATACAAGAGTTGCATGAGGATGCAATTGGCAAGCGTTGCCTACCTAAATAACCGCATTATGAGAGGAACGCCAAAGCGGACTCGTGGTGTTGGTGAAATACGGATCTTGTCCACTAAGAGAGTAGCTCGCATGGACTCTCCGAATTGATAGTGAGGGCTATCAATTTGAATAAAATAGTGGGAGTATTTAATTGAAGTCCAAATTAAAATAAATTGTATTTTGAAATTTTGGTACTGATTAAATTCTGCATGAATTCTTGTAGAATTCCATGGCAAGTGGTTCACATTCCACCTTGTCCCTAAGAGCTATCCTTGAGAAGGACAAGCTTAGTGGGACGAATTACATGGACTGGTATAGGAACCTGAGAATTGTTCTCAGGCAAGAGCGAAAGCTCTACGTCTTGGAAGAAGAAGCCCCCGAGGTGCCGACCGGGAACTCGTCCCGTGTTGATAAGGATGCTTATAAGAAGTATACCGATGACGTCTTAGACGTCGAGTGCCTTATGCTTGCCACCATGAACTCTGAGCTTCAGAAGCAACACGAGAACATGGGGTGCAAGGAGATTGACGAGCACCTAAAGAAAATGTTTCAAGGGCAAGCTCGTCAAGAGAGGTTCGATGTCACGAAGGCCTTATTTCAGTGCAAAATGGGAGCTCGAGACTCAGTTGGTACTCACGTACTCAAGATGATTGGGTATATAGAGAACCTGGAGAGACTGGGTTTTCCTCTGGGTCAAGAGTTGGCCACAGATCTTATCCTGCAATCGTTGCCGGATAGTTATGAGCAGTTTGTCTTGAACTACAACATGAATGAAATAGACAAGACACTGCCCGAGCTCCTAGGCATGTTGCGAACTGCCGAGATAAATATGAAGAAGGCCAAGCCTGCTAGTCCTATATTGATGGTACATAAAGGCAAGGGTAAGGCCAAGGGCTTCAAGAAGACGAAGGTGGGACCTAAGTCATATCTTGAGCCCAAATCTTCTGCGCTGAAAAAGAAGAGCACCGTGAAGGAAGGGAAATGCCACCACTGTGGCAAGGCTGGTCATTGGAGGAGGAATTGTCCTTCGTACATTGACGGTCTGCAGAAAATGAAGGGAGGTATGACTTCCGCTTCGAATATTTACGTTATAGAGATAAACCTTTCTGCTCCTTCATCTTGGGTATTGGATACCGGATGTGGTTCTCACATTTGTACAAATGTGCAGGAACTAGGAAGGAAGAGATTGCTGAGTAAAGGAGAGGTGGACCTGCGCGTCGACAATGGAGCAAGAGTTGCTGTTGTAGCCGTAGGGGTTTACCGTCTTTCTTTGCCCAGTGAGCTTGTAATAGAACTTAATAATTGTTATTATGTTCCGGCCATAACTAGAAACATTATATCCATTTCATGCTTAGACATGATTGGATTTTCTTTTATAATTAAGAACAATTGTTGTTCTATATTTAAGAATGATGTTTGTTATGCTGTGGCTCAATTGTTTAATGGTCTTTATGTTTTGAACCTAGACCATCCGATCTATAATGTAGATAATAATAAAAGACTAAGAACAAATGACTCAAATCCTACATATCTCTGGCATTGTCGTTTGGGCCATATAAACGAGAAGCGCATATCCAAGCTCCATAAAGATGGACTATTGGACTCATTTGATTATGAATCATTTGAGCGATGCGAGTCTTGTTTATTAGGCAAGATGACTAAAGCCCCTTTCACTGGTTATACTGAGAGGGCTGAGGATCTTTTGGGTATAGTACATAGTGATGTATGCGGACCCATGAGTTCTATGGCTAGAGGTGGGTATTTCTACTTCGTTACATTTACTGATGATTTCAGTAGATACGGATACGTGTATCTTATGAAGTGCAAATCCGAAACTTTTGAAAAGTTCAACGAGTTTAAGAATGAAGTGGAGAACCAATTGGGTAAAAAGGTTAAAGCACTCCGATCTGATCGAGGTGGCGAATACCTGAGTCATGAGTTTCGTGATCATCTGAAAGAGTGTGGTATTGTATCACTGCTCACTCCACCTAGGACACTGCAACATAATGGTGTGTCTGAGAGGAGAAATCGTACTCTGTTAGACATGGTACGGTCGATGATGAGTCATGCAGACTTGCCTGTTTCCTTTTGGGGTTTTGCTTTAGAGACTGCTGCAATGACACTGAATTGCGCTCTGACGAAAACGGTTCTAAAGACACCATATGAGATATGGACTGGGAAGCGTCCTAGTATGTCATTCATTAAAATTTGGGGCTGTGAGGCATACGTACGACGTCAAATGCCTGACAAGCTGGAACCCAAATCAGATAAGTGTTATCTGGTGGGATATCCTAAGGAAACGAAAGGATATTACTTTTACCTACCGTCTGAGGGCAAAGTGTTTGTCGCAAGGACGAGTGTCTTCTTGGAGAAAGAGTTCTTGTCAAGAAAGACGCAAAAGGTAGAACTTGAAGAAGTCCAAGAACCACAAGTAGTGAATGAACCAGAATTGGATTCTGAGCCAGGACTACAAGATGTTGTAGCTAGAGAACCTGCTCAAGAGACACAAGTCCTACGTAGATCTGGTAGACCAAGATTTGAGCCTGAGAGATATGGATTTCTCGTGTCTCAAATAGGTAATGTGTTGCTTATGGATCATGATGATGAACCAGCGACCTACCAAGAGGCTATGAATGGACCGGACTCCGACAAATGGCTTGAGGCTATGAAATCCGAAATGGACTCCATGCATACAAACCAAGTTTGGAACTTGGTGGAACCACCTGAAGGGGTACGACCCATAAGGTGCAAGTGGGTCTTCAAGAAGAAGACCGACATGGATGGGAATGTACAGACATTCAAAGGGCAACTGGTGGCTAAGGGTTTCAAGCAAATTCATGGTGTTGACTATGATGAGACTTTTTCCCCTGTTGCCATGGTAAAGTCCATTAGGATATTGCTTGCTATTGCTGCGTATTATGACTACGAGATCTGGCAGATGGATGTCAAAACGGCTTTCCTAAATGGAAACCTCCTTGAGGAAGTGTACATGACACAACCCGAGGGTTTTGTATCCCCAAATGAAGCCACTAAAATATGCAAGCTGAACAGGTCCATCTATGGATTGAAACAGGCCTCTAGAAGTTGGAATCTTCGTTTTGATGAGAAAATCAAAGAGTTTGGTTTTGTCAAGAATGAGGATGAACCGTGTGTTTACAAGCGAATCAGTGGGAGCATTGTTGTCTTCCTGATATTGTATGTAGATGACATACTGTTGATCGGGAATGACATACCTACCCTGAAAGTTGTTAAGAACAACCTAGGGAACTGCTTTTCTATGAAGGACTTAGGTGAAGCGACTTACATACTCAGTATTAAGATCTATAGAGATAGATCGAAGAAGTTGCTAGGTTTGACCCAGAGTACGTACATTGAGAAGGTGTTGAAGCGGTTCAACATGCTTGAGTCCAAGAAAGGATTTTTGCCCATGTCTCATGGTGTAAATCTCTCTAAGGACCAGTGTCCAAAATCTTGTGAAGATAAGGACCGCATGAAGTTGATTCCATATGCTTCGGCAATTGCGTCAATCATGTATGCAATGTTATGTACTCGACCCGATGTCTTTTTTGCTTTGAGCATGACTAGCAGGTATCAGTCTGATCCCGGTGAATGTCATTGGATAGCCGTAAAGAATATCCTGAAGTACTTGAGAAGGACTAAGGATGTATTCTTGGTGTATGGTGGAAAGGAAGAGCTCGTTGTAAGTGGTTACACGAATGCCAGCTTCCAAACTGATAGGGATGATTCGAAGTCTCAGTCAGGGTTTGTGTTTTGCCTGAATGGAGGAGCTGTGAGCTGGAAGAGTTCCAAGCAAGAGACAGTTGCTGATTCTACAACTGAGGCCGAGTATATCGCTACGGCAAATGCAGCGAAGGAGGCTGTGTGGATTAGGAAATTCATCGGCGAGCTAGATGTAGTTCCTAGCATTGTTGGTCCCATAGTTCTCTACTGTGATAACAATGGTGCAATTGCACAATCTAAGGAACCTAGATCCCATCAGCGCTCCAAGCACATACTTCGGCGGTTCCATCTTATTCGTGAGATTGTCGAACGAGGAGATGTGAACATTTGCAGAGTGCCGACTGAGGAGAATATTGCAGATCCACTGAAAAATCCTCTCGCGCAGAGAAAGCATGATGGTCATACTAGATCAATGGGTATACGATACCTGAGTGATCAACTCTAGTGGGAGTCTTGTGGGTTGCATGTAAAATATATATTCTGTTGGCTGTTTATTATTTATTCATATGATGAATTGTGTACCAATTATTTCCTTTTACAATTAATGGCAAGTTCTTTTATTACGATATACTGTTTCTATATGATAGAATAAAATTCGTGATAAATACCCTTAGAATGTTCGCTTCCATAGGACATCAAGTACGTGACTTGAATGTGAGAGCCTATGATTTCGAAGCTTCATTCTTAAAAGGTCCCTGGTCGAGGTATTATCGTAGAAGCTAAGGGTGATGATGATACGTTAAGATTAACATGTGTGTTGACTGATGACCGGTTCTCACAGGTCATGATATTGTGATATCAAGTCATCACGTGGGTACTTGTTAGTGAACAAGTTATACTGGACAGACCCAACCTGAGACTACTTTGTGGATTGTTACTTAAAAGTGTCACAAGTAGGTCTCATTTGACAATGGTGTTGTGGTCCTTTGACCTGAAGTCACAGCATTCATCGAGTGAGGAAGAGCGTGCTTTGATGTCATCTAAATTCTTCCTTGAAGAAGGTTGATGATAAGGGTGGTCGTTGGGTACGTTACGAATCATTTTGGTGTTTGGGTGTGAGCAGATATGGGATTTGTCCTCCTATATAACAAGAGTTGCATCCATGGGCCCCTTGATGGAATTGGACTGAGAAATGCATGGCCATGCTTGGTTGAGTCAATATGTGATATTGAGCTTACCATTCTCTGGAAGTCCGCTCTAGATCAAGAAATTTGGATTGAGCTATTAAGAGGGTGACACGGTCCATGCCTCTAGTTCTTTCCGGATGTAAGGGACAAAGACAACGCTGGAACATTGGTCATAAAGGCTTATGAGTTATGAACTCTTATTGCTTGGGGAGCAATGATGCATTGCTAGATGCCGCTCATTGTTTGTGAGGTTTTTGTTTGATACTTTCAAGATCAAGTGGGAGACTGTTGGAGTTACCATTATGATCTAGAAGTGGTCAAACATGTAGTCTCACTGCCAACGCGATATGAGCCTGCAGGGTCGCACATAAGAGCATGTGGAGAAGATGGAAGATTGACTGTGTTGGTAAAGGTTACCAATCACCATATAGAATGGGGGAGGTCCAGCAAATGTTGCTGTCTGAATTCGTCGGGTTTACACGGATAGAATTCGTCAGGTTTTCACGGATAGAATTCGTCGGGATTCGTTGGATATGATTCGTCGGATAGAATTCGTCGGGATTCGTCGGATGTGATTCGTCGGAATTCGTCGAATTGTCCCGTGAAAACTCGACGAATGCTGTTCTGTGGAATCCCGATGAATTGTAACAGAAACCCCGATTCTGCTGTGTGGTCTGCGGATAGCGATTCTTCTAGAAGTTTGTTTATCCTTTGGGTATAAATAGAACTTCTTTTAGGGTTCTCATAACTTACGAAGGAATCCAATCGACGGAAGAGTTCCGCCTCTCGCCCTAGCCGACGGAAGTGTTCCGCCGCCCGTTCGCCTCCGCCGACCTCCTCTCCGATGATTGTCGCCGGTGTTGTTCTTCCTGAAGCGGATCTATCAATCCGTGGAAGCGCAAGGTGTAGTCTTCTTCTCCCGGCTCGTGTGGACTGTTGTAGAGACGTAGACATTATTCTACGTGAGGACTCGGACAGCCGATGACGGGACTTATCTTCTTGGAGCATCTAGGTTGGATTTGATCCAACTCCGCAAAGGTAATTTTCATACCTAGCATTTTTGTTAACTTCTTGATTCAATATTCATGGCCCGATCCAAATTCTTTTGGGTTATTCTGTTTATTTCCGCTGCGCCTACATACGATGTATGGTTGTAGAAAAACCCAACACGAACTACCCGAACTGCCCGAAGGGTAAGGTGGTCATTTACGAAAAATGTCGATCCGTGTGCCCCGAACCAGAAAATATGATTCGTCCGCCGAGCACTTATGAAAACTGCAAACGGCGAAATTACCGGACTGCCCTCGGCCAAAGTTATAAAAGGAGCCCCAAGGCTTCATTTGAGGGGACATTGACTTCGGAACCCGGGAGAGCTCCTTGCAGACTTTTGCGGAATTCTCCTTCAGCGCTGGAAGATCTCCTTCGGGGACTTGAAGATTTTCTTCATCCCGAAAGGCGACACGCCTTCTCACTTTTGTTCCCCGGAGGCTTCTCACTTTTGTTCTCCGGGCCTTCTCACTTTTGTTCTCCAAGATTCTCAGAAGGGAAAAGGACTTAGTTTTCTGAAAGGTGGCCTGTCACCTCCAGAACCCTTTCTCTCTCTCTCTCACTTATTGTAACGAGCGGCGTCTTGTCGCGCTCGAGTTCTAACTACCAAGTTGTAACCCCCAGAAGATAGTGAAGTTTGGTCGGCACAGCTCCGGCCGCGTGGTTTTTTACCCTTTCTGGGTTTTCCACGTTAAAAAGTCCCAGTGTACTCAGCGAATCTCGAATTGACTGTTTGCGCGCATAGTTCACTCACGAGCTAAGGTGTTTCAATTGGACCGATCTACCAAGATCCCTAAGCGTTCCGCAATAGTTTGGCGCCGTCTGTGGGAAGATTCCCAAAACTCTTTGAAAGCCAACTGCTATGGCAAGAAAGAGTGCTCGCACTACTGAAGGGTCAATACCGGAGGGACGCGTCGACCCAGCTCCCTCCCACTCGCTTATCAACGCACCTCCCAGCTGCCTACGCCCGCAGCTGGGCTGGAAGTACGCATGCAACAGATTGAAGAGCATCAAGCCGAGATGCTGGCCCTCGTGAGGAATCTCGGGGCTCCTCAAGCTCCGATTCAACAACCAGCTCTGAAAGCACCACCACCCCCAGTTCTGAATCATGCCCTGAACCAAGAAGTCGTTCAGCAGGACGAGGCTTCAGAAGGATTCTCCAACGCGGCGAGTTCCGCTCACCTTGCCCCGCCAGCTGGAGGCCTAGAAGCTGACCACCGTCGCCATCACCCCAGAAGAGCTGCCCCTGAGCGAGCAACGGAAAGAACTACACGAGATGAAATACGCGATTTGATAGAGGAAGAGTACGCCCAAGCAGGGTGACGCGCCGCACTCGCCCGTCGTCCCGCGCATCAGGGCTCCCCGCTGTCGCCTCAAGTCCTAGCCCACCCAATTCTGAATGGCTTCAAGCTTCCCAGCATCGAGACATTCGACGGGACGGACGATCCTTTGGAACATGTCAATCACTTCACCACCGTCATGAGGATTTACAGTGCTCCTGATCAGCTCCTCTGCCAAGTGTTCCCGGCAACCTTGAAGGGACAAGCGCGCACTTGGTTCCATTCTCTGCGGAATGGGGCCATCAACAACTTCACAGAAATGGCGCAACAGTTCGTGGATCAGTTCATCGCCAACCGCCGAATTGTCCGGGATCCCTCCCATCTCTCAGGGATCCGCCAGAACGACGGGGAGATGCTCAAGGACTTCTTCCGACGCTTTACTACGGAGGCTCGGCAGATCCCAGGGGTTGACCCCGAGCTCCTGCGAGGAGTTTTCTTGGGAGGACTCCGCCCAAGTGGCTTCTACTCGGCTCTCGTGAGAGAAACCGTACCAAGTTACCCCGACCTCGTTCATCGGGTTGAAGCACAAATAGCTGCAGATGAGGCCATCAAAGCGCACCGTCGGCAGTTTGAAGGAAGCCAAGGAAGGAAGCGGGGATCATATCAAGCCCCTCGCGAACGAGAAGAACGTCGCGACGAGGAGCGCCGCGGCAACGAGCGTCGGTGTGACCCCCGAAGGGATCTGGGACCGCAGCCGCCCAGGACCTACACCCCGCTGAACACCACCAGAACGAATGTGCTTGCAACCTCTTTGCCTGCTATGATATTTAACCAAATTTTCTTCTTCCAAGCACATTCCATCGTCGCATCTAGTCCAAATCCATCAGAAAAAGACCAAATTAGCCACAAATCAAATAAATACGAGTTTACTTCTATTTCAATATCATTTAAACCTATTTTAATTGATTTAATTGAGTAATTCATAGGAAATATTGGCAAAGATGACTTCCGTTTTGGAAGTTATCAGTGCTCTACGCCATTCAGAACAACCCCGAACTCCGCATGCCCCGGATACCCCCGCCAAATCCAAGGGGCGACCAGTCCAGGTACTGCGAGTTCCATCGGGGAACCGGGCGTACCACCGAGGAGTGCACCAGACTTAAAGACGAAATCGAGCGCCTCATCCGCCAGGTACTCCTGGGAAGATTCTTACAAGGCCAGATTTCCAATCAACCCCAGCAGCCCAGGGAGGCAGGGGAGCATCCCCCCCCCCCCCCCCCCCCCCCCCCCCCCGCCCCCCGAGGCGCAGGTGGAGGAAGGCCGATGGTGGGAGAAATCGAGACGATCGCCGGACCCCCCGTCTTAGCATCGCAAATCCTCTCGATTGCCCAGCCCGTAAGAGACCACGAAGAAAAAACTCAAGCAGGATATTACGATAGCTTTCGGAGATAAAGACTTGCAAGGGTTGCGGCTTCCGCACCAGGATCCGCTCGTGATCAACGCAGGGATCGGGGATCCTTGCTTCAAGGTAAAGAGAATACTGGTCGACAACGGAAGCTCAGTCGATGTCCTGTTCCTCTCCACCTTGCAGAGTGTGAAGCTCACGAAGGACCAGCTTAGTCCTGCGGTCAGGCCCGTCTACGGCTTCGACAACAGACCTGTCCCGGTGCAGGGCATGATCATTCTCCCAGTCACATTGGGCGAGTTTCCAAGACAGTCAACGCACAACATCCAGTTCATGGTGGTAGAGTCCACCTCCGCCTATAATGCCATCTTCGGGAGGCCGCTCCAGTCAATCTTCGGGACAATCCCTTCCATTCCGCATCTGGCTATGAAGTTCTCAACTGCCGCAGGCATAGGAGTCGTAAGAGGGGACCAAGAGGCAGCCAGAACCTGCTATCTGAAGCAGGCTCAACCAGTAAGGGCAACCGCCCTCAACATCAATAACTTCGACCTACGAGACGAAGCTACTTTGCAGCAAGGAGCGCCCGTTGAAGGGCTAGTAGAAGTACCACTTTCCCGACGAGACCCGACTCAGACTGTTCAGGTCGGGTCACTCTTGTCACAAGAGGAGCGAGAAAAGTTCACAACCTTCCTACAGGAGAATGATGACATTTTCGCTTGGAGCCCAGAAGACATGCCCGGGGTAGATCCTGACGTTATCTATCACTCGTTAAACATCAACACCGCCTGCAGGCCTGTAATTCAGAAGAAGAGGAACTTTGCCCCCGAGCGTTTGAAGGTGATCGAGGAGGAAGTAGCTAAGCTCCTGGAAGCACGGTTCATACGCGAAGCAGAATACCCCACATGGCTCGCCAACGTAGTCATGGTAAAGAAGGCCTCGGGAAAATGGCAGATGTGCGTCGACTACATCAATCTGAACCAAGCATGCCCAAAAGACAGCTTCCCCCTCCCGAGGATTGACCAACTCGTCGACGCTACGGCCGGCCATGAACTGCTCAGCTTCATGGATGCTTATTCGGGTTACAACCAGATAAGGATGAACCCCGCGGACGAAGAGCATACCGCCTTCCGCACCGACCGAGGAGTCTACTGCTACAAGGTGATGCCCTTCGGCCTTAAAAATGCCGGAGCCACCTATCAAAGGCTAATGAACAAAGTCTTCAAGAATCTCATCGGAGAGACGATGGAGGTTTACGTGGACGACATGCTAGTAAAGAGCGTTCATCATTGCGACCACTTGGAAGACTTGGGAAAGTGATTCTAGCTTCTCCGCCGCTTCCAGATGCGGCTCAATCCCAGCAAATGTGCGTTTTGTGTGATGGCGAGAAAGTTCTTAGGTTTCATGGTAACCCATCGGGGAATTGAGGCCAACCCCGAGAAGATTAAGGCGTTGGAGGATATGTCGTCACCTCGCTCAATTAAGGAAGTGCAACGCCTAAACGGGAGGATCGCTGCGTTATCCCAATTTCTGTCATGGACGGGAGACAAGTATCTCCCCATCTTCAAAATCCTCCGGGGAGCGCGCCACTCAGGCTTCCAGTGGACTGACGAATGTCAGGTGGCCTTCGAGCTTCTCAAACAATACTTGGCTTCGCCACCGCTTCTGTCAAAGCCCACCCCCGGAGAAACTCTGTTCCTATACCTGGTCGTTTAGCCTACGGCTCTTAGCTCGGTGCTCGTAAAAGATGAAGGAGGGGTACATCGATCAATCTACTACCTCAGCAAAGTCCTCACCGACACCGAAACCAGATATCCGGCAGCAGACAAGACGGCCTTGGCTCTTGTTTTCTCAGCAAGAAAACTTCGACCCTACTTCCAGGCTCATGCGGTAAAGGTGTTGACACAACTCCCCTTATGGACAATCCTCCAGAAGCCGGAAGTCTCAGGGAGACTTGTAAAGTGGGTCGTAGAACTCGGCGAGTTTGACATCCAATTCCTACCTCGACCTGACATCAAGTCGCAGGTGCTCGCCGACTTTGTGGTGGAGTACACCATCCCGCCGGAAACAACTCTTATCAAAGACACCACTAGCCCCCGTTGGACCCTCTACGTCGACGGTGCCTCCGGAGCTGAAGGAGCCGGAGCAGGATTGCTCCTCATAAGCCCCGAGGAGGTCACCCTAGATTACGGTCTTCGGTTGAAATTCCCTGCAACGAATAACATTGCAGAGTACGAGATGCTGATCGCCGGTCTCCGACTCGCTATCGACTGCAAAACTGAGAACCTGACGATTTACACAGACTCTCAACTCGTAGTCTCACAGGTCGAAGGAGACTACGAGGCTAAGAGCGACCAGATGGCGAAGTACCTCGCATTTGCGAAATTACTCCTTCATAAGATCTCATCGTATCAAATTCTACACACACCCGAGAGCAGAACTCCAGGGCGGATGCTCTATCCAAGCTCGCCACCTCACCCTCCAGCTACCAGTCTCGAAGGCGCCGAATCGAAGAAGTCGTGGTCCCGAGCATTCAAGGGTCGTGGGAGACTGCAACCATCCACCATGAAGAGTCATTATGGATGACCCCATTACGAGCTTACCTCGAATGCGGGCACCTTCCTGAAGACCGCTTAGAGGCGCGAAGATTACGGATGCGGGCGGCATCGTTCACTATTATAGACGAGGAACTTTACAAACGGGCATTCTCAGGACCATATCTAAAATGCCTACCAGCAGACGAGGCCGACTACGCCCTCAGAGAAGTGCACGGGCGAGTCTGCGGAGAACACCTAGGCGGGAAAGCATTGGCGCGGAAAATACTGCGTCAAGGCTTCTATTGGCCGACAATAAGGAAGGATGCGGCCGACTTTGTCCAAAGGTGTAAGAGCTGTCAGTTGCACGCCAACATACCTCATCAACCCCCGGTCTCACTTTCCACGCTGCAAAGTGCGTGGCTAATCGCGCAATGGGGGATCGACCTCCTCGGCCCCCTGCCCCTAGCATCCGGACAGAGGAAGTTCGTCATCCTAGCCATCGATCATTTCACCAAATGGGTAGAAGCAGAGCCCCTAGCTAAAATCACGGAAGAAAATGCCAAACAATTCGTCTGGAAGAACATCGTCTGCCGCTTCGACATCCCGGCTACGATCATTGCCGACAACGACACTCAATTCACTGGGAAGTCCTTCACCAAGATGTGCGAGGATCTGAAGATCAACCTACGTCACACGGCCGTAGCGCATCCGCAAACCAACGGACAAGTAGAAGTCACAAATCGCACCATCCTCAAAGGATTGAAGACACGCTTGGAAGAAGCTGAGGGACAATGGGTGGATGCGCTCCCAAATGTGTTGTGGGCGTATCGCACAACAGAGAGGACTCCTACAGGGGAGACGCCTTATAACCCCTGTTACGGAACCGAAGCTATCATCCCCGTCGACATCGGCGTTCCAAGTGCTCGGGTGCTAACCTTCGACCCCAGCAAGAATGACGGACTGCTTCGGGAAAACCTCGACCTAATCCCTGAAGTTCGGGACAACGCTGCCCAACGTGCCGCATCCTACCAAATGCGTGTAGCCCGAATCTACGACGGGAGGGTGAAGCCCAGACCGATCAACGTAGGAGATCTCGTCTTGCGCAGCGTCGAGGCAGCCGACAAAGGCCCCCAAGGAGATAAGCTCTCACCGGCCTGGGAAGGCCCGTACGTAGTCACCACGGTCGTGAAACCCGGAACATACAGGCTCAGGACGGCAGAAGGGAAGACTTTGCCACGCACCTGGAATGCTCAAAACCTGCGCCGCTTTTACCAGTGATCCAGGGACTTCTACTTGTGCTAAGCCGTGAGCTCAAACTCGTGCGAACTTATCTTTAAATTTTTGTGCCAAGCCGCGAGCTCAGGCTCGCGCGAATTTATCTTATGACTTATGTAAAAGCCGCGAGCTCAGACTCGTGCAAAAAAGCCGCGAGCACAGACTCGTGCAAAGAAGCCGCGAGCACAGACTCGTGCAAACAAGCCGCGAGCACAGACTCGTGCAAAGAAGCCGCGAGCACAGACTCGTGCAAAGAATCCGCGAGCACAGACTCGTGCAAAGAAGCCGCGAGCACAGACTCGTGCAAAGAAGCCGCGAGCACAGACTCGTGCAAACAAGCCGCGAGCGCAGACTCGTGCAAAAAAGCTGACTCGTGCAAAGAAGCCGCGAGCACAGACTCGTGCAAAGAAGCCGCGAGCACAGACTCGTGCAAACAAGCCGCGAGCGCAGACTCGTGCAAAAAAGCCGCAAGCACAGACTTGCGCAAGCTAATTTCTATTATGTAAAAGCCGCGGGCTCAGAACCGCGCGAGTTCATCTGTTATTTTGCAGAAATCACTCAACCTATGCGGATATTAATGTTAGACAGCAAGCCAGCGACAACCTCAGAGAACCAACGCCCTTCGTCGGCCATCTTAAAGCGTCCTCCCTCGATCAACGCTTTGTCAGCAACCAGGACAGCAGGACCATCAGAGGGCTATCACGACCCAGCGTCGGGCGAGAAACGCCTGTCCAGAACAAAGAAACAAAGTCAACCACAAAGCGGCGCAAAGAGGGCGGTGAATAAAGCGGCCACAGAAAAATCAAAACCTCCGAACTCCTCGCCCCGAAACTCGGACTCCGAAGGTTTGGGGGCTTATGTTATACACCTGTAAAGGCCTCGAGTTGCGTCTAAAGGAAGCCCCGCCAAAGAGAGGTGGGGTCAACGGTCAACGCATAATCGCTTAAGTTTGAGAGATCGGACCCGCCATTTCCACCGCCCGCCGCGGAGGTCAGAGCGCACGCAAGCCATAGTTTCTCAGATTTTAGGAACAACCTGTCGCCTTTTTCGCCTCCAACAGAACTGCTCGAACTACCCGAACTGCCCGAAGGGTAAGGTGGTCATTTACGAAAAATGGCGATCCGTGTGCCCCGAACCAGAAAATATGATTCGTCCGCCGAGCACTTATGGAAACTACAAACGGCGAAATTACCGGACTGCCCTCGGCCAAAGCTATAAAAGGAGCCCAAAGGCTTCATTTGAGGGGACCTTGACTTCGGAACCCGGGAGAGCTCCTTGCAGACTTTTGCGGAATTCTCCTTCAGCGCTGGAAGATCTCCTTCGGGGACTTGGAGATTTTCTTCATCCTGAAATGCGACACGGCTTCTCACTTTTGTTCCCCGGAGGCTTCTCACTTTTGTTCTCCGGGCCTTCTCACTTTTGTTCTCCAAGATTCTCAGAAGGGAAAAGGACTTAGTTTTCTGAAAGGTGGCCTGTCACCTCCAGAACCCTCTCTCTCTCTTATTGTAACGAGCGGCGGCCTGTCGCGCTCGAGTTCTATCTACCAAGTTGTAACCCTCAGAAGATAGTGAAGTTTGGTCGGCACAGCTCCGGCCGCGTGGTTTTTTACCCTTTTCGGGTTTTCCACGTTAAAAAGTCCCAGTGTACTCAGCGAATCTCGAATTGACTGTTTGCGCGCTTAGTTCGCTCACGAGCTAAGGTGGTTCAATTGGACCGGTCTACCAAGAGCCCTAAGCGTTCCCCAACAGTTTGAGTTTTCACATATCCAAGTAATACAGTCCTATGGTAACATCCGCCTCTTTCTCGTGCCATCACAATGCAGCATTGCCATCTAAAAATGCGACGTAGTCTATAGTCAGACATCTTTCAAAATAATTCTCTATATTTCACAAGAAGTTTTGTCTTCTTTTGTGTGAAGCTTGCCCACAGTTATCAAGTAAGAAAATTTTATCGCATTGTGCACAAATTATCGTGAACATTGCGCAAATTCATCGCACTTTTTCGTACCGTATACGAAATTAAACTTAAATTGTGATGAGACATTTAAGATTTCATGCTACACATTGAAAGCACTAGATGTGTGTATATATTTGTAGAGATCATCGTTTTCATTTTAAATTAAGACCAGCAGTGGGTCCACCATGCATAATGTGGGGCCGCCATAGTACACGGTCGTTACTTGACGACGTTCGTCTTACAAAATCATTTTTCGCCGCAAATGACGTAGGGGACATCAAGTGTCGTTTGAATGTTGTCGTCGACTCAGACTGCCGGCGGAGGGACGGTGTTGACACGTTGACAATTTAACATTAAAAATAATAAAATTAATGTTCAAAACGTCATTAATCTCCTTCCTGGAAAGCCGGCTCAAAAACAATCTTAACGCCAAAATTAAAAATTTTTAAAAACTAAAAAAATTGGCGTGAATTTTATTGCTTACATTTGGCACAACTCCTTGATACCGTCAAATTTCCTTTTTAACTTTTTTTTTTATGGAAGGCAGACGTCTAGTCCTCTTTTTTTTTTTAGGCAATTGTTATTTGCAGACCATAAATGTCTATTTGCACTTAAATATGTGCACGGATCGTGATCCATAAAATAAATGCGTGGATAGAGACCGAGTTGAAGAAGAGACAATTTCTTCTTTGTTCATGCGAGAAGATTTAGTTAGCCGACGGATCGTGATTCATAAAATAAATGCGCGGATAGAGACAGTTTGAGGAAGAAAGACGATTTCTTTGTTGTTCATGCGATTTCGGTTTGTTTGGGAAGATTTAAATAGCTAGGATTACTCTCTCTCTCTCTCTGTGTGTGTGTGTGGTAGGAAGGCGAAGAAGGACGATCAAAGTCTTTTTTTTTCTTTACTAATCTGCGGATAACAAAAATATCTGCAAATAGACAAACATTGTTTGCGAATAACAAACGCCTTTATTTAAAAAGCTCGAAGGGGATACCTGAAAATTGCAGGCTTCGGGTCAGCCGCAGGATTGTAGATGATATCTTTGGCGGCTAAGACGATGCTGGCTGAGGGAGCAGCGAGGTTCACGGCTATGGCGGCAGGGAGCGGTGAAATTCACAGCAAGGGCGGCAATTCGGGTTCCGCGATTGAAAGGAATGGGAAATTTTGGTTCAATTAAAAAAAAATCTGGTGTGCGACTAGCTATTTTTACGTGCAGGTAACAATCTCCTAACCAAGATTTGAAGACAGCAAACAACTCATAGGACAATAATTTGCATATATATTTTTATTATTTTTACAAGAGCAGAAAAACTTCAGCGATTAGCAAATATGCCCTAACCTGATGTGGCGTGCGAGTGCTTGTGTGGTGCCGTTAACAATATTATAAAATAAAAATAATTAACATTATTTTAAAATTTTGCACAGATTTTGATAATTTATTATCATTATATCTTGACACAAATAAAAATGATATATTCATTATCACTTAAAAATACATATGCTTTTAAATCTTATTTGAAAGATAAGGTATAAAATTTAATTTTTAAAAGATGATTTAATATGTTAATATATCTAAAATAAAATTTAATTTATATTTATATAAATATATATATAATATATTATAGCTAGATTCAACAAAAATAAAATGGCTTGGTGGTCTATCTCTTCTATTAATATTTTTTATTCTTAAAATTTTGAGCTCTTTGGCCCGCTCAATTTTCCGGTTTTTAGCCTGTCCGCTACGCTATTGGGTCTTGAGCCTTGACCTGACCGGACCGGACCGTGTTCCAATCGGCGGTACAATCCGATTTTTAAAAGCTGGATAAAAAATACCTAACAGAGAAGTTAGAATAGCAAGAATCTAAAATAATTTTGACATCTTTCTTAAATTCAAGAGAAGTTTATCATAACACAGAATCTAAAATAATTTTGAGATCTTTCTGAAATACGTTCAGTTGAACATTTTTAATATAAAAAAGTAATAATGTTATTCCTTCGGCTGGATCCGATCTCTACAAGTGGGAAAAAAAGAAAGGCGAAAAAGAGGGTATTATCGTGCAGGGTGAAGGGCGAGGTTTGTTAATGTCGAGCGGGATGTAGGCTGGACCAAGAAAGTGAGTTATTAAGTCACCAGTGTCAGGTCCGAGAGGTCTGATTGTTATCCGCAAGTGTAGTTTTGACCGCGGGAAGGCGAACTTTGCAAAGGTACTTCTTCGGTTAAGAAGGTTGGAAACCATCACTTCGTTCGTACCTTCTTGACCTAGGCTTCCAACTGAAGAATATGGCCTTGCAGCCCCGCCGCTAGAAGAAGCTTATATAAGCGCTTGAAAAGCTCGATTCGCGGTCAAAGAAAAGAAGAGTCTCTTTCTGCCAAGTCAGCGCCAGTAACAAGAAGGAAAAAAATTTAATAGAGCAACTCCGGAGCATTTGTTGCTCGCAGCCCCTTGAGCGGATGATTGGAGCCACCCGGCAAGACTGCAGTTCTTAAGCTGCTGCCTGGCATTCTAAGAACTACCTGTTGGCAGTTCTTAAGAATTGTAGGCAGCAGTTCAGTTTGTATAAACTAGTGGCGGAACTAATATTAAATAGATGAAATGAACAATGACTATTTTAGAGAGTTGATATTAGCAGTCCAGAACTGGCTATTCGCAGTCCATCGCTATTCGTAGTCCATAAATTTTATTTGTAGTCCAACATTTTATTTGCACCCCACTCCCATGTTAAATAAGCGAAACACTTTGCTGATTTATTAAGCACTAAAGACTCTAAAATAATTTAAATACCTAGCAGAAAACAAGTTAAATGGCATGCAAAGATGAATTAACTCTAAAACAAGTTAAATGGCATGCAAACCTTTCTCTAACAAAAAAGTGACTATTTTTTTGGGATTTTCGTTGGATAAATTGTTTTTTTAAGTGAATCTAATAGGGAAAAAGACGACGCGGCCGATAGAACTACGGCTATGATTTAGGAAACGAGGGGGGAGAGATGGAGATGAGATTATTCGATGGGGTGCGATTAGCGAGAATTGGACTGCGAATATAATGAATTTTTTTTACAATTATTGGGGTGCGAATAGCGAGAATTGGACTGCTAAAATCAACTCTCCTATTTTATAATTTACATGCATAAATGCTTCATTCACATTTAAATACTACTTGATGACTACACAAAAATCATGATATGATTTAAAAGTACTTGATCCCAATTCGTAAACTCATGTTGCCTCGGTCACGTGATATAGATCTAGGGCCCTTCCGCCTTCAACCCAGTAGTTTAGAAGTCGGATGCATGTCATAAAACAATATTAACAAGACGACGGTGCTATCGTCGGCCAAGAAGCCCCGAAGAATACAAAACATTCGACGATATAGCGTCAACAATCAAGGGACAAAAAAAAAATCATTGGATAAAAAGCCAAGCGTGATTAGAGATCTCAGATTTGCATAGACAATATAAAATACATGAACACACATGTCAGCTTATATAATGTTAAAATGATATACAAACTACATATGAGAAAGAACTGAGACAGTAGGGAAAAAAAACCTGGATGTCCCCTCAGCAAAGCTGCGAATGCGGCAGTCGGAGAACAATGGCGTGATTGTTTTTGTTATCTATGCTTGTTATTTATGCACTTGCTGCAATATTATCTATTTGTGTTGAACTATTTATGTTATCTACGCATTTGTTGCAATATTATCTAATGTTGAACTAGTTATGTTGTCGCAGAGAATAAGAGCAGACAAAAAAGTCAAAACACCTACTAATGTAAGATCAAATGCAGATCATGTCAGAGGCATGAGAGTAGCCGTTGATGAAATGCGTAGATAACAATTCTGCAAACAGAACTCATCCAAACATATCTTCATATTTTCATTTGCAACAATCAGTTTCCTACAACTACATATACAACCCTCAACCACTCATTTCTCCATCGCTGCCGCTCTCTCAAACAGAGTTTTAGAATCTCATTAGTCAAAAATTCAACTTTTGTGGAGCATGTTAGTGGGATTCAAAATAAGGAGAATTGAGGATATAATATGTTCCTAAACCAATACTTGAATCATAAACTAGGCTCTGTTTGGGACGATTGTGGTTGCAAGAAAAGCACTTGTGAGAAAACCAATATTGGGATTAAGCGGTCAAAAAGCGGTAGAATGAAAAGGCAGTAGGAAAAGCAGCACGAGAAGGAGGTTGTTGACCCACGGGAAGAGAAGAATGAAAATACAGAAAACTCTTTACAGCTTTCTTGGAAGTAGGCGGGTTCACTGCTTTCCAAAAAGTTTTGAAAACACATTTTCGGCACAAACACTTTTCCCACCACCGGAAAACAAAACACCTCCAAAACAATAGTGGCGGTGTGAATATAACTTTTCTCACCGCCATCACCGTCCCAAATAGAGCCCTAGATTCATTTTAGGGCCTATTTGGGTGGGTGGTGGCAGTTGGAGATGGAGACGAAGATAAAACAATGTTATTGAACGGAGCTCCCTCCCACAGTTGAAATCATTATAAAATGATATTTTGGGAGATTGACGGTTCCAAATGGAGGTTGTTCAAATAGGCAAAAATAATAAAGTTTGAGTTTTCAAAAAAAAATTGACACCAACAAGCCCGAACCTAGCTCAACATCATCTGTATCTGTATGCATTCTTATTTATTATATTAAAATAATTTAGTAACTTGAATATTTGAATTTAACATTAATTTTATGTAAGATTATGTTCTAGAAGTCTATGATGTAGCTTAATTGCATGTCATAAATTTAATTCTTCCATAATTAGCAAGTAACAAACATTATTATTATTATTATTTTTAGATATAGGTACCAAAAAAAGTTCTCTAATCATTTAACACATTAGTCTTCAGTCTTTGATTTAAAAATGTTCAATCAAATATTCAAATCAATACAATATCTTTCATAACACTTCAAATATCATTAGTTATCTCATCTACATCCAAAATCTGACATTTATGCATTCACATTATTCTTTCATTATGATTTCCTAAAACACTCTCTTCATTCTTATTTATTAATAAATAATCTATTATTTGTAGACTCTCATAAAATATCCACAATAAAAAATTTATTAATGGAAATAATCACTTGTATCTGTTATTGATCATCAAATGTTGTTAAGCTTTGAAGAACTCAAATTTACCTCCTTTAGCAACCTAGCTTGAAAAGCTCATAATTTCTCATCTTTTTGCGGTCGAAGAGGGCGATGAGAACCGAAATTGGCGGTTGATTCAAATGCTGGACGAAGAAGAGGAAGCCCTCAAAAGTTTGGCCGAGGACATGGTATAAGCAAGTGTCTTTAAATATTCACCACTTCTTCGTAAGGCAATTATATATTTTGATTATCTTTTCTATATACTCTTAAGATATATCTCCATAACTCTAATAGTAAATATCGTACAATCAAATTCGATTTTGGAATCACCTTTCGTCTTTGAAACAACAACAAATAAATCTTATAAAGCTAAAAGAAGTCTACATAAAAAATTGGTGGCTTAACATTTGTAACTAAATGTTTTTCGGCAAAAAAAGCAGTGGTGGGAAATCAATGTGGGATCGGAGCTATTAGAAAAAACAGTGATAGGAAAAACAGTGGGAGGAGAATGGAGATGTAGAGTTACGAGAAGAGAAGTATGAGAACACTAAAAGCTCCTTTTAGTTTTGTTCACTGATTTCCAAAAAAATATTAGAAATTGCATTTTTGACAAACACTTTTCCAAGCATTAAACAAAACAAAAGCCTGCAAAACAGCAATAGTTGTAAGAATAAAACTTTTGCGGCCACCAGTTCCAAATAGAGCCTTTGTATCTCCTATTCATGAATTTTAGCTAGCACACCCTACTAAATGAATGTCACAACCAAAAAATTAGTCACTAAAATATATTAACCGCAATCAACTGAATCATCTAGAACTGCAAAAAAATCTAATATTACAGAATATGACATGTATATAGAATCATTCAAATGAAAAGTAATAATATATGCATAACAATCATAATTCATCAACGCTCAGTTTGGGACACTTGTGGTTGCAGGAAAGATAGTGGTGGGATTGGATTAGTCAATAAAAGTAATGATATTAAAAGTAGAACCAGAAGGAGATGTCAATCTACAAGAAGAGAAAACCTAAAATGCGGTAAGAGCTGTGAGAAAACTTAAAATGCTGTAAGAGCTGTGAGAACTTAAAATGCTGTAAGAGCTGTGAGAAAACGGCCAAGTTACATGCGAGCCACTGACTGAACAAACATACTTGGGCTCCTTTTCACCGGTGTTTTTGCTCCGGTGAGTATGAACAAAAACTCCACAATTGTAGAATGTATGTTTCGCATGACAATAGTTATGACCACCAAGAAATAAAACTAGTTTTGAACATAAAAGTGGATGAAGTTCCTTAGGTGAGGTCGGGCGGTCACTAATGATGGTTCATAACCACCGGGTTCACGACCGCCACCGCGCCAAACAGAGCCTTGATCTCTGGCAAGCCATTGGCGCGGTGTTTTTGCTCCGGTGAGTATGGACAAAAACTCCACAATTGTAGAATGTATGTTTCGCATGACAATAGTTATGACCACCAAGAAAAAAAACTAGTTTTGAACATAAAAGTGGATGAAGTTCCTTAGGTGAGGTCGGGCGGTCACTAATGATGGTTCATAACCACCGGGTTCACGACCGCCACCGCGCCAAACAGAGCCTTGATCTCTGGCAAGCCATTGGCGCGGTGTTTTTGCTCCGGTGAGTATGGACAAAAACTCCACAATTGTAGAATGTATGTTTCGCATGACAATAGTTATGACCACCAAGAAAAAAAACTAGTTTTGAACATAAAAGTGGATGAAGTTCCTTAGGTGAGGTCGGGCGGTCACGAACGATGGTTCATAACCACCGGGTTCACGACCGCCACCGCGCCAAACGGAGCCTTGATCTCTGGCAAGCCATTGACCTTTATACCACTTATTAGTAAACAACAATCAAGGGGGAACTAAAGAATAATTTGTTAATTTCCCCAACTAGTTGCCCTAAACATGTTCTTCTAAACAAATATGAGGAACACCATAATGCTAAATTGCACCAAAAGGATCATAAACAGAACAACAATTCCATCATCATCATCATCCTCATCATCCCAATAAAAATGAAATCTAAGAGAATAAGGTGACTGGAATAATAGTTTCAAAATCATATGATTAGAAAGGTAAATAAAGCAGAATTAAAAACCAGGTCGATTAAATCTGAACAATTAACAAGTCTTCATACGGAAATTCACCAAAGAAATGCAAAAAACATAAATCGATCCGCCTACAGCGTGCTACGGTGCCAAAGATCGGACGTTTCACTCACCTTGCGCCTTCTGGTAGACGTAGGTAAGCCCGCACTTGCCGCAGTAGTGGCGGTCGAAATGATTCGCCATGAACACCCCGGCGCCGCACTCAGCATTGGGGCACTCCTTCCGGAGCCGCGTGACCTTGCCGGAGTCGTCCACCTTGTAGAACTGGAGCACTGCGAGCTTAACCTTCTTCTTCTTGTGCTTGAGCTTCTTGGGCTTGGTGTAGGTCTTCTTCTTACGCTTCTTGGCGCCGCCACGGAGGCGTAATACGAGGTGAAGGGTTGACTCCTTCTGGATGTTGTAGTCAGCGAGGGTGCGTCCATCCTCGAGCTGCTTTCCGGCGAAGATAAGGCGCTGCTGATCGGGGGGGATGCCTTCCTTGTCCTGAATCTTGGCCTTGACGTTGTCGATGGTGTCGGAAGACTCCACCTCGAGGGTGATCGTCTTCCCCGTTAGGGTCTTCACGAAGATCTGCATATTTCCTGCAAGAGAAGGCGGCGATGGCCGCCGAAGGAAGAAGGGATTATAAAAAGCAAGAGTTCGCGGAGAGGCGCCGCGAGGCTGGAGCTAGGGTTACGGTTCTGCGCCCGGAGAGAGTCGATTTATCTAATGGAGCAGCGTTGAGATGTTTCGAGCATTGCACGTAACGGATCGTGACCGTTGATATAATAAGCCTAGGCTATCGTTCAGTGTTTTCTTCATTTCTTGTTTAATATTTTTTTACTTTCTTTTTAAAATACAATTTAATTTGGTGATTGTTATCCGCACTACAGTTTTGACTATTCGTACTTTTTTTGAGTTTTTACTCGTCTTTTGAAAATATGTCTTATACATGCCTTTTTAGGAAAATTGTTCAACACGAAAGTTGTATGTCTCGTCGAGATCTATAACTTTCATGTTGAACACTTTTCCTAAAAATACATGTACAAGACGTATTTCCACAAATTCTCTATAATTACGCACATGTTTCAATCAGGACGGCAATACGTCTTGTGAGTGCATTTTTTGGAAATGTGATCAACACGAAAGTCGATGAGATCTACAACTTTCGTGTTGATCACTTTCCCTAAAAATGCACGTACAAGACGTATTTCGAAAAGACGCGTAATAACTCATACAAAAGAGTGCGGATAGCCAAAATTGTAGTGCGGATAACAATCGCCTTTAATTGTAGGAGGGTCCAGGAAAGCTCCAAGTGAGTCAGTGAGGGATCCAGGATTTTGAATAAAGGGGGGTTAGATATTATCTTTCTCCAGCCAAATTATTTTTTGAATGTCTCCATCTTACCGGAGTCGTTTCTCCCTCATTCAGCTATCATTTTTTATGTATAAGTAGTAAAATTCATTGTCTCGATAAGAGAAATCGGAATCCACTAATCTTTTTGCAAAATTCTTTGGAGGGGCCCACCCCTTGGATCCGCCTCTAGCTCCAACCTGCGACCTCAAGGTCACACAACAACACATAAACCCTTGCACCAAGACTCCCCAATCTTAAACACATTATAAAGTAAAAAAAAAAGTTACATGCAGACCAAGTTTGGCAATGTGCACCCAAGAAAAAATAAGGTAGATTTGTTTTATTTTCGGTGTGTACATATTGTTTGAATGCACATAGTCAAATTTGATGTGCACGTAACATTGCTAAAAAAATAGATGTTTCATATTTCAATTAATTAGAAGTTAATTAAAGATTAATTAAGATGGCTATAGTATGAATTATTTTAACTGCATGATATGATGAAATTTGTAACATGAGAATATTTCAATCAATCAAGATTTTAAAATCTCAGATACATCTTTTTAGAGATTTCATAATTCGAAGAGGAAAGCTAAAATAATGAATTTCAATAATTTTATAAGTAAAATATAAGATTATTTAATATTTCTAAAATTAGACATTTTAGGAGATGACCACACCCCAAAAAAATACTGTTAAATCTATGAATAGTACAATGAAAATATTTCAATCTTTCAAGATTTTGAGATTTGAGAGGGTACCTTGGAACAATAAAATAAGGTGATTGTTATGTGCAAATCTAATTTGAATATATGTCAAACATTTTATTAATTCGAATTTCAAACAAAAAATTATCTAAAAATAAACTCTAAAGATGGATAGGGGGGGCAAACCAATCCAAAATAAAAATAAAACAACTGAGAATGTGATAAGAAAATTCAAAATTATTCCCCTCGTCATCATACTTGAAACGGTTCTACAATTTGAGTCATAAACTCATGCAATTTTTTTTCGAAGTTGTAAAACTCAAAATCTTTCATCTCCAAATTCTATATGAATAATTCACCAAAATTTTCGATTAAGGTCATCTTGTGCATTTTTAGCCACAAGACCACTGCCACTTTCGGATTCAAAGTTCGTTAAGCTGATTGAAAGTTATGACCCTCTAAAGTTCGGTAACTTGAATCAATTGATTTTAATCTGTGCATAACAAAATGATTTGCAACTATAATTTTTCAATCTGCACTTAAAATAGATCTGCACATATTCAAAATAGATTTGCAAATAACAATCAACTAAATTTAATGTCTTGATGCACTTAAAATAGACATTGTCTGAAGCTCTCGGGCGGGCTGCGCCCGCATCTATTTATATTTTTATTTAATGTCTTATTTTATATTTTATTTTTATTTAATGTCTCTCCCCTCATTCTCTCTCCAATATCTTCTCTTTTCTTTAATCTAAAATAGATGCAGCTCCTCCACTTTTTATTTATATTTTTATTTAATTTCTCTTTCCCCCTCTCTTTATCTCTCCTCTATTTTCCTCTCACTCACGACATTCTCCCTCTCTATTTCTTTAATCTTAAATAGATGCGGGTCCCTCCATTTTCTCTCTTTCTAAATTATTTTTAAACTAAAGGATAAAAATGAAATATTGAATGTTTAATCAAATGCATCTTTTCCCTTTTAATATAGTATAGATATAGATATATACATATATACATTACAACTACACGTAATTATGTGAAAAATATTGTTATTGGGGCGACGGCCGGCTTCGTGGGTCAGTGATGGGATGATGCACGTGTCATTGTCGGCGCGATTGGATCAGGTGAGTGGTAAATGGTAAGGGTATTCGGGTCGGGTTGGGTCGGGTCAGTTCTGTCCTTGTTGTGATGCAAAACACATTAAATATTATGTATAACAATGTAGCATGTACATTTATGTCTGCATATGCTTACACAGAATTATGCACCATATTTATAATTACACTAATATATGCCATTAAAAATAAAATATACAAACTTGTATTCTTAAATGAATTTGAATACTCAACCAAACAACATTTTAGAGGTGCTCTTCACAACATTCACTTTCTTCCCTTCTTCCCCTTGGCTTCCAACAGCCAAACATGCCTTCCAGCAACCAAACATTCCCCCTGTATGACGCGAGTATCTATCTATCTTGCCCACCCGCACACAAGATACCGTAAAACAATGATTCCAAAGGCACGAGAAATAGCGTGGTGCCGCAACGTGGAGCCGCGCCACACGTTCGTTCAACACGATTGCCTGTCAACCATGATATGGGGAGACTATTGGTTCAGCTGAGCTTGACATTTTTGGACAGCTGGATTGTTCCATGTTGTCCCTCAAATATAAATATACACTAGCAGCCATGTATGTGGCTCCATATGCTAAAAGGCTCTGTTTGGGACAGTTGTGGCGGTAAGAAAAGTTGTGATGGAAAGCTACCGGTGAGATTAGAGCTGTCAGAAAAGCAATGGTTCAGCTGAGCATGAAAACGCGAAAGTTCATTTTAACTTTTCTGAAAGTAGAAAGATTTACTGCTTTCCAAAGAGCCCCGAAAACACCTTTTTGGCACAAGCACTTCTCCCACCACCAAGAAATCAAACACCTTCAGAACAATAGTGACTGTACGTATAGAACTTTTCTCACCGCCACCGGCCCTCCGCCGTGTCAAAGAGAGCTTTTATACCTCCGTGTCCTCTCCCACTTATATGATTATTTTAAGGGTAAATAAGAAGCCCCGCATTACATCATAGAGAGAGCTTCTCTTAAGAAGATCAAAAGGGTGCATACATAGCTTAACAAAGGCAAATTTACTCTGGCAAAAATGTAAAAAGGTGCAAAAATTTAGACAACGATACAAAAATAGTTACAAAGATGTAAATAAATACTGAGATGCAACCAAGCATTACAAGGATTGCCACTCTAAAAGGTGCGGTTAATAACACTATTATCAATCTTTGCAACATAACAAAGAGGAAAATGCATGAATAAAGTAGCTCTGCAGTTCTAAATTGAACTCACTTGAAAGAAATATTAGCTCGAGATCGCACGGGCTCTAGATTTTCAACTTGAGTTCGGGATCAAAAGGGAGCACTCTCCCGCGGTGATTGAAGATCATGAAGTCCAGATTCGACGGCAACTTGACAATCCTGTTATTCAAGGAAATTATTACAAACATTGAAGTCATTGGAATTACACGTATATCGAAGTTACATTAAATGAAAGTTATGTGACTTTCAAAAACTGCGCATAACCTTCTAAGAAAGAAGAAAAATAGAACAAGTTATTATGGTCCTCTTAACGGACATGTCTCTTCAGGGTTTCAGATTTTATGCTTGTTCTGAACTCATTTACTGTTACTGCTGCTTCTAATTTGGCAATGAAAAAACAAGTCAATAATCTGGAGAGGGAAGGAGACAAATCACAACAAAAACAACACGAAGTTTTCATCTCGTGTCTTCAAAATCTAAGGGTCTGTTTGGAGTGGCTACGAATCTATGCACTAGTTGTGATATCATTGACGCTGTGTAAGTTTGCCTGAAAAATCCAGTTATCTGGGCTGTGCCAAGAAATTTGAATAATGGCGATGAGAAAACTTGTAATGATAAATCTATTTAAAAGTTTAATTAAAACATAAAATAAAAAATATCTATATTGTTGTTTATATATAATCAAAATAGATATTGCAATTGTCTTTGTTTGTTTATAAAAATAAAACATATATACTTTATTAGGTAATGAATTTGTATTCAAATTATTGTGTTGTATTAAGAGAAAGAAATCTCAAAGTATGTTTTATGTTGAAAGCTTTGTTAAACTAATCAAGGTGATAGTTTAAATTATATTAAAAAGGATGAGCTATATTTGGTGTCACTATGGCTCTTACTACTCTTATCCAATCTTAAGACCAAACATATCCCGACCTAGCTTTCTTCTCTGCGGGTTATTCACATGATTTCACTTCATAAATTGCAAAATTTTATATAAAAGGTGCGAGTATGGCATACATTTTGCTCTTCGCAAAAAGCGGATAATAATTTCACACAGCAGGCACACTTCAAGGGACCATGGGTCAGTTTGACATGGCGGTTTTAGACAAAATCGCCACCATCATACACTGTGTTTGGCATAACAACGGTTATGACCGCCACCAAATAAAAAACTAATTTTGAACATAGAAGTAGATGGAGTTCCTTAGGTGAAGTCGGGCGTTCACAGTTTTCTAAAAAGCAGTAAAAAATTGTAGACAAACACTAGTGTGGCAACGATTCATAGAACAAAGCAATGGAAAAATTGTTGTAAATCCTCAATGGACAGTTCAGAGTGATGCTATTTTCTACATTAGGCAGCAATGATGCATCAGAAGAGAAGACTGTTATAGAACAAAATGAGAGATGAAATTCACATCCAGGTGTCTCAGTTGTGTAGAACTCAATATATCAATTTCTTGTATAGTCCTCTTAGAATGAAATGTCTTATTTACTTGTACAATGCTCTATTTTATTTTCTCCAGGTAGATACAAGGAAAGAGAAGACTGCAACTGCAGAAAAAAATGATATGAAATTTCCATATGGGTGTTTAGTTAGGTAGAATCAAACTATTGTGTGCTCGTTGGAGTAGTGGCCGGAGGTGGAGCGGATACTTCGGAGTTGGAACCGCAGATGCCTAAGCGGGACATGCATGGGAGGAGAGAGATACCAAAATCACTTTCACAAGACAAGGGAATAGAAATTACTTCTTTGATAACTTCATCCAAACCTAGTTTGCCTATAAATATGCTACAAGACCTTCTTAATGAAAACTTAAACTGGAACAATTAATAATAATAATAATAAAGACACACATTAGATAATCAGGCCCGTGACCCACAACATTTAACAACTAAGAACACTTAATAATAATAAAAGACACTAAAGATATAACGGGATTGGGACCATAACAAACCTTCTCAATATGCCATAGGAACCGCTTAGAATAAGATGGCATGCTTATTTTGTAGACAACTGATTATTATTTAGATTACTATAAAACTTGCTTGTGCAAATTGTAGTTTAAAGCACCACTTGTGACGACGAGCGTGATTTTGCTTGTGTGTCGGAAAATTATCAAAGTTCATGGTGGAGACCAGCCCAGAACAGGTCGACGCAAAAGCGTCCGACGCCGCACCCGTCCGGACCACTACCGACAATGAATTATTGCATTTTAATTTTATCATTTTGCAATTTATCTTCCTTTGCATTTTTATTTTGCACGCCTGCGTGCGTAGCCGTGTTTAAAGCTTTATTGTATTTCCATTATATACGTGTGTATATATATAAATATAACTTTATATATTTACATATATATACATATTTACCTGTTCAAGACTTTTAACAGCGCCGGTTCAGCCTTCCCCACACCAACCGGTCACTTGTTCATCTCATGCAGTTAGGGCTCGCAACTTCCTCCCCGACTTGGACGGCTGCACACATCAAGACCCCCCACGACAACAACTCCAACCGCCGCCACCCCTCGACAGCAGCTCCAACTGTCGTCACACCACGTTCTCCTCTCCAACGTCGGCGCTCCAGGATGGTATTTCCGGTTTTCAGTTTTCCTGTTTCGAAGGCTATAAGAGGGGAGATGGAGATCGAAGGCAGTAGAGGTTGATTATTTGGAGGTTTTTATTTCTTACCATTGCCGGTGCGAGCATTCTCCGATGGTGAAGATGTCCTATTTTGCTGCTTATTTCCCCCCAGTGACAGGGAAGATGAATAGTATTTAGGAGTTGAAGTACTATTAGATGCTTCCGTTGAGAGCTGATGAATGTATGGAGGGGTTGATTATTGAATCCTCTGCTTGTTTGCGATTTCCTGCTTTGGAGTAGTCGAAGGAAGAGATGGTGAATAGTCCCGTAAGAATTGATTGTATTTCCCCTTTTTTTTTCTGAATCTATCATTTCCGGTGGAAGAGGTGATGAACAGTAACATTAGAAGTCCTGTTTGATCTTTATTTAATTTTCTGTAAGTTAAACAGTTTGCTGTCTGAGCCTTGCTCCCTTGAGTCCGGTGGTTGGATTGCTAATTTCTTGCTTAGGAGTTTAGTGGGTGAAGTCCTGCCTCCCATTTCGCTCACTAAAAGATTTCGAGGAACCACTTTGAGTGATCGAGATTTCGTGGATCCACCTTGGGTGTGAGAGCAAGTGAGAGAGTAGGTTGTTTGGTTTGTGGCATCCTTATATTAGTGAGTGTTCGAGTTTCCGCGGAACCACTTTCGTATGAGTGTGAGTGAACTTATTCCGTGGTACCGTGTGTGATAGCGGTCGACCTCGGAGTGGGAGATCGAAGGTGACGAGAAATTCCTCGCGGGATCGCCGTCGACTTCGGTTGCGGAAAGACACCTCTTTCCGTGGGTAATTTGTTTCTTCCTCCTCCTTTGTGTGCATCTATATTTTCTCTTTAGGATATTAGATTCATTGTGGGCTTTCGCCCAGGATTTTGTCAGCGGACGTTACGTCGAAAACTCCAAACGGAAACGTATTTGGAGTTTCACGATTTCCGTTTACTACAACAAGGGGAACGGAACGAAAGTTGCGAATGTTCTTCCCCGGATCTAGAATTGAACCATATTTTAAGAAAATTCATTTTTAGAACAAATAGTAATTTTGTGATTTATAAAACCTAGTTGCTTAATTTCTCAAAGTTCGTGCAACACTCGCTCAAGTTTCAAATCTTAATTGCATGCATTTAGGGTTTCATAAAAAATAGCCGACGGGCTCGCAAACCCTGCGCGCCGTCCTGCATCAATTTGGTATCAGAGGGAGGTTCCAAAATTTTTCTAAGTTTCGAAATCCGCCCTGCGTAGAATAGGAACCCGCATAGCATTTTAATTTTTCAAAAAAAAAAAGAGTTCTTACTTTTATTTTTATTTTTAGCATAATCATCCATTTTAATTGTATGTGTGCATGCATCTGCGTAGTGGTAGGTTAGTGAGTATGAGTTCACCACATCACACTCCACCTGAACATCCTCCAGAGGTAAACTCAGAGATGCGTCGAGTTGAACGTGGCCAAGCGAGTCGTGTGAACGAAGGGACGGAGCCACCCCAGTGGTTTCTACCTTTCGCCCACCAAATGGCAGCGTTAACCGAGAGTGTCTATCAAGTGAGAGAAGGGTTTGAAAACCTTAGTGTTATGATGAATAGTTTAGAAGTACCTCTTCGAGCTTCAATGCCACCTCCAATTCGAGATGAGCATTATGTTCGTCCACAGTACGAAGCCCCTCCACACTATGGAGAGAGGTCTACACTTAGGAGAAATCCTCTATTTGAGGAAGAGGGACGGAATCCCATAGATAGGCTCGAGTTTGCGCGTGATCCGGGTGGGAATTTTCCAAGGAATTTTCCTGAACCCCAACGAGGGCCTATATTAGGCATGTGAGATAATTATCAGGAGAGGCCACATTATGATGTAGCGAGAAAGGAGTGTCCTCGAGACGATCATCGGCCTATATCGGCCATGCATCGTGATGATCGCCCTAGAGATTGGCATCGACCGCCACCCCCACGGCGTCGAGACCATCGTGATCCTTACGATGATGATTACGACTATCCCCCCCGGGATAGACGACCGGATCTCACACGAGTGGTGAAACTTGATCCACCACTTTATGATGGTTCTATGCATCCCAAGATCTTTTCGGACTGGGTTATCGACATAGAGACCTACTTCGAGTGGTATCGTATGACGGAGGACTAAAAGGTTCAGTTCGCCAAAATGAGATTGACTGGGCGAGCGAAGATCTTTTGGATAGGTGAGGAGCGTAGTCTAGAGAGGAATGGACGCCCTCCCATTACACTTTGGCCCCACATGAAGGCCATATTAGAGGAGCAGTACATTCCCCAGCATTACCAGTCCCGTCTACGAGACGAGCTGACGTCTCTACGTCAAGGGACCAAATCAGTTTCTGATTACTTAGCTGAGATGAAGGATCTTATGATTAGGTGCAACGTAGTAGAACACCCACGTGATACCTTATCCAAATTTAAGTGTGGGCTACGATCTGAGATCCGAGATGAGTTGATTCGATATGACCACTATTCTCTCCCTGAGATCATATCTATCGCCATCGATATCGAGGAACACCAGAAGAGAACCTCCCGGTTCAAATCTCAACCTAAAACGAATACTTCTTACAAGAAAGAAGAACAGAAAGGTAAGGAGAGTGCATCAAAGCCTACCTCGACCTACACCAGAGATCAGAACAGGAAGTCCCCCATGGGAACTGTGACCCCTTCACAGATCCGATGTTATGAGTGTCAGCAGATGGGCCTTATTTCGAGAGACTGTCCCAAGAGGAAAGGCACGTTAGTTATTCATGAGGTGACTGAGGAGGATGAGCATGTAGAAGAAGAGAGAGTCGAGAAGGACTCTCACGTTTTGAACGACGAAGTGTACGGTACGCCTAGTGATGAGGATATAGATCCCGGCGTTCTAGTGGTGAGATGCATGTTATCTACACCACAAGAATCAGCCGATTATTGGCGGACGAACATCTTTCAGGCTTACTTTAAGGCTGGGGAGAAAGTGTGTCGTTTAGTAGTGGATAGTGGGAGTTGCATGAATGTGTTAGCTGAGACAGCTTTAGCCCACATGGGACTCACTGTTGAGCCGCAACCATCCCCATTTCAGGTAGCTTGGGTTACCAAGACTACATTATCGGTGACTAGGAGATGTTTAGTGCCCATCACTATCGGTACGTATTCCGATAAGATCTGGTGTGACGTTATGCCTATGGATGTGTGCCATATAATACTTGGGCGACCCTGGTTATACGACCGGGATGTCACCATACATGGCAGGTCCAACACTTGCTCCTTTCTACTGGACGGAAAGAGAGTAGTGTTGACCCCGGTGCGACCCAAAGCACCGTCATTCCGCGCGAGTAGTAGTGCGAAAGAATCTCTTCCGCCCACTGAAAGGAAGAAGACTCTTAGCATTATACGAGGTACTGAGTTCCATCGAGAGAGTTTTGACGGTGGATTTATTTATGCCTTAGTGGTTTTACAGGCATCTGATTTATCAGAGGTATATGAGTCTACTCCTATACCTGCTAGGAGACTCTTAGAGGAGTTCCAGGACCTGCACCCTGATGAGCTTCCGGCTGAGTTACCTCCCATGAGGTGTATTCAGCACGCGATAGACCTTGTTCCTGGAGCTTCCCTCCCTCATCTATCGCATTACCGATTGAATCCTGCCGCCCACGAGGAACTGCAGAAGCAGATTGGAGAGTTATTAGATAGAGGCTTTATTCGCCATAGCCTTAGCCCTTGTGCGGTGCCTGCCCTCCTTGCCCCGAAAAAGGATGGTACTTGGCGTATGTGCGTTGACAGTCGTGCTGTCAACAAGATCACAGTGAAATATCGATTCCCGATACCCAACTGGATGACATGTTGGACATGTTGACTGGGGCCACGATCTTCTCTAAGATCGACCTTTGTAGTGGTTATCATCAGATCCGTATACGCGAAGGAGACGAGTGGAAGACTGCCTTCAAGTCGAAGGATGGACTTTATGAGTGGCTTGTGATGCCTTTTGGGTTGTCCAATGACCTTAGTACTTTCGCTCGGATGATGACCCATGTCTTCAGACTTTACATTGGGAAGTTCGTAGTAGTTTATTTCGACGACATTTTGATCTATAGTCAGACCGAGAGTGAGCATTTGACTCACCTACGTACTATTTTCGTGCTCTTGCGAGCCGAGCGACTATACATCAATTTGAAGAAATGCGTTTTTATGGCTGAGTCTGTTATCTTTTTGGGATATATAGTGAGCTCCGCTGACATCACAATGGACCCCGAGAAAGTCCGAGCGATTCGTGAGTGGCCTGCACCCCAGAACATTCACGATGTCCGTAGTTTTAATGGGCTAACCACCTTTTATCGTCGATTCATTAAGAACTTCAGTTCTATTATGGCGCCAGTCACTGAGTGTACGAAGAAGGGAAATTTCCAGTGGACGTCATCGACAGCTAGAGCCTTTGAGATAATCAAATATAAGATGTCCACTGCACCTGTTTTGAGACTCCCTGATTTCGGTCACGTGTTTGAGGTATCCTGCGATGCCTCCGGGGTTGGGATAGGAGGTGTACTTAGTAAAGAGGGTCACCCCGTTGGATTTTTAAGTGAAAAGCTTTCAGGCCCGAAGCTGAATTATTCCAACTACGAGCGTGAATTCTATGCGATTGTGCAAACTTTGCGTCACTGGAGGCATTATCTATTGCCCAAGGAGTTTGTCCTCCACTCCGATCATCAGGCGTTGCGTTATATCAATTTGCAGCAAAAGTTGAACCCTCGACAGGCTAAGTGGGTATCATATTTGCAGGGGTACACCTTCGTTCTCAAGCACTGTAAGGGAACGGAGAATCGGGTTGCCGACGCCCTTAGTCGAGTCGCCCTCGTACTATCACAGATGCGTACTCAGGTGATAGGATTTGAGCGTATCAAAGATGACTATTCTAGTTGTCCCGACTTTAGCGGAATTTATGATGCGATAAGCTCTGATCCATTTCACGATGAGACAGATTATCTCATTCGAGACGGATATTTGTTTCGTGGAACCCGTGTCTGTGTATTCCCCGCACCTCGTTGCGAAATTTCATTGTATGAGAATTACATGGCGGAGGCTTAGGTGGACACTTTGGACGAGATAAGACGATAGCCTTAGTAGAGGAGCGATTCTATTGGCCCGGGATGAAGCGGATTAACGCACAGATCGTCAATAGCTGCCGCACTTGTCAGGTAGCGAAGGGCAATAAACAGCCCGCTGGATTATATACACCGTTACCGGTGCCCAGTATCCCTTGGGATGATGTTAGCATGGATTTTGTGCTTGGATTGATGCACACTTTTAAGAAGCACGATTCCATTCTTGTAGTGGTCGATCGGTTTTCTAAAATGGCGTATTTCATCCCCTGCAACAAAACCGACGACGTCTCTCATATTGCCCGAATTTATTATAAAGAGGTTGTCGCGCACCGAGGGATACCTAAGACTATCGTTACCGATCGAGATGTCAAGTTCACCAGTTATTTTTGAAAGTCACTCTGGAGACTATTAGGTACTAAACTTCTATTTTCAACCGCCTATCATCCGCAGATCGACGGTCAAACTGAAGTTGTTAATAGGAGTTTAGGAAATTTACTGCGATGTTTGGTAGGAGATCACCAGGGAAATTGGGATATGATTCTTCCACACGCTCAATTGGCCTATAATAATTCGAAGAATAGATCTACGGGTTTATCTCTCAATGAGGTTGTTCATGGTCACACTGCACGAGTGCCGCTAGATTTAGCCCCACTGCCACCCACTTTTAGGACTAGCCAGTTTGCACATGACTATGCATTGCATTTGCATGTCTTGCATAAAGAAATTGAGCGGAAGTTGCATAGCACTTATGATTTATACGCAACTCAAGCTAACAAGCATAAAAGAGCTACTAGTTTCAAAGTGGATGACTTGGTGATGGTTCGGCTAAATCCGGAACGGTTACCTTTGGGTACCGTAAAGAAGTTAGCTGACCGTAGAACTGAGCCTTTTAGAGTGGTCATACGGATTGGGCAAAATGCGTATGAACTTGAGATACCTTCCGTTAGGGGAGCAAATCATGTTTTTAACGTAGCCAATCTGACTTTATTCCACGATTATCCTCATGAGTCTTTAGATTTTCCCTTGCATTCTCCTCATTTTGATTCCTCTGGGTTGGTGAGTGTTAGTAAGGAGCCACATTCCGGACACACAGACACTCATTCAATTACTGACACGCCATTCGTAGTTCTTCCATTGTCCACTGACAGTTTTCAGGTTGAACATGAGACACCAGGTGATTCTTCCATACCAGTTCCCAGAGCCGCTGACAGACTTCCGCGACAGATCTTGGTTCCTGAGCAGATATTGGGCGACGAAACAGTAACCACTACTGATGGTGGTTTTCAGAGATACTTGGTTCGTTGGCATGGTAGACCAGAGACTGAGACCAGTTGGGTCTTAGCCGAAGAATTACAGTGTATGGATGCCGATCTTCTACAACACTACCGTTCGAAACATTCACCAGAGATGAGTGATTTCGAGAGGGGGAGAGTTGGTGGAGACCAGCCCAGAACAGGTCGACGCAAAAGCGCCCGACGCCGCACCCGTCCGGACCACTACTGACTATGAATTATTGCATTTTAATTTTTATCATTTTGCAATTTATCTTCCTTTGCATTTTTATTTTGCACGCCTGCGTGCGTAGCCTTGTTTAAAGCTTTATTGTATTTTCATTATTTATGTGTATATATAAATATAACTTTATATATTTATATATATATACATATTTACCTGTTTAAGACTTTTAACAACGCCGGTTCAGCCTTTCCCCACACCAGCCGGTCACCTGTTCATCTCCTGCAGTTAGGGCTCGCAACTTCCTCCCCGACTTGGACGGCTGCACACATCAAGACCCCCCACGACAACAACTCCAACCGCCGCCATCCCTCGACAGCAGCTCCAACTGTCACCAGACCACGTTCTCCTCTCCAACGTCGGCGCTCCAGGATGGTATTTCCGGTATTCAGTTTTCCTGTTTCGAAGGCTATAAGAGGGGAGATGGAGATCGAAGGCAGTAGAGGTTGATTATTTGGAGGTTTTTATTTCTTACCATTGTCGGTGCGAGCATTCTCCGATGGTGAAGATGTCCTATTTTGCTGCTTATTTCCCCCCAGTGACAGGGAAGATGAATAGTATTTAGGAGTTGAAGTACTATTAGATGCTTCCGTTGAGAGCTGATGAATGTATGGAGGGGTTGATTATTGAATCCTCTGCTAGTTTGCGATTTCCTGCTTTGGAGTAGTCGAAGGAAGAGATGGTGAATAGTCCCGTAAGAATTGATTGTATTTCCCCTTTTTTTTCTGAATCTATCATTTCCGGTGGAAGAGGTGATGAACAGTAACATTAGAAGTCCTGTTTGATCTTTATTTAATTTTCTATAAGTTAAACAGTTTGCTGTCTGAGCCTTGCTCCCTTGAGTCCGGTGGTTGGATTGCTAATTTCTTGCTTAGGAGTTTAGTGGGTGAAGTCCAGCCTCCCATTTCGCTCACTAAAAGATTTCGAGGAACCACTTTGAGTGATCGAGATTTCGTGGATCCACCTTGGGTGTGAGAGCGAGTGAGAGAGTAGGTTGTTTGGTTTGTGGCATCCTTATACTAGTGAGTGTTCGAGTTTCCGCGGAACCACTTTCGTATGAGTGTGAGTGAACTTATTCCGTGGTACCGTGTGTGATAGCGGTCGACCTCAGAGTGGAAGATCGAAGGTGACGAGGAATTCCTCGCGGGATCGCCGTCGACTTCGGTTGCGGAAAGACGCCTCTTTCCGTGGGTAATTTGTTTCTTCCTCCTCCTTTGTGTGCATCTATATTCTCTTTAGGATATTAGATTCATTGTGGGTTTTCGCCCGGGATTTTGTCAGCGAACACTACGTCGAAAACTCCAAATGGAAACGTATTTGGAGTTCACGATTTCCGTTTGCTACAACAAGGGGAATGGAACGAAAGTTGCGAATTTCCTTCCCCAGATCTAGAATTGAACCATATTTCAAGAAAATTCATTTTTAGAACAAAATAGTAATTTTGTGCTTTATAAAACCTAGTTGCTTAATTTCTCAAAGTTCATGCAACACTCGCTTAAATTTCAAATCTTAATTGCATGCATTTAGGGTTTCCTAAAAAATAGCCGACAGGCGCGCAAACCCTACGCATCGTCCTGCATCAGTTCACATTGTGTACACTTGCTAAATTATATAATTAATATTGCTGTTATTTTATTTCCGGATTAATTGAATACGTGCACGCATCATTTAGGTTTGGTTTGATCGCCTCCATTACGCACGCTCACGTAGGAATGCATTAGAGCGTCAGCACCGCCGATTATTTCACACTGTCATTTTCTTTTTGTCCTGCGTCAATTTGGTATCAGAGACCCATACTTTGAGCCTCTCGAGCATAGAGACCCATACCTTGAGCCTCTTCTGCCACCCTCCCAGTTACAGCTTGTCACTTCCCATGTTCACCTTGGACGAGCACCCGCGGACTTACTCGCACCACCCATGATTCTAGAGATTTTTCTGGATCCACCAGCACGAGAGGTGAGCGTTGAGAGCATTATTGTTATTATGGCGCACGAGTGCATCACCACTACAGTCGGTCGGTCTGGCCGTTACTTGGTGCACGGGAGTGGACGCCCCACCTTTGTTGATACTTGGATACCGGCGACGGAGCTTGATAGACTTACCCCCAATCTTCGACTACAGCTCAGTCATCTTCATTCCTCGGAGATGAATATTTTCAGTCGGGGGGAATTGATGGGGATCGGCCGCATGTTCATGATCAGAGATCGGGCCACCACTCGGCGGGACACGTTTTTGCTGATTTGGCGGAGATGCATTGATCGGATCGGCGATCCGAGACCGCGAGCGCCTTCGGAGCGTCATCTTTCATTTTATATGTATTTTTTAATATTTTTTGGAGTTGTATTTATTGTTTTAGGACACCGGGCGTAACGGACGATCATAACCGTTCACGTCGGGTGCCCAACCGCCCCCTCTCGTTATAAATAGGGGCGGACGTTCTCATTTTCAGATCATTGTGTATTTTTGTGAGTGATTCCAGAATTCACGGTCATTCGTGGTGCGACGTCCAGGCTAGTATTATTTCAGTTATCTTTTTATCTTCCTTTACTGTTTCCGTGAATGTCATCCTCAAACCCACGATTTAAGAAGTAACCGCAACTGTTCTTCATCTCCCTCGCACGAAACCGCCAACCGCACGCCTGGACATCTCCCAGTCCCTGCTCATCTCCCTCGACGACGGATAGAGAGCTCCTGTCGCGTATTCTTCATCCAGAGCCGCTCGATTCCACTCCCACATCGTAAAGCCGCACATCCATTGTTCATCTTCCTCGCCTGGAAACGCACGGATCGACGGAAACTGCGAAGACATACCGTCGGGCGTTCGATTCCGATCATATTCATCGTCGTTCACCCTCCTCCTTCGTTTTGTCGTGGAGCCACCGTCCATCGCCACTGCCTTCCGCAAACTCTCTCCTCCTCCTTCGTTTTGTCGTGGAGCCACCGTCCATCGCCACTGCCTTCCGCAAACTCCCTCCTCCTCCTTCGTTTTGTCGTGGAGCCACCGTCCATCGCCACTCCCTTCCGCAAACTCCCTCCTCCTTCGTTTTGTCGTGAAACCACCGCTCACCGCCGCTGCTTCTACGAAAGTTCCTCCTCCTTCGTTTTGTTGTGGAACCACCACTCACCGCCGCTGCTTCCACGAAACTCCCTCCTCCTTCGTTTTGTTGTGGAACCACCACTCATTGCCGCAGTCCACAACCAACCCCTGTTTGCTTCGTTTTACCGTGGAACTTCTAGCCAACTTATTGGCTCACTCCTATTACTAAACATCCTCTCCCCATCCAGTGAATTATCCTGTGTGGGTGCAAGTCTTTGCCGCCTGATACCGTCCCTTACAGCCGTTGCAACTCCCCTGGGTCTCAATCTACATCAGACATTTGTTTCCGCATTCCTACAATTCAACATCGCTACAGGATCTCCTTGTTTGTGAGTATTATTGTATAGTACTTAGTTTCTTTTATTAAATATGGGAAAACTTTTCATACTTGTTTGGGCATTTTGATTTCTTATTGCATTTGTTCATTATTGCCTTTGTTATATAGAGTTTAATCGTAGAAGTTGTGGTAGATAGCACTTTGTGCGAATGTTATCATGGTTTGTTTGTGCGCCGGAAAATTACTAGTCATCTTGGGTTTATTTGCTTCGCTTGTAAAATCATTATTGCAAATTCTATTTCCGGACTAAAAGTTTAAAATCATTGCATTTCATTTTTTTTGTCGTAGAATTTGGAGTCCATCTTGCATCACGAGCACTTAGGGTCACATTAGTGTCAACACACCCGAGTCACACGGCCTGCCCTGCGTCAGATTTGGTATCAGAGCGCAGGTTTGGGCAACATGCATGTTACGTAGTGGTAGGTCTTACCGTCAGTCCATGTCTGACACGAACCTAACTGTCGCGAGGACCACCAACTCAAATTTAGAAATGACACCTGCGGAATTCCAACGGTTGATTGATCGATTTGATCGATTGGACGCACAATATGATGATCTTCGCACCCGCGTCGCCGCCATTGAGGAACTACGAGAGCACTCCTTCATTCTCGATCCCGTTACTATTCAACTTCCTCACGCCGTGAATTCCTTCCTCCATCGTGGAACCACCAGCCGCTAGTCACCGCCCTCCTTCCCCTGTCCACTATATTTCTTCCTCCCGCCCCTTCCTTCGTCGTGGAGCCACCAGTACAGCAATAACCTTCATTTCTCTCCATATTCAGTCAACAGCAGCCCACTCCTCTTCAAATCCAGCAACCACCAACCTCTTTCCCCTTCAATTCAGCAAACATACAACCTCCCCCTACAGATTCAGCAGCCCTCTTTCATTTCCTGCAACTACCTCAACTCAGGAAATGCCCTTTCCTGCTTAATTCAGTCAACACACATCCCAAGGTTTTGTTCAGCACCCTCTTACCTCCCATCACAGCCATTGCAATCATTTCGTGGAACCACGCCTGCCGGCGTTGCCGGATCTCCAATGCTTTGTGAGTGTTAATTTAATGTGTTGTTTTACTTCTCGATATTAAATATTGGATGATATTATATGTTTGCTTGGGTATTGTGACCGCTTGGGCTGTGTCATTTTCATAATTTCTATAAAACTTGCTTGTGCAAATTGTAGTTTAAAGCACCACTTGTGACGACGAGCGTGATTTTGCTTGTGTGCCGGAAAATTACCAAAGTTCACATTGTGTACACTTGCTAAATTATATAATTAATATTGTTGTTATTTTATTTCCGGATTAATTGAATACATGCACGCATCATTTAGGTTTGGTTTGATAGCCTCCATTACGCACGCTCACGTAGGATTGCATTAGAGCGTCGGCACAGCCAATTATTTCACACTGTCTTTTTCTTTTTGTCCTGCGTCAGTTTGGTATCAGAGACCCATACTTTGAGCCTCTCGAGCATAGAGACCCATACCTTGAGTCTCTTCTGCCACCCTCCCTGTTACAGCTTGCCACTTCCCATGTTCACCTTGGACGAGCACCCGCGGACTTACTCGCACCACCCATGATTCTACCGATTTTTCTGGATCCACCGGCACGAGAGGTAAGCGTTGAGAGCATTATTGTTATTATGGCGCACGAGTGCATCACCACTACAGTTGGTCGGTCTGGCCGTTACTTGGTGCACGGGAGTGGACGCCCCACCTTTGTTGATACTTGGATACCGACAACGGAGCTTGATAGACTTACCACCGATCTTCGACTACAACTCAGTCATCTTCATTCCTTGGAGATGAATGTTTTTCAGTCAGGGGGAATTGATGGGGATTGGCAGCATGTTCATGATCAGAGATCGGGCCACCACTCTGCGGGACACGTTTTTGCTGATTTGGCGGAGATGCATTGATAGGATCGGCGATCTGAGATCGCGAGCGCGTCCAGAGCGCCATCTTTCATTTTATATGTATTTTTTATTTTTTTTGGAGTTGTACTTATTGTTTTAGGCCACCGGGCGTAACAGACGATCATAGTCGTTCACGTCGGGTGCCCAATCGCCGCCTCTCGTTATAAATAGGGGCGGATGTTCTTATTTTCAGATCATTGTGTATTTTTGTGAGTGATTCCAGAATTTACGGTCATTTGTGGTGTGACGCCGCGAGCCCGGGGACGTCCCGGTTAGTATTATTTCAGTTATCTTTTTATCTTCCTTTACTGTTTCCGTGAATGCCATCCTCAAACCCACGATTTAAGAAGTAACCGCAACTGTTCTTCATCTCCCTCGCACGAAACCGCCAGCCGCACGCCTGGACATCTCCCAGTCCCTGCTCATCTCCCTCGACGACGGATAGAGAGCTCCTGTAGCGTATTCTTCATCCAGAGCCGCTCAATTCCACTCCCACATCGTAAAGCCGCACGTCCACTGTTCATCTTCCTCGCGTGGAAACGCACGGATCGACGGGAACTGCGAAGACATACCGTCGGGCGTTCGATTCTGATCCTATTCATCGTCGTTCACCCTCGTCCTCCTACGTTTTGTCGTGGAGCCACTGTCCATCGCCACTGCCTTCCGCAAACTCCCTCCTCCTCCTCCGTTTTGTCGTGAAACCACCGCTCACCGCCGCTGCTTACAGGAAACTTCCTCCTCCTTCGTTTTGTCGTGGAACCACAGCTCACCGTCGCTGCTTCCATGAAACTCCCTCCTCCTTCGTTTTGTCGTGGAACCACCACTCATTGTCGCAGTCCACAACCAACCCCTGTTTGCTTCGTTTTACCGTGGAACTTCCAGCCAACTTATTGGCTCACTCCTATTACTAAACATCCTCTCCCCATCCAATGAATTATCCTGTGTGGCCGCAAGTCTTTGCCGCCTGATACCTTCCCTTACAGCCGCTGCAACTCCCCAGGGTCTCAATCTACATCAGACATTTGTTTCCGCATTCCTATAATTCAACACCGCTACTGGATCTCCTTGTTTGTGAGTATTATTGTATAGTGCTTATTTTCTTTTATTGAATATGGGAAAACTTTTCATACTAGTTTGGGCATTTTGATTTCTTAGTGCATTTGTTCATTATTGCCTTTGTTCTATAGAGTTTCATCGTAGAAGTTGTGGTAGATAGCACTTTGTGCGAATGTTATCACGGTTTGTTTGTGCGCCGGAAAATTACTAGTCATCTTGGGTTAATTTGCTTCGCTTGTAAAATCATTATTGCAAATTCTATTTCCGGACTAAAAGTTTAACATCATTTGCATTTCATTTTTTTTGTCGTAGAATTTGGAGTCCATCTTGCATCACGAGCACTTAGGGTCACATTAGTTTCAGCACACCCGAGTCACGGCCTGCCCCGCGTCATACGGTCTCCGCCGCCTGGATCAAGACCGACACAGGCCGCAGGGGAGGATGGCGCACCGGCGAGGGTTCGGCGGGTACTTTCCGACCGGCAGGATTTTCAGGCGCCCCAATCGGACGGGTTGCGGGTCTTCTTCCACTCCCTCGAGCTTTCGGACCCAACACAGACCACGGAAACAATGGCCAATGGGGCAATCCTCCACCACAGGTCGGAATCCAGGGAGGACCTCATTTCGGTGGCGGACAAGGGGTCGAAAGGATTCAACTGACAGCCATCAAGGAGGGATGGATTTTCACGGACCCCCGGGACTATTGAACCCTCCCGCAGAGCATTGCAGACCAGCAAGGTGGGTTTGGACAGGTGAACCCGAGGGCGTACATGCCACCGAAGCGCACACACATAAATTTTCCAAAGTTCAAAGGCGGAGACGCCTTGGAATGGGTAGAGAAGGCCGAATTATTCTACACTTATCAGGAGATTCCCGAAGAGCAGTAGGTACAACTCGCGTCCTTCCATCTCGAGGACGACGCATACCAGTGGACACAGTGGTTCTTGAGGGGCCGAGACTACGCACCCTGGGCCGAGTGTACTGAGGGATTCACCGCCCGCTTCGGTCCGTTGGAATATGAGGACTTCGAGGCTCTTCTTCAGAAATTACGGCAGAAAGAGACGGTAACAGAGTACCGTACGAAGTTTGAAGAGAAGACACTACTGAGCTGCTTCATCTCCGGGCTGAAGGATCATCTACGTGATGAAGTCCATGCATACATGCCCCGAAGCCTGAGTCACACCATCAGCTTGGCACGGATCCAAGAGGAACGTTTCAAAAAGCAGAGGAACCGCACTACCGTGTGAGCTACGGTAGCCCCGACACCCGCGAGGAGAGACCATCTGGCACCTGGCCGACCGACGGTGACGATGCTGACATGGCCTGAGCTTCAGGCGAGGAAGGAAAAAGGGTTGTGTTTCAATTCTGATAAGAAGTATGGTCCAGGGGACAGGTACCAGAAGATCCAGGTTTTCATGCTAAGAAAGGGGGAAGAGGAAGAAGAAACCACTGAGGTGGAACTAGAGGAGGATTTGGATCTGACAAAATTCGGGGTATCCATACAGGCAATGGAGGGGTGTACGGCCCCCCTCACTATGCGCATAGCGGGGAAAGTAACCCAGGAGCGGGTTACAATTCTGATTGATAGTGGGAGCACCCACAACTTCATCAACCCAACCGTGACAATCAAGGTGGGACACACAGTAGATCGTGGCGCCGCTTTCAAGGTCATGGTAGCAGATGGGAGCAAACTGAGTTGTGAAAGGGTGATGAGGGGAGTAGAACTGCAGATACAGGGGTACACTTGCCGCACTGCGTCTACCTTCTGCCCATCCGGGGATCTGATATGGTACTAGGAGTCCAGTGGCTGAGACAGTTGAAGAGAGTCACCTTCGACTGGGACCAGATGATCATGGAGTTCACACAGCTTGGAAAGGATTACTGCCTTCACGGCCTCAAATCATCTCCGCTGAAGGAGATCTCTATCAGGAGTTTGGAACGTCTGGGCGAATAGGGAAGCTCGATGGCGATGATCATGGGACTAGCAACTTTCCCTCATATTTCATAGAGGTACCGGAGCAGATGCGACCCGTGTTGACCCAGTACGAAGATGTCTTTCAGGAGCCGCACACACTTCCTCCGCCGAGGTTTAGAGACCACGTGATTCAGCTCAAGGTGGGGTCGGAGTCCACCAACATCAGACCGTACCGCTACCCGCACATACAGAAGGTGGAGATCGAGCATAGCGTTAGAGAGATGTTTGCTTCCGATATCATCCGTCCCAGTACCAGTTCCTTCTCTTCGCCCATCATTCTAGTAAAGAAGAAAGATGGCTCATGGAGGTTCTGCATTGATTACCGAGGCGGCGAGGCCTGAATAGTTCCACAATCAAAGACAAATTATCCATCCCCATGATTGAGGAGCTGTTAGATGAGCTACACGAAGTTTGCCTATTCACCAAGCTGGACCTGCGTTCCGGCTACCATCAGATTCGGATGTGGGAGGAGGACATCCATAAGACTGCTTTCAGGACCCATGATGGACATTACGAGTTTCTCGTGATGCCTTTCGGGCTATCCAACGCCCCGTCCACATTTCAAGCCGCGATGAATGAGATCTTTCGGCCGCTTCTACGTCGTTCAGTGTTGATCTTTTTCGACGACATCCTGGTCTACAGTAGCAGTTGGGAGGAGCACCTGGAGCATGTGAAGCAAGTTCTTGCCATATTGCGACAGCATCAGTTATACGCCAAACAGTCCAAGTGCTCTTTCAGCCAGGCGGAGATCGAGTATCAGGGCCATCTTGTTTCGGCACAGGGAGTTCGAGCCGGCCCACACAAAATTGAGAGCATGATAACTTGGCCTCGTCCTACGACGATCCGGGCTTTGCGGGGATTCCTAGGTCTCACGGGCTACTACCGTCGGTTCGTAAAGGACTACGACGAGATCGCGAGACCGCTCACTCAGCTATTACAGAAGGAAGCCTTCGTGTGGCGGGAGGAAGCCGAGGTGGCTTTCCAGGCTCTAAAATGGGCCATGACGACTACGCCGGTCCTGACTCTACCGGATTTCAGCAAGGAGTTTGTGTTGGAGACCGATGCGTCCGGGGTAGGCATTGGCGCAGTTTTGATGCAGGAAGGGAGACCCCTGACCTATTTAAGCAAGGCACTGGCTCCAAGGACCCTGGGGTTGTCCACCTATGAGAAGGAGATGCTAGCCATCATACACGCGGTGGCCTTGTGGAGGTCATACTTGTTGGGACATCACTTCAAGGTTCGCACAGACCACCAGAGTTTGAAACACTTCCTGGAGCAACGGTTAACCTCCCTTCTTCAGCAGAAATGGATGACCAAGTTGTTGAGTTATGATTATGAGATCATATACAAGCAAGGGAAAGAGAACGTGGTCGCCGATGCTCTATCACGACTCCCGGAGAGCCCGCTCTCCCACATTTCGGGTCCTTTGATCGACTCCCTCGACGACATACAAGAGGAGGTGCAACAGGATCCCGAGCTCCGGATCATCGTGGATGCACTACGACAGGGGCAAACGACCACACCAGGGTACCAGTTACAAGGAGGGCACCATTATTACCAGGGCCGAGTAGTCATTCCACCTACCTCAACCTGGAGGACAGTTATGATGCATGAGTTCCATTCTTCTCCAATGGGGGGCCACGCTGGCGTGCTCCGTACTCTCCAACGGAGGAGAGAAAATGTCTTTTAGAAAGGCTTACGTCGTGACGTTCAGCAGTTTGTGCAACAGTGTGAGGTATGCCAATGACAAAAATATGAAACAACCTTCCCAGCGGGCTTGCTTATTCCGCTGGAAATTCCGCACCATATCTGGGGCACGATCTCCATGGACTTCATAGACGGCCTACCTAAATCTCAGGGCAAGTCAGTCATCTTGGTCGTGGTCGACAAACTCTCGAAGTATGGGCACTTCCTCGTCATGAGCCACCCCTACACCGGGGAATCCGTAGCCGATTTTTTGTTCGAGAGGTTGTTCGACTTCATGGCATACCCCGGTCTATCATTTCGGATCGCGATCCGGTGTTCGTGAGCAACTTCTGGCGGGAGATTTTTCGGTTACAAGGTACGCGGTTGCGCCTGAACGCGGCCAACCATCCCCAGACAGACGACCAGACGAAGGTTCTCAATCGGGGTGTGGAGACATACCTACGATGCTTCGTGATGGACGAGCCACGTACTTGGACCCGCTGGTTACATTGGACGGAGTACTGCTACAACACCTCTTATCATACAGCCAACAAGCTTACCTCGTTTGAGGTCGTCTATGGCCGCCAAGGGTGAGCATAAAAAACCGCAAACCGCATAAACCGCCCGCACCGCACAAATCGCACCGATTTTTAAACCCACCGCGTAGTTTCGGTGCGGTGCGGTTTTGAACTTTTACAAACCGAGCGCGGTTCGGTGCGGTGAGTTTTTCGGGTCTTGAAAACCGCAAAACCGCATCGCACCGACTAATTATATATATTATCAATTTTCATGAACATGTGACATATCACGTACATTTAAATAAAAGTATAACTTATAAATTATTAATTAATAATAACAATTAACTAATTATATTAGTGCATATAGTTGTTTTCTTGCTTTAGTTTGTTTATTCTCGATTAATTTATTGATTAATTTGCTGATTTGTAAGCTTTTGTTAAGTGCAAATAGTATCATAATGGTTCATCTAACCATAAAAAATATGTATTCACTAGCATTCTCTTAATATTTCAATGATTGAAGAATAAATAAAGCTACAATTATATGGGTGTTGTGCATATCTAGGATTTAAAATCATTCAAATTCATTATATTTGCATTTGATGTGTCATTTCAGATGCAACTAAAACAGTCATATCATGAGAATTGTAGTATCTAAAGATCTATTTTTAGCCCGTGGTTGAGTTTGTAATATTTATATTTTAAAAATATATATTATACATTTTTTTCATGATAATATAACTCATGAAACTAAGTTTTTGCCCAAATTTTACATCTTATTTCACCTCACAATATCTTTTCGATGTCTATGTATATCGCATGCTAAAAACTGCACCGAAACCGCAACCGCACCGCAAAAAATCGCATCAAACCGAAACCGCACCGCGGTGTGGTGCGGTTTTGCTTAGGCCAAAACCACACCCTTGCGGTGCGGTTGCGGTTTGGGCCAAAACCGCACCAAACCGCACCGTGCACACCCCTAATGGCCGCCCTCCGCCATCCTTGGGTTCTTATGAGCCAGGAAACACAGCTCTTCCAGCGGTCACCGCACATTGCGCGACCGGGATCGCACCTTGGCCATCCTGCGTGACAACCTTAGAGCGGCTCAGGGCAGGATGAATCACAGGCAAACAAACATCGGACAGAGCGGAAATTCGCGGTCGAAGACGGGGTCTTCCTCAAACTCCAACCTTACCGACAGCTCTCCGTCTCCCGCAGGGCGAATCAGAAATTGGCACCACGGTATTACGGGTCGTTCTGCATTACTCAGCGGGTAGAACCGGTGGCCTATACCTTAGCGCTTCCGGAAGGCTCCCTATACACCCGACCTTTCATGTATCCCTACTCAAAAAGAAGATCGACGACGCAGTTCAGGCGAGCCCTCTATTACCTGAAGCTACTACAACGGGGGAACTGCGGCCCTTGCCGGGGGAAATATTGTTGACCAAGTGGAAGAAGCGTGACACTAAATATCGTCATGAGATCCGGGTTAAATGGAAGAACTTGACAGCTGCACACAATACCTGGGTTGATCTGCTAGAGTTCCGCGAATTGTTTCAAGACTTCCACCTTGGGGACAAGCTGGTGCTTGATGGGGAGGGAAATGTTATGCCCCCGAACGCGTTGTGATTCACGGGACATCAATATGCTCGACAAGCAAAGGAGGTCACAAGGAGCAACGGGGCTGAACCATCCGGTTCAGCCCCCAATCATTAAAAGGAGGCTTGTGGGGCTGAACCACACGGTTCAGCCCCTTTTGAGGGGGTCGGTCGGCCCCCTCTAGTCTCGGGGTATTTATAACCCCGGGACTCTCCTGGATGGGTATGAAGATCATTATTCAGGTATCCCCCTTCTTCCCTCTAAACCCTAACCCTAATTTCTCCTTCTCTTCTAGATCTCTCTCTCAATCTCGCTCTCTTCCTTCTACGTTCGTATCAAATATATATATATATATATTAAAAAATATAAATGCTTATATATATAAAATTATAATATAACTTTAATCTAAAATCACCCACCACACAACTATTCTGTCAAACAAATTAATCAGATTCTCTTGTCAAACAACACTGAAAAAGTTGATCTTTCAAACAGTTCTTTCTATTCCCACCATTCTGCAAATCAGCTGATTTTTCCACCACTCTGCAAATCAGCTGCTTCTCCAATCGCGTCAGCTGACTCAAACAGAGCCATAGACCAATACTTTTCAACTACATATCATATGCATGGTCTTTATTCACCTAATGCTTAGCCCATTATCTTCTGAATTTTTTTCTTCCAAGTTCCAAGTATCTGTGCTTCCTAGTTCAGAATAGGTCGGCCTTGAAGTACAAAATCCAAGCTTTAGGCTTAATATTAGAACGATGATCAATAGCTAATTTACAAGAAACAACCCTCCCTGATTCATGGCTGACACAAAAAACATCTAGAATCCACGAATATAGGAAAACAGTTTCCATAAACAAAGTAGAAATACGAGAAAGGGGTATCCCTAATTTCCAGTATCCATACTACATCAAAGTTAGATTGAAGCAGAAGACGAAGATCAACGCACCTGTTTTCTTCCGAGTCCGGTAGTATTGAGTGGAACTTCCCAGGACCTGCAAACCCAGCAACCATACAAAGAACCAATCCCAGAAGCAGTTCAATCACGACCTAAGAAATTCGGTAACACCAAAACAACAAAAATTCACATATCCGAGATTAGAAACAAGAAGTTCCCAGATCGAAAGCATCGGAATACAAAATAGATGGTGAAATATGTGCAATGGGTTAGTGATTACGCCGGTGGGAGGACCGGAAAACTCCTCGTCCATGATCTTGAGCATGCCTCTATCTGCAACCCGGATGGGACATACGAATTAGTAGGCGAATCGAAACCCTTATTTTAGATTCGAGTTACCGGGAGGAGAAAAAAGAATTTAGCGCACACTGAGTGGTCAAGTAACCGGCGTGGGCGAGGAGAAGAGCCCCAAGAACGCCGACGGTGAATCCGACGCCCATCTCGCCTTTCTTCCTCGATATCCAAAGAGAAACAAAGAAGGCCCCGTTCAGATGGCTTTCGGATAAATAAACTAATTCTGGTCTTTGGTTAGACAGTTTTGAGCTGGAATTGGCATTGGGGGCAAAAATCGTAGGTATTAGATTTTAGGGTAAAATCACTAAGGGTCCGTTCGGATCGCGGGTTTTGGTTTTAAAGAATTGGAATTCAGTAAAACCAAAAATCAGTAGGTTTTGGTTTTGCTGAATTCCAAAAAAGTTGTTCGGTTGCAGGAATGTTTTAAGCTGCAGGAATTGGAATTGAGCAATTTTGTTGTTCGGATGCACAATGGAATTCATTCGATGGGCACAATTTTGCTGTTAGGACATCATAAATAAATTAGAAATTCAAACCAATGATTTGATTCCATCCATATTATGCATGAATGTCAACTGGAAGCAACAACAGAAGTACTAAATAGATCGGAAATAAACTGCATCGCAGCCGAACAGCTTCATTGATCGGAAATAAACATTGGAAGAGGAGGTTGAAGGAGGAGGTTGAAAGAGAAAAACCACCGCCGAACATATCGCAATCACTTCTGTGATTTCTCAGCCGGCGATGGAGGAGGTTGAAAGAGAAAAAGCCACCGCCGATCCAAGAGGGCCGCCGGAAATAAACTGCATCGCAGCCGCCGGAAATAAACTGCATCGCAGTCGGGGATGAGTTCGACGCGGGAAATAAACTGCATCGCAGCCGGCGATGAGTTCGGCCGCCGGAAATAAACTGCATCGCAGCCGGCGATGAGTTCGGCGCGGGAAGAAGAAGATGGAACAGGACTGCGGGCGCTCTTCCGTGAAAAACCAAGGTTTGGGACAGTTTTTGGGGCTAGGCGAATATGAAAAGCCACGGTTTTCCCCATTTCTATTTCTCACGTGATTTTCTGCGATCCGAACAGCTGAAAGGCTTTATTAATCCTGAAAACCAAAAACAAAAACCAAATGACGCCAACCGAACGGACCCTAAGGTCTCGTTCGTTTGGACGGAAGTGGAATTCGATATTGGAATTGAATATTGATGAATATTGGGAATTAATTATTGTTGACTAATTCCAATTCCAACGTTCGCCTAATAAACAATATTGTTGAATATTGTGGAATTAATCAATACTTTTGTTCGTTTGTTCAATAAAATTCAATTTAAGAATTGAAAAATATTACGAAGAACCTAATATTTATCACATATATCATAAACAAATCTATGTCATGACGACGATTTTTTCGCCCGTGGGCGATTTTTTTGCCCGAGAACGATTTTTTTTTGCCCGGGCGCGATTTTTTCCGCCCGGGCGCAATTTTTTCGTACAACCCTGATTTTTTCGCCCGGGTGCGCATTTTTTTGCCCGGGCTCATTTTTTCGCCCGGCCGCGATTTTGTCCCGGGCACGATTTTTTTGCCCGGGCGCAAATTTTTTCCGGGGTGCGATTTTTCTACCCGCACGGCCGAAAAAAGCTCGCATAGGCGATAAAAGCGTGTCCTGGCAAAAAACCGCTCCCCGGTGAAAAAATCGCGCCCGAAAAATAGCCCCCGAGCAAAAAAATCTCGTATGGCGAAAAAACTCGCTCGGGCAAAAAAATCGCTCCCGGCCAAAAAAATCTTGCCCGGGCGAAAAAATTGCGCCCGGGCGAAAAAATTGGGCACGGGGGAAAAAATCGCTCCCTGACGAAAAATTGCGTTTTGAGCAAAAAAATCTCGTCGGGGCGAAAAACTCTCCCCTGGGAGAAAAATTCGCGCCCGGGCGAAAAATTCGCGCCCAGGTGAAAAATTCACGCCCGGGCGAAAAATTCACGCCCGGGCGAAAAAATCGCGCCGGGCGAAAAAACGCTCTCGGGGGAAAAAATCACGCCTGGGTGAAAAAATCGTGCCCGAGTGAAAAAATCGCACCCGGGCGAAAAAATCGCGCCCGGGCGAAAAAATCTCCCCCGGGCGAAAAACGCGTGCACCTTTGAGAAGAAGAGGGGGGCACCTGATACCGATCAGCGAGAACATACTGCGTATATCGGTGAATAATGGGTTGCTCCTTGAGATCTCCGTCTCTCTCTTCTGTAGCAAGAAAACCCAGGCATTATTAGTGGGGAGGAGACATTAAATTGAGGTTTATCAGGACCAATGTTACGAGCTTCTGGAATCCAATGGGATTTTCGTACAGTTGATCGTTATGAGTGTTACAATAAATTTGATTGGGAAGTCAAATGGCAAAAAGAGGACGATGCATTAGCTCATTATTTAGTACGAATCGGTGAAACGGAAGAATCCATAAAAATAATTCAACAGGCTTTAGAAGGAATTCCCGGACGACCTTATGAAAATTTAGAAAACCGCCGCTTTCTTACGACAAAGAATTCGGAATGGAATAATTTTGAATATAGATTTCTTACTAAAAAACTTTCACCCAATTTTGAATTGTTAAAACAAGAACTTTATGTAAGGGTAATGGCGAAAAACGCGCGCCCCGGAAAAAAACGCCCGCCCGGGCAAAAAATTGCGCGCCCGGGTGACAAAACATTCGTCCGGGTAAAAAACGTGCCCCGGGCGAAAAACGCGCGCTAGAGCGGAAAATTTCCGCCCTGACAAAATTTGGGCATCCGGGCGAAAAATGCGCGTTCGGGAAAAAAACTCGCGTCCGTGCGAAAAACTCGCGCTCGGGCGAAAAATTGTGCGCCCGGGCGCATAAACGCGTGCCCGGGCAAAAAACGCGATAAATCGAACGTGCCAGACTCGCCCAATTCCGATATGTCTTGCTAGATTTTGTGCTTATGCTAAAATCAATTTCATGATATTCAACTCAAATTTCAGTTATTAAAGCTACCTAACAAGCGAACGGCGTAATTGGAATTCGATGTCGAATTTCAATTCCAAGTCTTCAATTCCGTCCAAACGAACGGGGCCTAAGGCTCCGTTTGGGGCGGCTTCTGCGCTCCGGCGAGTTTGCGAACGAAGGGAGGGTTACGTCTGGAGCTCGGGAGGAGGGGTTGCTAACGGAGGAATTCCTCCGTTCTGCAAGGGCTAGCTTGAGAAACCGCCCAGTTAGTTTTTCCGCCGTGCGGTGACGGTTGCTCCCGTACCGGAGCTCCACAGGCGCGCCAAACTGGCCCTAAAATCAATTCAGCCAATGCTTACTAGCCGGTCTGCAAGTGGTTCGGTTTGATTTTAGGTAAAACCAAAATCGAACCAAAATTGATCGTTTCAGTTAGGTTTTATTAAAATCGGTTGGTTTAGTTCTCATATATGAGTTCCAACACTCTTTGACTACTATCTTTTACTTGTAATTATCTGGATATGTATGAATTGTAAAGGAGAATGCAAAAGAGCAATCTCTACTTGGTCGTTGCTTGATGATGATCAAGTGTTCTTCCTATTTCCTAGACTTTTGGTATCATTCTCGCTAAAATCTAGACAAAAATCCAAGCATGCCAGAGCAAACGTGGTATATTCTTAACTCTTAAGAGAGCAGAGCAAATTATTATTTGAATAATAACGAGCTATTTTTAAAGGGTGAAGAACTTCACAAATGCTCTACCAAATGAATCTATAAACCAAAATATTTCTTAACACTATCTGTTCGATTTGTCAATTTACCTACTCTATAAATCGAAACCGAACCATCTCGATTTTTAGCACCCTCAAACTGAAACTGAACTGATCGGTTCAGTCCGAAATCGAACCGAACCGATCGCTTCGGTCCGAAACCGGTTCGGTTGTCTCAGTTCAAAAACCGACTCTAAATTATATGTATGAACCAAACCGACTCTCTAAATTTCTCGTATTAGAAATTTGAATTTCGGTTGCTAGTATTTGAGCTTTATGTTCCTCCCAAAACTTGTTGCTTTTTATGTCAATAATGAATTTTTTTTCACTTAGGTATTGTCATCGATTCGTTCTGCATCATGATATCTTCGGTCCGAGGGAGGATCTACGAAGTTTTCTAATTGTTTTGTTCGGTCATCACGATCGGGGCGCCCAGGTCAGACCGTGCCCGACGGTCAGCTTCAACCCAGAGCATAATAAGGATCAATTTGTCATCAACTGCAAACAACTGCCTTTTTTTTACTGTCATCAACTTGACACATGGGGCATCAATCTATACCTCCAAATAGACAAATGAAATTTCAACCAACCGACAGGGTCCACGTGGCATGGTTGGGACGATCGTAAACACCGTGTCAATTAACTACTGTTGTCTGTGATTCCCGATCTACTCTTGGAACCTCCGTGTTGATGCTCAACAAGAGATTTTTGTCACGGTGGTCACAATTGTTATGGCGCCAAACATATGTTTAATAAAGGTGGCATTTTTGCATGAACACGCCCGAGCAAAAAAACACGCACCAAACATACGAATGGCAAAGTTTGGATGGTGCGGTCATTTTTTTAACTGAAACCATGCAAGACGAACATAGCCTCATCACCCGCACCCTGTCGTTTTATGCTGCAGTGCTGCTTGAGCTCATGGATCACACTCATACAACAATGTCCCGTATTTTACCACGTTATCAAACTACGATCAGAAGAACCGAGCCATCTCGAGCAAGAAGAATTCCTCTAAGGGTTAATGTGTTAGTAAATTTTAGGTACGAGAATCATATACTGGCATGGTGTGGAAAATTCATTTATACACTACATTTTCTATCTTTTTCATAAAAAAGTCACGAAATATTAATCCGTGTATTTGTACGATCATTTTAAGTATTTATATGTATATATTTTGGTGTGAATATACACTTATAAAAGAAGTGAAATTTTTGAACTAAATTACAACTGTAATTTATAATTGAAAATACATACCAACTGTAACTGAAAATACAATTATAATTTAGGAAGAAAAAAAAGGTCTCGTACGATCCTCTCTGTAATATGTTTGGATCTCAATTTTATTTACGAGCAAGATATACTGGGGCATTAAAATACAAACTTACAGAGTTGACTTGAATCAACTCGAAATTCGACTTGGAATCGATCACTTCACTCGATCTCGGCTCGAGTTGAAAATGATAAATGTCTGACCTTCAGGTCAACCCGCTCAAGATCACCCCTAACTCGACAATGAGGGTCAACTGACTCTTCTTCAATCAGGCCTTTATGCAGGTATACAAGATCACAATAGAACAAATAAATACAATTACACACAGTAACATAAAGGGCAAGGTTCACCATCACATGATAATATCGAACAAATGCGCGAGAACAAATCTCGGCGGAATCCGAACCTCAAATCACCAGCGAACATTTCCACCGAATGCCTTCTCGCTGCTGTAGCACATGTACAAGAACCCGTCTTCGTCTTTGTATGTTTCGTAGACCGATTCCACGAGACTGGCTGCTTACAAAATGGTTAATTACAGTGAGCGGATGTGAGGAGTTCGTTCTGACGGTCGAAAAAATGTTGTAGATGTTGAATTGACGGCCAGATGCGCTGAACATAAAAGCTTACATGTTTGAGGCAGTGTGTTGTTGACAAACACAAAGAGTGCTTTGCCTGGTGCCAGATGAAGCCTGCGGGTCAAAATGTGAATGAATTGCCCAACTGACATGTCCCTGGGAACCAAGTACCTGATGGATTATGAAGATATTGCGCAGTTTAGAAGACGAAGAAGATGCAGAAAATTGAGCATGCAGATGCGTAGATAGCTTCGGGATTTAAAAGTACTTTGTTCAATGGAGAATGTGTTGGGAGTAAATAGAATTCGCACATTATTCCTAGATGGAGAGGTCCAAGAACATATGAAATACAATGGAGATATCCAAAGTGGGACTACAGCTTCGTTTGGCGCGGTGGTGGCGGTCGTGAACGCGGTATTCATGAACCGTCGTTCGTGAACGCTCGACCTCACCTAAAAAAATTCATGCATTTTATGCTCAAAACTAGGTCATTTTCTTGGGTAGCGGTCATAACCTTTGTCTTGCCAAACTTACATTCTATGATAATGGCATTTTTGTCCAAACTCACAGGAGCAAATAAGCCGCGCCAAACGAAGCTAGAATGAATGTTTGGCATGACAATGGTTATGACAATGGTTTTCAACATAAAAGTGGATGAAGTTGCTTGGGTGAGGTCGGGCGTTCACGAACCCCGGTTCATAACCACCGTGTTCACAACCGCCACCACCGCACCAAATGGAGCCTAAGAAGGATAAATAAAATTTGTATCAAGAGATTACAAAACGATAGTGAGATGAAATCATAATAAAAGCAGGTTGTTAAACGAAATTTGATTTGCATAATCAAGAGATCTTTCATTTGTTTACTTTAAAGCATAAACTAGAAGAGCAAGAAAAAACGCTTGATAAAGTTACTAACACAGAAAAACCAGAAGAAACCTTGCCACACATCTGGTTATGTATAGGTAAATAAGTTTAAGAACACTAGGCCACTTACTTTTTCTTCTCCATATCAGGTAGATCACTCCTAGCAAATCTCTCAGCAATAATCTTAAAGAAACAAAGTAAGAAAAAAATTAGTAACTTCAAACAAAATGTAATATACTATTATTGTTAAGTTAATTATATATGCATAACAATAACCACTTGACAAGTAGAATTGCACCAACCCATGATAAAAGGAGACTGTTATGTAGTCAGAAGAGTTGAAAAATGTGTGACGAAGAAAGGCAAACATAAAATATCGCTTGTAGGACCACCTCCCAGATCTAGTTCTACTAAACTTGCCGTCTTAGCGGCATGTTAAACATGCATAAGATTTCCCTAATATTGTCACTATTGCTCCTGAGGATGCGCCGCATGCTAGAAATTGAAATGGACCAAGATGCTAAAAATGTAATCAAATAGGTCACTTGGTACTCAATAACCTCAACATTTGAGTATGTTGGCATGGGAAAAATGTGGGTGAAGGACCATACAAGTATGTGGAAGATACTAATACATAGTCTAGATGTATCGTATGACCGTCGGTGCCGCCTCATGTTTTTCGCCACAAAAGATTATACTTGCGAGACACTATGCATGGTGGTCCCACTAGAGATCCCTAGTCATTTTGGAAATACATATCTTCATGATAGAGAAGCTGTAGTGTACCAAATGTTGCTTCAATGTCAGTCGACCAGATACTGGAGGACCTATGAGATTAAACTTTTAGATTAAGGCTCCGTTTGGCACGGCGTTGGCGGTCGTGAACGCGGTGGTTATGAACCGTCGTTCATGAACACCCGACCTCGCCTAAGAAACTTCATTCACTTTTATGTTCAAAACTAGTTTTCTTTTCTTGGTGGCGATCATAACCGCCGTCATGCCAAACATACATTCTATGGCGGTGGAGTTTTTGTCCAAACTCCCGCAGCAAAAAACGGCACGCAAAACGGAGCCTAAATGGTTCATAATCTTAACCAGACTCAAAGCAAACATGAGTCAAACCATATTAAGGCTCTCTTTAAGAATCCGTTTCCTCTCCATTTCGTTGAGGCCGGAGATGTACAGTAAATTGCAGGAGTTGTTTGTGAAACACTCATTTTAAAATTGCCAGTCCAAAACATCGATTCCCGTCGTTTTGAGGCTGGCTCTTCGAGCTCCAGCGAGCGCCGTCGTGAACAATCGTTCTCGTTTTACCTCCTCTTCGCTCGTCGCATTTGCGAAAAATACTCTACCGTAGATCTTTTCGCCATCACAGTTTTCGCAATTTGAGATGAAGAAGACGATTCCCTTCAAGAAAGAACAGTCTATCGTCTTCACCCTTTCTTATATTTTGCGTTTTTAGTTCTCGATCTCCAGTTCTAGGTCATTTTTTGGGTTGATTTTGGTTTTTTGAGTGGCTAATCTGGTGGCAGAGGAGAGAGACTCGATTTTGCATTTTATTTGAGCTGCTAAGATTGTAGTTCCTTTTTTCTTTTTCATATATTTTGGAACTCAATGTTTACCTAATAAGCTGAAGATCATTAATAGCATTAGCTTTTTTACTTGTGCTATAATGAGACTGCGGATTATTACAGAAGATTAACACAAACAACCCGAATAAATTGATAAATTCATTACATAATACAGGAAAATAATCTAGGATCTCCAAAACAGAAGGATAGGAACGAACCTTGTGGGATGATTAGAAGACCACCAATTTACAGGAGATTACTCCGCACCATCAAGGTTTCTCTTCTAATGACCTTGTCAAGAGGGCTCCAACACTAAAAAATACATTTTTTTGGCAAAAATTTGCGTTAAATAAAAGTGTCTCAAACCCTACATTTTATTTTTAACGGCCATCCAAACGGTGATTTCCGAAACAGATACAATGTTTTTCAGTTTTGAAACTGTCTGTAAACGAAGGTTACCCAAACACTTTTCTTAGTTTTGAAAATGCAGTCTAATCTCCCTTTTGAACTGCACTCTTTTAAAACAGCACCGGTGTCCCAAATACAATGTTTGGTCATCTCTTCAAATGTCCCTATGTTTAATGAATTAGGTCATGCTTGTCAAACCAAACAAGTTCTCACATGAGGGGGAAGTTTCATTGATATTACAAGTAAAAAAAAAACTAATGCCATTAAATGATCTTCAGCTTATTAGGTAAGAGTTGAGTTCCAAATTATATACAAAAGCAAAAAAGAAACTACAGTTTTAGCAGCCTAGGGAAACAAACACGAATTACAACACGATCGACGGAATTTCAATTAGCATCCTAGGGAAATCGATGTAGCAGGAACTCACCGGTACGCGATCAGGATATTTCGCAATGATGTTCTTCGATTCATCGATTCTCTCCTCTGCCACCAGATTAGCCAATCAAAAATGTAAGATCAACACAAAAAATGACCTAGAACTGGAGAGATGGAGAACTAAAAACGCAAAATATAAGAAAGGGTGAAGACGCACCGAAAGAGTATTCTTCCTTGAAGGGTATCGTCTTCTTCATCTCAAATTGCTAAAAGATCTACGATGATGGCGCGGAAATGGCGACGGGGAGAAATTAGGTTTTCGAGTCGCAGAATGAAAAGATGGAACGCAGATAATATGATACAGAAGCCTATAGCGGCACGAAACTTTTTTCACTTCTCTTGAAAACGATTGACTACAGTAGTTTATTAAAATAATTTAGGGTAAATATATTTAAATAAAAAAAAGGAATTGTTAAAGGCAAATCTAAAATGGCTATTCGCAAACCCAAAATCATAAAAACCAACTCATTTTTTCTTCCGCAAACCCCACCTACCACCTCCTCTCCTGTCGCCGCTCCCGTCACCTCTGCCGCCGCCGGTCACGCGGCCTCTCTTGTTCTCCTCTCCGTTCAGATTTTATGAAAAAGGCAGTTTCCAGCAGCGTCGCTCTCGTCGTCTTCCTATTTCACAAGCAAACAGAGTAGAGAGAGAGAGAGGGAGACGGGGAGATGAAGAAAGAGAGTAGAGAGAGAAAGTGATGGAGAGCTCCAGATGCGTGGGTCTGATGGCAGTGCTGGCGGTTTCCAGCAGCGTCGCTCTTGTCGTCCTCCTATTTCACAAGCGCCTCATTTCAGATTTCATGAAAAAGGCCGAATTTGAACTAAGTAAGAATCATTGTTGGAGAAACACATTTCTCTTAGCCCTGCGCTTCTGTTCCTCCCATGTTCTCCTTTCCGTTCGTTCATGTTAATCTTCTCCCTCATTTCCTGTTTGGGAGCGTGTCGGAGAGGGATTTGGTGATAGCCCGGGAGAACTGGAACCAGGGATTTCCGGCGAGCTGCTTCTGGAGGCGACCTCCATCGCCGATGATCAAGAGTGTGGATTAGGGTTCCCATGGAGCTTGGCGAGGGAGAAGCATGTAGAGGAAGATGAAGAGTTCTTAATATTAGATTTGACTTGTTGTTAACAATAATGATTTGTCGTTAACAGATTTGTTTGCACAGAGTAATTTCCAAAAATCATGATTTGCTGTTAACAATGGTTTGCGAATAGCCAATTCTTATTTGCCTTTAACAATTCCCTAAAAAATTGTGATGTGTAGATTTTTACTATCCTTAAAGAGAGTACAAATTGTTATTCGCAAATATTTATATTATCGGCATATCAATGCATAAAATTAAAAATTAAAATAAAAACAGAAGGCTTTCATTCCTGCAATTACAAATACTCTATCTTAGCAAAAATAGTATTGAATTTTCTTAATTCAATAAGTGAGTATATATAATTACGTAGAAATCTCCAACATATAAAAATTAAATATAATACATACACAAAATTTTAAAATAAACAGAATGATTTAAATAAAAACACTTCGTAATTTCGTGATGAACTACAATAAGCCCAAATTTCAACAAATAGAAAGTGAAAGGTCGCATAACTTTTTAATATTTGAATTATTAGTTAAAAATTTAGTTTGCGGACAGAATCTATGATTTAAATAAATGACTAGATATTAGGTTTGCGGATAGAAAATTTTACTTTGCGTGTAACAATTCTTTTCAAATAATGTTGACCAAAAATAAGGACGGCTTTGATCAGCGGATTTCCCTTGCATAAATGTACAATTTATGTAAGTGTGCATACATGTGAAATATAGATTCAGAGAAAATTTATGTAATTTCAAAGATAGAGAGATGCAACATATAATTATGCAAGCTCCGAGTGAAAATTTCAATAATTAATATTATATTTATGTGCATATTTAATCTTTATCAATCATTTTACATTGATATAGAGTGTATAATTAAATCTAGCTCTTATTAGAATTACCAACAGCCGTTGGATCTCATTCTGTGATTATGCATTTTGTTGTTCTAATTTTATTGATAAAATCATGCATATATCATAGATCTAATACATACTCCATCTTTTCTAGGTCATTTTAACGAGCTACATTAAATCACAGCCATTGGATATGTTCTTTAGGTTTACAACTTGAAAACACGAATAATTACCCTTCACGCGGAAGAGCATGGATAACATAATATATCAAAGCATGGGATAAATATAGGGTGTTATTGGCAGACCAATTTCAGTTATGGGCAGACCATTGTTAATGGCAGACCAAAATATAAAACCAAAGAGACCTGTGAATCCGTAAAGGTGGTCTGCCGGTAGCCATTTTTTCAATAGCGCGGGCTGTCAATAGCCACGTGTGGTCTGCCATTAAATTTTTTTATAATAATAATAGAGCATATGCTACAATATAAAGGAATAGTGATGGCATGATTCTGATGACAATCTGGCGTATTGACGCTTGGCAGAGGCCACTGTGCACCTGCAAGTACAAAAAAAATTCCGGTGAGAAGGATTGAAATACAAATCTACAAGGAACAGAAACCCTAATTTAATTCTCCATAAGGTCGCATGGATGGAGAAATTATTCAATCCGTGCTCCGTTTCCAAATCCGTGTCGGGTACCCCCGCGATGCCCACACGTGGCGGAAAAAAAAAAGTTGAAGACTTAACTGCATGTGAAATCACACGTGATCTCCGTGGATATATCACGCGTGGTCTCCACGGAGACGCATGATCTCCATGCGTGCTCTCCACAGAGATCACTAGTAATTTCGTATGCAGTTAAGACTCTCGCGTTATCTTTTTTCCGTCACATGTCAGCATCGCGGCAATCCCAGACGTGGATTTGGAAACGGAGCTCGGATTGAAAAATTTCGGGCGTGGATGACAGGCGGTTACCAGTTTTACAAATGCCAATCAGGATTTCTCAGCACTCTTCATCAGGGAGAAAAAAATCAATAGTCTGTATGCCCCTTCCAGCCACAGCGATTTGGTACCTTTTTCTGATCCAAATAACATACAGAAAGCCTAATAACTTAGAAACCCTGAATCTCTGAAAAGAATAATCAGGCACAAAAAGAAGAAAAATAAAAATTTCCACCTGTCGGAGACAATTACATCGAGGGATTCGGGCTCGGGGACGCTGATGATCAAATGAGCGCGTTCGACGAGCTTTCCGTGGACTCCAATCTTCCAACAACGAACCCTTTGATCGAGACCCGTGGAAAAAACCCAATTTCCATTCGTCCAAATGCCTTGGGAGAGAGAAATGGATATGCTTTCAAATATGAATCATGCAATAAAATTCCATATAAAATCAAGAGCTTGTAGAAAAATTAAAGCGCAGCGTGGTGTACAAAGCATACCCACGCAGCGAGGGTCATGGGAAGGGTCCCACCACAAGGGTGAAATGTAGGCAAACCTTACCCTGCATTTTTTCAAGAGGCTGCTTCCAGGACTCGAACCTACGACCTTAATGGTGGAATTGACAAGACAGATAATGGAATTGAGAAGACAGGTCATCTAATTGACCTATTATTTTCAAGGGAATCTACACTTGGAATAAACTGGCAATATTATGCTCTAAGATTTCCATTTCACTTATTTTATTTTGAACATTGCCTTGCTTTGACTTTTTCCCACACAATTTGCTTCGCTCCCTTTGTTTACGCGTGTATTTTGTTTTTGAAGACATCTAACTAGATTGATCGCCCAGTAAGATCCTGAATAGATTTGTTCGGCAATTTTTGGATAGTTAGGGATAGAAAGCAAACTCTAATTAGTTCGTTATCGCGTATAGTATAGTATGAAAGAAAAAAATTTTAATCAACAAGGGATATCCCTGAAAAGGAATTATTTATAGGAGAAAAACCCTAATATCACCTCCTTAAATAATCCCCAACCCCAAAGAACATAGCAGCAACCAATTTCAGAGGAACGAAAACTTAATCTTATACCGATGTCGGTCCTGACAGCCTGCCCTATTCCCTCCCCGATCTCTAGACAGCGAGTCATTTGAAGCTCCATACCTCAACGACGACCAGAGCTCGCCGACTGGACTTCATCGACGACGTTTCTAGACGCCGTTCCCGACGCCCAGCTCCGCCTCAACGCCCATTTCCTATTGAAGTTATTATTATCTGTGTATTTGTATATTTTGGTGTAGGGTTTATTTGTAATTATCTTGGATATATGTTATATATATAGTAGGCCTCCACTTTGGAGACCTAAGTCCTTTTGTTCTCCTACATGGTATCAAAGCAAAACTGCGCCTCCGTCTAGGGCTCCCTCGCGTCGTGCTGCCGCCTCGCATCGTGCTGCCGCTCCGCGTCTCCCCCTCTTCCAGCGCATATCCCCTGCCTTCGACGTCGACAGTCCTTCGTGTATTCGGCGCTCCTGTTGTTGCTTCTTCGTGCTGCCGCCTCCTTCGACAGTCCTTCGTCGCTCTTCGACGCTCCTACTGCCGCAGCTCTCCGTGCGGCTGTTCGACTCCTGTTCGGCGCTTCTTTGCCGCAGCTCTCCGTGCAGCTTCTTTGGCGCTCCTGTGCGTCGACTCCTACTGCTCTTCCTGTTCGACGCTTCTTCTGCTGCTCTTCGACGCTTCTTTGGCGCTCCTGTTCGACGCCTCTTCCGCTGCTCTTCGTGCGTCCAGCACCGATCTCCTCTATTCGCAGCTCTTCGGCGCTTCTTCATCTTTCCCGCGGCTGTTCTCGCCTCCTGCTGCCGCTGCGATATCCGCCTCCCCAGCTGCCTCCTGCAGCCAGCCGGATTCAGTCTCCTGCAGCCTCCTGCAGCCCGCTGCCGGCCCCTTCTGCCGCCGGCTCTGTGTCGTCTCCTCCAACGCGCCCGCTCCTTCCTTCGGTCCCCGGTCTCCTTTAAGGGAGGGATCTTCTTTCTTCATGGAGTCCAAGGACACCTATGGATCCTCTACGGGACGGATCACTAGCATTCTCCTCAATGAGAAAAACTACCCTTCGTGGGCGACCTCGATGAAGGTTGCTCTCGCCGGTCGGAATAAGCTTTCATGGCTGACCGGCGGCCCCTCTATGCCCAAACCGACCGACAAGGATGACAAAAAGGAGGAGTTGGTCAATGGTCGACCGAAAACTACATGGTTCTTGGATGGATTCAGTGCTCGATGGAGCCTCGCATCTTCAGTCAGTTTATGCGTTTTGAGGATATCTCCGAACTATGGTCTGCCCTCCAGCGCACCTTTGGCCATACGCGGGTTGATGCCCAGATCTTCGGCATCTTTCAGGACATCGCTTCCGCCACTCAGGGGGAGCGTTCTGTTCAGGAATACTTCACTTACCTTCAGGATCGTTTTCTTGAGCTAAACGATCTTGAGCCTCTTAGCGACCTGGAGTCTACCAATGATATTGCTTTTATTCGGAAACAGCGACAGCGACGGGAAACATATCAGTTCTTGATGGGGCTTCGCCCCGAATTTGAGTCTACCCGTGCTCAGGTTGTGGGTATGTCTCCTTTGCCTGATCTTCTTGAGACCTACTCCATTGTTGCAGAGCATGGGAAGCGTATGCAGAGGCAATCTAGTCTCTCTGGCGTCCGTACTACCTCTTCTCTCCCTACTGAACAGATGGCCCTTGCTGCCTCTTACCGGCCTCCCACCTCCGGCTCTCGGAACCGGGGTGGTCGTTCTGGCGGTCGTGGCTCTCCTGGTGGTCGTGGCTCTGCGGGCCCTCCTGGCCCTTGCTCTCACTGTGGTCGCCTGTATCATGACCGTAGTCGCTGCTATCAGCTATACCCCCACCTGAAGGGCTCTGAGCGTCCCAGTCCTGGTGGTGTCCCCAGACACACTGTTGCTTCTGCCGAGTCTTCCGAGTCAGTTGAGCACACTTTGGGTGCCAACTCCTCTGAGTTCAGTCAGATGATGGCCCAGTTTCAGCAGTTCAAGCAATCTCAGCCTTCCACTACTGCCTCTGCTTCCACGGTCTCTTCTTCATCAGGTACTCTGTTTGCTTGCTCTGTGGCCACGGTTGATCAGGATTCGTCACCCTGGGTAATTGATTCTGGAGCAACTGACCACATGACTGGTACGTCTTCTCGTCTGCTTCAGGTTGTCCCATGTTCCCACCGGGATGTGCGCCTCGCTGATGGCTCAGTTACCCCTGTCCTCAGCCGTGGCACCGTCCCTCTCTCCTCCTCTCTCTCTCTCTTGACTCTGTTCTCTTTGTACCTCAGTTGGCTCTCAACCTAATCTCTGTTAGTAGTATTACTCGGTCTTTAAACTGCTCAGTAACTTTCTTTTCTGATCGTTGTGTTTTTCAGGACCTGAGATCCGGGAGGACTATTGGTACGGGATATGAGAGGAGTGGAATGTACTACCTGGAGCTACCTTCTCCCACTGCTGCGACCACCACCACCGACATCTGTCCGTCTACCTCTTCTGCAGCGTCACATGTTTTGTCATCCAGCTCGCTTTGGCACGCACGTCTCGGCCATGCTAGCCCTCAGCGGATGGTGTATGTCTGTCCAGATGTGTCCTTTGTTTTTCCTTTTCGCTGTGATGTTTGTGAACTGTCGAAACACACACGTAGCACATATGTTCCTTCTGTTAGTCGTGCTACCTCTTGTTTTGAATTAGTTCATTCTGATGTGTGGGGCCCTGCCCCTGTTATATCATTTGATGGTTTCTCTTATTTTGTGACTTTTATAGATGACTATTCTCGTTGCTTATGGGTTTATCTCCTAAAAAATAAATCTGAGGTCTTATCTGTTTATTCTCAGTTTTCTCGTATGATACAGACTCAGCATGGCACACCTATTCACATTCTTCGCTCCGACAATGGGGGTGAATATTCTTCTCATTCTTTTGATCACTTCCTCCGGGATGAAGGCACTCTCCACCAATTTTCGTGTCCTGGTACCCCCGAGCAGAATGGGGTAGCTGAACGAAAAAACCGCCACCTTTTGGACTCTGTTCGTTGTCTTCTTCGGGGAATGAATGTTCCCAAGTCCTATTGGAGTGCTGTCCTTCTTACAGCAACTTTCCTTATTAATAGGACTCCCTCTCGTCCTTTAGGTGGCGTTACCCCCTACAGCCTCATCCATCCCTCCGTCTCCGCTTTTCCCATTCCCCTCCGCGTCTTCGGTTGTGTGTGTTTTGTCCAGGACCGTCGCCCTTCTCGGACTAAACTCGACGACAAGGCCATCCGTTGTCTTTTCCTCGGCTACTCCACTACCACTAAGGGTTACCGATGCTATGACCCTCGGTTGCGACGAGTTATTTACTCCATGGATGTAACATTTCATGAGGAGATTCCCTTCTTCTCAGCCCATTTGTCTTCACATATTCTTCCTACCGTTCTGCAACCTCTTCCGGTTGTTCCTCCTTCCCCAGTTACTGATCCACCTGCCGCTCCGCCTGTCCTGCTGACTTACTCTCGCCACCAGCGTACACTCACTTCTCCTCCAGTCCCGGATCAGCAGCCCCTTCCGGTCACAGGTACCTCTCTTGAGTCTCTCTCTACTACTTCTGTTGACTTACCCATTGCCCTGCGCAAGAGTAAGCGTGCTTGTGCTCGCCCTCCTGTTACGGAGCACCCGTTGGCTACTGTTGTTTCCTACCAGCGTTTCTCACCATCTTACCAGGCTTTTGTTGCTGCTGCTGATTCTGTTCTCCTACCTGCTTCGACCGCTGAGGCTCTCCTTGACCCACGGTGGGTTCAGGCCATGGAGGAGATGTCTGCTCTCCATCGTACTGGGACATGGTCTCTGGTTCCTCTTCCTGCCGGAAAACGCGCAGTTGGGTGCAAATGGGTCTATACTGTGAAGTACTCTGCTGATGGAGCCATTGACCGATATAAGGCTCATTTGGTGGCCAAGGGCTTTACTCAGGCTCCCGACGAGTTTGGCGCCACGTTTGCTCCTGTGGCTAAGTTGACCAGTGTCCGCCTTCTTCTCTCGCTTGCTGCTTCTCGGGCGTGGCCGCTCCACCAGCTCGATGTCAAAAATGTTTTCCTGCATGGAGATTTACAGGAGGAGGTTTATATGGCTCCTCCTCCAGGGTTTGCCCTTAAGGGGGAGTATTCAAGGAGAGTATGTCGGCTGCACAAATCTTTGTACGGCTTAAAGCAGTCTCCGCGTGCCTGATTTGAACGGTTCAGCTCAGTTATCCTCCAGTCCAGCTTCACTCAGTGCCGTGCAGATCACACTTGCTTCATTCGTGCCACTCCAGAGGATCGTTGTGCCATTGTCTTGGTCTATGTTGACGACATTATTCTCACCGGGGATGACTCTTCTGGCATCTCTGAGGTGAAAGCTACATTACGCCCAGCCTTTGAGGTGAAAGACCTGGGACCCCTCTGTTACTTCCTTGGGATTGAAGTTGCTCGCTCTCAGAAGGGGATCTCCATATCGCAGCGCAAGTACACCTTAGACCTTCTTCGGGACACGGGTCTACTTGGGTGTCGTCCTGCGAGTACACCTATGGAGACCAACCATCGTCTTCATGCTGAATCTGGTGATCCTCTACCAGACCCTCTCAGTACCAGCGCCTGGTTGGTCGCTTGATCTACTTGACCAATACTAGGCCGGACATCAGTTTCTCAGTCGGCGTTTTGAGCCAGTTTATGCATTCTCCCAGGACCTCTCATCTAGAGGCTGCTCGTCGTGTTCTTCGCTATCTTAAGCGCTCTCCTGGACTTGGGCTGTTCTATCGGACCGATAGTACCTCCAGTCTCTCATGCTTCACTGATGCTGATTTTGCTGGCTCTCTGACCGATCGGCGCTCCACATCAGGTCTCTGTGTTTTCCATGGTGATCATCTTATCTCCTGGAGGAGTAAGAAACAACCTATTGTATCTCGCTCGTCAGCTGAATCCGAGTGCCGAGCTATGGCCCATGGCGTTACTGAGTTGGTTTGGCTACGATCGCTGCTGACTGAACTCGGCCTATCCCTTACTACTGGCTCGACTCTCTACTGTGATAATAAATCTGCTCTCCTTCTTACTCAGGACTCGGTGCTACATGAGCGCACCAAGCATATTGAGATGGATGTTCATTTTCTGCGAGATCACGTTCGTACCGGGACTATTCTTCCTATTTACGTATCCTCCACCGACCAGCTTGCTGACGCCTTCACTAAAGCTGTTGGTCCGACTCGATCAGATTTGACCATTTCCAAGCTGGGCATGATTGACATCTTTGCTCCAACTTGAGGGGGAGTATTGGAGTTATTATTATCTGTGTATTTGTATATTTTGGTGTAGGGCTTATTTGTAATTATCTTGGATATATGTTATATATATAGTAGGCCTCCACTTTGGAGACCTAAGTCCTTTTGTTCTCCTACATTTCCGACATCCCGAGCCGTCTAGTCTCTCCCCAATACTCACAACTAGTTTCGTCCTCCGGTCGCGGCATTCCTTCCCCTACAGGCGCCGCCCCTACACAAACATCCTTCCCACACAAATCTTTGTGTGTTTTGCTTCTTTTTCTTGGCGTTTTTCTTTGTTGCTTTCGATCTTCGTTCCTAAGTCATTTTAACAAGGCATTGTGGAGGATACCTTGAAGGGCATTATGGAAGATATTGTGGTGGACATTGGAGACTTGCGCATCATCTTATTCCAATTATTTGGGCTCAGCTTTATGAATCCTTATTTTTCCTTCTATCTTTCCATGTATCATCCATCTTAGCATCCGCATTTCCGTGATACTCAAATATCAACTATTTTTAGCACATCACTCCGATCCATACAATATCATCAGCCTAATTGCAGTTTTATAAAATTAAACTCAAGTTTCGATTAAACTTTTATCGCATAGTACTGACAAGGTACTTCGTCATTTTAGCTTCCCAGCCTATCACTGGAAATTAAACCCACATTTATATCATCATCCTTTCAAACATTATATCCAATGTGCTTAAACATATGACACTTAGGTATCTCTTTATATTTTAATAAGATAAATTGATAACTGCTAATATCACCACTAAACATTGAAGTTATTTATTTGATCTTTATTCTACTAATTTGAATCTTGATATCTTCTAAACAATTATCTACATTGTTGTTGGGAAAACTCCTAGACTTGCGCATCATCTTATGCAAGTTTTACTTTTTCTTCTGCAGGCCAAAAGACTTGATCAAAATTTAGAGAAAATGAAGATTCGTCAAGTTCAGACTACTTTCGTCGAATTGTATTCGACATAAGAAGACGTGCTTCTCAGCCTTCGTCGTGTTATACTCAGAGCATGAAGCAGCGTTGAAGATCAAGTCGTAAGCAAGTGTACGCCGATTTACACTCGAAGAATGGAAGCATCGGTGAAGAACAAGATATAAGTAAGCATGCGTCGTTTTCTTATCAGAGCACGAAGACTCTTTTGTCGAATGAAGACTTATTATAAGAAGGCACGAGCAAAGCAATTCAAAGCACAACTAAAGGTATTCGGAGCACAGAGCAAAGGCAATGCTATATTGAAGTTATTAGAATTCATACGTTGAATTCATATTGATGTATAAGTAAGAAACTGAAGAAAAAAACGGCAGTTGATTTGCTTTCAGCTATCAGAGAAGTTTGGAGAACATATAAAAATTGAGCTACGGATAACATTTCAGTAAGCTTTAGTCGAATATTATTCGGCGCATAAAGTGTATTCTCTGAATGCAGCCAGAATGCTTCAGAAGGCATAAGTCGAATGAAAATTCGACTAATGGAGCTTTACTCTGAATGAGGTATCAATGCTTTAGGAGTCGTTAGTCAATTGGAATTCGACTAATGGTGGGACCCTTCCCTGGACCCTCGCTGCGCAGGGATGCTTTGTGCACCGGGCTGCCGGGGTGCTTGATTCTGCATCCCATCGGCATTTCATTTTCGTTCACGACGACGGCCAGCCTCGGCAATCCACGGTCGGATCCCTAGCCTCGACGACATCTTCCATTTCTTCTTGGTCCCACATAGCCACTGACACTTGTTCCATCCTACTTTCGGTCTCTCCTATCACAGATATACTGGCATCGCGAAGCTGAAGTTGTCAACACCAGAAGCTATGAGATCATATTTGTTTCCTTCCCACTTGATTTCTACCCAATCAACTCCACATTCTGCTGACCATCGCCCCGCAACATCACCACCTCTAGATAGCCGATATACCTCCCACTGGCCTCTTTTCCCTCGCAGTCGCAATCATCAAGTTCATGCCTCTAATGGATTTTTTTGCGCTGACCGTTGCCCTCAAATCCCTCGGCGCTTGATCCTCACAATGTCAGTTCCTCGACAATTATTTTTTGAATTCCAAGGCACCTTAGAACTACATAAGGTCCCTCTGTCTACCATATACATGGAGGGCTCTGCTCTCAACTGGCTTTGTTGGACCGGACAAACTACTTGGGCCTTAACATGAGAGATATTCAAAGAGGGGCTTATTCGTTGCTAAGATACCCAACAAGCTAACAACGACTACAAGCATCTTGGGACGGTTCGCCAAGCCAAGTCTCTTACTTCCTACATCGACATATTCAACGAAGTCTCCAAAAACGTACTAGCTCTCTCAACAGAACCACTACTTGGCTACTTCCTAGATGGTCTCCAACAGCATATCAACGCAATTATTTGTGTTCTCAACCCCGAGACTCCTCCATGCACTATGGAGGAAGCCTGCTTTGGTAAAAAAAACTGTTTGCTCCCTCTCAGACACTACCCCACCCCACTAATAACCCCCAAAACTATTACATTGATACACCCACCACCTCGCCCCACCAAGCTCTCACACTCATCAACAAGAAACCTCACTGCCCCATGGTACAGTCGGCACCCCCTCTACCACCACCCCATCCAAAAATGAACCCTCCATCACACAGCTTATCCCACCAAGATTACCTCGATCTCCGTAGGACAGATATTTTTTCTGCTGCAATCAGACTTACCCACACATAACTGCCCAAACAGAGAATTGCATTTGTTACTCGACACCAAAAAAGAAGACATCATTCTAGTTGATTTTATAGGATGAGAATATGTTTTTGCGATAAGCAAACTTACCCACACATAATCGACCAAACAGAGAATTGCACCTTCTACTCAACGTCGAAAACAAAGACATCATTCTTATTAATTTTGAGGCTCTTTACTCTTGAGCTCGAGGATCCCCATCTCAGGACTCAGCCTTGAGGACAATGTTGATTTTGAGGAGTGGTGTATTAGTACTAACACACACGGCGATCAACCCTCCTCACGACTACTGAAGACTCAGAGCCCCCTCTCCGTCTATCATCGATTAATTATGTTGTTTATTTAGTTTATCGTCTATATGTATTTTTTCTTTAAGGTGTGTTTTAGTCAAATGTCACTTAGTGTACCTTCCCTAAATAAGGGAGAGTAGAGGATTATTACGAATATCTTGTCAAGTATTTGTATTTGTAACTCATAAGTTGAGAGAGATTCAATGGGGGGGGGGGGGGGGGGGGGGGGGGGGGGGGCTGCTCCCAAGTGATAGGCACAAGTATATCTTGCGAGGTGTCAAGATTTCAATTAATGTGCAATCCACTATTCTTGATTTGCTATCATAAAAAAGTCATCTTTAATGATCCTTTCAAAAGCTAATTTTCCTTCACTTTTTGGATTAATCTAAAATATACTTCTGTATTTTGTGCATTAAGCTCTTCTAATTACATAAAACCCTCATTAAAAATTTCTCAAAATAGCACTTTCATCCCTCTTTAATGACATCATCTTTAGTTAAGATCTTATCATCTTCAATTAATGCATCTTAACTTGATCAACGTCTTTAAATCTTTTTTCTTCAACCTTAATTATTCTATACATCTTCTTTTCTTCTTTTTTAGTACAAATTTTAATGAATAATCATCAAAAGGTGTGTCTTTTGCTTTGCTCCCTATACTCTTAGCAATATTTCTAACTTTCTATAATCAATAAACATCTCAAAAATATTCACTATGTGATTTTAAAACACATTTTCCTTAACAAATCTTTGTACCTTCGCAGTCCACAAATCTCATTATCAGCAAATGAACTATTTCTAGACTCTTCTAAAATATTTAGGATAATCTTCTTTAAGAAACTAGTCATCTCATTGCACATCAAATTAGACTCAACTGAAGAACTCCAATTTGCCTCCTTTAATGATTGATCTTGTGATACCGCTAGGGTATCGAGAGGCGGTAGAGGGGCTGCGGTAGAGTACCGAGCGGCGGTAGGGCGGTAGCAGTGTGCCGGCGGTAGGGGCGGTAGGGGGCTGCGGTATTGTGCGAGAGAGAGAGAGATAGACGGGGAGAGAGAAATAGAGAGATAGACGGGGAGAGAGAAATAGAGAGAACGAGAGAGAGAGCAAGGGGATCAGCCCCAATAGTTCCTTGATCCAAAGATACAATAACCCTAAAGATGTCACCATATATAGGAGGAACCATCAAGAGTCCAAAAGCATAAAGTAAAGTTCCAAAAATAAAAATACAAGCTGAATTTTAAAATAAGATAGTGGACCGTCCGGCCCCCCTAGGCCGCACCCGCCGAACCGCTCGGTCCTGCGCCGCCGTTGCTCGCTCCTGTGCGCGTCCTTCTCGAGTACACCTGCCACTCTGGCTCGTCCGCCTGGATGTCGGTAACAATACCCCAATCTGGAAAATTGGTCTTGTCCTCAAGGCAATAATCTGGGAACTGGCGCCGGAAGTCCTCACGAAGTAACCATGTCGCGGCGGATGCGGGCCGGCCACGCCAAGCCACACGTATCTCCTCTGGGTTCGCCTCGCCCGGCGTGTGGTGGCGCCGGTCAACAATGGCCTCTGGGTAAAGGGGGTCGGAGCCGGAAAAATTCAAGTCCGTTGGGATGTGGTCGGTGACCGGATGGTCGCCGACAACCCGGCGAAGTTGCAAGACATGAAACACGGACGGGGTGGATTCGACTGTTCTCCGGTAGGCGGAGCCGGTAGGCCACGGCTCCGATGCGGCTCATGATCTCGAAGGGCCCGTAGAAACGGGGTGCTAGCTTGGGGCATTGTCAGCGGGCTACCGTAATTTGCCGATAAGGATGTAGTTTGATGAACACCCATTCACCGATCTAAAATGATAAGTCCCGGCGTTTCCTGTTGGCAAACGAGGTCATCTTCGCTTGGGCACACCGCAGATGGTGCTTCAAACTATCCAAGATCACGTCCCGATCATGGAGGTGGTCGGCCAGACTGGCGACCGGGCATTCCCCCGGAAGGTGGCGGAGGGTGGATGGTGGTGGCCGGCCGTAGACTGTCTCGAACGGCGAAGTATGCGCGGAGTAGTGATAGGCGGTGTTGTACGAATACTCAGCCCAACACAGCCACTTTGTCCACGAGCCCGGTCGCTCTCCAATGAAGCAGCGCAAGTAAGTCTCCAGACACCTATTCAAGACCTCGGACTGGCCGTCCGACTGCGGGTGGTAAGCTGTACTCATCCGTAAGTGTGTACCCTGTAAGCGGAAGAGCGATGTCCAAAAGCTACTGAGGAAGAGTGGGTCACGATCGCTGACGATCGAGCGAGGAAACCCATGGAGCCGCACGATCTCTGCGATGAAACTGTCCGCCACGGTTGCCGCTGTGTATGGGTGGCGAAGAGGCACGAAGTGGACGTACTTTGTCAGTCGGTCGACTACCACAAGGATGCAGTCAAAACCGTTGGAGCGCGCCAGGCGAGTGATGAAGTCCATCGCGATGTCCTCCCAGACTCGCTCTGGAATCGGGAGGGGCTGCAGTAGGCCACTAGGAAACATGGTCTCATATTTGGCCTTCTGACAGGGTAAACATGCCGCCACATAAGCCTTCACCTGGCGGAGCATGTGGGGCAAGAAAAGAGACGCGGCCAGGCGGCGGTAGGTGCGGAACGCGCCCGCGTGGCCACCCGATGGTGTGGAGTGAAATTCTGCAAGTAGCTGGGGAATCCGCGAGGATGAGGCCGACAGAACTAAGCGATCCCGATGGAAGAGGCGGCCCCCTATGAGAGTGTAGGGAGGTCGGGACGTGGGGTCGGCCAGTAGGGCCGCCCGAATGCCCACCAACTGTGGGTCTCTGTCCACCTCCTGCTGGAGGCCGGTGGCGTCGTCCCACACCAGTCTCGAGATAGCGGTCAACTCTGGGGGGTGGGGATGACGGGATAGTGCATCGGCCGCGCGGTTCGTCTTGCCCGACCGGAACTCGATCGTGAAATCGTAGCCAAGGAGCTTCGCCACCCACACCTGCTGTGTCGGCGTGGCAATCTTCTGCTGTAGGAGGTAACGCAAGCTGTGGTGATCTGTACGGATGATAAAGAGACGGCCGAGAAGGTAGGGTCGCCAATGCTGGACCGCCAAAACGAGGGCCATGAGCTCGTTTTCGTAGGCAGATCTGCTCCGCACGGTTGTGGAGAATGCCCGGCTGTAATAGGCGATAGGTCGGCCCGCCTGCATCAACACGGCGCCGACGCCGGACCCAGAAGCGTCACACTCCACCACGAACGGCTGACTGAAATCCGGCATTGCTAATACCGGGCTCTGAACCAAGGCCGACTGTAACGCGGCAAATGCCGCCATCGCGGCAGGAGGCCACTCGAACGGTCTGTCCTCTGCTGTCTTCAACAGCTGGGTGAGGGGCGGGCCAACTCACCGTAGTCTCTGATAAAGCGCCGGTAATAGCCAGTCAGCCCGAGGAATGCTCGCACGTCCCGAACAGAATGTGGAGTCGGCCAACGCAGCACCGCCTGGATCTTGTCCTCATTCATGGCCACTCCGTGGGCGGAGATAGTATGGCCCAAGTAGCTGACCATCTAGGTGCCGAAAGTGCACTTCTTACGGTTGACCGTAAGATGGTGTCGGCGGATGGTGGTGAAGGTCTCTCGCACGTGTCCGAGATGCTCCTGCCAAGAACGACTAAAGACAAGTATATCATCAAAGAAGACAAGTACATGCTTACGGAGCACTGGTCGGAAAATGTCGTTCATGGTGGCCTGGAAGGTAGCCAGAGCGTTAGTGAGCCCGAAGGGCATCACTAAAAACTCAAAATGGTCGTCGTGTGTGCGGAAAGCCGTCTTGGGCACGTCCGCTTGCCGAACTCGGATCTGATGATAGCCAGCGCGAAGGTCCAGCTTGGTGAAGAAAGCCGCACCATGCAGCTCATCCAGAAGCTCCTGGATCACTGGGATGGGGTACTTGTCGGGAACGGTAGCCTTGTTCAGCTCCATGTAGTCCACGCAGAAACGCCAACTTCCATCCTTCTTGCGTACCAGCAAGACGGGACTGGAGAAAGGGCTAGCACTAGGCCGAATGAGGCCCCCAAGTAACATCTTCCGAACGAGCCGCTCCATCTCGTCCTTTTGTGCATGCCCATAACAATATGGCCGGACGGACACCGCCGCCGACCCTGGGTGGAGGACAATGGCGTGATCAGTCGGCCGAGGTGGGGGAAGGCCCGCCGGTGTAGTGAACACATCCTCGAAATCGGCAAGCACCGAGGACATCACGGGGGCAAGGGGGTCGGCCGTTGCCGAAGGGCCGGTATGCAGAGGCCAAAGCCAGGCCGAGAAGTCAACATCTGTAATGCGCGTCATCGCGCGGAAAGAGATCGGTGATCGTAGAAGAGTCGGATCGCCCGCCAAGCGGCATTGCTGGCCCTGGTGCTGGAAATCCATGGTCATCGACGCCCAATTGACGCGGACGTCCCCCAATGTCTCGAGCCAGGCCACCCCCAAGATCGCATCCAGACCACCCAATTCGAACATATAGAAATCAGTCGTGACCGCGCAGGAGCCGAGAGACATGGTCACATCTCGGCACTGTCCAAACGTCGGGCGGCGGCGGCCGTCGCCGAGGCACACCGAGAATTCGGGCGACGGATCAACCGGTAAGGCGAGCTCGCCGGCTAGTTGGGCCGACAGGAAGTTGTGACTGGCCCCGCTATCTACCATCACAATGATGGGCCGGCCCTGGACCATGCCGTCCAGTTTCATCGTGTGGGGTCCGGTGAGTCCCCCCACCGAATAAAAGGGCAGCTCTAGAACATTGAGGGGGGCATCCTCTAACTCCTCCGTGGTGTGCTCCGGTGCGATGTCCAACGCGGGGGGCTCCGTGGCCATGTAGTCCCCCTTGCCATCGCTGAAAATGGCATGGAATTCCTTGACTGGGCAAACATGTTGCGGGGAGTACGGCTGGCGGCAGCGGAAGCAGAGGCCGCGGCGGCGTAGGTCGTTGTAGTCGCCGTTGGAGACACGGTGCGGTCCCTCTGGCCGCGCAGGACGGACGGACGGCACGACGGCTGGCCGGTAGCCGGTGTGTCAGGGTGGCGGTGGTCGGAAAGGTGCGGGGCTGGTTTGGCGAGGTCCAATGTCCGCCTCTACCGCCCGGGCGAGTTCGAGGGCTTCCGACACGGAACGGGGCTGGTGAGTACGTATGCGAGAGCGGATGTTGGGGCTCAAGCCTTGTAGAAAGAAACACAAATAGTGCTCGGGTGGAAGTCCCGGAAGTTGAGTCACGAGTGCCATGAACTCGTCTATATATGCGTCCACGGTGGTGGATTGGCGATTCGTGCACAGGCGCTCGACGGCAGAGCCGGTGTAACGGGAATCGTAGCAGGTAACCATGTCACGCTTGAACTCCGTCCAGGAAATGCCGGGGTGGACCTGTCGGAGCCACCGAGCCCAATGGAGCGCCGAGCCCTCCAGGCCGACGATGGTCGTGGCCACCTTATCCGCGTCGGGCGTGGCGTTGAGGTCGAAAAACTGCTCCGCACGTGCGATCCACCCCAAAGGATCCACGCCGGAGAAGCCAGGAATGTCCAAGGAGAGGGGCGGTCGGCCGGGTGCCTGAAATGGCTGGAACGCGGCGGGAAAAATCTCGGGTGGCAGCTGGAGGCCGGCCGCGTTGGTCGCGGGTGGCAGCGGGCTGGGCTGGATTCCCGGCAGGTAGCCAACCAAGCCCTGGCGACAGCGGGCTGGGCGGGGTTCCGAGCAGGGATGCGGATCCGGCGTCGGATCCCGCACCTGAGGCCAGCTGGGTCGGGAGCAGCGGATCCAGTGCTGAAACGGGACGGCGTTCGCGGCGGAGATGAGGGCGTCGAGGCGTGCGAGGATCGTGGCTTGGCCGTCCGCGAGTGCCTCCACGGAGGACTGAAGGGAGGCGATGTGACCGTCGTGGGTGGCGAGCCGGTCGGCGAGGATGTCATCGTCGGTGCGTGCAGCGCCTTCGGACGCATTTCGGAAATCCAGCGGCAGCGAGCGGTGCGGCGGGCGGAGCGGCAGGTCGGACCAATGATACCGCTAGGGAATCGAGAGGCGGTAGAGGGGCTGCGGTAGAGTACCGAGCGGCGGTAGGGGCGGTAGCAGTGTGCCGGCGGTAGGGGCGGTAGCAGTGTGCCGGCGGTAGGGGCGGTAGCAGTGTGCCGGCGGTAGGGGCGGTAGGGGGTTGCGGTGTTGTGCGAGAGAGAGAGATAGACGGGGAGAGAGAAATAGAGAGAACGAGAGATAGAGAGAGCAAGGGGATCAACCCCAATAGTTCCTTGATCCAAAGATACAATAACCCTAAAGATGTCCCCATATATAGGAGGAACCATCAAGAGTCCAAAAGCATAAAGTAAAGTTCCAAAAATAAAAATACAAGCTGAATTTTAAAATAAGATAGTAGACCGGCCAGCCCCCCTAGGCCGCACCTGCCGAACCGCTCGGTCCTGCGCTGCCGTTGCTCGCTCTTGTGCGCGTCCTTCTCGAGTACACCTGCCACTCTGGCTCGTCCGCCTGGATGTCGGTAACACCTTGAAAGGTGAAATAATTCTCACCTTTCAAATCTCACTACTTAATCCCCAAAAAAATAAATATTTTATTAATTTTTATACTCAAAAAATACCTCCATAACAATACATGTTCCTTATGTTCATGCGTCCAAACTATTCATGTTGAAACCTTCAAACACATTGGTGTTCAGTCCAAGTTTTCCTCCTTCAAAACGACCACTTGACACAGTTCACTTTGATAATTGGGAGCATCTTTCTTTGCTACACTTGTTCCCATAATGCCAAACATAACATACGACCAGGTTTCTAGAAGCATACCACTTTTCGCACTAATATACTCCTTAGTTTTTCAAGCTGTATTAATGCTAGATTCAACTTATTCCTTGATCATATGCCTGTACCCACAAATAGCACACCTGAACAATGTTAACTACAGATTCAAAAGCACCTCTTCATCTCGGAGCACTCCTATACATTACAAGTTAGGTCCTGATAAAGCTACCAAACATCTATCACAATGAAGTTTAATAAATGGCTTATAAATGTCCTTTCCTGTGGCATAGCTATTACCAAAGTCACCAACAAGATCAATTGGCATTATTTGTTCCTCATTACTAGCATACCATTTAAATAACAATAATCAACTTAAAATTAATCAAATGGGGCGGTTAATTGATACCTTTCACTGATGAACTGTGAGCCGACTTGACACATTGTCTCTGAAGTACTCTAAGGCGATGGCCATTGTTCATAATGTTATAAGAATGCCTTTCAGTGAAGCTTGACCCTACAAAAGATTATTTTTTCTCTTCAGTGAAATACTATACACTAAGAAGAACATAGTATACACAAATACCTGATGGTTGACAATGATTAATATCCTGCATATGTTCTGCAAAATCAGTGGCATAGCCACAACTTGAATCTGATTTCATAATAGGTGTCTCAAACTGAAATGCGAGGTAATGCAGTGCCTGGTCATCCCCGCCGCTTACAACACAATAAAGCCGGCTTGATTTTCCATCTGAATTCTTCATTTCAGACACATGAAGGCAATTGACACCCGACTGATGAACAGAATCAAGAACAAGTAAAGGCGTTACTTCTTTTCTTGCTAAGGGGGAGGTCATAGACTGCTCATCAGGTGAAGAGGGATCTAAACCTGTATTCATGGTGTAGATTTTTTGTGAACAAGGGGATTTTGGAACAATACTTTCAGAACTCCCGGAATCCGTGCCATTACCAAGTTTGTCCTTGCTCATATAATCATCACTCATTCTTTGGTCACTAGGTTGGTTTGTCAAGTACCTCCATGATCGTCCACCCTGACTCCCTCTTCCTGTTTGTGGCCTTCTTTGACAATCAATATGCAATTGAGGCTTATATTCCGAAACAGCCTGCATAAAATCCTCCACCATTTCAGTAAGATCCCAGAAAGATATGCTGCCATCTGTGGATCCACTAATGACAATATGAGCTACACGAGTTGAATTATCACCTACAAAGATGCTCGTTATAGTTAGTACATTAAACTTGATGGGAGAATTGTAAGTTAAAAAACAAATTAGGGGAAATCAATTTTACATATGCCTAGAAACAACAATAACTCAGATGAAGAAATAACAAATAAATGGAGTATAAAAGGTGAACAGCAAGGTAGCCTTAGATTAGTTACTCATGCTAACTTTAGGAGAAATGTGAAAGACAACCATATCAGGAAGGTCCCATAGACCACAAAAGATATGCAAGAACTCTGACAATATGAAGCACCGGTACGGGTACGGGTACCGGGTACGATACGTATCTGGTACGATGGTATGGGAAAATAAAAAAATATGGATACGGGTGCATTCGGGGTACGGCACAATTAAAATTGATTTATATATATACAAACGTAATATATATATATATATTATTTGGGTCACATTTTTTCTAAAAGAGGGAGAATATAAAACATAGAAAAATTCATATTAAACAAGTTGAAACACTACTAATTTAAAAAATCTAATCCTCAAATACATAGTAAATTAACAAAATAACCAATTTTAAATCAAATTCTTCGTAGTTCTAACGATAAAAAGAAACTTAAATCAGGAATGCATTTTGTTACTATAATAAATAAACACCGCTAGTTGCATTTATGGGTCACATTTTTTCTTTTCTAAAATATATGGAGAAGTCATTTGTTTACTTTAGAAAAACACAATCATATCACAAAATGTAGAACGATCTGTCAAATCCAAGCTTATCATCAGACTAGAGTAACATGTGTATCCACCGAGTATCGGGTACGTACAGATACCAGAAACATACCTGGTACGGGTATGCGGCCCTCGAAGAAGTATCTGTGCTTCAAAGTCTGACATTTACTCAGGGATCTATTTTAGGGTAGCTTATTTTTACCCCCTTAGGGTTTCACCGCTCCAATCCGAGAAGAACGGGAGGGAGGAAAAGAGAAAATTCAAGAGGGACTCTTGGCCAGCCCTAGGCTCCAAAGTTTTTCATCCAAATTAACCAAACATGCATAATACAAGAGGGTTAGGGTATTAGAACCACCACCGGGCAAAAGCGTAAATATTCATGAAATCCAAAATACAACCTCATTAAAAGATAACTTGTAAGAAAGCACCCTCGCATAGGTATTTATTAATCACGCCGGTGTCTCCGTCGCGGGCCTCTTCCTCATGTAGTAAACTCGCCACATTGTTGATGCCCCTTCGAGCTCTGTGTCGTCGTCCGCATCCGTAACAATACCCCCATTTGGAAAATTTGTCTTGTCCTAAAGGCAAAACTCAGGAAATTGGTTGCGGAAGTCGTCGCGATCCCACCAAGCCACGTCAGAAGGAAGACGTTGTCGCCATGCCGCCAACACCTGGTCGAACATGATCATCCACTGTGACAATTTTGCTGTCCAAAATGGCTTCTAGAAGGTAAACAGTGGATCCGTCTGATGCGAACTTTGGCGGCAAGGCCTCCTCGACGGGGTGCTCGCCCACCACCGGTTTGAGCTAAGAGACGTGGAAGACCCGATGAATCCGACTGTGGAGAGGAAGGACGAGGTAGGCCACTTCGCCGATGCGGGCAAGCACTGTAAATCGTAGAAGCGGGCAGACAACTTGGGATTGGGGGCGATTCGCCACCGAAGTTTGGCGGTACGGGCGGAGCTTGAAAAAAACTGCGTCCCCCGCCTGGAACTGTACGTCTCGGCGCCGTTTGTTCGCTTGGTGGAGCATCTTCTGTTGTGCTCTACGAAGAAGGGTCTTCAAGACGCTCAGTATATAATCTCTATCCAAGAGCTGCGCGCACACAGCGACGACATGGAATTCGTCTGGTAGATGTTGGATTACAGTGGGTGGGGGTCAGCCGTAAACGGCATGGAACGGTGTCATGCCGGCGGAATAGTGGAAAGAGGTGTTGTAGGAAAACTCGGCCCACCCCAAACATTTGCTCCAATCACGTGGGCGATATGAAGTAAAACAATGTAGGTAAGTCTGCAAGCATCGATTGAGTACCTCGGATTGCCCGTCCCTCTGGGGATGGTAAGCAGAGTTCATTCGTAAATGCGTTCCTTGGAGCTTGAACAACTCAAGTCGGAAGGTGCTCATAAAAATTGAGTCTCGGTCGCTGACGATCGAACGGGGAAAATCGTAGAGTCGGCCTACGCCAGAGACCACCACTGGGGCCATGAAAGGATTTCACAAGGGAAGAAAATAGCCTTACGTGAACAGACAGTCCACCGCGACAAAGATGAAGCCGTATCACGAAGTGTACATAAGGCACGTAATGAAATTCAACGTCAGATCTTCCCATATGAGATCGATTATAGGTAAGGATTGCAGAAGACCCTCGGAGAAAGTTACCTCATAATTAGAATGTTGGCATATCAGGCAGGCCACGACATATTCCTCCACATGGCTCATCATCCCTCGCCAATAAAGCACAGCCGCGAGGCAGCAGTAAGTACAGAACGCGCATGTGTGGCCCGCAGATGGTGTAGTGTGGAACTTTGCGAGAAGGCGCAAAATGTTGGCCGACGAGAGGAGAGGACCAACCTGCCCAGAAAGAACAATCGACCTCCCACAAGTGTGTACAGGGGGGCAAGCAGTGGCATCCGTCCGCAAGTTGTATGTGATAGGTCGGAGGGTCAGGTCGGCCACCACCTCACTTGTATGGTGCCAGCCTCCTGTCAAACCGGGCGGGAGATGGACATTAGTTCGGTCGAAGTCGTCTGGCGTGATAAGGCGTCCGCCTCCATGTTGGATCTGCCCGAACAAAACTCGATGAAAAAGTAAACAGCTTCGCCGCCCAAATCTGCTGTGATGGGGTGGTCATCTTCTGGTTGAGAAGGTATCGTAAGCAGTGATGATTTGTACGCACGATGAAGTGCCTCCCCAATAAGTATGTGTGTCAGTGCTGAACTGCCAAAACGAACGTCATTAACTCGTTTTCGTAAGCGGAGCAGGAATGGATGGTCGTGGAGGACCGACTGAAGTAAGCTATGGGGCGCCCGGTCTGCATGAGCACAGAGCCGACGCATGTCCCTGAGGCATCGCATTCCACGATGAAAGCCTGAGAAAAGTCGGGCATGGCTAGAACCGACGTCGTCACCAAAGCTTGTTGAAGGGTTGTGAAGGCGATGGTTGCCTCGGAGGACCATCAGAAGGTAGTATCGGTCGTTTTGCGCAGAAGACTCATAGGTGGTCGTGCCAGCGTGTCGTAGTCACGAATGAAACGACGGTAGTAGCCCATCAAACGGAGGAAGTCTTATACCTCGTGTAAGGAGCGTGGATGCGACCACTGCAGCATCGTCACGACCTTGTCGGGGTCTATAGCCACCCCCTGTGATGAGACGGTGTGACCCCAATATGAGATCTTGCGGTGAACAAAAGCACATTTCTTCAATTTGGAGACTAAAGAGTGTCGTTGCGGTGTCTCCAAGGTAGATTCCAAATGATCTTAGTGATCCTGTCACGTCAAGCTGTAAACGCGGATGTCGTCAAAGAAAACCAAAACATACTTACGAAGCACAGGCCGAAAAATGTTGTACATCATGGCTTGGAAGGTAGTTGTGGCGTTGGTGAGGCCGAACGACATAACCAACAACTCGTAGTGGTTGTCGTGGGTGCGGAAGGCGATTTTCGGGATGTCCTCGGCACACACCAAGATCTGATGGTAGCCCGAGCGGAGGTCAATCCTGGAGAAGTAGGTGGCTTTGTATAGCTCGTCCAAGAGCTACTGGATGACGGGGATATGATACTTGTTTGTCATGGTGGCTTTGTTAAGCGCACGCTAATCAATGCAAAAGCGCTCCTTTTCCGTACGAGGAGGACCGGGCTTGAGAACGGACTAGCACCGAGTCGTATCAGTGGGCAGCCAACATGTCGGACATCAAATGCTCAATCTCATCCTTTTGAATATGGTCGTAGCAGTAGGACCGAACCCAAATCGCATGTACGCCATCCTGGGGCGGGATGCGGTGGTCGATGACGCGGGGCGGTGGGAGGCCCGGAGTAGGCGTGAACACTGATAAAAAATCTCCAGAAGGCGAGACAGTTGAGGCGGAGGGAAAGAATGTGAAGGCATCGGGGCCACAACCGTTGGTGAGGTGATCAACCATAACAGTGCTCGAAAGACCACTGAGTGAGTCCATAGGGCTGAATGTGATGAGATGGTGATCCGATGAAGGGAGGCATCCCCCAGGAGTGTGCAAGGTTGATTAGCCCACTGGAAGGTCATCCGCATGGAGGCCCAGTTGTGGATGACGTCGCCCAACGTTTGTAACCATGCAACGCCCAGGATGGCATCCACGCCACTCAAAGGAGAGACGTAAATGTCGATAGAGGCGTTTAATCGTCCAACTGGAGCGAAAGGCCACGACAGAGGCCACTAGTCCGGGAACGACGACCATCAACAATGTAAACCATGAACTCTGTTGTCGGGTCGGTGGGCAGCTGCAAGCGAGTCTCACCAAGTCGTGGGAGAAGAAGTTGTGGATCGCGCCACTATCAATCATAAATACAACGGAGATCCCCTGCAAAAGTCCTTGCAGCTTCATGGGACGGGGCCCCAAAATATCCCCCGTGGAAAAACGCGAGAGCTCCAAATGTTGGAAGGAACTTGTCTTCGGGTCCGCCGGATGGACATCATCAAAGATAAGGGCATCGAAGTCGGCAGCCATGACTGTCCCGATCGTCACACATGAGAACTCACAGCACCTTGAGTGGGCAGTCGTGTGTCGAGAGTAGGGTTGCCTGCAGCAGAAGCACGAACCCTTACTACGCGGGTCATTATACTCCTGGATCGAGAGGGAGTTAGGGGGTCAGTGGCCATGGGGCCCGAAAAAGGATGGCCGGCTTGGGGGGAAGGGTGGTCGTAGCTGACGGATCCTCGTGGGAAGTTGTGGTGGTACAGGAGGAATGAATGTGGAGCGAGTCGAGGAGATGGGTGCGGCCAGCTGGAAATGAGGTCAGTCTACCGGCTCGACTGAGAAATCCGCCTCCACCAAGGGGGCGACCTCCATAGTAATATCACGAGAATGATGAGTACGAAGTCGTGAGCGGATCTGGGGTTGGAGACCCTGAAGGAAGAAGCTCATATAGTGATCAGAAGGAAGACCGGGGATGTGGTTGACGAGCTCAATGAATTCGTCAATATACTGATCCACCGAAGAAGTGCGACGGAGGGTGCATAGACTCTCATAGCGCTTTACCAAGGCCAGCTTAAGGTAGGGCTACGAGAGGGGCGGGGTGGAGTGGCAGAGCCAACGAACCCAGTGTAACGCGGAGCCCTCCATGGCAGGAGCATCAAGGAGACCTTTGTGTCTGGGGTGCCCTGAAAGTCAAAGAATTGTTCGGCCTTGGCAATCCACCCAAGAGAATCGGTCCCGTTGAAATGGGGAACTTCGAGGGCGTGCGGTGCACATGCCGCGGCAATTACGAGGAGTAGGGAGGGGTATGCACGAAAAACCGAAAATCGCCAGAACCGACCAAACCGCCCAAATCGAACTGATATCGACACCAAACCGCTCGGTTCAGTGTAGGGGCAGTTTTTCATTTAGGATAACCACCCTTATTTCGGTTCGGTGCGGTTTTCTAATTTCAAAAACCGATAAAACCGCACTGAACCGAAATAAATTAATAACACATAAATATATTATATAGAGAATTAAGTTTTTTTTGCACAGCTCTTAGTCTTTCTCTCAAACCCTCCGACCCAATTATGTCAACCTTGCTTACATGTGTATGTTAGTAAATTTGTCGTATTAAATTTATAAGCTAATTTGGTGCATGATAAGTTGTAGAATGATGATTGAGAAACAATGCAAATATTGTAAATTTTTGCATTGTATTTTCACGACTATTCATAATTAATATCAATATTTGTCTTAAATATATTACGTAGTTTCACTATTTTTGTAAATATTCAAAATTTCCTAGTATTTTCTTACTTACGGAATGATTTTCCCTCTTAGAAATTTTGTCAAAGATAATATTCTTGACTCACAAGTTGATTGAAACAAACATGTAGACATAGACTGTGTATATAAATTTAAAATGAAGATTAGTTTATTACAATTTTCAATTATACTTGAACATTATATAATATAAAAATAATAATATCAATTTTGTGCTTTAAAATTATTCTAATAAAACCGGAAAATCGTCCCGAAAAACCGCCACAAACCGCAAAGAATATTGAACCGCACCCATCAGTTTAGGTTTGGTATGGTTTGTGGAAATAGATAACCGACCCTTTTCGGTTTGGTTTCGGTTTGGGTCCAAACCGACCCAAACAAAGCCGCTTACACCCTTAGCGGGGAGCGAAAGAGGTGTCGTGGGGCTGGTCAACAGCCCACTGAAAGAGGACGGGTCCTCCAAGGGCGCTAGCAGAGTGGAGTCCGAGCGGGCATCGCGAGCCTCAAGGCGCTAGAGGCTAGCCTAGATCGAAGCGAGGAGGTTGGCTTGAACGTCGAGGCGGCGTACGACGATGTCGAGACGGGCGTATGTCATGGCGTGGGTACTCGGTCGTCTCGGCGGCGGCGCCAGGAGCAGTAAAAAGAAAACGGGGCAAGAAGGCCACCGCTATTGCGGTCGGAGAAGACGGCCATTGAATGGCCTGACGCGAGCAGATGTTGGACGGCTTGACGCGGGAGGGCGTTGGATGGCCTGGCGCGGGAGGGCGCTGGACGGCCTGAAGGGCGTTGGACAACCTGGCGCGAGCGGGGCAAGCTCTGGTGGGACACGCGCGGGTAGGATGGAAGTCGGTGGTGTGGATGGACGCGAACGGAGCACGTCGTGGCTGGACGTGAGCGGGGGTGGGGGGAACCTGAATCGTCGTGCGCGAGCGAGGGAGTCCCATCGGCTATGGAAGAAGCGGACGGGTCGGCAGATCAGACTAATGTTTACCCCTTAGGGTTTAACCGCTCTAATCTGAGAAGAACAAGAGGGGGGAAGAGAGAAAATCCAAAAGAGACACTTGGCCAGCCCTAGGATCCAAAGCTTTTCATCCAAATTAACCAAACATGCATAATACAAGAGGGTTGGGGTAATAGAACCCCCCACCGGGCAAAAACGTAAATATTCATGAAATCCAAAATACAACTTAATTAAAAGATAACTTGTTATAGAACACCCCGAATGGATCTTTATCAATCACGCTGGTGTCTCCATCGTGGGCCTCTTCCTCCTAGAGTAGACTCGCCACGTTGTCAATGCCCCTTCGAGCTTTGTGTCGTTGTTCGCATCTGTAACACTTAGTAATATCTCTCTAGTACATACTTAAAAAAAGTATGGTTATACTTATTTAACATTCGTTTCACTTTAAGGTAATACCTAGATTTAGACTACAAAATTGAGACCCACTTTAGGGCATTTGATTACATTCAAAATTGAACTATTCTTCCATGGTGTAATGTATATCTCCTTCATCATTCTAAAGTCATCATTAAGTTTGTTAAGTTCCTTTGTATTTCAATCGCGTCTTTATCTATTACAATTTCTGTATGAAATAGTGTTGTAGATATCGGACGACATTTCTGACATGTCGGACGATATATAGGTTTGACACCCAAAACAATACGTTTTCGGGTTTTTTAGCCCATAACGGTTTGAAAAAATGAGCGATATATCGGTCCGATCCTGATATATCGGCGCAGGAACCGACCTATGTATCGTCGTTTCGTTCTTTAATTTACAGATTCTCGGTGATTTCTTACGCCCCGCGTTTATTTTTGTTATGAGACGTATTAGACATATTAGTCCCACACCTTGTACCACCACATCATATTCCTTCATGCTTAGTATAAATAAAGGGTGAGACCTTTATGTGAGGTACTCAGTTTTTTTCCCAAATCCCGTAACATGGTATCAGAGCACGGTTAGTTTTTTTTTCCCCGTTCGATTCTCTCGCCCGCTCCGTCCCCGCTTCGTCTCCCTCGCCGCTCTCGCCCGCTCTTTTCCTCCTTCTGCGCACCTCCAATGACATCGACGGAGGGGGGCTCGTCATGATTCCGCCTGCCGTCGGCATCGACGACGCGTAAAGCCGACGCCATCGATTGTCGTCTGCTCCAGCGATACCTAATGTTCTGCCTCGACGCCTCCTGCCGACCTTGATCCCGTGCTTTCTGCCTCGATGCCTTGACGCCTCCTGCTACCCGACGACTACTGTGCCATGCCTCGACACGTCTCGACGGTGCAGTCCTGCAGTCCTTTCTCGTCTGCGCCGCTAGAATAGCTGCCGACTGCCTCCTGACGCAGCCGATTCAGGACGTCCAGTCCGCTCTTTTTTTCCCTCTGCAGGGGACTCTACCGACTACTCCCACTCCTGTGCCATGGGCTCCTCTGTTACTCCTCCTCCGACTACTCCCACTCCTTCAACCATTGCCCCCGCAGGGGACTCTACCAATACCTTTCCTCCCAACGCGAGGATTGCAACTACTATCCTTACCTCCTCCAATTTTCAATTATGGAAGAAGGGGGTTACTATGTCTCTTGCAGTCATCCGACGTACTCACCACCTTACTCGTCTCCCAACTCATGACGTGGGGAGTACCGAATATGATGACTGGTATAGTGATGATTGTAGTATCTTTGCTCTTCTCCTGAGTTCCATGGATCCATCTGTCCAGCAAATGTGCAAAAACTGTGACAGCACCAAAGAACTATAGGACACTCTTCACATGATGTTCTCTCAGGCGAACAACCTCTCTCGACTTGGTGAACTCTTCCCCAAGATAGCTGACCTGCGACAGGGAGCGCGTCCGGTTACCGAGTACTTTGCCGAATGGAAGGTTCTGGTTGATGAGGTTTTAGACCTTTGGGAGATTCCCTCTACTAGGGAAGGCCATCAGGCTCAACGTGAACACCTGGTGCTTCTTTGGCTTTTGAATGGATTGGATCCACACTTCTCCACAACGAAGACGGAAATGCTAGCAAGTCCTACTACCCTTCAGACTGCTAGTGTGTATCATCGGCTTACTAAGGCTGGCTCCATCGGTACTTCGTCATCCGCTCTACATACATCCTTCGGCGAGTCGATGGCTCTTGCTTCACGTGGAGGAGGAAGGGGAAGTAGTCGGGGGGGCCGCTCTGGCCGTGGTCGTGACACTGACACAAGGCATTGTGCCCATTGCGGGCGTCGGGGACATACAAAGGATACATGTTGGTTGATTCATGGGAAGCCAGACTGGACCACCAAACCTCCTCCACCTCGGTCGGCACACCTGGCTGACTCTACTTCTGTACCTCCGGGATCGAGAACTGTTGAAATATCCGAGGATGAGTACCGGCGCCTGCAGGCTCTCCAGATTGACTCACCACCTCATAGTGCGGCTGTGGCTCAAACCATTCAGCCTGTTTGTACCTCCCAGAGGCCGGTCCAGTGGCTGGCTGATTCTGGTGCTTCTGATCACCTGACTAGTTCCTCAGGTATCTTACACTCATACAAACCTCATCGCGGAGCTTCAATTACTGTGGTTGATGGCTCCACGGTCCCTATTGTTGGGTTTGGTAGCTGCAATGTGACACCGGACATGACACTCTCCTCAGTGGCGCATGTCCCTCAGCCTGCTTACAATCTATTGTCCATTAGTAAGCTTACAAATGATTTGAATTGTATTGATATATTCACCTCTTCTGGTTGCATTTTTCAGGAATAGTCGACGAGCCGTATTATTGGTAGAGGGAAGCTGCGTGGTGACGTCAATGTCCTGGACGAAGTTTCCCACCTTGCCAGTACCGCGGCCTCCACCAAATTCCTGGATCTTCATTATCGTCATGGTCATCCATCTATGCAGGTCATGCGTCGTCTGTATCCGGAGCTTGGGAAAATTTCCACTCTTAGTTGTGAGTCTTGTCTGTTTGCTAAACTCCACAGAGTTAGATATAGTCCTCGTCTTGATGCTCGTGCTTCTGCACCTTTTGATTTACTTCATTCAGACGTTTGGGGACCGTGTCCTGTTCCTACGTTGTTATGGCACAAGTATTATGTAACTTTTATTGATGATTTTTCTCGTATGACTTGGGTCTATTTAATGAAAAATCGTTCTGAGCTACCTTCTATTTTTCAAAACTTATGGAATGAAATATTTACTCAATTTTCTGTACGTGCTAAGTGTCTTCGTACTGATAATGGCCGAGAATACCTATCTCAATCCATGTCTACCTTTCTTCCTGACAAAGGCATAATTCACCCAACCAGTTGCCCGAATACCCCTCAACAAAATGGTGTTGCCGAACACAAAAATCGGCATCTCCTTGAAGTCACCCGGGCAATCCTCCACCACAAACACGTACCAAAACACTTCTGGGGGGATGTCGTACTTACTGTTGCACACCTTATTAATCATCTTCCTACTCACATCCTTTAGGGGGAGACACCCTGTAACACCCTGCCAGTACGAATAATATAACAGTAGGTCCGGCCGGGACCCCACGCCATACTAACCACACTAGCTAGGAGTTAAAAGGTGATAAACAGAAAGAAACTACAACAGAGTATACTAAACACTAGCGGAAGCATAAAGATTTAACATTTCCATTAGAATTGTCCACTATCATAGGAACGAAACCAAGAAAGAGAGTTATGGCCTTAAGGCCTTACATTTAGCAAATGTACCAAAAACTCCAAAACATACATCGGCACGCAGGCCGGCAATACATGAGAAAGCTAAAAAGGAGGCTGGCCTTCAAGGGCCAATTCAGCAAAAGGGGCCACCGCCCGCTATTTCCCGCTAGGCTCACCTGCACCTGCATAAGAACATTCCACCAAGCGGTGGCAAACAAGGTAACGGTCAGCACAGCTGACCAAATTATAACGACCCCACCCCTTTCCCGGGGTGGCGGAGATTCTACCCTGCAAGCAAGCCATACTAGCACAAGTACTAAAATAAAGAAAGTGCAACTACACAAGGTGAGGTTTCAAGCACATTCAATCTTCTAGGTTGAGCATCAAAAAGGAGGGAACCTAGGTATGCACATGATGTTGGTTGGGTTCACCCGAAGGTTCCCCGCAACCGCCTAAACAACCGCATGAGGCTAACAACATCAATTCCACAAACACTCCACCGTAAGGGCCATCGCCTTATGTGGGAAAAAGAGCTTTTGGTCGGTCTAGGTAAACCACCTTCCACGACCTCTCCCATGATCACACGGCTACATGAGGTAGGGACCTCTTACCGATCTGCATGGAAACGGGTTCGGTTTAGCTTTGCCCGTGCTCTAATCGTCGCGATCTGTCGTACGACGCGGGTACGGCTTCGCCTCGGCCCGTAAGGGTTTAGCACCTTCAAGTGCTACACAAATATAAGCTACGCACCTAATCCCTTCACAAGGATCTAGGCTTCACAAATACTCAAAAAGGGGAGGTATAATACGCTCCGCATCAATTCCGCGGTGAAGGTTTGCCTTCATCCAATCTCAAAGCATGGGGCTTTCGTTAGGATCTTCACAAGACGCCTACACTTAAATCCCGCACTACTATAGATGATTTCACGGAGTCATTCTCCGGCACGCATTCTAGGCTTAACCTAAATGCAACGTCGCAATCCAAGCATCACCGATTCGGGCTCACGGCCACGAATAGGCTTCACACAAAATGCCTAAATCCGCACGACTACCGGATTTTCTACATGCAATATGCCGGGGACGGACACAATCGACCCGGAGTTCCGGAGAACTTGAGGGAATCCTACACTTCACCCATTTGGTGAAAGGGATCCCTCATGCAAGCATAGAGAAACGAAAGAGAGGACAAAAGACAAGTCCAAACAACGGGAGAAGAAATCGTTACCCTAGGAGCGTTCTTTTTCGCCATGGATCCGAGATTCTAGACAGAGGGAAATGACCGCACCGGGCTGCACTCTCCAGATCTGGAAACGGTTCGCGAAACGGAGCTCCGGAGCTCCGTCAATGGCGGAATCTCCCTTCTTCTTCCTTGGCTCCTCCTTCTTTCTCTAGGGTTTGGAGAGAGAATGGCTTAGAGAATATGAGGTTTAACCCCCTCTCATCAGCCTTAAAGGTCTCCCGCAACTAAACCTAGCCGTTGGATCAAATCCCAAAAGATTTGGACGGTCCGATCTTCTTCTCCGCTCAAAATCGCGGAACAGAATAAACAGGACGCACGATCGCTAGCGCACGATCACTAGTCGTGCGCGAAGAGGGAAATGGTCGTGCGCACTGTCCGAGACAGAACTCGATTCTCTTCTGAATTAACGCACGATCGCTGGCGCACGATCACTGGTCGTGCGCGAAGAGGACAATGGTCGTGCGCATAGGCCGAGAAAGAACTCCGATTCTTTGCGGGTTGCGCACGATCGTTGGCGCACGATCACTGGTCGTGCGCGAAGAGGACAATGGTCGTGCGCATTGACCTGATCTGGAATCTTGAGCCTATCCCGAGCGCAACACTACCATTTCGCCTACCTCGCTGAACCACGATCTTTGGGGTGTTACACACCCTACCACACTCTCTATCCTGACCATCACGGTCCCCTCCTCCCTTTGAAGGTATTTGGGTGTGTCTGCTATGTTCGGGATGCTCGTCCCACTGTCTCCAAACTTGATCCTCGTGCCTTGAAATGTATCTTCCTCGGCTACTCTCGGACCACTAAAGGATATCGGTGTTACTCTCCTTATCTCCACCGATACATCCTTTCTTCGGATGCGTCTTCTGGGAGTCCGACCCTTATCCCTCTCCTGGATCCTCTCATCCTGATCCCTCTCTGGATGCTCTATTGGTCCCTAGGCATGAACCTGCTATCATCTCACCGACTGATCTGTTGTCCTCCCTGTGGGGGCAAGTTTACTCCCGTCGCTCTTCTGATAGTTCAGTGGTGCCACCATCTCAGCCTACCTCTGTTACCGATGATGCGACGACTGTTCCTCCGGAAGAACCTGCTAGTGTATCTACTACTATTCCGCCATCTAGCCCAGAGGTTCCTATTGCAGTCCGGAAAGGAGTTCGGACCTGTCGGGAGCAACCGCTCTATGTTCACGCTTACCAGGGCTTGTCTGCTTCTCAATTGTGCGCTGAACTCGACTCTTGATCGATATCATCTACCATCGACCGTGGCGGAGGCCAAAGCTCATCCTGGCTGGGCGACAGCCATGCATGACGAATTGACTTCTCTCCAACAAAACAATACATGGGACATGGTTCCCTTACCTCCCGGCAAGAAGGCAATTGGATGCAAATTGATATATTTTGTCAAAGTGAATGCAGATGGTTCTCTGGACCGCCTAAAAGCCCGCCTGGTTGCCAAAGGTTATGCTCAGACTTATGGTGTGGATTATGATGAAACATTCGCTCCTGTTGCGAAGATGTCCTCACTTCGAAAACTTCTTTCACTTGCTGCCTTCCGCCAGTGGGCCTTAATCCAGTTGGACATTAAGAATGCTTTTCTCCACGGGCTCCTGGATGAGGAAGTTTATATGGAACAACCTCCTGGGTTCGTTGCTGAGGGGGAGAGTAACAAGGTGTGTCGCCTCCTATCGTCCTTATATGGATTGAAACAATCCCCTCGGGCTTGGTATGCTCGGTTCAGAGTTGTTGTTACCCAGTTCGGGCTTACCAAGAGTACTAAAGACTCGTCCCTCTTTTATCAGAACTCCTCGGCTGGTACTATTCTGCTACTGGTATATGTTGATGATATTGTTATCACAGGCAGCAACTCAGCAGGAATATCAAATCTCAAAGCATTCTTACACTCTAATTTCCAAACAAAAGATCTGGGCCCAGTGCGGTATTTCCTTGGGATTGAGGTGATTCATGATGATCACTTTCTCTTTATTTGCCAACGAAAATATGCTCTTGATCTTCTATCTGACCTTGGGATGGCTAACTGTGGCCATATGGATTCTCCGCTGGAACCAGGGGAAAAGAGTCTTCATGCCGAAAGCAAACCTTTTGAATCACCAGAAAGTACCGAAGAATTGTTGGAAAATTAAACTACCTCACCATGACTCGCCCAGACATTGCTTGTGCAGTTGGTAAGGTCAGTCAGTTCATGGCGGCTCCAACTATGTCTCAGTGGGAGTCCGTTCTCCGGATTATCAGATACGTGAAGAAGGATCCTGGTTTGGGAATATCATACAAAAGTCGAGGCCATTCCGATCTAGAGGCATACAGTGACTCTGACTGGGCAGGATGCTTAGCCACCCGAAAATCAACCACGGGATTCACTGTCTTTATGGGCGACAACCTTATCTCCTGGAAGAGCAAGAAACAAACCACAGTTGCCAGATCTAGTGCTGAGGCAGAATATCGGGCTATGTCCCACACTGTTGCTGAGATCATGTGGGTGAGGCAGATTCTCAGTGAAATTGGGTATCCCGTTCAAGATCCCACTCCTCTATGGTGTGACAATCAAGCTGCAATCCAAACAGCCACGAATCCCGTGTTCCATGAACGCACAAAGCACATAGAGGTCGACTGCCACTTTGTTAGAGAAAAGTATGAAGAAGGTCTTGTTTCACTAAAGCACGTGAAGACCGGAGATCAAGTTGCAGACATTCTTACGAAAGGGGTTACGGGGACTCGAATGAACTATATATGTAACAAGTTGGGTCTGGGAAGTTCCCATGCTCCAACTTGAGGGGGAGTGTTATGAGACGTATTAAACATATTAGTCCCACACCTTGTACCACCACATCATATTCCTTCATGCTTAGTATAAATAAAGGGTGAGACCTCTATGTGAGGTACTCAGTTTTTTTCCCAAATCCCGTAACAATTTTCATCATTTCAAGCGCCTGGTAATTAAACCCTCCGTCTCTCTCATTCTTCACGTGCCCTATTCCACGACTCTCTGGCGTGCAGTTCTCTCTGAGTCTCTAGCGATCTTCTCCCCGGTTTCTAGGGTTTCTCTGCTTCTTTTCCCTGGTTCGACAACTCTCTCACTGGTATATAATTTATGACTTCTGTTTCTTCTCCCTCACTCATTGAATCTCCCGTTTCATCGAAGGCACTGTAAGTTTCTTTCTTCTCCCACATTTTTACGACATTTTTTGGTTTCTATGTTTTCTTCTCCTGGAATCTCCAGTTTCATCTCTTCTCTTTGAGGATTTTTTTTCTGGCTGCAAAAGTTTTTTAGGGCATCGTGGCTACTTCTGATTTTGGATTGCAATGTTGCATGCTAACATGTTTAGGGTATGCTGGTATGGTTGCAATGTTGCATGCTAATATGTTTAGGGTATGCTTGTATGGTTGCAATGTTACAGATGCTATATCTCAACCCTCTCCTCTTTTCTCTTTGTCGCTATCATGTCTCTTGGTCGTCTTCTCTCGTCTCTTTGTTGCTATCATGTAACATACCGACATTTAATTGGGTCACTAGGACCCTAGCTGACCCAATTAAGGAAACCCAATCACCCACTAGGTACCCAAGAGGTTTGGTGACGACCCCAAAATGGCATTTTGAGCAAATGAGCTCAGACTGAATCACAGTCAGATGCATTAGACTCGTATGACTAGTACGATTGCAATGCAACTCGTTTTGTTCAAATCTGATGTAATTTAGAAAATTTGACTAATCTAGGTCATTGTTCAACGCAACGACCCCAAAATGGTATTTTGAGCAAATGAGCTTAGAATGGACCTCAGTCAGTTGCATTAGACTCGTATGACCAATACGAATGCAATGCAACTCATTTCGTTCAAATCCGATGTCGTTTAGAGAAGTTGACCAATCTAGGTCACGTTGTTTGACGCAACCACCCCGAAATCACTTTTTAAGCAAATGAGCCAAGAATGAACCTCAGTCAGTTGCATTGGACTCGTATGATCAATACGAATGCAATGGAACTCGTTTCGTTCAAATCCGACGATGTTTAGTCAAGTTGACCAAAACGGGTCTCGTCAAGATATTCGGCGTCTCGATAAACGCGAACACTTATGATAGAACCCTGTCACATCAACATTGACTCATTGCACGATAACGAGGACCCGACATAAGTTTGACATACATGGGGGCCCCACCCTATGGTTGACTTTGGTCAAACCCTCTTTATAAAGAGGTATTTTATAAATTCCCTAAAACCTACTCACCTAAATCTCAGTGACCTAAACCCACTCACCCATTTTCACTTCTCTGATAGCACTAATCCCAAGGCCAACCTAAGCATTCCACTAACCCTAAGCATTAACCTAAGCTAACCCAAGTCTAACTATTACGAACTAGGGAGGAGGAATCTGGAAGGGGAAGCCGGCAGAGGTAGGGAGAAGGAGGGGATTAGAGAGGAAAAACCATAGGGAGCAGCCCTAATTTCATAGATCCAAAAGATGAGTCCCTACAATCCCTACCACACCCCTTTATAACTGTCGAGGTGCATAACCAGTCCAAACATAATTAAAACATAACATAAGTGAAAGAAATAAAACAAGAATTAAAACATTCCGCGTCCATCATGCGTCCACCACCATCTCGCCCCTCGGGCTTGTAGCCCCGGACGTCTTCCTGCGCGTGTAAACCTGCCATGGTGTCTCCTCGGCATACGTGTCCGTAACAATGCCGCTGTCTGGAAATTTTGCCTTGTCCTCAAGGCCGTAATCGGCGAACTAGCGACGGAAGTCCTCCCGGGGTAGCCAAGTGGCGTCAGAGTCCGGATGATTTGCCCAGGCGACTAGGACCTCTTCCGAGGTGGGGTCCCCTGGTACAATGCAGCGTCGATCGAGGATCTGGGTCGGGTAGTAGGGTGTCTCGTCGGAGAGATCAACATCGACTGGGATGTGATCGGTAGTGGCATGGTCACCGACCACACGACGTAGCTGGGACACGTGGAGGACCGGGTGAATGCGGCTGTCGGTGGGAAGGCGGAGGCGGTAAGCGACCGGGCCTATGCGTGCCAAAACCTCAAAGGGGCCGAAAAACCGGGGTGCTAGCTTCGGGCAGGGTCTGCGGGCTACGGACAGTTGGCGGTGCGGGTGAAGCTTGATGAAGACCTTCTCCCCCACTTGGAAGGAAAGGTCACGCCGCCTTCGATTCGCAAAGGAGGCCATCTTCTGTTGGGCTCGTCGGAGGTGATCCTTTAGGAGATCCAAAATCGTATCCCGGTCTTGTAGGGCGGTGGGTAAGCTCTCGACCTGGCACTCTCCCGGAAGATGGCGGATAATGGAGGGCGGAGGCCGGCCATAGACGACCTCGAAGGGAGTGATTCCGACAGCGCTGTGGTAAGTCGTGTTGTAGGAGTACTCTGCCCAACTGAGCCATTTTGCCCAAGTGCGAGGTTCCTGCCCTACGAAGCAACGAAGGTATGTCTCCAAACAACGGTTGAGGACCTCGGACTGGCCATCCATCTGCGGGTGGTACGCAGTACTCATACGGAGGCGAGTCCCCTGGAGTTGAAATAGAGTGGTCCAGAATGTGCTCAATAAAAGAGGGTCTCGATCGCTCACGATCGACCGCGGAAATCCGTGAAGGTGGACGATGTCGCTGATGAAACTCTCTGCAACGGTGGCGGCTGTGTAGGGATGGCGCAGGGGAAGGAAGTGTCTGTATTAGGATAGGCGGTCCACCACGACCAGTATGCAATCGTACCCCTTTGAACGCGGCAGGAGGGTGATGATGTCCATGGCCACGTCCTCCCAAACACGATCCGGAACTGGAAGGAGTTGTAGGAAGCCTCCTGGAAAAGTCGCCTCATATTTCGCCTTCTGGCAAACGAGGCAAGCGGCCACAAAGGCCTTGACCTGCCGGAACATGTGGGGCCAATAGAGAGAAGCTGCCAGACGGCGATATGTGCGGAACGCCCCAGCGTGTCCGCCAGTCGGGGAAGCGTGAAACTCTGCGAGGAGGCGCGGGATGCTGGGAGACGACAGAGCGAGGACGAGGCGGCCCTTAAAGAGCAGGCGGCCCCCAACAAGGGTGTATGGTGTATGTGCGGTGGAGTCGGCGATGAGCGTCGTCTGAATCCCATTCAAGAGCGGGTCGGCTTCCACTTCCCGCTGGATGGTTGTTGCATCCTCCCACACCGGGCGAGAGATGGCCGTGAGTTCTGGAGCCTGACTCTGATGAGAGAGAGCATCAGCTGCCTGATTCGCCCTACCGGGGAGGAACTCAATGGTGAAGTCATATCCCAAATGTTTGGCGACCCACACCTGCTGTGCGGGGGTGGCGATCTTCTGCTGCAGGAGGTAGCGAAGGCTATGGTGGTCGGTGTGTACCACAAATGGGCAGCCCAGAAGGTATGGACGCCAGTGCTGAACTGCGAGGACGAGGCCCATGAGCTCGTTCTCGTATGCGGAGCGACTGCGGATGGTGCAGGAGAAGGCGCGGTTGAAGTAGGCGACCGGTCGGCCGGCCTGCATGAGAACCGCTCCCACGCCTGAGCCGGACGCGTCGCACTCGATGAGGAAGGGTCGTGAGAAATCTGGCATGGCCAGCACCGGCCCACGTACAAGGGCCTGCTGAAGGGCGGTGAAAGCGGCGGCGGCGGCGGGTGGCCACTGGAACGGGCCCTCTTCGGACTTCTTCAGGAGCTGCGTGAGGGGCTTGGCCAACGCTCCATACCCCTGAATGAAGCGACGGTAGTAGCCTGTGAGGCCAAGGAACCCGCGGACGTCCCGCAGTGAGGTCGGGGTCAGCCAGTGGAGAACCGCTGCGATCTTCTCCTCGTCCATAGCGACCCCGCGGGCCGAGATGGTGTGGCCGAGGTAGCTCACCTCGGAAGCGCCAAAAGAGCATTTCTTCGGGTGCAGTTTGAGTTGATGGTGCGGGATGGTTGACAGAGTATGTCGAACATGTTGAATATAATCCTGCCAAGAAGAGTTGTAGACCAAGATGTCATCAAAAAAACAAGTACATGACGGCTGAGAACTACCCTGAAAATGTCGTTCATCGTAGCCTGAAAGGTGGGGGGTGCGTCAGCCCGAAGGGCATGACCAGGAACTCGTAGTGGTCGTCATGAGTGCGGAAAGCCGTCTTGGCCACGTCCTCCGGCCGCACCCGGATCTGGTGGTAGCCCGCGCGGAGATCCAGATTGGTGAAGAAGACGACCACATGCAGCTTGTCCAGGAGTTCCTGAATCACCCGAATCGGCTATTTGTCGGGGACCGTTGCCTTATTGAGTTCCCGGTAGTCTACGCAGAACCGTCAGCTACCGTCCTTCTTCCGAACCAGCAAGATCGGGCTGGAAAAGGGGCTAGCACTAGGGAGGATGAGTTCACCCATCAGCATCTCGTGTACCAATCTCTCGATCTCGTCCTTCTGTGTGTGTCTGTAGCGGTAAGGTCATGCCGAAACAGCTGCGGTGTCGGGCTGCAAGGGAATGGCATGATCTGTCGTCCTGGCTGGTGGGAGGCCGGTCGGGACCTCAAAAATGTCGGCAAACTCCGTGAGAAGCTCCTGAAGGTCTGTTGGGTGGTAGGGGGGTCCTGGGTGGCTGCGGACATGGGGCAGAGCCAAGCCGCAAAAGTCACGTCGTTCGTCCGATGGATCGCACGGAGGGACACGGAAGAGCGGAGGAGGGCCGAGTCGCCGACGAGGCGGCACGGCTGGCCCAAGTGACAGAACTGCATGGTCATGGTGGCCCAGTTAACCCGTACGCACCCAGCGTGCGACGCCATGCCACCCCCAAGATGGCGTCAATGTCGCCGAGGCTGAAGGCGTAAAATTCGGCGGTAATTGGGCAGGTGCCGACTCATAGAGAGAAGTCGCGACAACAACCCATTGTGGGCCTTCGGCGCCCGTCGCCCAGGCAGACCGTAGAATCTGGAGATGGAGTGGACGGTATCAGTAGCTGCTGCACCAACTGAGAAGAGATGAAGTTGTGGCTCGCCCCGCTGTCCACCATAATCACGATGGGGCGATCGTCAATCGAGCCCGAAAGTTTCATGGTCTGGGGACCCGAGATGCCCCCCACCGAGAAACAGGGAAGCTCAAGAGGTGGAATTCGCCTGTGGGAGTGTCGCCGCACCCATCTTCCTCCGAAAGCTCGAGGGACTCGAAGTCGGCCGCGGTAATCTCGGGGTCCGAGATGCTAAAGATGGCATGGAACTCTTTCACCGAGCACTCATGGGTCGGGGAGTAGGGTTGGCGGCACCGAAAACAAAGGCCCTTGGTGCGGCACTCGTTGTACTCGCGGTCGGAGATGCGGCGGGGTGGGACGGCCCGCCCTTGGCGATTGCCCCCAGGGGGAGGCCGTGTCGGCGGAGCTGGAGCAGGTGGCCGCCACGGGGGCCGGGGCGCGGGGAGAGGGGGCCCAGGAGACGGGGCAGGCCGTCGAGAGGAGAGGTCAGCCTCTACGAGGCGGGCCAAGTCCAGGGCGTCAGAAACTGTCCGGGGATGGTGTGTGCGCAACCGAGAGCGGACATGAGGTAGCAGGCCCTGCATGAAGAAACCCAAGTAGTGGTCTGGTGGTAGACCCAGAACGTGGGTTACCAATGCCACGAACTCGTCATAAAGGCGAATCATTTCTTGCTTCAACTGCAACCAGGAGAGGGTGGGGTTTGATTGGCGGATCCACCAAGCCCAATGGAGGGCCGAGCCGTCCAACGCCACGAGCATCGTGGACACCATGTCTTGTTTCGGAGTGAGGTGGAGATCAAAATATTGTTCCTCCTTAGCGATCCAGCCCATCGGGTCAACGCCGACGAAGGACGGAAGGTCGAGGGAGAGGCCGAGCCGCGCGGGGGCCAAGGGGGTCGGCGGCTCGGGTGGCCGCACGGGAGGGGCTCCGAGGATGGAGGCTCCATCGAGAGCTGAACCGGAGTCGGAAGGGGTGGTCAGCGCGTGGAGAGAGTCGATCTTGGAATGGAGCGCAAGGAGGGAGGCGTGCATGGCGGCGACGAGTTGATCCTGGGCCTCGAGACGTTGGTTGACGGCCTCGGAGGCGGTATCCGCTACGGAATCACTGTTGGAGTGAAGAGTAAGATCCATGGGGAACACCTGGCCGGAGAGGGGACTGCAGCGGCAGATCCTGCGGCGTCAGGCAGAGCGTGCGGATCTGGCGGTCGAGGACGGAGCAAATTGGCGCGGGATCTGGCGGAGAGGGGGTTGTAGCAGCGGCTCAAGCGGATCTGGCGTGCGGTGCGGAGCGAGCGACGTCGAGCGGGACTCGTGGACGGGGAGGAATGCGCGGGCGGCGGATCTGACGATGGCGAGGGAACGCACGGAGGAGCGGTGCTGGGACAGCGGGACGCGAGACTCCGGCAGCTGTAGCAGCGGGCGGAGCGGCAGGTCGGACAAAATATTACGAACTAGGGAGGAGGAATCCGGAAGGGGAAGCCGGCAGAGGTAGGGAGAAGAGGGAGGAGATTAGAGAGGAAAAATCATAGGGAGCAGCCCAAATTTCATAGATCCAAAAGATGAGTCCCTACAATCCCTACCACACCCCTTTATAACTGTCGGGGTGCGCATAACCAGTCCAAACATAATTAAAACATAACATAAGTGAAAGAAATAAAACAGGAATTAAAACATTCCGCGTCCATCATGCGTCCACCACCATCTCGCCCCTCGGGCTTGTAGCCCTGGACGTCTTCCTGCGCGTGCAAACCCGCCATGGTGTCTCCTCGGCATATGTGTCTGTAATACTAACCCACTCAATTAACCCAAACCCAACACCAATTACCCCTAACTCCAGCTGCTCTGGCTCCCTCCAGTACAACCAGCCACCAGATGAGTGCCAGCTCCCTCCCTCAACCTCACCAGAGTTGTCGAAACCTTAACCAGGAGGGAGGAAGTAGAGTAGAGGGGATGTCATGGCACACCACCCACCTGACTATAAACGAGTCAAGTTCCGACGCATTGGACCCCTGTCGGAGCCGAAGAAGGAAGAACAGAGCGTCGCCACCACCTCCCACCACTAGCAATGCCGCCCCGACCCCGATTGCTTAGAAGAGCCCCACCAGAGGTGGATTCCTCCTCTCCTCCCTGAGCGAATGGGCGAGATGCATGCGGCCTCCGGCCGCCGTAGCGTCACCGCCGCCCCACCCGAGCTCTGTTTTAAGTCTGGGGTGACCGACAGTGCAAGGCAGTGCTCCTCAGGCTCCTTTAAGCTCACTGGGGAGCACCACCTAGCCGGAGAGGGATCGGTGACCCTCTCCGGGGAGCCCTAAGGCGGCAGTACCACTGGAGAGCAGAGCTCCGACGATGCTTGTATTGTTATTCCTCTGTTTGACTCCTCCCGGCGGTCTCTGACGACGCCAGCTCGCCGAAGCACCGCTGCAAGGAGTGCCTACCTCCGCTGAGCGCACCGGAGGTGGTAGCTCGACCAAAGGATGGTCGGTCGGCGGTGGCAGAGGCACGATAATTCTCTGCCTCCACCGGCCTACAAGTGTCGTCCGGCGTCCAATCTTGATCAAGAGATCGGACGACCCTGATTTTCTTAAATTATGTTAAAACAATAATTGGCCCCACAACGGATAGGCGTCGGATCCGCTGTGGAGTCGTTGTACAATTTTTGTCTGGCTCGATCTCAGCCGATTGAATGCTTCTAGATTTGTGCTAGTTCGATTTGAACTGGAAATTTAAATAATTAATTTGAGGGCCTTAATGAGCTCGGCTCCGAAAGTGTCTAATATGAAAGTTGTGTAGAATTTCACCAGGAATTTAAATATAATTTATTATAAAATCATTTACTAATTTTTAAAGTCTAAACAGTGGAAAATAGTTCAAAATAAATTGGATTTTATCTTTAAATAATTATAATAATTCAAGGAAGCAATTTCAGCCCCTGACCCCAAAGGGGAAAATTGAATGAAATTGTATGATGAGTCTATATAAATTATTTGAAAAATATCAGGCTCAATTTGCAAAATTTGAACTCCTCGAGTCGAAGATAATTCGCCCTCTTCTCCAAAATAATTGGATATATTTAGTTGTCACATAGTAATCTCCTAATCATATAAATTGTGTTATCTTATATAAGAAGGCTACGATAAAATTACAATAACTATCGGGCTCGATCGATGTGAAATCCAACAAACCCATGAACTCGAAACTTCGATAAGAAGGATTTCACGAATAAAGAATTTGTTGGACTCGATCAATAAGACTTGAACTATTACCTCCTTGGAACTGAGATGAGAATCGTGAATCACCTCAAACGGACTACAAACGAGAACTTGCTCGCCCCGCCTCCAAGGATGAGAACTGTATGACCTTGAGAAGGTAGATTTAGGTTTGAGCTGCAATGGACGCAGGGGCCTTCAAGATCATTATGAACTGACATAACTGAGCATATTCAAGAATCTATCTTGCTTTTTGTATGCATTGCTCCTTATTTACTTGCAGCTCCTATTTACTTAGAGTATTGTCTTTAGCTTATCATTCTATTTTGCATTATCCCTCTTTATATTAGCCTCATTTAGAGTTAATCTGGAGATGGGACATTCCTCCAAAATTAACCCTAAATGATGTTCCGACCTCAATCGATATGCTCATATTATGAAACCAAGAGATGCGATCGAGTTCGATGTGATAGTTGTTTGCACAAATTATTAAAATGCTTAGTATGGCAAGAGACCGCAAGTTCTAATTCTGGGCTTTGCACCAGGCTCTTTTCTTGCAAGCAAATGTTTCGTATCTTTGTATATGCAACCTGGTGTTTGATTACTGTGACGGGTCGGTCATGCCCATGAGCCGTTCGTACCGGCATGGGAAGGTTGGCGACTCTAAGGCACTAGGGAGTGTGGGAACCCCGGGAAATTGCCTTACCTTAGGACTAGCTCCTATGTGTTATTGTCCTGTTGGGTCGCTCTTCTAGTTTAACCATATCGCAAGATGTCGTTTACATCCCAGACCACACTGTGATGTACGCAGGGCCTAGGTAATTGAGGTACGAACTTACCTATAAGTGGAGGGACCGGCCTCTGTCACTATCATGCCACGATAGTGAGGCCCGCGGGATTAGCGACCCTACTGGAAGCAAAGGTCAAACTATGTCGACATAAGGAGTTGTAACTAGTTTTGAGTACCCGTCCTTAAATGCTTGTAAGTTGAATACCATATTATATTCATAATCTGCTTAGCTTCTCAATACTTGTTGAATACTTCATTTCCTGCATTAATTACCTGCACTTGTTACCTGCTTAGATTCATGTTGTTATTAGCTGCTTAAATTGTTTATATTTCGGCTATTTTATAATCTTGCAGAGGCTCGTTATCGTCCCCAAGCCTTAGGGTTTTGGGGAAGGGTGAGAAATCCAATAGTCATTGACTAATGTTTCATTGAAACCCATTTTTAGGAGACGCCACAGACCGAGGCTTTGTTGGAGCTTGAGGACGCACCAGCTTTAGAGCCAACTCCAGTCATAGTAGCTACTACTACATCGCCACCAGTTTTCAGAGATGTGAGATATTAGATAGTGGCTGATCGTGACATATTTTGTACTTTTTGCTCCTGCCTGATTATGGTCGCATGTACGACCCTGGGCCGCTATGTAAAAACAGTGGTTACGACCTTATTTTATGCATTTGTGTTTTTTGTGTTTTGCTTCCGCTTATAAATGTTGTTGGTTGTGATGATGTTGTTTAGTCTTACAAGACGAACGTCCTGCACTGAAAGAGGGGCACGTTTACCCGCTTGAATAGCGTAGAACTGTCGTCTTGGGCATAAGGTCCCCGCGACCCGGTTTGTTTGTTTTTGTGGGGGGAGGGGGGATCTTACATATCATATCTCTCAGACCTCTCCTCTCTTCTCTCTACTGCAATCATATATGCTTATCTAAGATGCTAAATTGCTACATAATTACAATGTTGCTTGGTATGTTGGTATGGTGGCAATGTTGCATGGTATGATTTGAGCTCTCCTCTCTTCTCTTTGCTTCTTGGATAAAAATGGAATTGCTATGAATTACAAATGTTATAATTCTTATCTCTCCGCCATCTCCTCTCTTCTCTCTGGTTCTGGAATAAAAATGGAATTGTTATGAATTAAATATGTTATTATTCCTATTTGTTGGCCCTCTCTTCGCTCTGATGTTATCATATATGTCGGCCCTCTCCTCTCTTCTCTCTGCTTCTATCATATTTGTCAGTCTTGTGGTATTAAATGGTATCTTATCTCTCGGCTTTATGGATTAAAATTAATTGTTTATGTTGCTAAAACAGAATTGCTTGTCAGATGATGATCATATTCTATCCACAATCCCAACTGTTGATGATTATGTGATAGATGAAGACAGTGGCGGACCCAAGATTTTCATCCAACCAGGACACTAAGTAAAAAATTTAGATTATTGATAACAAATTTAATTCAAAAATTAAAGAAATATTATTGCAAGTGATAAAAATCAAATGAAAAACATCAAGTGCTTGCTTAATTTCTAGTTTTCAATCTCTATTTCCACTACGAGTATCATGACCATTATCAAAGTGTGAGCAAGATTTTCAATTCATTTGCTCTGGTTGTTAATTGAGGGCTTGTTTGGCGGAGCGGCAGCAAGACAGCGTGCCTCTATTTTTTTTGCCGCCCCGCCAAACGAAATAGGGGCTGCAACGGTGGCAACAGCCACCGTTGATGCATCGCTGCAGTTTTTCATTTCTTTTTTAAATTTCCTTCCCTGTTCCAGCGAGAGGCGCGTGATCGCAACCCTCTTATCTGGTTGGCTCCGTGATTGACGATGACGCCGCTCCTCACTCTTCTCCGACTCCACTCCTCCCTCTTCTCTGATGAAGCCGCTCCCTTGTCCACGATTTGTAGCGCTGTCCTCCATTCCTCTCCGGTGGCTTCCATTTCTCTCAGGTGGCTTCCATTTCTCTCTGGTGGCCTCCATTCATTATCTTCGGTGGCCTGCATTATTTATCTCCGGCTGGCCTCCATTCCTCTCCGGCAAATGTTTTATTGGGAAGGAAATTGAGAAGGAAGAGCGACATCAATAAAACTGCTTCGCTCCTTGCCTACTCGGCTCGAGTGATCAGAAAGGAGAAAGTCTGCTCCGCTGCTCGGCAAGGAAGAACAGGAACAGTGCAGGCTTAGTCACTCAGAGGTCGAAAGCTAATAAATAGGATAAAACTATGACCGCGCTCAGTCAAGGTGGAGCCAGGGAGGTCGAAAGCTAGGGGGAGGCCATGGAAGGAGAAAAGACAACTAATTAATAGTCTGCCCAGTTGATAGCCTAGAGAAAAGACAGCTAAATTAAGCTACGTAATAGTCTGTCAGAATTCTGATGCATGGGCTGAAATCTAATAATAGCTTAAAACAGTATACCTTAGCTTGGAACAGTGCAACTTATTAAAATAATTTCAAAATTTTGACCTCGGCACGTGCCCGAGTGTGCCTCCATCTAGGTCCGCCCGTGGATGAAGAATAAAGTATATTTGAAATTTAATTTTTTTTAATTTTGATGTTATAAAATACAGATATAATTGCAAAAATCTTAAAATTGCTAGTTTCACAATGTTTGTATCATTGTATGTTCAATAACTTATTGCATTATGACGTTCTTATTTCTGTAACATAAATGTTTCATAGTGGTTTGTAAGATTTAGAAATTCAATAGGTGTTAAATAGTTAATATAGTAACATATATAAAATAAAAATTTGACTATTAACATATAATTATATATATATAATTAATTAAATATTAAAACCCAATATATAAAATCGACATAAAAAAATTCAAACCGACGTGTCACCAACATCCGACATCTACAATTTGGAATGAAATAATAAATGAAGAATCCTCAAATTATGATATGTTTACCAATAAAGAAAATCATATTTTAGAAGTAAAGCTATTTCACCCTCAACAGATTTTCAATGTTCTTACATTAGGTTTATATGATGGTATAAAATATTTCAATGTTCTTACATTAGGTTGACATTCTAGTTAGTCCTGATTCATTTTTCATGTCTCATGATAATCTCCAAATAATAACCTATATTCGCGTAAGACGCGCTCTTTCCCAGTTGGGCTTTATTTCATTATGTTCAATGTATCATGATAAACTAGTCATTAGTCGAATGCAAATGGGTCAAACATTCTGTTGTTGGGCCGGTATTCTATGAGGCTCTTAAGTTTATCAATCATTTCAATGCCTTCTATTTTCTCTATCTTATGTTTTTATCCTCACTGAAAATATATTTCTCATGCCCAGCATACTAATATTTAGTGTACAGCATTTAAAAAAAGTAATCATTGAGTTGAAACACAAGTTGGAGAACTCAAATATAGAGACATACCATTAGCACTGGTAGAAAAAGGAACAGCAACATGTTTCAGTGTCAGAACTGGAGATAGTTGTGGTACCAATACAGCAACATCATACCTGTACATCAGTGTTTCAAATGAAAGTATCAGAATCTATTTCTTTCATTTTTATTTGATTGATGGCAAACCGGGGGATGCGGGAAGGGGCCCCCGGGGTTTCTGTGGGTGGTGTGGATGATCAGCCACATCTCCATCAAAATGCATATAATATTAATACAGTAGTTTGCTTATAGACTATATTTTTCTACGACTTGTATGCCTCATACCACAAACGGAAAGGCAGCAGAAGAGCCCTCAGTGATAATGTTGCATCCGAACAAGCAACGACAACAAAACAAGTTGTAAACCTGATGTCACAAAGAATAGAATTATGAATTTCATTTATTTTTTACATGAAGCAGAAAATTCAGGAAATCGTGTTTTAAATCAAGAAATCAAATATAGACAATAAAAATTTTACCTGCTGTCAACAAGTTTGACCATAAAAGCAGTAACATCAAGGTATCTCCAATCATTTTCATGTATATCTAAGGAAGCAAAATTAGAATTTTGCCCTCCATGTTCATCTATAAATGTTTCAGGTTTTGTATCAGAAACATTTACAAAAGCATTTCCGTGTCGTGATGCTTTTGGCGACTTTTCCACTCTCTTCTGAGGCTTGGCACACTTCGGCGGGGTATGAGTGGAAAGCCACTGAAAAGATATAGAATGATATTTACTATCAGAAGACCAAAACATATTTTCCGACTTTTTTGCATTAAGTGACTTCTCAGCAACATCGGTAGTCCTACATCGCAACATCCATGAAGTTAAAACTTGCTTGGCACCGACTGAAATAAGTAGAAGGGGCTCAGTTTTACTGAAATCTAAGGCGTCATTCCTGGTAATGTGAGTTTGACCAGCACCAATTAAATAAATCTTTGACACAAAGCATATAGATCTCACTGCTGATCCACCGATATGCTCACCAAGTAGCTTTGACTCGCACCAACTTTCCAATCTCAAAGGCATGCACCTGCTGAGGTCAATAACCAGATTTTCACTTCTTTACGGCATCTTAGAACAAAAAATAGTATTCACTAATGAAGGTTACTCTCTTTCTTCTTTATTCAATGAAACATAAATGTTGGAAAGATAGCCAGTTACCACACATATTCAAGATGGAAATTGCATAAGATAGTCAGCTGAAGATAATAAATAACATCTCAAAACAGTGTCGATTGCAGTAAAATCAAATAAATGAAGGAATTGGCATGGTCACCGACCTGGTTAATCTCACTGTTCCATCTTCACAACCTGTTGCAATCAACGAATCCCAATTTTGTGCCAGAATTTTTCGCCAAGGAAAAGATATGAAACACAAAGTGTGTATCTCTCTCCCATGGTATTGCAAATGCAAAACACGTGTGCATTGCTGTTTTTCTTCAGTGGGTACCCACAACCTATGGATATTGATGTTAAGATCCTGGAAACATTTCGCCATGCAGTATACAAACCATATGATTAATAAATAAGTATGGAGATGTACAAGTAAATGGTTCTTAGTAGTAGCCAAAAATAACTGAAATATTCATCATATTATGAACATTTTTATACTAACAACTTTTCAGGAGCACATACTACCAACCTTAACATATGCAAAGCAGAACTGATACTCAGGAACAGCTCCTAGATGATAAGAATATGGGCGTCGCCATCCCCCACAAGGAATTTCTAACATCTGTTGAAAGTGGAAGAGTAAACCGTCTAAAGTTTGAATTTTTAATGCAAATAAGTATATGAAATACCTTAGTTTCATTTGCTAAGTTCCACATGATAAATTCTGCTGACGTAAATCCGATTGCATATTCATCCTTCATAGAATCTATATCTGAGATGAAACTAGTGTATACAGATTGTACTGTGCTCAACTCTTTCACTCGCTTCATTCCAATAAATTCCAGAAGTTGTAAGTTCTTATCATATTTAAAGTAGCAAATGCATCCATCACCGCCAGTCTAGAAGATGGTAGAAATTTATTTCTCAGAATTCGGTCAAATTTTGTTCGAGGTTTATTTAAAACTTTTGAAATTCTAGGACTTACTGTGCGTATTTCCACTTGGTTGAAATCCAAGGTAGTAATCATTATATTGGATACAGTAGAAATTCCATGTGCTCCTTTAAACCTATTTTTTATGTGAATCTTTTCCGCAGTCTCAACAGAATCAGCATTCATTAGGCCCTCCAAGAAGGGATAGACAGTGAGATTACCACGTTGATCACCGCATACCAGGATCTGTAAAAGTAAATAAAAGATAAGATGGGGCAATAAGACATGTTCAACATTTAGTATGTGGTCACCACCAACCAAACAATCTAGGTGAAGTAAATCAGGCCACGTTTGGAAGAGTGATTGGAGTACGGTGACAGTTGTGAACACGGGTTATGAAAATTGCAGTTATGAAATATGCAGTAATGCAGTTATAAAAAACACAATTATGAAAAACAAAGGAAGCATTTGGGTAGATCCGGTCACAAACATTATTTTTTTCAAGATACCACCACAATCATGAAAGTAAGGTCAAAATTGAGTGACAGTGAACTACCGAACCCAAAAAATGGAATTTGGGTAAAAAAAGTTGTCACAAAAAATTTAAACGCAAATAAACAACTACCACTACATTTACTACAACTGTTTCACGCCGCCACAACTATCCCAAATGGATTCTTATTAACATAGCTCTCAGAGATCTATAACGTTAAGTAAAATGGTAAAGATACGCACAAATTTTGGATGAAAACATATCATCAGAAGAATCAAATTAAAAGATCTATAGGGATTGCCAGAACAGAATTGCCTGCTCCATAAATATAAGGATTTAAATATCTGGTTCCACAAAGCAAATATTTAATCTTTTTTAAACAGTATATGCACGTGTCCGACCCTCTCAGCTCATTTTCAGAGGTGGGGGCCATGGTCATCTCAAGGTATGCTAGAAAAACATATAAGTTTAAAAAACAGTTATATGATTGATTCTTGGAAATGCTAGTGATAATAGGACACATAAAAATTTGATACTGCATAGGTAACAGAACTTAGTAATTGGGTTTGGGTACTTACAAGATGAGTTTAATAGGGGAAATAAAGGGTCCAGTTGTGCCCTTGTTAAGTTAAATGTAATATACACAAAGAAAGGGTGAAGTGTCTCTCGAACACCTTTAACGTAGTCTGTTTCAGGTGTATCAGCATAATAACTACAAATATGAACACATTAAGTACAATTGCATTTCAAATGTCACAGGAATCACCTCGTCTCTAGCCGATGCATCTAGACACATGATCCGCGCCCCAAAATAAGACGTGAATTCCGCAATAAATGACACCTTGGGTTTCGTCTTGTTGTCATTATCAGATGTTAAAAAATAGTTTATTTTCCAAAGTTTTAATAACCCCCTTGGATCAACTGTAAAAAGGTGGCTGTATGATTGATGAAAAAGAAAAAATGAGCATCCCTTCGGAAAAACCACTCTACATGAAGGAACGAAAATAAAAGACAATAATCTAGCATTTACCTACAACCCAGTGAATTGCACCAATAAATTCCTAAAAGTTGCCTCTCCTTTTCGGCTGCCCAAGTGAGAGATAAAACCACTATAGAAGTAGATTTTTCATCAATCAGTTTCATGACAGTAGCATTTCCCAGGCCATCACCAATAGCAATGAAAAACTCCTTAGATGACGGCGAATTCCATGATTTCATAGACATTAAATCCATGCAGATAATTGGCGATCCTTTACTAACTTGGGCAAGCTTAGTCCATCTTATATTTTCAGGATTAGAAAGATCAACATGATATAGAAACCCATTATTAGTGGCAACATAGAGAATATTTTCTTGAGCAAACCGCAAGCACCGTACATATTCACTTTTGCTGCAGCATAATAATGAAACATATATATAAGCTAATGAAAGACCTAAAAGGTTATTTGGCGCAGAATGGATGTGACAAAAGTGTATGTCGACTCTATAAATGCTTGAATGAATTACACACGAAAAAGGTGACTATGCTAGCAACAATTAAAATTATAAATAATATGACACAATAATCACTATCTAGGTAAAGCTTCTAGAGAGGTAACAAATATTGTAATAAACATGGAAGTGTGCTAGAAAACAAATACTTGAGCAAACAAGGCCCAACAAATTACAAGAGACCTTGGCACAAGAATTACAATAAAATATTCCACAAATCTGAGAATAAGCATAATATTCAACACTAAGAAATCACAACCAATCAATAAACTTACAATGATTATGAGATACAAAGCTCGGCAGATGTTCAATGAGAGGCCGGTTGCCAGAGAATCAACAGTGGACTGAATCTGGACTTTTGTAGGGAAATTGGAGGGCTGGAGAGGACCGCTTGAGTGATGAATTTTGGTTTCAGGGAACTGGATGGTGGTGGCAGGGGCTGTTAGGCAGGAACTGGAATTGCTAGGTGCTGGACAGGGGCTGGGAGACTTTTCGGAGGAGTTCTGGGCAGGTTTGGGGATGAAGGGAGGGCCGGACAGCCTGAGTTGGGCCCCAGACAGCGAGATGGGGAATGGTTGGGCTTATTTTCAGTGCCGGCATGTGAATTTCAGTGGACTGGGGATATTGTAGGTGGTCGACAGGGGACTTTAGGGGATTGAGAAGGGTTTGGATGAAGGCTGAGTGAATTTCCAGAGCCTGGAATATAATTCCTGGGCTGTTTTTGTCTGAAACTGAGCAGAATTTGGGAAGCCAGCAGCCAATGGGTTGTTCTAGAGGAAGAGAGTGGGTCGGTTAAGTCCTAGGAGATGAGGGGGCGTGGGTTTGAAAGGTGGTAACGGTGGTTAGTGGCAAGGGTGAAGAGGTCCGGGTGTTCAGTGGTGAAATCTTAGAAGTGGGCTGCAGTTTTGTAAGGGTACGAGGAGTTAGGAGGATAATTTTGGTGTTAGTGGGTGGTTGTGGTTAGTGGAGTGTTGGTTATTGGATAATGGGATAGCTATAAGGTAGTTAATGGGTAGTGGGGGTTGTTATGGGAGTGGAGGAGGTGGTGGAGGGGAGGGGGCTGCCGGTCAATGTGGTTGCCGAAGGTGGTGGTGGTAGTGGACGGAGGTGGTTTCCGGCGATCGCCAGAAAACTGAAAATAAAGGGAATTTAAGCGGTGGTGGTGGATGAGTTTTGAGGAAATGGTGGTGGCTTGAGGGAGGTGGCCGGAGGTGGTTTCCGGTGATCTTCAGAAAACTAAAAATGGGTGGAAAATAAGTGGTGGTGGTGGTGGTGGTAGTGGTGGGGTTTTGTGGAGAGAAAGTGAAGGTCGATGGATGGTGGATGTTGGGAGAGGAAGGGGTGGCCGGCCCTTAACCGGTGGAGGGTGAGGAGGGAGGACGGCTCTAAGATGGTGGAGGGAGAGGAGGGAGGCTGACCAAGGAGGTAGGGGCTAGGAAGGTGGCTGGCTAGATGGAGAGGGGAGGGTAACTTTGAAGCTTCGCACTTGGAGTCCGACTTCGGCAATGGTGATCAAAATGAGTCTCCTTGCACTTCATTTTCAATTCCCTCTACATGAATCTTCTATCCATATTTATTGACTAAAGGAGTAAAGGGTCATCGGTCATGATTCTCCGATCGTGACGACCCGCAAAATACATAAAAATAAAAATACAAAAAAATACAAAATAACTTTAAAACATGGATCGTCGATCCACACAAAATGAACGGTTCTGATCGTCGTGTAGGCCTATATGTGTCGTGATCCCCATCATTATTATCTATATTAGGGAAACCTCATATTTGATGGTGGCGCCATCAAATTCATCACATTCGTCCAATTATTCTGACGTTAGTATTATGATTTTAAAATAAAACAAAAAACATTAATAATAGTTTTAAAAAAATTAGAAATCGTTTTCAAATGGGAGGACAGTGCATCGGTTAAAACTGTCACCACCCCCTCTTTGTGCAATGACTGGAGTCTCGAAACCGCCTGTTGGGGCACTTTCATCATCATACAGGCACAAAAAATTTATCGCCGTTGAATACTATGCACAATGGCACCGTGCCCCATACAAGTAATATATCATGAAAATGAACTCTTGTTGAAAAAGGAAGGATTTTCATGCAGTTTACGCAAGCAAAAAAACGATACAACATTGAGTACACTGAAAAAAATTCTGATTATATTAAACCAAATAAGTAAATTAATTGCTTTTCCATCTCATATTCTCTAATACAGAACCCAAAATCCATCAGTATTTCAATCATGGGTAAAATAGGCAATCCAACATTTTCAAGGAATTATAGCGAAAAAGGATATATTACCTGTCCCATTCCCGGAAAAAAAGCATATAGGTTTTACAGTAATATTTGCTAAAGAGGAATAATTATGAGTGATGTAGGGTAGGTTTGTGAGTGGGAGACTATAATATAATGCAATCCTAGTGTGAAGTGCGGGAATAGACAATTCTCTTTTCCCTAACCCTAAATGCGACACACATGCAATGACCAAAAGCGATTTCACATATAGTAGTAGAGAAATAGATCACATGCAAATATTTTAAAGCGAAGCAAAAATAATTTCTAGCAAGCGGGCTTTTGCTTTCCTCCGGGTGGAGGGCCAAAGCACGAGCGCGCGGCGAATGATTCTTGCCAGTCAAGGGTCAATCCAAACAAAGTTCTACAAGTGCGAGAGATCCAAAGAGCAAGAGTTCATCATCATATTTTAATGCAAAAGATAAAGATCAATACAGCACAATAATACTCGCATAGTAGGGGGTCGTACCGTGGAGATCTGACATTTCCAAATGAGTGTGTTGTTGTCTGGAGGGTGGTAATGACGGAGAAATGTTGAGAAAGGCAAAGTGGGGTGGGGGTACGAAGGGGGAGGCAAATCTGGAGGTTGGGGAGTTTCTGGAGGGTGGCGGCTAAGCATCGGGCGGCTGGATTGGGAGGGCTCACCGAAAGGACGGGTTGCAGCTTTGGAGATCCGGAACTATCCTGTGGGAGGGGGAAAGTCGGGTTGTTACACTAAGAGGGCACGCCAATAGGGTGGGCTGCTGTTTTGGAAAGCACTGGGTAGGCCGGCAGATGGGAAGATCGGTTGCTGAGGGGCTAAAGGAGTAGGCGCTGCTGTGGAGGAGGTTTGGTGTGAGTTCACGATATTTTCTGGAGGGAGGAATGGGGATTCTTCTTTGGGAGGCTCGTGAGAGTGGATGGGAGGGAGTCAAGGGTCGTAGCAGGCGAGGGATTGGGTCTACGGACAGGAACCTGAATTGGGGGCTGTTCGGGGTTGCAGCAAGGGGCGGGGAAAAACTGGATTGTGGGCGTTGGTGGGAGCTTCCGAGAGGAGGAAAATTGTGGCTATGGGCATTCTTATCATGGCGTCGCCTAGGCGTCCAGTCGCCCGATTGAAAACAAGGCGACGGCCGCCTTATTTTTTTTAAAAAAAATAGGAGAATAGACAGGGGTTTATATAACAACCGCTGTCTATACTCGAATAGACATCGGTTGTTATATAAACCGTTGTCTATTCCTCAATGTGTGATTGTTCATGCCACTATTCCTCAATGTGTGGCATGATACTTATAAAAAACTGAAAAGTGATTTATATTAATAATGATTCATGCTAATTGTCAGGTTCATTTTGGATGTATTAATGAAGAGAATTTATGTATCTAAATGCTGAATGATTTCTGGCAGTGTTGGTAAATTCTCTTTCAGAGTTGTAAAAAAAAACTGGGACTATAGACAGCGGTTATTATAATAACCGTTGTATATAGTGACTGTCAGGGGACTATAGACAGTGGTTATTATATAAACCGCTGTCTATAGTGACTTTCAAGGGACTATAGACAGCGGTTATTATATAAAACGCTGTCTATAGTGACTGCCAATGGGACTATAGACAATGATTATTATAATAACCGTTGTCTATAGTCATATAGACAGCGGTTATTATAATAACCGATGTCTATAGCCCCTTGGCAGTCACTATAGACAGCGGTTTATATAATAACCACAGTCTATAGTCTTCATTTGTTTTTTTTAAAAAAATTAATTGTCGTCTTGCATTTGCTCGTTTTATTGTCGCCTAGGCGTCCGCCTTGTCGCCTAAGCATCAAGGCACTCGGTGCTCGCCTTGACGCCATGAAAAGAATGGCTATGGGTGGGGGATACAAAATGGGAGCGGGGAAATACTTAGGAGTCGTCACCTAGGGCCTTACAGAGTCGTCACCGTGAGGGAATCGCCGGATTCCGAGAATGCTCTTCTCAAAAATCTGCAATGGTCAAGGTGGTTGTCCCCTACTTTTATTTACAAGAAACTACCTAGGGCATCCCTTGCATCAACGGTTGTGATTGGTCGTTAATGTAACGGACCAGAATACAATAAATAAAAACTGAAAATTACAATGTAATATATGAAAACGCATGGTAAACGAAAATCTGGACGCATCTGTGGAATCGGATCGCCGATCCAGTCACCGATCCGGTCAAGTCCTTCAGCGTGAGTACACGATCGTAGGTCCCGCCTTGTGGCGCGCCATCTCCGGTGGGTGATCCCCATCAATGAGGTTTCAGCTTTCTACTTGATTCACAAAGTTGGAAGTAACTTTCCCAATGAGCCTCAAATGCAATGGTTTAAATCTTAACAAATGGAATTAGAATAATTTGAAGTGTTAGACTACACGTTACTGAAAAAAGTATATGTTACAAGAAATTTACAGAAATTGACATGAAACAAACAAAACTTTAGAGACAATATAATTAAGGCAATGACGCATTTTAGTAGTAGTTAATTATTCTAATGTGACATCTTTAGGAAATCCACTTATTGCAAAGCCTTCAAAAATTACCAGTAGAATATTAACCAATTTTAGCAGTTTGAAAATATAATGAAATAAAGACCGAGTCTTTAGGGTTTAAATAAGTACATCAATAAAATACACATTACAAAAATAGCGGGAAAAGGAAAAAAGGCCTACAGACGCATAAAAAGAGAGGGAGGACCTGTTCATTAGACCTACATGTCCCGTTGATTGAGGAGCAGCAATAGTGAGAATCTTTTTTGAATTCTTACGATCATTCAACAACATATCATCTTTTGTAACTTTACTAACTGAAGGCAAACACACCCTATAAACTTTAATTGCAGAATCAAATCCAGCGGTAACAAGATGTGATGAGCTTTGGTCATACAAACATCGCCATATGCCTCTTCCACTGATCAGTAAAAATGTAATCATGGTTTTAGAAACATTGGCCAAAGTCAAAAGTTCACTGATGGAGTTATAACAATCACATACAAATCTTACATGTGTTCTTTGAACATCAAAAGCAGGTTCCCATCAAAATCCCACACCCGACAGGTACAGTCCTCACCAGCTGTGATGATAAACTAAACAAAGATTTCAATATCTAATTTAACATGATCAACTAAGTAAAAAAAAGGACAAAAACAATCAAACTAACAAAAGATCAACTAGTAAAACACCATTTTGCCCAAATAATATTCGGAAAAAACTAAAATGACAAGTGAAGGTACCTTGAAAAAAGATATAATGACGAAGCAACTAACATCGGGTTAATATATACTGTATATAAAGGGAAACTTTGGTGTAATGGTGGAATGACACAACCGAGAGTATCATCAGGCAAATCATAACCATTGAATTTATTGTCAAACCCAAATGCTTTTAAAAACTAAGCCAACAAAGCTTAAAAAGAGCTGATCCGGATGACTGAGTAGCCACTCGGCGATTATCGAGTGACTATGTAGTACTTTTAAAATCAAAGAAATTATTTATTTATTTATAAATTATTTACACTGAATTTTCTTACTTTAATCCAAGTAGTCTTGCAAAGGGTTCCCCGTTCCCTGACAGCGATAGTACCATGCCACTTGGCGGCCACAGTATTGTATTTGGCAAAACAGTATTTTAGGGGTAAGGCGAGTGTTGGTGATAAGTAATTTGCTTTTGACATCCATTTAGCTCGGATTACATTGCTTAGCTCCTCATTTGGCGCACCGGTTAAGGTGTCTCCGTGTGACCTTGAGGTCACGGATTCGACTCCTAGAAGCAGCCTCTTGCAAAAATGCAGGGTAAGGTTTGCCTACATTTCACCCTTGTGGTGGGACCCTTCCCCGGACCCTCACTGCGCGGGGATGCTTTGTGCACCAGGCTGCCCCTCATTCTCTCATGTTGATTTAAGTGCATATAGGAGCATTTGTGAGTTATTTGGGTACATTTCAGGCATGGGGGAGATTATCTCTCCCCCTCATCTTGTTGTTTCTGATTGTATTAATCTTGGATATCTCATTTGAATTATAATCTCATATGTAGCTGATTGAGAAATTGAGGTGCACCCTTGAGACATGTTGTGAACACGCACGATCGTGCACGGTCATTGCCGCACGACCATGCACGTTCACGGCAATACCCTGAAAATTATAAGTTTCAAGTCTGCTTGTGCGTTTTAGTCGTGCGCGTTCTAATCACACTGATGGTGTGCATTTAAGGGTTTCGCGCGACCGGCGCGTTAATTTCCTCAACTCCCCGAATTTTTGTTGTTCTGTCTTTTACTCGTGTGTCATAGAGTGCGCGGGACCGTGTGTGGTATTTTGCGCACGATCGACATTTCACACGTCCGTGTGGATTTCGGTCTCCTTAGGTTTCTATTTGAGAATCTCTATCTTTATGAATGTTTGGGTGTTGTTTCGCTGTTATGAACATGTGTTTAATCATGTCTCGCTCTTGATAATGATTCATTGTGATTTCTCTTGTTGATGATCGTGCTCTTGGTCTCTTGCTTTCGTGCGTGTGATTGTGTGGTTGTTATTGATGTGAAGAGGTGTTGGCGACCCTTAGTAAAATCATCGTTGTTGAGCGAAGATGTGTCGGCGACCCTCACCAATTGTAGTTTAGCAAAACTCAACTCAAATCAACGTTTTCTTAATCGCCTTCATTCCTAGATTTTCTTAACGAGTAATCGACCCCACCGTATTCCTTGTGAGAACGATACTCGAAGATTAATTCTTTGTTTTATATATTACTTCGACCGGTACACTGTCGACTCCCTCTCCACGTGAGAGTGGTGGTCGCGTGGCGTCCAGGGATATTGTCATTGTTGGGAGTAGTGTCGTTGTCGGGTCAATGGGGAACCCCGTGTAAGACAGCTTGTGGGTGTATAAGAAACAATATTATAGAAAATTAGAATACAAAGGACAAAAAGAATTTATTTTTCATTTCTTCTTGTTAAATACAAGGATTTATACACACATATATAGGAAGAAGTGAGAGCTCAACTTCAAACCAAGGTGTGGGACTACACTAATCATGCCAACGGCGGGCTTTTACATGGGCTAAGGCAATTCTTCTCCACTCCCCCGCAAGCTTGGAGCATACAAATTGTAGGTGTCAAGATTGAAAATGAACTGTAAGTATAGTGAGCGTGGTAAGACCTTGGTGAAAACATCAAATTTTTGCTCGGCAATGGGTACATGTCGCAAATCAATTTGTGTAACTGAACTTTTTCCCAGATAAAATGACAATCAACTTCTATATATTTGGTACGTTTATGAAAAACGGAATTCTCGGCGATATGGATAGTCATTGAACGACACTCAACCACGTGAGTTCAAAAACAACAAATGTCATTGAACGACACTCAACCTTTGCAAACGAGTGTGTCACCACCGTTTGTTTCTTCCTTCATAGGGTCACCGAGTGTCCTCCGAAGTAGGTGCAGTAGTCGCTCGTAGACCGACGATCATCAAAAGAACTGGCATAATCTGCATCAAAGTAGGCAACTAAGGATAGAAAATAGGAGGGCTCATACACAAATCCTTGTCCTGGGGAATTCTTTATACCGAAGAAATGGCTCGGAGGCATGGAGGTGGGGCATCCGAGGAGCATGCCTGAACTGGCTGACCACCCAAACAGCAAAGGATATATTAGATCGTGAGACAGTTAAATAGATAAGTTTGTCAACCAGGCGACGATAGTACTCCGGACTAGGGAGAAGCAAATCATAGTCGAAGGTATGAGCGCAGAGTCTGTGGTTGGCAACAATTGGTGTGTCAGCAGGTTTGCATCCAGAGTAGTCTACATCGTGAAGTTCTACACAGTACTTCCGCTGAGACAGGACGAGGTCATCGGGTCGACGAGCTATCTTAATGCCCAAGGAATATCGGAGATTGCCAAAAAAATTGTTTGAAAATGTAAGGTCAAGAGCTTCTTGATCATAGAAATACTGGTCAAATCATCAGCTGTGATGAGAATATCATCAACATATACCAGAAGTATTAGTGTCCCTGCCGAGCGGCGACGAGTAAACAAGGAAAAATCTGTCAGACGCTGCCCTGCTTGTCGTCGAAGCCCCCACCAAGCATCATCAAGGCTACTGCATTGCGCCTCGCCATCGACGAAGTTGTGGACCTGCGCGTAGTTGTCGTCGAAACCGCAGTTTGGCGTCGTCTCTATCGACGCAGCCCTAGGCCGACAGACTAGAGGCCGCTCCTTTCTGTTGGAGCTAAATTTCGAGCATGCGCCTTCTGCTTTTCGTTCTTTGCGCCTCTTTTCTGCTTGCCAGCAAAAGTAGCCATTGATCTCTCGCAGAGGTAGCCTCTTTTTGAGCCCTACGCCCTCCATTTAGTCGCCTACAACAACTCTTTTTCCGTCGATGCCTCCAAATTCCCTAATGGAATGATTTTTATTGATTAATTAATTATTTGTTATTATTTCATCAAAAAAATAATTCACTGCTTGGTAATTAATTACATTTTTTAATGACATCTGAGGAGGCACGACACGAATATTGGGAGACTAAGATGGCCTCCCACGCCTCAATGGCACGTTGCACCGCAACCATCCTCGCCAGACTCGACGACCTGATCGATGAACACAAACATAAACAACTACTCGATCGTCTTCTGCTCTCTAAGCCGCCAGCGAGCTTGTTGATTGTTCCACTGCAACCCATGTCAACCGACTCAACCGTTCTATCAAACACCTCTATCCAGCGCCCTACGCTCTATTTACATGTTATGTCGGTCCCTCTGGCGTTATTCCTTCCGGTGACCGTTCCCCAGCCAACGTCGACACTTCTGATCATTGTTACTCACATTCAACAGGCACGCTTGCCCCACCACCAGCCATTATGCATGACAAGTCCTCCTTAGCTAACGCTCGCGTCACGCCAGATCCCCGCAGCTCTCTGTGATATTTGTGCGCACAATGACGGTTTGTCGCTCTCTGCAGCACCCGCTAAAACGACGCACTACAGGGAGTTATTTTGGCGCGAAATAAAGGACTAAAGGAGCCTGATGAACAAATCGGTCGATCATTGTTCGATCTTGAGAACAAACTCAATTTAAAAGTCGAGTGAGATATTATGAGCCCCAGGTGACGGGGCCTAATCATTGTTATCTTTTAATGTCTTTAATTATTATCGCCGAGTCATTAAGATGTTGTTAGACATTATGAGTCTTGTAACCTATTTAAAGGCATGTGTTGTTGTGTGAAGTATCCAAGAAGAAACTATTTTCTTTTCCCTTGTCTTGTTTATAAGGTTTTGGTAGCTCTCTCCTCACGAGCACACCCCGCCTAGGCAGTCGCGGTTCCGGCTCCACAGTATGCTCCATCGTTGTCATCCCTGTCTCCGACCACTCCTCAGGCGACACTACCATTGTTACGGGAAAGGCCCGTAACATAGAGCCAGTTCAATTCAGCTACACTCCTAGTATAAACCGAAGTAGGTATTCAAAAAAAAATATTGGCATACCCAAACTAAAAATTATGAGAAGTTAATGTTTGAGTTAAAAAAAATATTCAAGGCACCTAAATAAATTCATCAATGGTTGTATGTTCTTTAAAAGCAACAACTAAAGTTTAAAATAATTCAACCCCGTCACAATTCTTTTGCTAATTGCATCAAGTCTCATATTTTATTTTTATTTATATACTACTAGCAGCTCCGCACGGGCTTCGCCCGTGCTCGCTGCTGCTCCCCGACGGCGGCCTGCGGCCGCCCCGACAGCAGCCTGCGGCCGCCCCGACGGCGGCCTACGGCCGCCTCCGCACAGGCTACGCCAAGCAGTAGCAGCGACCCGCAAAGCCCGCCCGGAGCCCGCCCGGAGCCCGCCCGGAGCCCGCCCGGAGCCCGCCCGGAGCCCGCCCGGAGCCCGCCCGGAGCCCGCCCGGAGCCCGCCCGGAGCCCGCCCGGAGCCCGCCCGGAGCCCGCCCGGAGCCCGCCCGGAGCCCGCCCGGAGCCCGCCCGGAGCCCGCCCGGCCCAACCGCCTTGTCGATGGCATAATGGTGAAGTTCGGAAGTGGGCAGGGGTACTTTGGGACATGCATATGTTGCACCAAAGGCCCTTTCTTCCTTATATTATAGTATAGATATATATTAAGTGAATACTAGAAGTATTTACTGGTGTCACCATCAAGCTCGACACGCTCGACACAACCGTCCAATTATTCTACAATTATTATTATTTAAAGTAAATAAATAAATTTTTAAAACTATTATGAAATAGGAGACCGTGGGTCGCTTGAATGTGTCAATATGTTATGCACGTGCGGCAACGATGACTTGGAACATTTTATTTGTTTTGATCATTACGTATTTAGTAGAGGTATTATGGAAATTTGTAAGTGAATCCCCCCTCCCTATTTAAGGAGGTGATTTTGGAGTATTAGACATATTTGGATCATTAGGGTTTGGGATCTCTCATTTGGAGGACTTACAAGGAGGAACCAGACTCCTGAGGTTAGGCACGAGTATCCCTAGTGAATTATATCTTGTTCTCAAGTTCGTCTGCAATCCAGGGCTGGTTCTTTTTCTCGCTAGCGCTCTTCCGCCGATCGATCTGATGCTCTTCTGCAACTCGCCCGCCCTATAATCCAATTTCAACTACAGCACGGCGCGCTCCGTCACAGCGCGGAGTCCTCACCGCCGACAGATCTGCGCCCTCTTCCGACGCGTCGCCTTCTTGCTTCCGTCCCTTGTGACTTTCGGCTACTCGGCAGTGCATTGACCCCTCTGACGACCTAACCCAGCCAGCATGAAGGCCCCCGCACACCCACGCTCGATCATCGCCCCCTGCCACTGACAGGTACCCAACTGCCAAGCCCTTCGTCAACACTGACGCATCGCTCCTTTCAGTTGCCCTTATCATCGATCAGCGGCATGCTCGCGGCGTGCTGCCCACAACCATGTCGTCCCACCGTCCGCCACAACTCCTCGTATAGTATCTCCCCCCCCCCCCACCCATAAGATATTTACTGGTGTCACCATCAAGCTCGGCACGCTCGACACAACCGTCCAATTATTCTACAATTATTATTATTTTAAGTAAATAAATAAAATTTTAAAACTATTCTGAAATAGGAGACCGTGGGTCGCTTGAATGTGTCACTATGTTATGCATGTGCGGCAACGATGACTTGGAACATTTTATTTGTTTTGATCATTACGTATTTAGTAGAGGTATTATGGAAATTTGTAAGCGAATCCCCCCTCCCTATATAAGGAGGAGATTTTGGAGTATTAGACATATTTGGATCATTAGGGTTTGGGATCTCTCATTTGGAGGACTTACAAGGAGGAACCAGACTCCTGAGGTTAGGCACGAGTATGCCTAGTGAATTATATCTTGTTCTCGAGTTTGTCTACAATCCAGGGCTGGTTCTTTTTCTCGCTAGCGCTCTTCCGCCGATCGATCTGATGCTCTTCCGCAACTCGCCCGCCATATAATCCAATTTCAACTACAGCACGGCGCGCTCCGTCACCGCGCGGCGTCCTCACCGCCGACAGATCTGTGCCCTCCTCCGACGCGTCGACTTCTTGCTTTCGTCCCTTGTGACTTTCGGCTACTCGGCAGTGCATTGACCCCTCTGACGACCTAACCCAGCCAGCACGAAGGCCCCCCGCACCCCCACGCTCAATCATCGCCCCCAGCCACTGACAGGTACCCAACTGCCAAGCCCTTCGTCAACACTGACGCATCGCTCCTTTCAGTTGCCCTTATCATCGATCAGCGGCAAGCTCGTGGCGTGCTGCCCACAACGATGTCGTCCCACTGTCCTCCACAGCTCCTCGTATAGTATCTCCTTCCATCGCACCACCGGCCGCCCGGGTACTTCCGACTTCTACCTCTTATGCCCAAGATCCGTCAAACGATGGAATCACGTGTTGAGGCCCTCGTACACGCACTCACCACCATCAACTCTCGCCCTGAGGCCCAAGTCGAGCAGTTCGAATTGATTATGGCATTGTTCTACAGCATATAACCCGGCTAGCACTATGGGTTTAACGCCGCCTCCGCCTGGGGATCCCCCAGCACATTGTCCCCTGAAGAATCCGCTTTGGCGGGATTACAACCTCCCCCTCCCCCCCCCCCCCCCCCCACCGCTTCAGCATCCCCGCACTCAACGGGACCGATCCACGAGGTTGGATTTCCCACGCCAAATAGTGTTTTGACATTCACCGGTCAGACCCCTCAGGTGCAAAATGTCTCCACGGCCCTAATTGGCAAGGAAGGATCTGAACTCCATTGGGTCCGTTAGCTCCGCCAGTTATCTCCTGGCCTCACCTGGGCAGCTCTCACCGAGGCACTTATTCAACGCTATGATCACCACTACTTCGGCAACGCAGTCGAACGCCTTGCAGGGTCCGCCAGACGGGATCCATTGACTCTTACGTGGATGAATTTATCGAGTTGGTCGCTCACGTTTCGGGTCTCCCACCCGACCACTACTTTGGCTATTTTATGAATGGCTTACAACCTCATATCCAAGCTCGCCTCTGCACACTCCTTTCATCTACCGTCAACCAAACCATGGACCTCTCCTTACTCGTGGAGGCCGAATTCCCTGCGACTTCCACGGACCCTCATTCCACCTCTACTCCCCCCAAGCCCCCTACCACCCATAATATGCTCATGATCCTAAACCTCCACCACACCCGCCACCTCTTCCTCGCCCACCCCTCGTGCCTCCATGCAACCACCGTCCTCTCATCACTCACCGTCTTTCCAACCAAGAGTATCGTGACTTGCTAAGTAAGGGTTTGTGCTTCCGCAGCAAACAACTCTACTCTCCTACTCATGCATGTCCCGTTAAAGAATTCTTCGCCATCATTGACGATGATTTGGACGAGCTAGACATCACCAACTTTGAGGCCCTCGCGATCACTGTCGTGCCACCAGATCAAGCCCTGAGCACCTCAACGGCGACCAACCCGCATGCACACCACTACTAGACGGTGCACGACACCTCGACCTTGGGGTCAAGGTCGATTTTCAGGCAGGATATATTGTTAAGCACACACGACGACAATGACTTAGAGCATTTTATTTGTTTTGATCAATATGTGTTTTATTTTGTAGGGGTATAATGAAAATTTGTAAGTGAGTACCCCTACCAATATAAGGAGACTTGGGAGTAATAAACATATTTTGATCATTGGGGTTTGGGATCTCACATTTGGAGAGGGACTTCAAGGAGGAAATAGCCTCCTAAGGTTAGGCACGAGTCCCTCGTGAAATGTATCTTGTTTTCAAGTTCGCCTACAATCAAATTTTCATATTGGTAACACACATTACTCCATAATTATGTGATGATCGAAGTGTCGCGGTCATCTGTTGGGATATTTCACTGTGATACATTGTGCACATAAATTTATCATTCTCAAATACTATGGCACAGGCAAGACCATGCCCGCGGCTCTCAGAATACCAACAATGTTCATCTCCAATGGCATTAAAGAAAAAAATAAATTTACCTTCTAAACCACATACTAGTTGATGAGGATCAACAAGACAATGAAGCGCGAGTTCAAGGCATGTTCGGGGCCGATTGGATACCTGCCATATTTGGCATCACCCAATAGACAATTCGAGTCTGCAGTTGTGTTCAAAGTGACGTTTCAATACTTTCCATATATTTGTTTTATTTTTTAGTGTTTTATTTAGTGAGATCGGTCAACTATCGTGTACGGCAGCCACCCAGCAACCGTCCAGCACAATCGTCCCCTCCTAAGTTGTTTCCAGGCATAGCCGAACCCCACTAAACCTCCTACAGCCCTCCTTCACCATATCATGAATGCATTTAGCCCTCCTCCACCATATCCTGGATGCATCCAGCCCCTCCGCCATCAAAAACTGATTCCTTCCTACCCTAGCCGACTAGTTCCAGCCTCCAGGCCACCTCTAGCCTATGGAACTTTTGTCTAGTGCCTTCCGACCACCATACTGCCACCTTCCTGCTTCAGTGAACCCTACCGGGCCCAGTCCAAGGCATGGAGAACCACCTTCACCCTTCCCCCAACCCTAGGCGAGCTTCCCAGTCCCCCTCCCACCCTAGTCGAACCCCCACCAGCCCACAACAACCCTTATCCCCTCCAGGCACCATACAACATTCTTCATCTCCCCGGTACAACCCCTCACTTGTGAGTGTTTAATGTTTGGTTTCATTATTCCTCATCGTTGTTGTATGAACATTGGTTGCTATATGATTATGTATGGCTTGCTTTGTTAGTATATTTGTCTGTAACTAATCTTGATTTGTAGGAGCTTTATCGATAGTGCATATTAGCTTTTGGCCCTCCAATCGAAGGAAAGTCTAATTTACTTGCTTACTAAATTATTTGCTACTTGTTTGTGATAATTGCGTGGAATTTATGTCTTTATTATTATTTGTGATTACTGTCGGATCATTATCTGCATGCATACATCATCCAAGGCTAGACAGGGTTCACTTTCCCCTTACACTGCAAATAGGGTTTGCATTGTTTAGAGTCCACTTACACAGCCTACCCTGCATCACTAGCACATAGCTGTCAAATTAGACTTTCTACAGGGGAAAAACTTCGAAGTTAACAATTTTAAATCTCAACAAGTCTCGAGCGCAAAACAATGGTCATCATAATGACTTTGTGGGAAAAAAATGAGATCACGAATTAATTTCTTCGATAAACATCTAAACACCATTCTATATATAGGTGTTTACAGGGGCATCCCCTATAAGTTCGCATAATTACCTCCACCCCCTCTTTTAAAATTACAAAAACTCCTATTAAGGTAAATTTCATGGCATGCAGAGAGGAGGTTCGGGGGGGGCACTTTTTTTCAATGCATGTTTTGAAATGTAAACCCAGAGAGAAGGTTTTTGCAACTCAAAGATTGAGGAGCAACTTATAATTATGCAAACTCAGAGGAGAAGTTTAAGTAATTAATCATTTGTTTGTGTGTTTATGTGTACATACTAGCAGTCGTGCACTGGGCTAAACTCATGCATGAATAGAATTCGCCCGTCCGTGAAAGTTTTGAATGCGCACGGGTACGCCCGTGAAACTAATTCTCTTTTAAAGAACTTTCTTTTAATGTAGTTCACATATGTATATAAGAAGGCTTCTCCAAATGTCCCTAAAATCTAGTATATCCTGAGTTAGAACATATGAAGATAGATGAGAAACAAACCAAAGGATACTGAAATTGTTAAACCTTACCGAATCTGATATATGGCAATCCCAAATTCTAGCAGTATGACCAAATAGAACAAGATTATTCGAGGCTTGAGTCCCAAGATTTTCATCACTGCTAAACATCCAGATGCGAGCACTGTCCTAACATAACAGCACACAACAGGCTCAATATTATCCAACTTTTAGGCTTGCTACATGAAAAAGAAGAGCGTATAAACCAGCGCTCAAGATCCGTAAATGACTAAGTGAGAACCTTCGATCATCAGAGACAGACACCAATCTGGATCCATCAGTAGACCATCCAATACGAAATATCGAGCCCTCGTGCCCAGTAAGTCTGCTAAAATGGACAGGCAGGATCTGTTTGTACCCATTTTGAGTCTCATCATAAACTATGCATTCATTGATGGACTCCAAAGATATTACAGATGCATGCAGGTCTTCACTGGTAAACCTCCAAACAATAACCTGTGAACGCAATAGTAGAATAGTTCATAACCTTCACATATACAAAATTGCCTGTGAAATACAGTGTGTTTTTTTATATACCTATGAATGAAGAGATTCGGAATGTAGATTATAATAACCAATGGGGATAACAGTATGTCTGGAAAAAAGTAGAAAGTAACAAATATTGCAGTCAAATACATATATCTGCACTTTCAACTTTGTGTTACAGCATTAGATACATGTCCATAAGTATATTCACATAGTATAAAAAATGTATTTGGCATAAATATTAGTATGACGACACAATCCCTATCCAAAAAAACTTCTAAATCAATAGATGTGTTGATATAAATTGCAAGATATTATAAATGCATAGTACATACTAATAATGGTCCTAGACGATCAATAATGCATTGCATGTAATAACAGTGTCTCACTCTAGCTTTCAAAAATTCAGGTTGGATATATCGCCGGTTCACATGTAATTCTAAAACTACAACATTAAACAGCGCATCCAAAATGAAATCCAACCATCCAGTATGTATCACACCGAGTGGAATCACCCTTAATGAAGTTTTTGTGCTATATAGAATGTCCTCTCCCTACACTAATGTTAATAAATGATGAAAGAATAACTAATATCCACCATACATTACTGTTTTAATGAGTTGTTGACTAAGCAAAGAATCATGAATACGTCATCCATTGACCAATATAAGGAGTAAAAGTGCGCAAAGAATTGCATCTTATTTATCACCCACAAGACTATCACAAACATCTATGAAGAAATTCCAGAGTTAGGCAGATCTAACCTACTGCAATATGTTCAAGCAAACTTCCTGGCAAGAATCAAGCTTTAAAAAGAAAAGGCTATCTTCAACTATAAATCAAACACTTTGTTGACAGTCTGATGCGGAGCAGAGTCGAGGACGAGCTTTGGGCCCATTCGGGGCTGATTTGAAAACTTTCCATATATGGCGTGCCCGGATCGACGATCGGACTCCGCAGATGTGTTCGGATTTTATTTCACTATTTTTCATTTTATTTTGATGTGTTTAGGTGGCCCCACCTCCGGCCAATCATAGTCATTGATGGTGGGATGCCCTAATCCTCCTTTTATTATAAATAGATGGTTTGTGGGCTGTTTGAGGCAATGCAGATTTTGGTGATTGTATTCCCGGAATCCCACGATCCCGCCACGGTGCCGACTCCGTGGAACCCTAGGTGACGACTCCTAGGTTGACATCTTCCTCCCCAAGCCTTCCCCTAACCCTAGACCACTTTCTCCCCCCCCCCCCCCAGAATCCCCTGTCGCCGCCCTCAGCCCCCCAAAACCCCAGCCACCAGTGGCTGGCCTGCTGCCCAGAATTCCAGCCCTTCTCTATAGCACTATTTGATGAAATACACTATTCATGATGAAATACACTATTCATTCCTATAGTTTCTTCTCCCAATTGAAAGCCCCCGGCCCACTGCCTTCTCAGCAAACCGCCGCCGCCTAACTACTTTCCCCCATCCAGCCGCACCACCCTCCAATTGCTGGAGCCACCGCCGCCCATCCTTGCCTTCCTAGACCACCGTCGCCCCTCCAAACTCCTTCCCCAGTCGGCCCTAATTCCAGCCGCCGGTCTCCACTGCCGCAAGCCCTCCCCCACGTGGAACCACCATCTGACTCCCCTCCTCATCCCGGATCAGTCCAGATCCAGGAATTTCAGCCCCCGATCCGTCGTTCCCTCCACTCGTGCGTCATCCCTTAGCCCGGATCCGCTACCAAACATCGGATACATCCATCCTTCGCCCGGACCCATACCTACGCTGTCGAATCTATCCATTTCCAGTCCATTTTCACCTTCCACCGCCAAGGACAGCCACCTACGTCGCTTTCCCGCCTTCGGTTCCACCTCGGATCGTCATCCACGCATCTACGGCTCCGGATTCTTCAGTGTCTTGGTCAGCCCACTACTTTGTGAGTCTTATTTGTATTGGGATATTTTATTCAATATTTTATATTGGATTGGACTCTTGTACTTGTTTTGAATATCTTGCATGATAGTTGTTTGTTAGATTATTATTGTGATTTGCAGGATTTATTCGTCGTACGCTCTTTGCTTTGGCCCTCCATGCAGAAGAAAGTCTAAGCTTGTTTTCGCCCTAATAAAATATTCTGTCTTGCATGTGAATTATCTGTGTGGGATGTTGTTATTATTTATTATCTAATTTGTGACTAATCCGTCGGGCTTTGCATAGCATATAGGGTTAGGTCGCAGATTTTCCGCCGCCTATAGATTCGTCCTGCGTCAATTGGTATCAAAGCTAGGTTGCGCGCACTTTTCGATACGCAGTCGTAGAGTCTATAGGTTTTTCATTAAGTTTAGGCGTCATAATTATGTCTCCCCTCACTTTGGAGGTCTCGAGTCCACTTGCACCCGCCCTCATAGATCCCCTTCAGGGAGACCCTCACGATTCTACGATGATTATTCGTGAACGCAGTACACCACTTCCAAAGATCGTGTTGGCCCACCGACACGACCTCACTATGCTAGAGACGATCAGTATGATGATTGTCGTCGTTCTTATCCGTACACGCGAGCGGATCGTGTTGATCCTTCGATGCGACTCGGTTACCTTAGGGATGATTATTATGAGGATCGTCGTTCCGAGAGAGATCTTGAGAGTCAGTTTCGTACTGCTGCCCCTTCCTTTGTCGGCTTATCGAGTCCCGAGTCTTTCAGTTATTGGCTCGTGGATATAGAGTATTATCTTGACCATTTTGAGGTATTCGGTGAGCATCGCGTCAAGTTTGCGAAACTTAGACTTTTAGATCAGGCGAGGGCTTACTGGTCTAGCGTTGAGAGGACTCGTAAGCGAGACCGTCTACAATGCATCACTAGTTGGGTGGACATGAACAGTATATTGTGTCAGAGATATCTTCCGTCGTCGTATCAGACTCGCTTGCTCGACCAATTATTTTCCCTTCAGCAAGGATCCATGTTTGTCGTTGAGTACAAGGATCGCTTTAATGAGTTAGTTGTGAGGAGCGATATCCGAGAGGACCCGGCCATGACCTCTTGCAGATTTCGGTCTGTCCTTCGATCAGACATTCGTACTAAGGTGGTTTATCATAGCTCGAAGTCCCTCGAGCAGACGTATCGGCTTGCCCTTCGTTACGAACAATCTTTGAGATCCGCCAGAGCTGGTCTGTTGGATCCTCACTTTGACCTCTGCAGTACGAGCTCCTCCCACACCGAGGACACCACTCTGCCTATCATTGTTCCGTCAAACATGGCAGAAGGGATACCTGATGCAGATTGCTCTCACCCCAGTGAAGTGCTTAGCCCAGTGAGTGACCTATCTCTTGTTTTTCACCCGACTCTCGTGACCCCGACTGAGAGTGAGCCTGAGCGACCTCTTGAGCCTATAGTGTCATGCCCCTCACCCACACCACCACCTCTGGCATGTCATGGGTTGATTAGCGCCACTACCCTGGACTCACGTCTTGACACCGCACCCACAGACCCATTCTTGAGCGTAGATCTATGTCGCTCTTCCATTATCATGGGCCTGAGTCACATCGCGACCGAGAGCCCAGAGTCTAATGTTGATCTCGTAGTGGCCATGTCATCCATTCACGGGGACACTACCCCTTATGTTGGTACTCATCTGGAGGACCTTGAACCTAGTGACGAGTTTCATGACGAGCCCCCAGTTGAGCCTCCTGATGATCCCCCACATCCTGGTGAAGATGAGATTCAGGTGAGGCGCTAGTTTACGAGTTTCGAGTTATTGACGTCTCTTTCCCTATCATCTCTGGCCTTGCCCCAGAGGATGGGTCGTGAGTGGAATAAGACGTATGTAGGGACTACCATGAGCACACTAGAGCCTGCTCATATTTTGAGGACCTACGTTATGACACATCTCACTCGTGATGAGTTTTGGGACACACCACTCGCTGACCCGTCTGATGAGTTCTTTCTTGTCGGAGACACTCACCACACCCTAGAGCCACGTCCACTAGTCGGTGTACTCAATTTTCACTCAAGTGGTCTCCTCCTTCGCGATGGCTTTTCATACACACCCCCTGGTGAGCCCCCTGGCGTGTCACGTTCCCTGAGAGACATATCGCTCTTTATGAGCTTGTATTTGAGTATAGTTGTCTCTCTCGATCATCTAAGCACTCGTCCCACACGAGATGAGTTTTTCTACACTCCTCCGAGAGAGCCTCCTGATAGGCCACCTCCTTTGGTAGATTTTCAAGTGGTTATTATCCTTTCCCGTAGCGAGTATGTTGTGTCTGTCGTGTCTCATTTACATCATTTGCATGAGTATGTTGAGTCGTTTCGTCATCATTTGCATGAGTCTGTTGTGTTGTCTGTTCATCGTTTGCATGTGTGTCATGAGTCGGTCCGGCGAAGAATCCATAATGATAATAAATTTTGTAAATCACATGCGGATGTTCACTGGCAAGTGCAGGTACTTCATGAAGGTGAGCAGGTGATGGTGAGAATATGCATTGTGAGGCTCCGTGCGAGGCTTGCTAAAAGCTTGAGCGTTAGACGAATGGACCCCTATATAATCATGAGACAGATCGAAGCAAACATCTACGATCAAGATATCCCTGCAAGTATGGGTATCCACCTGTATTTAGTGTTGAAGATATGACGTCGTACTACGAGCCTCGCGAGTATGTGGACCCAAGCAGTGAGGACTTCCAGCCATCCACACCTCCACTCTCGTTGCCTTACCACCCCCATAGCCCACACACGTCTGATGACCACCACTACTCACCCACTTCTGACACCCACCTGGGGACTCGTCTTCTTTGGTTCTACCTACGGCGCCGCCAATCGCACCGGGATCCACCACTCGTGAGTTGAGCGTTGAGAGCTTCATGGAGACCAGATTCCGCCAGTGCATTCCTACTATAGATGTTGGTGACACCTGGGTACTTGCAGCAGAGCGTGATCGATTCACCCCTGGACTTCGACTTCAGTACAACAGTCTCCATTTATCGGAGATGACAACTTTTCAGTCGGGGATAGTCGATGGGCAAGGACACTCTTCCATCGACGACACTTGGGCGACCTCTGGTGGACCTCTTCGAGTTTTACCTAGTATACAATGAAAGAATTCCGACCCCAATTCATCGGGAGATGCATTCTTTCAAGTCGGTAAGATTGATGTGGAGCAGAGTCGAGGACGAGCTTTGGGCCCATTCGGGGCTGATTTGAAAACTTTCCATATATGGCGTGCCCGGATTGACAATCGGACTCCGCAGATGTGTTCTCATTCGCGTTGCGAATCGATTTGATATATTATTTCACTATTTTGCATTTTATTTTGATGTATTTAGGTGGCCCCACCTCCGGCCAATCATAGTCATCGATGGTGGGATGCCCTAATCCTCCTTTTATTATAAATAGATGATTTGTTGGCTGATTGAGGCATTGCAGATTTTGGTGATTGTATTCACGGAATCCCACGATCCCGCCACGGTGCCGACTCCGTGGAACCCTAGGTGACGACTCCTAGGTTGACATCTTCCTCCCCAAGCCTTCCCCTAACCCTAGACCACTTTCTCCCCCTCCAGAATCCCCTGACGCCGCCCTCAGCCCCCCAAAACCCCAGCCACCAGTGGCTGTCCTGCTGTCCAGAATTCCAGCCCTTCTCCATAGCACTATTTGATGAAATACACTATTCATGATGAAATACACTATTCATTCCTATAGTTTCTTCTCCCAATTGAAAGCCCCCGGCCCACTGCCTTCTCAGGAAACCGTCGCCGCCTAACTACTTCCCCCCATCCAGCCGCACCACCCTCCAATTGCTGGAGCCACCGCCGCCCATCCTTGCCTTCCTAGACCACCGCCGCCCCTCCAAACTCCTTCCCCAGTCGGCCCTAATTCCAGTCGCCGGTCTCCACTGCCGCCAGCCCTCCCCCACGTGGAACCACCATCCGACTCCCCTCCTCATCCCGGATCAGTCCAGATCCGGGAATTTCAGCCCCCGATCCGTCGTTCCCTCCACCCGTACGTCATCCCTTAGCCCGGATCCGCTACCAAACATCAGATACATCCATCATTCGCCCGGACCCATACCTACGCTGCCGAATCTATCCATTTCCGGTCCGTTTTCACCTTCCACCGCCAAGGACAGCCACCTACGTCGCTTTCCCGCCTTCGGTGTAACCAGCCATTGCTAGAACTGCCCAGGTTGGAAAGAACTGGTCTTCAAGTTAAAGACTAGACCTCGATATTGCTTCTTTCTCACGGATAAGCTAAAAATGTCACATCTACATAATAATAGGTCCCAAGCTTATTTATGGCTACCAAATCACAACAGACAACATCATAGTACTTTTTTCATTAAAGAAAGATACCAAACAAATGTAATCTATAGTCATATCATTCACATTCACAAACCAAGATTTAACTTGTAGGATTGTGTATGCTTTTCGGTCAACAGATTCAACTTAGTAACGAACTCCTGATACATAACATATTTGCAGCTCCCACTATCAGCGACCACCTCACAAACTTTATCCTTAAACGCACAACTAATGTGAACGAAATTGATTCTCAACCAATCATCTCCATCTTCAAGTCTAAGGGTAAGAAGAGTTTTCCTAACAACCAGGAATTTGCCAACATCTCCATGTAATACATCATCACCTTCATCATTATAAGTTGGATTTGGGTATTTTAATATACAAAGAGACTCGTTGCTTTCCATCAAGAATTGCTTTCTTGGGAGGCTATTGTCTTTTCAACACTGATACAACCTGAGTGGCTGAGTCACATCGTATTTTATTAGTGTCGCGCACGTCTTTGCGCATGTTGTTTTAATTTATTTTCCGTGCATGATGAATTATTTATGTGTGTGTGTTTGTGCATTTGTACCGCGCTAATTACTCGCGCTCGTTTGTGCTCGTGTTTGTTTGTACGACTTATTGGAGTGACCACCCAATAAGATCATGAATGAACAGGTCCGTCAAATTAGGCTAGACAATGATGAGGGCAAGCTTTTGAAAAAATATATAAATTAAGTACTTATGTTATTTTTAAAGAAACACATAATTCTGAAATTAATATTTACAGTTATATTTTATTTTCAGAATTATTTTTTTAATGAGAGAATATCAAAGGTTCAAGTTCATTCCCTTTATCTTTGTCTCCCTCCTCATTAAACATCTTATTTAAAACTCTTAAACACAAGTCTTCATTCCTCCTATTGATTGCTGAACGTACCCTCAGTTCCAGCCACTTCCTTTCCATTTATTACAAAGAAAACCCCTCCACATTTCCTCTCTAATTACTGCCTATCCTGTATAACAACCACCAACCCTTAAAATCCCCCTTAATTAATATTTGTAGCATTAAATTAAACTCAAATTAAAACCTTTGTTCAGTTATCAAATTAAAACCCACTTCTATTCATATCTTTATAAAAGATGTCAGCCCCCCACGTGAAAGCCCAACTTGGACAAAATTGGGAATAGAGAATTCATTTCTCTATTTCCCAAAGGTCCAACCCCATTTGTCCTCCTTCGCGAAGCCGCTCCCATTCCCACTCCCAGACGCCTCGCCGGAACTCGCCTCTGCCGGTCAACGCCGCCTATGGCTCCGATGACCAGTCCTCCATTTTCATGTGATCTCCTTCGACCATTTGTTATGCCTCGGCTATGGTATACCTCTTACACTCTTTGCTCACTTGCGGTTATTTTAATTTTATGCTTAATATTTATTGTGATCACTAAATTTTCAGAACCTGCCTAATTATTACTTATACCTATTTGTCGTCAATTTGAAATTGTGCCCGTTCTCGCACTTTCATTTCTCGAAACGCAAGCTTGTGGATGTCGTATCTCGTATTGAGGAATGTGCGCGAATGTTTAGCCTTATGAGTGTATTCGAACCCTAGATCGGTTATCGCTAAATAAAGCTCGTGAAAATTTTGATAAGTGTCACTGAATTTAACCAGATCTCAAATTTTATATTTTAAAATTAGTCTGCCGATCCCAATTTTGTCCAAGTTAGGCTATCACGTGGGGGGCTGACATCTTTTATAAAGATATGAATAGAAGTGGGTTTTAATTTGATAACTGAACAAAGGTTTTAATTTGAGTTTAATTTAATGCTACAAATGTTAATTAAGAGGGATTTTAAGGGTTGGTGGCTGTTATACAGGATAGGCAGTAATTAAAGAGGAAATGTGGAGGGGTTTTCTTTGTAATAAATGGAAAGGAAGTGGCTGAAACTGAGGGCACGTTTCAGCAATCAATAAGAGGAATGAAGGCTTGTGTTTAAGAGTTTTAAATAAGATGTTTAATGAGGAGGAAGACAAAGATAAAGGGAATGAACTTGAACCTTTGATATTCTCTCATTAAAAAAATAAGTCTGAAAAAAAAATATAACTGTAAATATTAATTTCAGAATTATGTGTTTCATTAAAAATAACATAAGTACTTAATTTATATATTTTTTCAAAAGCTTGCCCTAATCATTTGTTAGGGGTAAGGCCTAACCCGTACCGGTGGGCAATACCAGCTGCTCAAATACCGCACCACGCGAAGCGGTCCACGGCAATGATCCATAGTGGCCCCCAATCCGGAGCCCCTAACAGGGCCGCGGCCCCCACACTCCAACCCGTCTCCTCAACCAGTTTAATTGAGGCGGGTTGTTGAGGCCGGGATTCGATCCCCAGACCTCCTTGATAAGGAGCCTTCAACACGACTCTCATCACCAACTGAGCCAGGACGGGGTTCAGCTATGGAGCTATAACCGCGGATGAAGCGCCTATAGTACCCCGTTAGGCCGAGGAACGCTCGGATGTCGTGATGGGAGCGGGGAGTTGGCCATGCTGTGATTCCTTGCAGTTCCTCCGGGTCGGCGGATACGCCGTACTCCTGTATGACGTGGCCGAGATAGGGACCGCTAGCAACATCATAAAATTATCTTTTATTTTCATACATGTTTTAGCTTCTCTATATATAGCTATAATTTGAATCATTTCAAATATTATGCCTAATCTAGCCCGATTAAATATGGTTAGATTTGTATCTTTATTTTGTCCCGTTGTTTAAGGCCCAAACGGGGGGTCAGCTTTTATGTTAAGAACTCTATTTATATGAGGGTGCCGGTACTAAGGAAGGAACAAGAAATAATATTATTTTCTTCTTCTCATCAAGATCTTTTCTTCTCTTCTCATCTCTCTAACTTCTCCTACATTCCCACGCATCACCCTGGAGGGCTCCTCCTCCAAACGCCCATTAACACGCCGTCAAGCCCTGGCACGCAACAAACTGGTATCAGAGCCACCGGTCCCGAATTCCGCCGCCAACACCAGTGCCGCGGGATCAAACACTCCGACCGCCCCACCTCGCCTCGCCGCGCCAGACAGTGTTCCACTCCTACCACTTCCCGCGATCCATCCAATGGCCGAACGCGACCTACTCCAGCAAATCTTGGACCGGCTCGACAAAATGGATTCTCGCCTCGGAGAGGTCGACAACCGCACAGCTCACCTTCTCGCGGAAAGGTCCCCCTCCGAACCCCGGCCGAGCCAAAATTCGGCACCGGAACACACCACCGCTGAAGGCTACACCGGCCAACGCCACGACGGAAACACATTTCCTCGCTATGTCAAACTCGATTTTTCGAGCTTCGACGGACGCGAAGATCCCCTTGCTTGGCTCACTAAGTGCGAGTTATTCTTCTTTAACCAGCGCACAACCGGGGAGGACCGATTGGGCCTTGCATCCTACCATCTCAATGGCGCCGCACAACTCTGGTTCTCACAAATACAAGCCGAGCGCAAAAATCTCCAGTGGGACGAGTTCAAAGCCGCCTGCCTACTCCGTTTCAGCCCCTCGATCCGCGGAAATCCCCTCGGCGATTTAATCGCCCTCCGACAAACGGGCACACTGGAGGACTACATCGACCGTTTTCAACAGCTGCTCGCAAGGGCAACGACATGCCGCCTGGATCAACAGGTATCAATATTCACAGCGGGCCTCCACGAACGCCTCCGCCTTGACGTCGAGTTCCAAGATCCCCAAGACCTCACAACGGCAATGAGCATCGCAAGGACATGCGAGCGCCGCATACTTTTGGATCGCCAACATCACTCACGTCGGGATTATGGACACCCCTTCCGCGGGGGCAATCAACACCCTCCACCAATTTCGGCCGCAAAGACCACGGAAGCATCCAAACAACCATTCCGGCGTCGCCTTTCCAACGCCGATATGATAGAACGGCGCGCAAAAGGACTTTGTTTTAACTGCGAAGAGCAGTTTGGGCCTAGCCACCGCTGCAAACGCCTCTTTTGGATTGAGGTGGATGACCCGTCCGATGACGACAACGAGGATCCGGACTCAGAAACACCCGAAATCTCCGTCAATGCCATTGCCGGCCCGCATGGGGGCCACATGCTACAACTTCCCGTCAACATGGCCGACACCACTCTGGTGGCCTTGTTGGACTCCGGCAGCACACACAACTTCATCCGCCATAAGACAGCAAGCGCCTTACATCTTGCGGTTACTACTCGCCACCCACTCCAAGTTTCGGTGGCCAATGGTCAAAGCATGGCGTGCCCCGGCCTGTGCAGGCGGGTACCGCTAATAATACACGACCGAAAATTTGAGATCGATCTCTTGGTGGTCGACCTCGATGGTTTCGATATTGTCTTAGGGGTACGATGGCTCCGTACCTTGGGACCCATCACATGGGACTTCAACAACCTTACCATGCAATGGCATCACGAGACAACGAAGGTGACATGGCAATGCCTTCCCCCCGCAACAAAACCGCGAGCTTTCCTCATTCAGGGGTCTGCACCGCCAGGCGATAGCGCACCCGGTAGCCACACCGGTAGCCACCCCGACGAGCTGCAACGTCTACTTCAGGAGTTCGCCGACACCTTCGCCATTCCGGAGCAACTACCACCCCATCGGCTACAGGACCATCGCATTTGTCTTCTCCCAGGAGCACCACCAGTCGTAGTCCGACCCTATCGCTACCCGTTCCTCCAAAAGGATGAAATAGAGCGACAGTGCTCCGCCATGCTCCAACAAGGAATTATACGACGAAGTGTCTCCCCCTTCTCTTCGCCAGCTCTTCTGGTACGCAAGAAGGACAATACCTAGCATTTCTGCGTCGATTACCGCGAACTCAACGCCAAGACAGTCAAGGACAAATTTCCAATTCCGGTGGTCGAGGAGCTCCTCGACGAATAACATGGTGCGCGATACTTCTCCAAGCTTGATTTATACTCCGGATACCATCAGGTGCGCATGGCAATCGAGGACGTGGAGAAAACCGCTTTTCGGACACACCATGGGCACTTTGAGTTCCTCGTCATGCCATTTGGACTGACTAATGCGCCATCCACATTTCAGTCACTCATGAACGAGGTATTTCAATCCGTACTCCGAAAGTTTGTACTCGTTTTCTTTGACGATATTTTAATCTATAGCAAGTCTTGGGCGGAAAATCTCCTTCACGTGCGTGAGGTCCTCAACATACTCCGCCTTCACCGCCTGGTCCTCAAAGAATCAAAATGTGCATTCGGGCAACCTAGTGTCGCCTATCTTGGCCACGTCATACAGGAGCACAGCGTATCCGCCGACCCGGAGAAACTGCAAGGAATCGCAGCATGGCCAACTCCCAGCTCCCATCACGACATCCGAGCGTTCCTCGGCCTAACGGGGTACAATAGGCGCTTCATCCGCGGTTATAGCTCCATAGCTGAACCCCTCCTGGCGCGCCTTCGCCATAAGGAATTTCATTGGGAGGACACCGAGCAAGGGGCATTCGAAGCTCTCCAAGCCGCCCTCGTCGCGGCCCCCGTACTACAACTCCCGGACTTCAACACAATTTTCATCATCGAGTGCGATGCCTCCGCTATGGGATGCGGCGCCGTCCTTCAACAACAAGGGCACCCAATAGCCTATTACAGCCGCCGCACCGCGCTACACCACCGCAAGCTGCCGGCCTATGAATTGGAGCTCATCGGCCTCGCAAAGGCCGTCCAACATTGGCGACCCTACCTATGGGGTCGTGCCTTCATCGTCCGCACAGATCATTATAGTTTAAATACCTTTTGGAACAAAGATTAACCACCATTCCACAACAACGGTGGGTAAGCAAACTATTGGGCTTCGACTTCGCGGTCGAATACAAGGCGGGTACTCTCAACAAGGCCGCGGACGCTCTCGCACGTCGACATTCCGACGACTCCATCAAAATTTGCTCCATTTCTCGGCCGACCATCCCTTTGCTGGATGAAATCCGGGTCGATAACGCCAACTCCCCAGCCCTCACCGAGCTAATCCTCCGCGCACAGGAGGGCCTCCTTCCGCCAACATGGAGGGTGCACGACGGACTTCTTCTCTACAAAGACCGGATTTACCTGAACCCTACATCACCGCGCATTCCCACCATAGTGCGGGAGGCACATGACCGAGCTCACGAAGGGATTCACAAAACCCTCCACCACATCAGAGCCACCTTCTATTGGAAGGGACTTCGTCGCCAGGTTCAAAAATTTATCGCCGAATGTACCATCTGCCAACAACACAAGGCGGTGAACTTGCTACCAGCAGGGCTTCTACAACCGTTGCCCGTACCAACCCAAATTTGGGCCGACATCTCAATGGATTTCGTCGAAGGACTTCCACGCAGCAAGGGCAAATCTATCTTGATGGTCATAGTGGACAGATTTTCTAAAGGGGCGCATTTTCTACCACTTGCCCGCCCACTTATCGCCGAACGGGTGGCCCAAACATTCTTCACCGAAATCTTCCGACTACATGGCTTACCAGAAAGCATCGTCTCCGACCGCGACAAAACCTTCACCAGCCGTTTTTGGAAGGAGCTTTTTAGGCTTAGCGGCACAACACTACAATTCTCATCCGCATACCATCCGCAATCCGACGGCCAAACAGAGGTGGTCAACCGAACAGTGGAAATGTACCTCCGCTGCCTAGCAGGCGCACATCCCAAGACGTGGGTAAATTGGCTTCCGTGGATTGAATATTGCTACAACACGTCCTACCACTCGGCCCTCAAAACAACACCATTTCGGCTAATTTACGGGTGCGATCCACCAAAGCTCGTCTCTTCCAAACACGGCCAAGCCACCATGACCTCAGTGGACCAACAGCTCCGGGATCAGGATCGCATGCTAGCCACCGCCCGCAAACATCTTCTACAAGCACAACACCGCATGGAAACTACATACAATCGCGGACATCGCGATGTGGCATATGCGGTCGGCGAGTGGGTGTGGCTCAAGCGCCGGCCATATAGACAAACCACGCTCCCTCACAACAACGCCAACAACAAAATGGGACCGCGTTTCTTCGGGCCGTACCAAATCACCAAGCGCATCGGAGATGTGGCTTATCGTCTCCTCCTTCCAGCCGAAGCGCGCATCCACGGCGTGTTCCACGTCTCCCAACTCAAACGTTTCATCGGCGAGCCTCCCGCAACACCACTCGCGGACCTTCCCGCACAGCTTGAGGACAAGCTGTCTTCCGACGAGAAAGGAGATGTTACGGCACCAATACCGCCCAGCGGTATCCACGGCGACAGCGTTACGGCAAAGATACCGCCCGGCGACAGCCATGGAGCTATTAAGGAAGTTACGACATCAATACCGCCCGGCGACAATCATGGAGCTATTAAGGAAGATATTCATTGGGGCCGAGTCTACCACCGACGCAATCTACTGCGGGACCGCTAGCAACATCATAAAATTATCTTTTATTTTCATACCTGTTTTAGCTTCTCTATATATAGCTATAATTTGAATCATTTCAAATATTATGCCTAATCTAGCCCGGTTAAATATGGTTAAATTTGTATCTTTATTTTGTCCCGTTGTTTAAGGCCCAAACGGGGGGTCAGCTTTTATGTTAAGAACTCTATTTATATGAGGGTGCCGGTACTAAGGAAGGAACAAGAAATAATATTATTTTCCTCTTCTCATCAAGATCTTTTCTTCTCTTCTCATCTCTCTAACTTCTCCTACATTCCCACGCATCACCCTGGAGGGCTCCTCCTCCAAACGCCCATTCACACGTCGTCAAGCCCTGGCACGCAACATCATTGTCTAGCATAATTTGGCAATTTGACGGACCTGTTCATTCATGATCTTATTGGGCGGTCACTCCAATAAGTCGTACAAACAAACACGAGCACAAATGAGCGCGAGTAATTAGCGCGGTACAAATGCACAAACACATACATAAATAATTCATCATGCACGGAAAATAAAATAAAACAACATGCGCAAAGACGTGCGCGACACTAATAAAATACGATGTGACTCAGCCACTCAGGTTGCATCAGACACTCAATGGCATGATGTCATCGTGATCAATTTCCCCACACTTGTAGCAACGAATAGTAGAACTACCCCTATGTGGTATCTTACTTGGCCATGTGTATGTATGTCAGTTTGTTAGGTTCGATGCAGGAACTCGTCAAACATCTAACTTCATCTCCTTAGATTGATCAGCTCGCAAAAGCTACTTGATATTCAGCTCATTTGTTTCTATGATGGAATAGTTCGTTGATAGACCTTAAAGATGCTACAGAATGAAAACAAACTGTGTCCTATATGGATTGACACAAGCCTCCTTAGTACTGAGTAATACGTTGCTCCCTGTCTCCATCAAACCATTTCAAGAGAGATGTGGATAGAAATCATATGTGTACTCATCAATAGTTATCCTTTCTGGTTGAAGATTCTAAAGACGATGGCAAGAAGTGTAACTTCAATTTTTTTTCAACATGTGATCTTAGGTCTACCTCTCGCACGCGGGTTTTCTTCAATTGCGACCACCAAGCTGATATTTGTCCTTCAGATTTCAGAGCGATGAGTTTCATCTTTGTCATCAAGTACATCTTTTTACTCAAAGAAGTATTTGACTATGTTCAACTAAAAAAAGAACTCTTGCACGTGTAGACCACCTGCATGCTCAAGTAAATCGACTTTAGTGTATACATCACATCATATGTCAATCCAAGGTGGAGGACCCCTCGAACTAGCTCTTTCTTGAAAAATATTTTGCAAGAGGATTTGGATTCATGCTCATCGTCATCATGTTTTGCGTGCAATCCTTCCAAACATGCTGCTAGAGCTCCTATCTTCCTTGTCATCTCTTCAATCTCGTTGGCACGAAGGTCTCTCATTAGGAGGATCAACATTTGCATTTCCTTGTCGTAACTTCCATCAGCCACCCACCTTAGTAACTCGTCCCTTATAACATGGATGCCAAATCACTTGAAGCCAATGGTCGGCGTAATGATTGAAGTCAAGTAGGGTGATACTTAGTCATGCAATGGACATTGAAATCTGGAATGTCCCTGCAAGAGTGGAAGATGAACATTTGTCGCTTGGATCACGCTGCAGTCGGGAGACGTAAATGGCGTTGAGGTAGACAGTGGGGAGGGATTATGTAGATTGCATCAAAGAGAGATAGAGATCGTTGAGTTGTGAAGTAGCTTCATCAAGGTCAAAAGCTTTCATCGACAAATATAGAGGGAGATAAATTTCGTCGAGGGTGAAAAAGATGGAAGTGTCGGGACATGAAGCTCCAACTCGTGTTGTCAAGCGATGAACAAGATAATAGAGTTCTCGTCAATAGGGGAGAACTTAGTCGAACTTAGAGAGTGACTAAAAATTTTATGAAGGAAGAAGTGTCGTCGACCAGATTGAACAAAAAAGCCTCGTCAGTAGGTTGGTAGCTCGAAACGTCGTCAATAACGATGATCTTTTCCCTTGCAATGAAGTGCCTAGTGATCGAACAAGGATTCATCTCATGATCGAGCTACTGACAATTAGGCGAGGAGACTACCTCTAATAGCACTTGATGGAGGCCGCACTACGAAAAGGATAGAAGCATAGAAGAAAAGATTGGTGATAACTCATAATAGCATCACACAACAAAAATTACTTCAAACATACAAGCCATAGGCCTTATATAGCTAAGGTAATACCAAAAAGCAAATAAATCCACTAGGTCCGTTCAGTTGGGCATAATTGACTTTCTGGTATTGGCTTTGGGGATAAGTAAAGCAAACGGGGTGTTCGATAGGACAAAATTAACCCGGAATTGGAATTAAGTCCAATGCCAATGATTTTCAAATTAGCTTAAATCATCTACCCTCATTTTTACCTCAATAGGTAGATACTATGGGTTTTCATTCCAGGGCCACCCACCCACCCCTCGCGATCAGCTTTCACACCAAAGTCATCCACACATCTTCGGCGAACTCCCGTCCGCATGTATGTGTCTTCTACTTCTTTTTCCTCTTCCTTTTCTACTTCTACTTCCTCCTCTACTTCTTCCTCTTCCATTTCTACTTCTTCCTCTTCCTCTTCTTCTTCCCTTCCTCTTCCTAATCTTTTTTCGGGTTTTTTTGCTCTCAAGATTTTTGATTTTTACCTTCTTCCACCTCTTCTTCCCCATCTTCTTATTTTTCATCCTCCTCTTCTTTTCCTGTTTTTTTACATCAATTTTTTTTATTTTTGCATCAACCCTTTCTTCCTCTTCCTCTTCCCCTTCGTTTTCTTCCTTCCCCTCCTCTTTTTTTCTAATTTTTTACTCTAAAATTTTCAAATATCAACTCCCTTCGTATTCTTCTTTTGCCTTGCCCTAATCCTGAAAGTCAATTTCATTGTGCAGTCAAACAGCATAACAGGTCAATTCCAATTCTGCTAATTAAATTTCATCCTACAGACGAACAACAAAATTAAAGTTCAGTCAAATGTCAATTCATTCGTGTATTGGTATTTGACTGAAAGTTAATTCATGAAAGTCAATTCCTTGCATCCAAATGAACCCCTAAGGAAATTGTGGTAATAAAAATACATGAAATTAAAGATGCACACCAATAATCTAATTAGCCCACATGTCTTTGGTAAAGATGGCCACACCAACCATGCAGAAATATGGTATATAATATTTGACTTTCTAGGAGTAAAAAGGAAAACTAAAATCAACAATGAAGAATAAAAAAAGAACCAGAAAGGTAAGGCAAACCTCATTGTAGATTGTGCCTGAGGCCAATCGGAGCGTCTCCAAACTCTCGCCCCAAATTCTCATCGAGTACAACAGACACCTCTCTGTAAACATCAACGAAATCAGCATTAAGAAATATAAACTAACAACAAATCCAGAACTTATACTCAGCAACTTTATGCAGTTAAACAACCTGCAGACTTCAACCTCCCCATCATAGTCAAGCCAGCGACATCCCAAAGAGCCACCGAGTTATCACTAAGCCCCAAGGCAAGATAACCGTCGTCATTCAAGAACTTCGCGTCCATAACCCAATGTTCAAAGCGGGGTAACTGGTTTACGAACTCAAGCCGTACCTGCAGGGACTCGGCGTCCGCTCGAAGGTAGAACAGCTTGACATTCTTCTCCCCGAATACCGCAATCATAGGATCGGCGGAAGATCGGACGGAGATGCCGTGGATGCGGACGCCGTTGAAGACATGGAAGGAGTACAGGAGAGTCCCTGTATCGAGGTTGTAGACAAGGAGCTCCGACCCAGTTCCTGCATGTAAGACGATTAAGCGCATTAAGGTGGATTGCGGGGATGGGACAGATGAGAACGAGATTGAGATTACCAGTCAGAAGGAGAGGAGTGGGAGAGATTTGGGAACGGAAATGGATAACGGAGAGGGCGGAGATCTCTCCGAGATAAGGGCCGGGGCGGAGGAACGGCGGATCGCCGTCATCCATCGCAGTAGTGAGTTGAAGATCACTTGGCGCAAACAATGTACAGAAAAGCCGAGACCTTTTAACAAGGGTTTAGAAAAGTTTAGGCAAAGTTATTAGGACCGGGTATACCTGATCAAAAAGGCCCCCGGACCCGGGCTTTTTGGAGCCGGGCCCGGGCCGGGCCTTGTTTACAGCCGGGCTTTTGCCCATGGAAGGGGGCCTGCCTAGGCCCTCAGGGCCGGGCCGGGCCCGGCCCGTTTTCTTCCTAATAGGCGGGATTTTAATCCCGCCTAATAGGATTAGGCGGGATTTAATCCCGCCTAGCCTAAATCCCGCCAGCAGGTGGAAATCCCACCTAGCTGGCGGGAAGGAGGCGAGATTTCCTGCCTGCCCGGGTGCCGGGCCCAGGCTAGGCCCAGCGCCCGGGCTTTGCCCGGCCTGGGCAACTAGCTTATATGGGGGCCCTGTAAGGCCCCCCAAGCCCGGCCTTGGCCCGGGCCGGGCTTTTCCTAGGTCGGGCCTAGCCGGGCTTTTGCCGGGCCGGCCCCCCTGGCCCGATTTTTAAGGGCACGTATGGGACCGGGTAACGATTGATCGAAAATGATTGTGCGCAATCATAAATTGGGTTTCCCATGTCTCATAGATTTATAGTTTCTCCTTCACTTTGATCGTGCGTATTGATTCCTCCACGCGGCAAACCGTCGTTTCACGGACCAGGATTCTCTCCATTTGGGACTTGAAATGGAGGTCCATTTCATAGTAAAGATGCATTCTCACTTGATCTAATGGTGTAAAATTTTTTGATTAAACGAAAAATAAAATAGAATGAGATTAGTGAACCCGTCGGATCAGCCAGAAATTGATCTAAACCGTGAAATAGATACTATCCATTTCAATTGAAATGGAAACCGTGAAATAGATACTATCCATTTCAGTTGAAATGAAGAAGATTTCAGTTGAAATGGAGAGGATCCAGATCTCATTTTCACACGGTTCTAGATCTCGGAACGGAGCCCGGTGCTAATAATCTCTCGAAGTTTAGGCCCGATGCGCAAGGGTTTAGAAAAGATCGCTTGCTTATGTAGTGAACATTAGTGATGTTATGTGTAACTGATAGATTGTTGTGTATGTTAAAGCTATATAGATGTGCAAATTGTGATATTGATATGTTTTTGTTGGATTTTTTTGCTTTAATTTAAAAATTTGTGCTACACATTGTATTGTTATTTTTCCAAACAGATTAAACAGCTTCTCTATTTGAAACAGCACTGCAAACATTATTCTTCGAAACAGTTTCACCGTTTATCTTATCACTCTGCAAAACAGTTAATTTTCTCATCACTGCTTCTCACTATTGCTTCTTCAATTGCTGCAGTTGAGACAAATAGAGACGAAGTCACATAGATGGGCAAATAGAGAGACTAGCATGTTTTTTGTTGTAAATTTTTTTCTTTAATTCAAAAAAAATTGTGATGCACCGCATAGATGTTTTGCCAGATAGATTTATCAATTTCTCTATTTGAAACAACATTACAAACGATATTCTTCCAAACAGTTTCATTGCTTCCCCCACCCTTCTGGAAAACAACAAATATTTTCATAAATGCTTCTCCAATCACTACAGCTGAGCTAAACAGAGTCTTAGCAAAGTTTAGGTCAGTTGCATCCTACTGTTTAAATTCATAACGTTGGGACTTTTGATCGTTTGCGACTACGATCTCAAATAAGCTAAAAATAGTGTTCTTAAGGGTAGTTGTGGGAATTGAGGCTTAACAAATGATTTATTTTAAGTGGTGACTAGCAAATAAACATCCAAACAAACAGGACCTTAAACAAATAATTTCATTTTTTAATTATTGAGAATATTGATGAGTGATTAATTATGAACTCTCCAATACATATAATAAACACTGTCATTTCTAACGGTCCCACAAGAATCATCATTAACAGAAGGTATGCGGACAGCGAAGAAGTCGGACATCTTAATTAATTCACAAGCCCCATGACCAACTACGAAGGAAACAAGTCTAGTGACTCAAGATATAATATCATGAATACAACCATCACGAACATCCACGCACATAGCTAAGGCCGGCAACCACTACACAAATGTTATGGAATTACCTTCGACCAGGATTCGTTGCGCACCAAGAGAGTGCACCGCTACCTGAATACCTTCTTAGGCCTCTCTAATGTTAGTCCAGGGGACAAACCAGCAACAAAATCACACCCAACCAACATCCTGTTGGGTGTGATTAAAAAAAGAGGAAAATAATCCCCAATTATAGAGTATGTTTAAATATCTTATTAATCCATATTGGACTGATTTCAGTCATTTTCCGTGGTTTTCTATCTAGATTGGTTAAAGGATTCAAGTCGGGGAAGCACCGGATCATTTATTGTTGATGCAGAAAACAGGTTGCAACGCAGAAAATTAGCAGGTTGTAACGTGACGGCGAAATTCAGATTTTTGAATTTTAAAAGAGGCGCCTAAATGAAATTCCAAAAGAGGCATCCCTTCAGTTTTGGGAAGGGAGTTAAGAGGACGAAATTACAGGAGAGAGGAGGAGATTATTATTCTGGAGAAAAAGAAAAGGGAGAGAACTTGGGGATCTTTCTTCCTCTTGGAAAAATTCGGCTAGGGCTTGGAGCAAGGAGGCTTGAACCATCACTAAGGAGATAGATCTGAATCTAAAAATGTTTCTACATCGTTTTAATTTCCTGAATCATGTCTAGTAAGATCTACTTTGATTTGTGGTTTCTCTCTTCCTTCATGAACTAAATTCCTAAGTCTTGCATGTGTGAAGTACCTTAGTTGTGATGATGACTTGATTTTCATTTATAATTTGTGAATGTGTTGATGTTGATCTTTATTAAATTTATGATATATTCTTGGGATTTTGGTTTAAGTTTCATCTTTAAAGTGCTTGGCAAAAATTCGAGAGATGAGTCGGGCTAGATGAACGTTTGTTTGCACGGCGATATTCGAGAGAGGAGTCGTGTAGTTTGTAACCAAATTTCCATATTTATACTTCATCGCGAGATTCGAGAGAGGAGCGTTGAAAGTGTATCATAAATCTTAATATAATTTCAAGAGAGAGAGAGAGATCTCCTCTTGAATTAACAACCGTGATTTTAGCACTTTATGTTATTCTAGTTTCATCTAAGTTGGAGACGGCTAGAGGATTTGGGATAATCGGATAATGGAGATCGAGAGATAAAGTTATCCAATTTGGAATCGTTGCAAGAGAATCATTAACACTTCATGAATTATCACTTTTATTGGTTGTCATCATAGCAAGGGAAAATCACATGTGAGACTATCTTTCCAAGTGAAGTAAAAGTATTTTAAGTAACCGTAATTAGAGTTGTAATTGTTGCTTTTGAATTATTAAGTTTTCTCTACCAATCATTATTACTTGCTTGAATTTAGAGAAAAGGCAAAATTAATATTTGTGAGCGCTAAGCTAAGCACTTCCTCGTAGGAACGATCACTTTCTCATCATTTTATTACTTGTACGGCACGTGCACTTGCGTATTTATATACACATTTTGCGGGCGTACCAAGTTTTTGGCGCCGTTGTCGGGGAAGCGCGCTAATTTAGTGTTTTATTTCTCACAATATTTGTGAAACCTTAGTACTTAGAGATCAAGCATTTGTTTGTTCGTGTTATTTGTTTTAATTTATTTGTCTATTTGAGTACTGGTCGGTGTATGTCCAGATATAGGCAAGTAGAACTATTACCTTTGAACTCTGAAATTGAGCGTACCTGTAAACAAAATAGGAGAGATTTTAGAGCTGTCAATATTATTCATCCTGCGATGGATATCCCTGCACCAAATAATGTTAATAATAATAATGATGGTCAGGCGGATCAAAATGTCCAACCGCCAGCACCACCACGTATGACTTGTCACGAGTATAACACACCTCTAAGGGGAGGTTTGCACTTCAGCATTGCTCGACCAGCAATTGCTGCTAACAATTTTAAAATGGACCCACTAATTATGCAATAAGTGCAAAATAATAAGTTTGGGGGTCTAGGTCATGAAGATGCAAATTCCCACTTACGAACCTTCTTAGCAATTTGCGATATGTTTAAGTTCAATGGAGCATCGGAAGATGCAATCCTGTTGAGAGCATTTCCGTTCTCCTTAGAGGGTAGAGCTAAGGACTGGTTAGACTCGTTACCACGTGAGTGTATCACCACATGGGACGAACTAGTCGATAGGTTCCTGAACAAATATTTTCCACCCTCTAAGACTGCAAAACTGAAAAGGGATATTACAATATTTTTACAAGGTAACGGGGAAACTCTTTACGACGCATGGGAGCGTTTTAAAGAGCTGTTGAGAAAATGTCCTCATCATGGGTTGCACCAACACCAGCAGGTGTCCACATTTTACAATGGGCTGCAAACTGCAACCATGATTTTAGTCGATGGAGCCGCTGGGGGCTCATTAATGAAGAAGTATCCTGAAGACGCGTATGCTATTTTAGAAGACTTAACATCCAATAACTATCAAGCATACGAGAGACAAACTAATAGCAATCCAGCAGGAGTCCATCAGGTGGACCAAATCACTTCTTTGGCCGCTCAGATGGCATCGCAGTTCAATTTAATTAACAAAAGATTAGATTCGCTTTCAACCCCTACAACTAGTGCCCCGCTCACAGTTGAACAACTAAATCAAATAACTGAAGAAGCAAATTATGTGGGAGGGCAACCAAGACAAATTCCGCCAGGATTTGCCAATCATTATCACCCCGAGTGGCGAAATCATCCAAATTTTTCCTGGAAGAATAATCAAGGGATTAGTCAACCACAAGGTTTTAATCAAAATATGAATCAACTACCTATCAATAACAACTCTCAACCCCAACAAGTAAACCAAAGGAAGATGACTGATGAGTTTATCTTAGGCATGTTCCAAAAGTATGACTCAAAAATGGTAGGAATAGAATCATCGTTAAGATCACTAGAAACTACTATGGGTCAACTTGCAAATTCATTAAGTCAAAGGCCCATTGGAACTCTACCTTCTGATACCACACCCAATCCAACAAAAGATAATCATAATAATCATTGCAAAGCTATTACACTAAGGAGTGGTGTAGAGATCCCAAGTGGAGAGGGGTTGCTTGAGAGAGTTAGGGAAGAAGAGACGAGTAAGAAGCCAAGTGAGTCGAGCATATTAGAGAAGGACGAGTTGGGTGAGAAAAATGAGGTGGGAGAGAAACAAAAAGAGAAATTAAATCAAAAGAAAGAAGTAGTCTATCCACCACCCTCATTTCCGTCTAGACTTGCTAAATCCAAACTTGACATACAATTCCAAAAGTTTATGGATATTTTCAAAAAGTTAACTATAAATATCCCATTTGCTGAGGCTCTTGAGCAAATGCCAAGTTACGCCAAGTTTATGAAGGATATCTTGGCAAAGAAAAGAAAGTTTGTTGATAAAGAGATAGTGGCGTTGACTGAGGAGTGTAGTGCTATATTGCAGAAGAAGTTGCCACCCAAGCTTAAGAATCCTGGTAGCTTCACAATTCCTTGTTCTATCGGTTTAAACTTTGTTGGGAGAGCTCTATGTGACCTTGGGGCGAGCATCAACCTGATGCCATTATCTATCTATAAGAAGTTTGGTTTAGGGGAGATCACACCTACATCTCTGACTCTACAATTGGTCGATAGGTCTCTAGCATTTCCCAAGGGAATTGTAGAGGACGTGTTGGTTAAGGTGGATAAATTCATCTTCCCCGCCGATTTTGTGGTACTTGATATGGATGAGGACAAGGATGTCCCCATCATTCTTGGTAGACCATTCTTGGCCACCGGACAAACACTCATTGACGTCCAGAAGGGTGAGCTTACGATGAGAGTTAATGATGAGAATGTGACATTCAACATCCTCAAGGCTATGAAATTTCCGGATGATAAGGAGGAGTGTTTCTCCATTGAGGAAGTGAATGCACCTACACGTATGATGTATGATGAGAATGATTGGGAGCGTAAAATCCTGAGTGTGTTAACAAATGAAGAAATAGAAGAGGACTCATACTTAACGGAAACTGTAGAAACTTTAAGTATTTATGAGCATATACCAAATGCTAACATGTTTGAGTTAATAAGTAGACCAAGTGAGTCTAAGGTCATGAAGCCTTCTATCTTAGAGCCACCTACGCTTGAATTGAAACCGCTACCCGAAAACTTAAAGTATGTTTTTCTAGGTGAGGATAACACACTACCGGTTATCATTGATGCATCTTTAGTTAAGGAAAATGAAGAGAAATTGCTTGAGGTTCTTCGTGAGTATAAAGGAGCAATGGGTTGGACCATTGCAGGTATTAGAGGGATAATCCCCTCAATTTATATGTACAAAATTCTTTTGGAAGAAGAAGCAAAAGAGTCAGTTGAACACCAACGAAGACTTAGCCCACCAATGAAAGAAGTGGTCAAGAAGGAGATAATCAAATGGTTGGATGCAGATATTATTTATCCTATCTCTGACAGTCGGTGGGTAAGTCCTGTTCAATGTGTACCAAAGAAGGGAGGCATTACGGTAGTTAAGAATGAGAGCAACGAGTTGATCCCCACTAGAACGGTAACTGGATGGCGGATTTGTATGAATTATCGAAAGTTAAATAAAGCAACTAGGAAAGATCATTTCCCACTTCCATTCCTCGATCAGGTTCTTGATAGGTTAGCAGGAAATAAGTATTTCTGTTTCTTAGATGGTTACTCGGGGTATAATCAAATCATGGTAGCTGTCACAACCCGCATTTTTCCCAAAGATATAATACGTAATATCAGAGCAAGGGAAAAATACGCGTCGTGATGCCACGCCTGCAGGAGACGACTACAGACGCTCAGGCAAACACTCTTTACGATAATTTTATAAAAGACATATATGTGATTGGATTAAAAGAGAAATTTTCATTTTTAGCTTAAGACCGCGTCCCTCGGTCCGGTGGATCATCTAGTCCACAAGTAGAAAACTATATATACGCAGCGGAAAATAGGTTTGTTTTTAGCCTACATGAGCAAGAAAATAAGCAATTCCAGAAATGATATGCATATATCTATGTTTAGTATAGTAGGAAAAGATTTTTCTTCGATTTTCAAAATATGTGACCTTTGTTAAAAATCATGATGTGCAAGGATGACATTTTTATATCAATAAAGTAACTACTACATCTTAGCAAAGAGCTTCCCAGAGAGCAAGTAGGTAAAGTACCCAAAAGTAACAGCAATACTACTAGCAAGTAATCTAAAGGTACAAGTCATACGGGCGCAAACAACTGACACGAACCCGCAGGAAAGAAGGAGAACAACAAAAAAGAAACTGCCTCTTACCTAGAAGAGGGGAAGGGTCTCGACGGGAGACCTGAACGACGCTGCTCTAACACCTGCGGCAGTTAAAGACCTGAACCTGAGACATTCATAAGAAAAGAATGCCTCAGCCCAAGAGGGTGCAAGAAAACCAAGATTAGCAGTAAGAGAAATAATAGAGTGCCGAAAGGAAAACTAAGCAGGTAAACATCTATAATCTGACGACAGGCCGAGCCAGCTCAAACGAGTGCACTCGGTAAGAGGAAAAGAAAAGCCTGCACCAGAAGGTAATAGTCAACACAATCAAAGCCCACCACGTGTCCGCCATTGCGGCTCAGAGGTGATGGTCATACATATAATATCATCATACACATATATAAGCATATATGTTTATAAATATTTGAGACTGATCAGCTCGAGGGAAAAGCGTCCCCCAAAAGAAGGCACTGCGACGGTGGTATCTTCCACCAACGCCCGCAGCCCAAAACAGGGTCGTGGTCCTTTATCCACTGCCACCCAAAAACCAAATCCGGGTGGTGGTACTCTATCCACTGCCACCCAAAACTACCCACCGTGCAAGGCTTAAAACAAAGGTTCTAAATAATCAAATTGAGTTTCAATTAAGACACAGGACGTAACCCGAGATATCAGCACCATAACACCCAAAGGATAGGGTCACAAAGAAATAAACACTACTCAACGATTCATTTGAAAACAATTGGTGAGTCCAAACTTGACTCCCAACGAACTTTTCGAAACCGTGCAATGAATCGGGCACGACAAGACACCATAAATGAGCACTTTTCTATAAGAATGAAAGTTTCAATAATTGGAACGGGTGAAGAGCTTAAAACCCAAAATGCAACCACACAACTATCCACATTAGCAATAAATGATTTCGTTGTGTCATCGAGAACTAGCAAAAGAAATTCCCAGGGAGTTTAGCATCTAATTCCCCGTACCCGTCGGGAATTAGGAAACAAAATCCCAGGGAATTTAACCGGCTAGACCATCAGAACATAGCCAACAAAAGAACAGTGCAGGATTTGGAGATTTACCGAGCAAGACCACTTATGCTTAACTAAACAGATAAGTCCAAGATTTAACCAATAACATAAAGACCAAGGAGAAACCCCGCATAAAACCAATAGCTGACATGCACAACTTCCCCACGAGACAAAACCTCTAGTTCAATTTAGGGGGAACAAGGGAAAAAATAAGATATATCAAAAGCTGCCATGGTAAATCAAGGAGAAGACAGGCACAAAGAAACTATAAGGAACCTTTCCAACAACCAAGAGGAACACCACACATAACCTAATAGGTAGGATCATAATTACAGCAGCCCCAATTAGAAAGAAAAGCATATAAGGAGCAGCCCCTAACAAAACCAACCGAATTCCTTTGCTAACACAGAACAACAACTAGAGGGGCAAGCCCCAATGACGATCCAAGAAATTTGCCAACAGAATTTTCAAGCGCAAGGCAGCCCCCTATAATGATCCAAACAATTTGCCAACAGAGATTCAAGCAGGAAAATCGCCAACAGAAATTCAGAAATGGAGCTGTAAGACCACCCCTAAGTAATTCTAATTAGAATATATGCAAGCCCAAAAGTGATGACATTTCTTATCAATGAAATTTCCTGGAAGGATTCACCAAACTTCAACACATAATCGGATCATTACTAGCATAACCAAGCGAATTTACCAAAGCTTCCCACATAACCAAAATAGCTACTAACATGAAACCAAGGAAAATACCAAATAGCTATTAACCATAAACCAAGGAAATACCAAAATAGCCGTTAACACAAACCAAGGTGCTGCCAAACATGAAACCAAGGAATACCAAGTTAGCTGCTAGCATAACCCAAGGGAATAACGAGATAGCTGCTAACATAAACTAAGGATTGCCAAGATATCTGCTAACATAAACCAAGGGGTACCAAGATATCTGCTAACATAAACCATGGAGGATATTTCTTCATGAAAGCCCCACAAAAAGAATTCATCTAACCAAAACCAAGCAGCTAGCTGGTACGAGAGAGCCAAGCATAAATCGAGCAACAGAAGAAGCAGCACACCCCCCCCCCCCCATTTTATCAAGACTAGGCAAATAAGAAATTAAGATAGAGAAGAGGGAAGGGTTTCCTTGCCTTGATTTCAACCGGCGACCAGACGGATCGCGACAAACTTGACGAGAGCCGCCCGATCCCCTTGCGCCGACGACGAAGACAAGCCCCGACAACCTCCAAAACCCCTCCGACGGCCAACGCCACCGACGCCCGGCGTAAACCCTAGCTCATCTCCACTCCCGCTCGACGGAACCAGCGGCATCGGGGAAAGGAAAAAAATGAAATCGCTGATCTGCCACTCCACCTCATCAGGAAACATTATATAATGATAATAATATTAAAAAAAAACTTTATTATATATATATTATATATTCATATAACAAACGCACGTACATATATGTAATTCAACCTAATGTATACTAAATCTTGTACATATATATATATATATATTGCATTTATGTATGTATAAATTTTTATATATAACCTTTGGACATGCAATTATATAATGTATAAGCATATATATATACTTTTATACAAATCTTTTTACATATACATACATATAATTATGCATATACCTACCTACATGAATACATGATTGAATAAGTTTGCCTATACAAGCATAAGTCTTCATTTATGTACACTTAAATATGTATGTTTACATACATCTACCCGTATGAACCTTATACACGTGAATATATATATATAAGTCTGCATATTCAACTCAACCTAGAATTAACTCGCCGGACGACGACGACGACGTTTCCGAAACGGTAACGCCCTCCCGCATTAACACTACACTACGATAGCTTTAATATTTAAACTATCAATATTATCATAACCCTACTTAGAAGACTATAAGAAAAGTTGGGCGTTACAACCACCCCTCCTAACAAAAAGATTTCGCCCCGAAACTTTGCAACAATAGTAATACCAAACATTTTACCACTATCATCCCTCACATACCCGCTTAGATTAATTACAATAAAAAAAAAAACCTGGGGCGTTACAGTAGCTCCCGAGGATCAGGAGAAGACTACCTTCACTTGTCCTTTTGGGACATTTGCATTTAGGAAAATGCCCTTTGGATTGTGTAACGCTCCTGGCACATTCCAGCGCTGCATGATCGCTATTTTTACCGATTTGATTGATGCGGGCATCAAGGTCTTTATGGATGATTTTTCAGTATTTGGGAGATCGTTTGATGAATGTCTGAAAGTGTTGAAGAAAGCTTTGGATAGGTGCATTCAAACCAATTTGATCCTAAATTGGAAAAAATGTTACTTTATGGTCAAAGAAGGAATTGTTTTAGGACACAAGGTGTCAAAGAAGGGATTGGAAGTAGATCGGGCAAAGACACAGGTTATAGAGAAATTGCCCCCACCAACTAATGTTAAGGGAGTGCGAAGTTTTTTAGGACACGCCGGCTTCTACCGTCGTTTCATTAAGGATTTTTCTAAAATCTCTAAGCCACTAAGTCATTTATTAGAAAAAGATTCACATTTTAACTTTGATAAGGAATGTCTAGCCGCCTTTCATTCTTTGAAGCAAAGTCTGATTTCTTCACCCATTATTATTTCACCCGATTGGTCTTTACCATTCACCATTATGTGCGATGCTAGTAACTTTGTTGTGGGCGCGGTTTTAGGACAAGTGCGTGACAAGGTCTTTCACACAATCTACTATGCTAGCAAGACGCTGATTGATGCACAAGTAAACTACACAACTACCAGAAAGAGTTATTAGCAGTCATTTTCACTTTTGACAAATTTCGTTCCTACTTGGTAGCTTCTAAGGTGATTGTTTATACGGACCATGCAGCGATTCGATTCTTAGTGGAGAAAAAAGACGTTAAACCTAGACTGATTAGGTGGGTTCTCCTTTTGCAGGAGTTCGACTTAGAGATTAAGGATCGTAAGGGAGCGGAGAATCCGGTAGCAGACCACCTATCACGTCTGGAGTATGAGTGTGAGAAAGATGTGGACATAGAGATTAGAGAGAATTTTCCTGATGAGAGGTTGCTGGCAATATCTGAGGCGAGTATGTCATGGTATGCAGACATTGTGAACTACATATTGAGCAATGTATTTCCCCCAGACATGGACTATCAACGAAGAAAAAGGTTTCTCCACCAGGTGAAATCTTACATCTGGGAAGATCTGTATCTGTTTAAGATTTATGCTGACCAAGTGATCCGAAGATGAATCCCGGAGGTAGAAGTACAAGGTATCCTAGCAAAATGTCACGCTTCCCCTTATGGTGGACACTTTATGGGAGAGAGAACAACAATAAAAGTCTTAGAGGCTGGTTTCTATTGGCCAACATTATTTAAGGACACTCATAGATTCGCAAAATGTTGTGATAGATGTCAAAGAACGGGTAACATCAATCGAGGGGATAGCATGCCAATGACTAATATTCTAGACGTGGAGGTCTTCGATGTGTGGGGACTAGATTTCATGTGCCCATTTGTAAACTCAAATGGAAATCTTTATATACTTTTAGCTGTGGATTACGTCTCGAAGTGGATAGAAGTTATAGCCACACCGAAGAACGATGCTAAGGTTGTACTAAAATTTCTTAAGGCTAATATTTTTTCTAGATTCGGTACACCCAGAGCCATAATAAGTGATGGTGGAACACATTTTTGTAATAATCAATTTAAATCGCTCCTAAAAAAATATGGAGTCACTCACAAAGTCGCTCTTGCGTACCATCCTCAAACAAATGGTTTGGCTGAAGTTTCTAATAGAGAGATAAAATCAATCCTAGAAAAAACGGTAAGCGCAACTCGTAAGGATTGGTCACAAAAATTAAACGAGGCATTATGGGCATATAGGACGGCATTTAAAACCTCGATAGGCCTAACCCCATATAAAATGATCTATGACAAATCATGCCATCTTCCAGTCGAATTGGAGCACAAAGCATATTGTGCAATAAAAAGGTTGAATTTCGATCTCCAAGAAGCGGGCAAGAACAGACTTTTTCATTTGAACAAACTGGAGGAAATCAGATCTAACGCTTATGAAAATGCTAGGTTGTATAAGGAAAGGACGAAGAAATGGCATGATTTGAGGTTGCGAAGAAAGGAGTTCAAAAAAGGGCAGCTCGTCCTCCTGTATAACTCACGACTGAGATTATTCCTGGGAAAATTAAAGTCACGATGGTCTGGACCTTTTCGGGTGGAGGAGGTACATCCGTTTGGAGTAATCATGATTTGTAATGAGAGAGACGGATCCAAGTTTAAAGTAAATGGACAAAGGTTGAAAGAGTATTATGAAGGTAGTAACCAGCGCGAGGCGGTGGTATTAACCTTCAGATGAAAATGCAATAGGGAAAGCGTCCGGCCGAGACGTTTTAAACGAGGCGCTAGGTGGAAGGCAACCCATCATCTCCGTTATTTTCTATCGTTTTTAGTTAGGATTGTTTGTTTTATGTTTTTCTTTATCAATTTGAGGAAAATAAGTGATCGAAGAGAGAAAATCTGCACCGGAAATCAGAAAACAATGGTAGGAGAATGCAAAGTAGATCGTGGTAGTAAGAAATTTCAGAAAAGAAATTTTCCAGAAATTTGGTTGCAACGCAAAAAATTTGCGCGTTACAACCGGCTAGCCTCGGTTGTAGTTTTAAATTTTGGCAGTTCGGATTTCGTGTTGCAACGCAGGCAAATCACGTGTTGCAACCGGCTAGCCTCGGTGGGAGCAATTGAAATAAAAGGGCGGACGCCGGTTCAGTTGAACCGGTCGCCTGTTTCCAGTTTCATTTCAAAAAAAAAAAGTTGAACCGACCGCCATTTGCTACTCTATAATAAAACGCCAGCCCGATTTCGCGATATTAGGGCACGTGAGCACTGCACAGCGGGGACTTGGTTGAAGCGAGCGCTGCACAGCGGGGGAGCATCTTCGCAAAGCGGACATCACGAAATCGACGGCGTACCGGCGTCGGCTCCCTCCACCAACCTTGAGGGCTGCATTGGTGCTCCTACTTCCGCGTATCGACTGTGAATCCCACAGCTCTCCGCGATCCATAAGGTAACAAATGGAGCACCGACTGTTTCTTGTACTGCTTAGCATTTTGCTATGCTTTTGGCTATGGTGTTTGCGTTTCATTAGGTCTTGATATTTATTTTCGTTCTTTTATCTTGGGTGAAGAAATGTCATCGAAAGGAAAAGGGAAACGAGGAAAGGGGAAAGTCTCTGCTCACAAGGGTGATGCTAAGTTTGTGAACGAGAGGCGCTACAGCTCTGTGATGCCCTCCAATCCATACCGTTTATACATGAAAGGGGATTCAAAATGGAGTTTCGAGGTTGGAGAATAGCATATGAAGACCTAATCCACAAGTTAGGTTGGGAAAGTTTATGCCACCCAAGATGTGAGGCAGTTTATCAGTGGGTCTATGAGTTTTATGCTAATGCAAGGTTCACCGAGGGAGACAACATTTTGGTTCGTGGCCGCATGATTAATTTTTCCCCCAAGGCTATAAATGAACTGTTCGAATTGCACGACAATAAGCTTAATCCGTATGAGGTAGTGCAGCCCACGACCACACTGGAAGAAATCGCTGCAGTAGTTTGTTATGGTATGAAGCTGGATTGGGTATTAAAATCAAAGAAGGCATTGAGGTCCCAATGTTTATCTCGTGAAGCGAAGGTGTGGTTACTGTTTATTAATGCGAGTATCTTGCCCACAAGGCACGCCAACGTTGTTTCTTTCGAGCGTATCTCCCTCATTTTTGGTATCCTAAAGGGAATAAAATTTAATGTTGGCCAGTTAGTGCATGATAGCATTCGGAAGAAGATAAGGGAAGACAAGGCAAAGCACCTATGGTTCCCCACATTGATTACCGAACTGTGCAAGATTGCAGGTGTAGAGGTAAGGGGAAGAGACGTAGTTGCACAGGTGGGTCATCATATCACGGTGACGGTGATAGAGAAGAACATTAAGGTCGCGGACGAGTTCCCGACGAAGAAAAACGAAAGAATGAAATCAGTTCTCCTGGGACAATACACAAGGCCACCTCCCGGATCCCCGGAGTCAATCACTCTAAATGAAGGCAACCCAGATCACGCTAGCGTTCTATTTATGCAGGATATGGAGTACATGAAGACGTACCAACGATATGAGCATTATTATTTTGATGCCCGACAAGATTACATCTGTAATGTGCTCGCTCAGCTCATGTACAAGGCTAAACTCCCCATGCCGGTCCCAAGTTATCCCTACTCCAATAACTTTGACAAGAGGGGTTATCTGATGATTAAAGGTCGGGAAAGGTTGGATACTGCCTATGCAGAGGATGACAGTGATGATGTCGTGTCTCATACTGACGATGGCGATGACGAAGAGCCTGACGATGACGACGAACCCGAGGAGGATGAGGACGAGATGGAGGAAGATGAAAGCAGGTAGGCGGTAGCTTATTAGTTTTAATTTGAACTGGAAGGGGACATTTTGTTTTATTTTGAATGATTTTTGTTTAATTATGTTTGTGGACAATACTTCTTTAACACTCCTGCTACAATATTGCTTGTTTTATATTCCATGTTTACATTATAACATGCATCCCCTTAACTTTGTTGATCAAAGTGATTGGTTACTACATGTTGACTCAGTCAAGTGTCCAGGGCTAATGTTAAATACTGTCCATACAATGCTCCTTTATTATGATTATGCTTGTGTTTGGTTCCGTGATGTTCTTTGCAGATTTACAAGCCCAGTTATACTGGATCAGGCATAAGTCGGACGACGAACTTATGGACTATGACTTCATTGGGAGCTTGCAATTAAACATACAGAAAGATATGAGGGGAGTATTTGCTTTCCCATTGTTCTTACTTCTTGCATTGTCAAATTGTCAATTACTTTTCCCCTCTACATTTTCATTGATTATTTCGTTGTTAGGGACTAGCAATGGTTTAAGTGTGGGAGTGGGTAGAGTTCAACCCCTACTGCTTGGATAAGGACTTATTTATTTATATATGCGAACTCAATAACTCCGTCTTTGTTTTTGCAATTTAACTTATAAGACATTTTTGTTATCCAATGATAATCGAGTGGTATGGCCGGTTAATCAAACGATTTTAGTCACAGAATTTGAAATTAGTGAAAAAAAAATTCGTAAAGCGCTCTTAAGTCTGATTTAGGCACATTTTTTCTTGAAAGAGTTTACTTCAAAACCTAGCTTTTGATATGATTTTCTAAAATATTATGGGAATGGGTGAGTAAGAACTGAGTTAGCGATGTTGGCTGAAACATGGGTTTATGTAGTTAAACCATTTTGACCCTCCACTACAATCTTTGTGCTTGAACTCTTTTCATGTTAATACGTACGTAGTATTCCACGCTTACCTTCTCAATATTCTTACTAGTTATGTCTTAGTATATTAGCCATTTTATGGGTGTTTAATTTCAAAAAAAAATGGTTGAGATTCATAGTGATATGGGCCTAATTATATGTATACATACCTGGAATGATCCCTACTATGCTAGTAAATAAAAAAAATGCATCATAGTGATATGTGGCCTAGGTATGTACACTTATACTTGGAATGATCCCTACTATGAATAAAAAAAAGTGAAAATGTCAATAAACCCCATAATTTGGTGAATTATTAAGATTACGAACTAAGGGAATATCTTTCTGCTATCAACATTAGCCTTGAACGCTTATCCAAGTGAATTCTACTCTCATTTGAACTACTAATCTTTGTGTAGGCTCAATCAATAATTTAGCTATTCTTATCCCTCCCTACGTTGCGGAAATCCAATGTTAAAAGATGTTTATGAGTAACTAATTTCAAGGAAAAGCACACACAACATTTATGACTTTATTTGAGTTTTACTTATCATTCGAGCTAATGGATTTGTGAATGATTGAATTCTTGTTGATTTATAGGCTTATCAGTGAGTAAAGCGGATTTCGTTAATATGCATTAGTTAATTTGTTGTTAAGGATGTGTGATTATCTGAGTTTGCACAATTTCATCAGTTCTTTATTCAAGTTTTGAATTGATTATTTCGTTGCTAGGGACTAGCAATTGACTAAGTGTGGTGGGTGATAACTTCTCAAAAGAAAGTTATTTCTCTATTTAATTTATTCTAATTTTCATTAAAAAAAGAGAAAAATAATCCTCAATTATAGAAAATATGTTTAAATATCTTCTTAATCCATATTGGACTGATTTCGGTCATTTTCCGTGGTTTTTTATCTAGATTGGTTAAAGGATTCAAGTCGGGGAAGCACCGGATCATTTATTGCTGATGCAGAAAACAGGTTGCAACGCAGAAAATTAGCAGGTTGTAACGTGGCGGCGAAATTCAGATTTTTGAATTTTAAAAGAGGCGCCTAAATGAAATTCCAAAAGAGGCATCCCTTCAGTTTTGGGAAGGGAGTTAAGAGGACGAAATTACAGGAGAGAGAGGAGATTATTATTCTGCAGAAAAAGAAAAGGGAGAGAACTTGGGGATCTTTCTTCCTCTTGGAAAAATTCGGCTAGGGCTTGGAGCAAGGAGGCTTGAACCATCACTAAGGAGATAGATCTGAATCTAAAAACGTTTCTACATCGTTTTAATTTCCTGAATCATGTTTAGTAAGATCTACTTTGATTTGTGGTTTCTCTCTTCCTTCATGAACTAAATTCCTAAGTCTTGCATGTGTGAAGTACCTTAGTTGTGATGATGACTTGATTTTCATTTATAAATTGTGAATGTGTTGATGTTGATCTTTATTAAATTTATGATCTATTCTTGGGATTTTGGTTTAAGTTTCATCTTTAAAGTGCTTGGCAAAAATTCGAGAGATGAGTCGGGCTAGATGAACGTTTGTTTGCACGGCGATATTCGAGAGAGGAGTCGTGTAGTTTGTAACCAAATTTCCATATTTATACTTCATCGCGAGATTCGAGAGAGGAGCGTTGAAAGTGTATCATAAATCTTAATATAATTTCAAGAGAGAGAGAGAGATCTCCTCTTGAATTAGCAACCGTGATTCTAGCACTTTATGTTATTCTAGTTTCATCTAAGTTGGAGACGGCTAGAGGATTTGGGATAATCGGATAATGGAGATCGAGAGATAAAGTTATCCAATTTGGAATCGTTGCAAGAGAATCATTAACACTTCATGAATTATCACTTTTATTGGTTGTCATCATAGCAAGGGAAAATCACATGTGAGACTATCTTTCCAAGTGAAGTAAAAGTATTTTAAGTAACCGTAATTAGAGTTGTAATTGTTGCTTTTGAATTATTAAGTTTTCTCTACCAATCATTATTACTTGCTTGAATTTAGAGAAAAGGCAAAATTAATATTTGTGAGCGCTAAGCTAAGCACTTCCTCGTGGGAACGATCACTTTCTCATCATTTTATTACTTGTACGGCACGTGCACTTGCGTATTTATATACACATTTTGCGGGCGTACCACTCCGCGACCTCCCGAACTCCACTGATTCTCCCGAACTCCAGCAACCCGCACTGCAAGCCGCAAGACCGTCCGAACACCTTAGAAGAAGAGGTGATCGTTGCTGTCCGCACAATCCGCAGAAGCTGCGCAAGGAAAGTTCAATCAGCAAACCGCGCGGTCACAAAAAAGAGACCGCAAGTTCAATGCGCGAGCTCAGCTTACACTTGGTGCGATATATTTTACTGCTATAGTGACTCCTATTTATAGGCGTGCGACCTGATCCAGTCACCACCCTAAGAGATAGAGTCACCGCCCTGATCGCTCAACCAAGACCGGTCTACCCATGCGGTCAGCAGAAGATCGCCCTGCTCCTGTGAGCTCGTTGACTTCAAACCTGACCGGAGATCGCCACTCCACCAAGAAGCCGCGCAATCATGACAACTCGCACGGTCATGACGCCCACCACCAGTGTTCGCATACACGAGACCTCCTCCAGAGACCGCGAACATAAAGAAGGAGACTGCGCGACTAAGAGCACCTTAGTCGGCGCGCACCAACAAGAACCCGGACAGTCACCAAAACCGAACAACAACCCTGTGCGGGCAACAGCTTAACCCGCACAGTTCAGAAAATAGCCCGCCACGCGGTCACACGAACCAGACCGCGCGGCCTTACCAACAGAATACCAGCTCGCCACTCGGTCACACAAACCAGACCGCGCGACCTCACCTCGGCAGCCTTGGACAGAAAGAACGACGGTCAGGCCGAGAAGACTGCGGCTAGACCGAATAGGTTAGACCACAATAGAGACCGCAAGGTCGCGCGGTTAGACCAGACCGCGCGAACACCCCCCAGACCGCCAACTTTACATTTCAACATTTTCAACACTCCCCCTTGAAGTGGGAAGTTGAAAACAGCCCAAGTAAACTCCTCAGCCGAGTGAACGGCCCCTTCGCCAGCGCCTTTGTGAATATTTCAGCAACGTTGTCCTGACTCCGAACATGCTCAACCGAAAGAGACCCCTCCAGCACCTTCTCACGAATGAAATGATGCTCGATCTCGATATGCTTGGTCCTCGCGTGACACACTGGATTAGTAACCAGTTTGAGTGTACTCTCATTGTCGCCGCGGAGCAGAGTCGGACCCTGAACCTCCTTATGGACGTCTCCCACCAATCTCCTAAGCCAGATGGCTTCTTGAGCTGCCAAGGCCGAAGCCTTGTATTCCGCTTCCGTGGTAGAGACAGACACGGAATCCTGCTTCTTGCTGCACCATGATATAGTCGTAGGGCCCGCCATGAAGACGAATCCAGACATCGACTTCCGATCATCCGAATCTCCCCCGTAATCAGCATCCATGTACCCATGCACCTCGAAGCCCGCATCCCCCCTGTATAGGAGACCCATATCCGAAGTCGCCTTGACATACTTCAAAATATTTTTGGCCGCTAGTAGATGAGGCATCCTTGGTTCTGCCATAGAACGACTCACCCTGCCAACCGCATACGCAATATCCGACCTAGTGATCGTCAGATAAATCAAGCTCCCAACCAAAGCTCGGAACACAATCGGATCTTCCAGAATCCTCCCCTCATCCTTCCGAAGTTTCGTGGCCTTCTCCAGAGGTGTAGAAATGCACTTCCCTTCCTTCATGCCGAATCGCTCCACGATTCGCTCCGCATATCCAGCCTGGGACACCAGCACTCCACTTTCCTTCATCTGCACTTCGAGTTCAAGGAAATAGTGGAGTTCACACAAGTCCTTCATCTCAAATCTGATAGATAGCTCAGCCCGAAACTTTGCTACCTCCTCCTTCGAATTCCCCGTCACGATCATATCGTCGACGTAAAGCAGCACGATGACCTAAAGCTCCCCGCTCTTCTTGACAAACAAGCATGAGTCAGAGACTGAAGCACCAAATCCACAGAATAAGAGATATTCTGCAATCTTCTCGTACCACGCCCTCGGCGCTTGCTTCAACTCATACAAGACCTTCTTCAGCTTACAGACATAGTCTGGAAAATCTTCAGATACGAAGCCTGCCGGCTGGATCATGAAAATATCCTTGTCAATCTCGCCGTACAAGAAAGCATTATTTACGTCGACTTGCCAATTCTCCCAACCCCAAAAAGCCGCCAAGGCAATAACGAACCGTACTGAAGTCATTTTCGCCACCGGACTAAATGTCTCTTCATAATCTTCACCGTTAGGCCTGAAATTTAAAAACCGAAACCGCAAAAAACTGCAACACCGCACCGCACCGTTTTCGAACCGCACCGAACGGTGTGGTTGTGGTGCGGTTTTGGTTATTGGAAAACCGCATGGTTTGCGGTGCGGTGCGGTTTTTGCCTTGGCAAAACCGAATAAACCGTACCGCAATGATTATAATATTATTTTATTTTTAATACATCTTACAAATTAATTAATATATCTTATATTATATCTTATAATATATCGTATAATATATCTTATAATTATATAATATAATATATTAATATTACTTAATCTGAGTATCTCTGTATCAAAATCTAACCGAGTACCGCACTACGCCACTTCCGCCTCTGCCTTGTAGGTATTATTTTTATATAAGCATGATATATCAATTTTAGGATCAAATTGTATAAATTTTTTTCCAATGTAATAGCTTAATAGGATGCTTACTTCAAAGATGACAAAGGAAAAGGGTCAAAAGGAAAAAAATGTGTTGTTGTCAAAGCGATGAGAAAATTGACACAAAAAATGTTGATGCTGGAGAGAAAAAAGAGGATCTTTGTGGTGATTCAAAAAAAACAAAGTTATAAGAGCTAATTTTCATCATAATTCATAATACGAGGATCTTTGTGGTGCTTCAGAATTTGTGGCCTTTTATGAATCATAATTCATAATACGATGAATTTATTGATCTGAATGTCATGGTTATATAAACCTATGACAATTTTAGTGTCATGCTAATTTTCATCACATGTCAATTTACTCAGCTAATATAGCTTAATAGATTCACTATTTTCATATTAAAAAATATATATGTATCTTATGATCAAACGGTTGATAGTAATTGGACAAATAGTATCGTTATTGAAGTGATGATACACTCCTTAGAATATATGGTTATCACCCAATTCTAAGAGAATACCATGTGTTAGAAAATTTTGAGGGGATAGCATTATTGGGTATAAAATGTAGATAGTTCATATACTCTTTGATAAGTTTTGGTAAATGTGCAAAAACCGAAACCGCACCGCAAAAACTGACTCCAAATCGCACAAATGTCAAACCGCACCGCATGGTTTGGATGCGGTGCGGTTTTGTAAAGTCCAAAACCGACCCTCTTCGGTTTGGTTGCAGTTTGGGCTCAAACTGCACCAAACCGCACCAGTTTCAGGCCTATTCACCGTATTGCTGCGAGAATCCACGAGCCATAAGGCGAGCCTTGTATCACTCGATACTGTCGTCAGCCTTCTTCTTGAGCTTATAGACCCACTTGCATGTCACAAGGGTGATACTCTTAGGCTTGGGCACCAGAGACCAAGTCTCATTCTTCTCATGAGCTATCATCTCTTCTTCCATAGCAATGTCCCACTGCTTCACGCCTTTGGCCTTCTCAAAGCTTGAAGGCTCCCGCTCATCCAGGGGACCAGCGAAGAAACACGAGACAAAGCTCACCATGTTTCCTCCTGTATATCGATCAGAAGTAATGATCGTTCGCTTCGATCTCCTCAACACCTTCCCCTGACTCGCATTATCTTCAGCTGCTTCTTCTCTAGCTCCCCTTCTAGACGTACTAGGAGCATCGCCCCCCTGCTTCCTGATCCAGAAGCCTTCATCACAGAACTAGACATGGATGGACCACCTGGTGACAAAGGCAGCTCCACCTGGAGATTTTCCACAGCTCTCTCCGGCTCCTCCACCCTGCTTTCTGGTAGCTCAATACCAGAACTTCCCTTGTACGACGTCACCTCGTCAAACACGACGTCGTGAGATACAACAAATATCCGCGTCTCCGGGTCCATGCACTTCCATCCCTTCTTCCGATCATCATATCTCACGAAGACTAGCTTCCTTGCTTTTGCATCTAGCTTCGTCCGAAGCACATCTGGAATGTGCGCATAGCAGGTGGATCCAAACACCCGAAGGTGCGCCACGCTTGGCTTTTCCTTGAACATCATCTCATGCGGGGTCAACATGTTGATGGGACTGAGAGGCATCCTGTTGATGACGTAGGCGGCACAAGACATTCCCTCTGCCCAGAAGGACCTTGGGATACTCTTGGCATGCAGCCAACACTTGCAGGTTTCCGTCAGATGACAGATCTTTCGCTCTGCAACTCCGTTTTGTTGTGGAGTATGCGCACAAGTAAGCTCCCTCTGGATGCCCGCCTTCCTGCAAAAACTAGAGAACTCACCAGAGGTGAACTCCCCCCCATTATCATTTCTCAGCTTCTTTATCCGCAGGCCTAGCTGGCCCTCCACTAGCTCCTTGAACTCCACAAACTTGGCAAACGCCTCCGCCTTCTCCTTCAAGAAATAAACCCAGACATATCTGATGTAATCGTCGATCAACACCAGCATATACCTGCTCCTCCGAGTCTTGGGGTAGCAGTCGGTCCCATCACGTCACCGTAGATACACTCCAACGACACACTACTCCTTGTCTGTGACTTATCAAACGGCAGTCGATGAGACTTGCCGAACTGACATCCAGCGCAAACATGACCGTCACCGTAGGAAGATAGACTAGGCAGGCCCTTGACTAGACCTTTAATCGTCATAGCTTTCAGCTTATCCATCCCTACATGCCCCAACCTCTCGTGCCATACAACGGCACTATCATTTGTCATCATCTTGTCAACATAAGAACTTGTCGATAAAACGAACAAGTCTTTTGCTCTTCTCCCGACATGAACGACATCGGCCTTTACCTCCTCAACATTACGTAGAAACCTCACTTCTGTTGGACCGAACAGAACGTGATACCCAGCGTCTACAACGTTGGTCACGGAGAAGAGTTTTTTCCTCATTCCGGGCACATGATAGACACTCTTCAATATTAGTGGCCCCCTATCACTACCCAAGGAAACAACCCCCACCTTCCCGACAGTATGCACAGTATTATCAGCAGTTATGATGGCATCATTACCTGAGTAAGGCTGCGTTGAAGAAAGCTTCAACTCGTCCTCGGTGAGGTGATGACCACATCCCGAGTCCACGATCCAGTCCTCCTGATAGTTGATATATAGGAGCCGCAACTCCGACAGAAGCCAAGAAGGCTCCTCCCCATCCTCCATCATTTTGCCTGGCCTCAGCTTCCTCCTTCCCTGCAGCAGCATGCCCTGGCTGAAGATTCACCCGGCAATCCTTCCTGATGTGACCAAGCTTTCCGCATCTAAAGCATTTGGGTCCTTCTCCCTTCTTCTTCCCTTCAGCCTTGGGAGCATAGCCCCTCTCCTGCTGTCCAGAAGTTGAAGGCTCATTGCCTCCAGCGGTCTTCTTCTTCTTATCTCATCTCTTCTTCTTCCCTGTGAAGAGCACCTCGCCTTCTCCCCCAGACACTGATACCCCCTCCATCTGCCTTGCCAGACTCTCCTGCGACGCAAGCAGATTCTCCAGCTCCAGCAGAGACGACTGATTTGCCCAACCCTGCACCGACGTTACAAAGGCCACATACTCCTTCCGCAAGCCACGAATGATGTGCCTTTTCAGCTTCGCCTCAGAATTTGGCTCATCAGGATCCAGTGCTGAAATCTCAGCGCACAGGTTCTTCATCTTCAGGAAGAACGTAGAGATAGACAGATCACCCTGAGCCGACCTAGCCAGCTCATTTTTCAGGAACTGTAGCCTCACTACATTCTTCTTGTTAAACAGCCCATCCAGGACTCTCCAGATCTCGGCAGCTGATCCACACCCTAAGATGTGATCGAATAGGTCAGGTGATATTGCCCTTTTTAGAGTGAACTCTGCTTTCGCATTAATCCTCCTCCAATTCCTCACATCATGATCATTATCCCCAACTGGGACAACTTCCTCCATACTATCTCCTCCAACAACCTCCCAAAGGTCGTCGCCCAGAAGATAACTCTGCATGCACGACTTCCACTTCTTGAAGTTAGTCGAGATAAGCATTTCAATTCCAAGACCTCTTGCTTCCATGTCTCTACCATTGGTTCCTTCTTCACAAAGGCGATGACAACTTTAAGTTGTTCACTGCTCTATCCACTCCAACCTCCCTCTGATACCATGTGAAATTTTCCGTAGATTTAGGAGTGAGTAGGAATTGTACAACTTAAATTTACAGCCAACAACCAGAAATACATGAAGCAACACAATCTTTATTGATAATAGCAGAAATCTTCATTACAGAGTGAGGTATACATGGCGAGACATGATTTCGCCAGTACACAAACCAAAAGGAAAAATACAGTTGAAGAAAGATGACTAGCGGTCTGAAAACAGAAGTCGCCTAACCGCGCGGTCTGGATGTTCGCGTGACTAGAAAAGGAGACCGCGCGAACAGACTACCGGCGACTTGAACAACACCATTGAAGCTTCGCGACCTTCCAAACTCCACTGATTCTCCCAAACTCCAGTAAACCGCATTGCAAGCCGCAAGACCGCCCGAACACCTTAGAAGAAGAGGTGACCGCTGATGTCCGCACAATCCGTAGAAGCTGCATAAGGAAAGTTCAATCAGCAAACCGCGCGGTCACAAAAAAGAGACCGCAAGTTCAATGCGCGAGCTCAGCTTACACTTGGTGCGATATATTTTGCTGCTACAGTGACTCCTATTTATAGGCGTGCCACCTGATCCAGTCACCACCCTATGAGATAGAGTCATCGCCCTGACCGCGCAACTAAGACCGGTCTACCCGCACGGTCAGCAGAAGATCGCTCTGCGCCTGTGAGCTCGCTGACTTCAAACCTGACCGGAAATCGCCACTCCTCCAAGAAGTCGCGCGATCATGACAACTCACACGGTCATGACGCCCACCACCAGTGTTCGCATACACGAGACCTCCTGCAGAGACCGCGAACACAAAGAAGGAGACCGCACGACTAAGAGCACCTTAGTCGGCGCGCACCAACAAGAACCCGGACAGTCACCAGACTGGAAGACCGCCCGAACAACAACCCTGTGCGGTCAACAACTTAACCCGCACAGTTCAAAAAACAGCTCACCACGCGGTCATACAAACCAGACCGCGCGGCCTCACCTCGACAGCCTTGGACAGAAAGAACGACGGTCAGGCCGAGAAGACTGCGGCTAGACCGAATAGGTTAGACCGCAGTAGACACCGCAAGGTCGCGCGGTTAGACCAGACCGCGCGAACACCCCCCAGACCGCCAACTTTACACTTCAACATTTTCAACACTCCCCCTTGAAGTGGGAAGTTGAAAACAACCCAAGTAAACTCCTCAGCTGAGTGAACGACCCCTTCGCCAGCGCCTTTGTGAATATGTCAGCAACATTGTCCTGACTCCGAACATGCTCAACCGAAAGAGACCCCTCTAGCACCTTCTCACGAATGAAATGATGCTCGATCTCGATATACTTGGTCCTCGCGTGACACACTGGATTAGTAACCAGTTTGAGTGCACTCTCATTGTCGCCGCGGAGCAGAGTCGGACCCCGAACCTCCTTATGGATGTCTCCCACCAACCTCCTAAGCCAGATGGCTTCTTGAGCTGCCAAGGCCGAAGCCTTGTATTCCGCTTCCGTGGTAGAGACAGACACGGAATCTTGCTTCTTGCTGCACCATGATATAGCCGTAGGGCCCACCATGAAGACTGCAGCTAGACCGAATAGGTCAGACCGCAGTTGAGACCGCAAGGTCGCACGGTTAGACCAGACCGCGCGAACACCCCCCAGACCGCCAACTTTACACTTCAACATTTTCAACAGTTGGTAGCGTTTTTCCTAACACTCCGGAATTTTGGGATAGTTGGTAGGCGTTACTCCCTAACAGTGGTATCAGAGTCGGGGGGAGGTCATGGGTTCTATCCCCCTGGATGGCATTCCAGGGGGAGTTTGTTGGGTGTGGCCCGCCATCCAGTGGTTGGATGGGGTGCCTCCCGGGCGCACCCGGGTTGGCTCCTGGCATGGGTGCATGGGAACTCCATGGTACGATTTAGTGCACGGGAGCCGGGGTTGGCTCCGGGCATGAGTACACGGGAGTTTCTGGCACGGTTTAGTGCGAGGGAGTCATGAGAACAATTTGACCGGTCCTACTTGATAATAATAAAGGAGTTGGTAGCGCATTTCCTAACACTCCGGGATTTTAGGATAATTGGTAGGCGCCACTCCCTAACACGTCCAGAATCACTCCTCGACGGTCGCTAGTAACCCAACTTGCGTCAGCCCAGCCAGAGGGTTTAATAGTGCTCTGAGCCCTCCATATCTCCCACAGACCAGAAGGATAACATTGACTGCACCGAGGACTCTGGTATACCTTTCCTCCCTTTACATGATGCATAACTTTCTACAGATGGGTGTTGGACTCTCGTCTCCCAACTCGATTGGTAAATGGAAGAACTTGGTCCCAGAAACTGTGTCCATCAAATTAGTTTTTTGTATGGAGACACTTGAAAAAATAGACGGTTATCATTAAATTTTGGTGATCTTTTTACTTGAGCCCGTTTAAAAATTGTTCACCATTCCCTCCATTAGGAAAAGCCCATGATGGGCAATGTTCTAAGAACCGGACCAAACCTGATGATCGGAACGATTGGACCATGAATCGACCCATATCGATCCAATCTGGGTTCAGAATCTTTCCCGTCGAGAACTGCTTAGAAACCAGAGAACCTCTAGCCGAAACACTGATTCGGTGAACCTGTCGAATTGGGTGGTTCTGAAGTCTTATCTTGAAAATAAATTATTTTAAAAAAAAAATTATGTTCTACGCATGTATTCTAATTTGGTGAACCGTCATAGAATGTATGTTTGGCAACGGTTACGACCCTCACCAAGAAACGAAAATTAGTTTTGAACATAAAAGTGAATGAAGTTTCTTAGACGATGTTGGACGTTCACGAATGATGTGTTGGGCATGAGAGCAAACAATCCCGACCAGAGCACCTGTCGCAAATTTGAGCGAGCACCTGTGCGACCGCGTTGAGCGATATGCAAATACACAAGAAAAATACGATGCAAAAATAATAAAAGCACACAGGAAATTTTAACGTGGAAAACCCAATTGGGTAAAAACCACGGGACGATCGGAGTCCAACCCGGAAAGCCTCCACTAAAAATGTGTTATAAATCACACGCACAGAATACAGGCTTTCCATCCACCGATCCACAAAGGATCTTCACTCCTCCACCACAAAAATAATCCACAAAGGATTTACACAACCCCCTTTCCAACAACACACGTAGGCACAATATTGAAAAAGAGAAACAACAAGTGAGAAGCGTTACCCGGACGGATTGAATAATCCGTCCCAACGTCAAAGATGACGTTCTCCAAACCACGAACAAGAACGGCTATGCGCAGCCCCTTCCTCCTTCGTCTTTAAACTCCAAAGCTACGAACACGAAGGCCGGCGACAGCCCCCCCTTTAATACAGCAAGCTGGAACCTTCAACACAAGCGGCGGTCGGATCTCCTCCAACAGGCGGTAGCAGATTCTCCTCAAACAGGCGGCGGGATCTCCTCCAAGACAGGAGGCGGGATCTCCTTCAACGACCTCCAGGCGCAGCAGCCCTTCCTCTAATATCTCCAGGCAGCCTTCCTCCTCAACACCTCCAGGCGGCACCCCTCCTCCACCAGCGGCAGCGGCGATCTCCTCCAAGGAAACGAGTGAGGGAGAGGGAGGGCGGCTGTGGTTTCCAAGCACGAGAGGGAGAGAGGGATAGGGAGCGGTGGTTCCTCAAACAGCGAGAGAGAGAGGGAGCGGGAGTCGGCCTACGACGGTTTTTGGAACACAAAAGAGGGAGAGTGAGATGAGGATTAGGTTTTATATAATATATATATATATATATTCTTTCTTTGGCTGCCCCCACTTGGATATCCGCACTCCACCATTATAATTATTTGTACCAATTTGAAATCACGAGCCGCACTTAGCGCGCCCGGTGGTTTTTACCGCCTCGGATGAGAACCACACCCAACAAATCTCACCATTCACAACGAGGCGAAAGAAACCGTCATGCCGGCGATTCTAACACAATGCTCAAACTTCCCTTTGACCACGGTCTTGGTTAGCATGTCTGCCCCATTATCGTCAGTGTGCACCTTCTGAAGTGAGAGCTCCTTCTTCTCCAGGACATCTCGTATCCAATGATACCGAGTGTCGATGTGCTTCGACCTCGAGTGAAACGTGGGGTTCTTCCCCAGATGAATAGCGCTCTGACTATCACACAGGAGTGTGTATCGGTCCTGAGTGAAACCAAGTTCTTTGATGAACCTCTTCATCCAAAGCAACTCCTTCCCAGCCTCAGTAACTGCAATAAACTCAGCCTCCGTGGTGGACAGTGCAACACACTTCTGCAATCTCGACGCCCACGAGACAGCTCCCCCTGCAAACAGAATCAAGTATCCGAACATCGACCTCCTGGAATCCACATCTCCAGCCATATCCGCATCAGTGTAGCCCAGCAGCTCTGGCTCACTGTCCCCAAATCTCAGCGTCAAGTCAGACGTCCCCTGCAGGTATCTCAGTATCCACTTCACTGCGCTCCAATGCTCTCTCCCAGGATTGGAGAGAAATCTACTGACTGTCCCAACGACATGCGCAATGTCTGGATGAGTACACATCATCGCGTACATGAGGCTCCTAACTGCAGATGCATACGAAACCTTCTGCATAGCCTCGATCTCCTCGGGTGTGTTGGGGCACTGATCAGCGGTAAGCCTGAAGTGAGCTGCAAGAGGCACGCTCACATTCTTCGCCTGATCCATATCAAATCTCTGCAACACCTTGTGGATATACCGCTCCTGTGATAACCAAAGCAATCTGGCTCCCCTGTCTCTGCGAATGTGCATCCCCAAAATAGTCTTCGCAGCACCCAGATCCTTCATCTCAAAAGTAGAACTCAACTGTCGCTTCAACTCAGCAATGCGAGCAGTGTTCATCCCGACGATTAACATGTCATCCACATACAATAGCAGAATGATGAAATCCTCTGGAGCATACTGCTTGATGAAAACGTAGTGGTCAAGGGTGGTCCTGCTGAAGTCGATCTCCCCCATGAATGAATCAAACTTCATATACCATTGTCGCGGGGCCTGCTTCAGACCATATAGACTCTTCTGCAAGCGACACACCAGACCTTCCTTCCCTCTGACACTAAAACCCTCAGGCTGCTCCATGCATAGCTCCTCCTCAAGATCGTTATGCAAAAAGGCGGTCTTGACATCCATCTGCTCTATCTCCAAATCAAGCCTTGCAGTGAGGCTAAGGACAACACGAATAAATGACATCTTCACCACTAGTGAGAAGATCTCATCGAAGTCAACGCCATGTCGCTGTCCAAAACCTTTCACCACCAGCCTGGCCTTGTATCTGGGAGGTGTGGAGGAATCTCCCTGCTTCACCCTGAAAATCCAATGATTCTTCAGGGCCTTCTTGCCCTTAGGCAATCTCACCAAGTCATACGTGTGGTTCTTCTGCAACGACTGCATCTCCTCCTGTATAGTAGCCATCCACTGGCGCTTCTCAGCACTCTCCACAGCCTCGTCATAGCTCTCAGGCTCCCCCGCATCAGTCAACAGTATGAGCTCTGATGTAGAATATCTAGCGGACGGGTGCCCGACACGATCTGATCTCCGCAAGGCAGGCTCAGGGGCCGGTGCAGACACATCATCAGCAATGTCCTCAGCGACTCCTAGTTCACCATCAGTGGTGATATCTGTTGGAGTTTCTGAGGTGATCTCAAAGCAATCAACAGTTAGTCTTATTGCCAACGCAATATGAGCCTATAGGGTCGCACATAAAAGTGTTTGGAGAAATTTGAGAAAGAATTGAGTTGGCTTTGCTTATGTAGGATATGAGTGGAGGACCAATCCTGTGACTGTTTGGAATTAAGTTAAGAATGTCTCAATGGGAAATCGTTTAAAAGGTTTAAACGAATGGATTTATACTTGACAAATTCGGCTAAAGTGTTTAACCGAACTGTATCAAATTCGGCTAAAGGGTTTAGACGAATTCGACTAAAGGGTTTAGACTAATTCAGCTAAAGGGTTTAGACGAATTCGGCTAAGTCAAAATTCGGCTAAAGGGTTTAGACGAATTTATATAGCCGAATATATATAGTCGAATTCGGTTATAGTGTATAGTTGAATTCGGTTATAGTGTATAGCCGAACTTATATATAGTCGAACTGAAGGCATTCGTCGACCGCTGAGACGGCAAAAGGCTAGTGTAGCGAGTTCGTCGAACGCAGGAATCTTGAGTTCGTCGAACGCAGGCCTCTTGAGTTCGTCGAACGTAGGCCTCTTGAGTTCGTCGAACGCAGGCCTCTTGAGTTCGTCGAACGTAGGCCTCTTGAGTTCGTCGAACGCAGGCCTCTTGAGTTCGTTGAACGCATGCTTCTTCGAGTTCGTCGAACGCATGCCTCTTGAGTTCGTCGAACGCAGGCCTCTTGAGTTCGTTGAACGCAGCCTTTGGTATATAACAGTTCACGATCTTAGGGTTCGAGAGATATACAGACACAGATATTGCGGCCGACCCTTTTTCGTGATTTTTGTGAGAGCAGCGACGGAAGTGTTCCGCTAGGGCTTCTCTCCTCTTTCGACAATTGTTGCCTCCCTTGTCTCGGATCTAGCAGTCCGTGGGGACGCTGAGAGCTTTTATTCTCCGACTCATTCCTTGTTCGACAAGGCATTGAGGTTCTCCTCCGCTTGTGTGGATCTCTGTAGAAGGGCCGATCCATTTCGGTTCTTGGAACTCAAGATTGGTTCTACCAGAAATCAGTGAGGAGCATCTTGGTTGAGTATCGACTCAATCTCGTAAAGGTATATCGTTTTGTTGCCTTTTCTATTTCTTGATTCATGAAATCCGCAAGATCCTTAACTCTTTGGGTTGTTCTTGTTATTTTTCCGCCGCGCATATGTGATATGTTGTCCACTTTATTGTTAAGAAAAACCCAACAGTGGTATCCGAGGGAGGTTAGCAATCAAGTGCATGTAAATCGGGATTTTAGAAGCGTTCTAAATGCCCTGATTTCTTCTTAGAACCCCGCCAGGAACGCATGTGATTGCGTTGTGATTTCATTATTTCAGAAATAGTTTCTCATTTGCAGTAACCGTCCCTCCTAGTGATTTGTGAAATCACATGTCTGAGATTTTGAATCTGACATTGAGAGACGAGCTTGTCTACTGCACTAGTGGAGTTGTTTTTGTTGTGTCCAATGCATGTAAATCTGGAAATTTAGAAGTGTTCTAAGCGCCCAGATTTAGCCCTTCTTATCAAAATGTTGATAATTTTTCTGTGCACATTGGGGATGCATTTGGTTTGGATTGTTGTATTTCAATTTTGTGATGTGCACACTGATTAAAAGTTAATCAAGATGAAATATTCATCGATTGTATCTTAAAATCCCTTAATCCAATATTAAGCATTTGGATGCCTTCCGATGGATGACACTCTTCCTGCCTCGATCGATGAAGTGTGGGCTTGCCAAAGTGAGGTGCATTAATCTATCTTGGTAAGGGTGCGAGCGGATAATTGTGATATCCCACTGTCGACATCGGGTCTATCTTAACTAGGTGACCTCAAAGGTTGAGTGCCTAGAGGCATAGGATTGGCATGCACCATATGATGGATGCGAATAAAGAGTTATTCACCAACCATACAAGAGTTGCATAGTGATGCAATTGACAAGTGTTGTCTACCTAAATAACCGCATTGCGAGAGAAACGCCAAAGCGGACTAGTTGTGTTGGTGAAATACGGATATTGTTCACTAAGAGAGTAGCTCGCATAAACTCTCCGAATCAAAATTAAGGGTTATCGATTTGATTAAAATAGTGGGAGTATTTAATTAAAGTCCGTATTAAAATAAAATGTATTTTGAAATATAGTACTGAAAATCTTTTGCAAATTTATTGTAGAATTTCCATGGCAAATACATCACACTCCACGTTGTCCCTGAGAGTCATCCTTGAGAAGGACAAGCTCAATGAGACGAACTTCCTCGACTGGTATAGGAACTTGAGAATTGTTCTCAGGCAAGAGCGCAAGCTCTATGTCTTGGAAGGGGAAGCCCCTGCCGAGCCGACCGGGAATGCTCCGCGAGCAGACATAGATGCTTATAAGAAGTATCAAGATGATACCTTGGATGTGGAATGCATCATGCTTGCTACCATGTACTCTGAGCATCAGAAGCAACACGAGAGCATGTGTGGTTATGAGATAATTGGGCACCTCAAGAAAATGTTCGAGGGGCAAGCCCGGCAAGAGAGGTTTGACATATCCAATGCATTATTTTAGTGCAAAATGAGAGCTCGAGACTCAGTAGGGACTCACGTACTCAAGATGATTGGGTATATAGAGAACCTTGACAAATTGGGTTTTCCCTTGGGTCAAGAGTTGGCCACAGATCTGATCCTGCAATCGTTACCGGACAGTTATGAGCAGTTCATCTTGAACTATAATATGAATGAAATAGAAAAGACACTGCCCGAGCTCCTAGGCATGTTGAGAACTGCCGAAAATTATATGAAGAAGGTCAAGCCTGCTAGCCTCATACTGATGGTGCATAAAGGCAAGGGCAATGCCAAGGGATCCAAGAAGATAAAGATAGGATCTAAGTCTCATCTTGATCCCAAGTCTTCTGCACTGAAAAGGAAAGGTCTGGCAAAGGAAGGAAAGTGTCACCACTACAGTAAGGCAGGGCATTGGAGGCGGAACTGTCCCCTCTACATTGAGGATCTGCAAAAGAAGAAGGGAAGTGTGACTTCCACTTCAGGTATTTACGTTATAGAGATAAACCTTTCTGCTCCTTCATCTTGGGTATTGGATACTGGATGCGGTTCTCACATTTGTACAAATGTGCAAGAACTGAGAAGGAGAAGAATGCTGGGTAAAGGGGAGGTAGAACTGCGCGTCGGAAATGGAGCAAGAGTTGCTGCCGTTACCGTTGGTGTCTATTGTCTATCTTTGCCCACTGGGCTTGTAATAGAACTAGATAATTGTTATTTTGTTCCAGCCATAACTAGAAACATTATGTCCATTTCATGTCTTGACATGAAAGGTTTTTCATTTATGATTAAGAACAATTGTTGTTCGATTTTTATGAATGATGTTTGTTATGGTGTAGCCCAATTATTTAATGGTTTATATGTTTTGAACTTAGACCATCCGATCTATAATGTTGAAAATAATAAAAGACTAAGAACAAATGACTCGAATCCTACATACCTTTGGCATTCTCGTTTGGGCCATATAAACAAGAAACACATATCCAAGCTCCATAGAGATGGGCTACTGGACTCATTTGATTACGAATTATTTGAGAGATGTGAATCTTGCTTATTAGGCAAAATGACTAAAGCCCCTTTCATTGGTAATACTGAGAGGGCACATGATCTCTTGGGTGTCATACATAGTGATGTGTGCGAACCCATGAGTTCTATGGCTAGAGGTGGGTTCCACTACTTCGTTACATTTACTAATGATTTCAGTAGATACGGATACGTGTTTCTTATGAAGAACAAATCCGAGACCTTTGAAAAGTTCAAAGAGTTTAAGAATGAAGTAGAGAACCAACTGGGAAAAAAGATAAAAGCACTATGATCTGATCGAGGTGGCGAATATTTGAGTCGGGAGTTCCGTGATCATCTGAAAGAGTGTGGTATTGTATCACAACTCGCCCCACCTAGAACACCGCAACATAATGGTGTCTCTGAGCGGAGGAATCGTACTTTGTTAGACATAGTACGGTCGATGATGAGTCATGCAGATCTGTCTGTTTCCTTTTGGAGTTTTGCTCTAGAGACTGCTGCTTTTACACTAAATCGCGTTCCGACGAAGATGGTTCAAAAGACACCATATGAGATATGTACTGGGAAGCGTCCTAGTATGTCTTTCATTAAAATTTGAGGTTGTGAGGCATACGTAGGACGTCAAATGTCTGACAAGCTGGAACCCAAATCAGATAAGTGTTATCTTGTGGGATATCCTAGGGAAACCAAAGGGTATTACTTCTACCTGCCGTCCGAGGGCAAAGTGTTTGTCGCAAGGACTGGCGCCTTTTTGGAGAAAGGGTTCTTATCCAGAAAGACTGCTAAGGTGGAACTTGAAGAGGTTCAAGAACCACAAATAATGAATGAACGTGAATTGGAACCTGAGCAAGGACTACAATCTGTTGTAACTAGAGAACCTGCTCAAGAAACACAAGTCCTACGTAGATCTGATAGACCAAGATTTGAGCCTGAGAGATATGAATTTCTCGTGTCTCAAATAGGTGATGTGTTGCTTATGGATCATGATGATGAGCCTGCAACCTATCAAGAGGCTATGTGTGGACCTGACTCCGAGAAGTGGCTTGAGGCCATAAAATCTGAAATGGACTCCATGTATGCAAACCAAATTTGGACCTTGGTGGAACCACCTGAAGGGGTACGACCCATAGGGTGCAAGTGGGTCTTCAAGAAGAAGACCGATATGGATGGGAATGTACAGACATTCAAAGGCCGGCTGGTGGCTAAAGGTTTCAGGCATATTCATGGTGTTGATTAAGATGAGACCTTTTCCCCTGTAGCTATGGTCAAGTCCATCAGAATTCTACTTGCTATTGCTGCGTATTATGACTACGAAATCTGGCAAATGGATGTCAAAATGGCTTTCCTTAATGGAAACCTCCTTGAGGAAGTGTATATGACACAACCCGAGGGTTTTGTATCTCCAAGTGAAGCCACTAAAATATGCAAGTTGAATCGATCCATTTATGGATTGAAACAAGCTTCTCGAAGTTGGAGTCTGCGTTTTGATGAGAAGATCAAAGAGTTTGGTTTCATCAAGAACGAAGATGAGCCTTGTGTTTACAAAAGGATTAGTGGGAGCATTGTCATTTTCCTGATAGTGTATGTAGATGACATACTGCTGATCGGGAATGACATTCCAACCCTGCAAGCTGTTAAGAATAGGCTAGGGGACTGCTTTTCTATGAAAGACTTGGGTGAAGTAACTTATATACTTGGTATTAAGATCTATAAAGATAGATCGAAGAAGTTGCTGGGTTTAACCCAGAGTACATACATTGAGAAGGTGTTGAAATGGTTCAACATGCTTGAATCCAAGAAGAGATTCTTACCCATGTCTTATGGTGTGAGTCTCTCCAAGGACCAGTGTCCTAAATTTTTGGAAGATAAGGACAGCATGAAGTTGATTCCATATGCATCGGCAATTGGATCAATCATGTATGCAATGTTATGTACTCGACCCGATGTCTCATATGCTTTGAGCATGACGAGCAGGTATCAGTCTGATCCTGGTGATGGTCACTGGATAGCTGTCAAGAATATCCTAAAGTACTTGAGAAGGACTAAGGATATGTTCTTGGTGTATGGTGGAGAGGAAGAGCTCGTTGTAAGTGGTTACACAGATGCTAGCTTCCAAACTGATAAGGACGATTCAAAGTCCCAATCAGGTTTTGTATTTTGCCTTAATGGAGGAGTTGTAAGCTGGAAGAGTTCCAAGCAGGAGACAGTTGCCAATTCTACGACAGAAGCCGAGTATATTGCTGCCGCAAATGCGGCAAAGGAGGCTGTGTGGATTAGGAAATTCATCGGCGAGCTAGATGTAGTTCTTAGCATTGTTGATCCCGTAGTTCTTTACTGTGACAACAACAGTGCAATTGCCCAAGCTAAGGAACCTAGATCTCATCAACGCTTCAAGCACATACTTCAGCGGTTCCATCTTATTCGAGAGATTGTCGATCGAGGAGATGTGAGTATTTGCAGAGTACCGACTGAAGAAAATATAGCGGATCCACTGACAAAGCCTCTTGCGCAAAAGAAGCATGATGGTCATGTTAGATCAATGGGTATTAGATACCTGAATGATCATCTTTAGTGGGAGCCTGGTGAATTGCATGTTTGTTAGTTGTTTATTCATTTGATGAATTGTGATATGTACTATATGTTTTATTTTACATTTATGGCAAGTTCTTTTATTATGTCAACTGTTTCTATATGATAGACTAATTAACATAATGAATGCTCTAGAATGTTTGTTTCCATATGAATTCAAGTACGTGACTTGAATGTGAGGGCCTGTGTTTAAATGAAGCTTCATTCTTAAATGGTCCCTGGTCGAGGTATCATCCTAGAAATTTGGGCGAGGATGAGACCATAAGACTAACATGTGCGTTGACTGATGACCGGTTCTCACAGGTCATGATATTGTGATATCAAGTCATCACATGGGTACTTGTTAGGAACAAGTTGTACTGGACAGACCCACCGTGAGACTACTTTGTGGATTGTTATATGAACGTGTCACAAGTAGGTCTCAAGTGACAATGATATTTGTGGTCCTTTGACCTGAAGTCACAACATTCATCGGGTGAGGAAGAGCGTACTTTGATGCCATCTAAAGTCTTCTCTTGAAAAAGGTTGACGATAAAGGTGGTTGTTGGGTATGTTACGGATCATTTGGATGTTTGTGTGTGAGCAGAAATGGAATTTGTCCTCCTTTATGACATAAGTTACATCCATGGGCCCTTTGATGGAATGAGGCTGAGAAATGCATGGTCATGCTTGGTCGAGTCAATATATGATATTGAGCTCACCAAATTTTGTCAATCTATTCTAGATCAGGAAACTAGGATTGAACAATTATGAGGGTGACACTGTCTATGGCTCTAGTTCTATCCGGATGCAAGGGACAAAGGGACAAGATAACACCGATACATTGGTCATGACATGCTTGTTGAGTTATGAACTCTTATTGCTTGGGTAGCAATGATGTATTGCTAGATGTCGCTCATTATTTGTGAAACTTTTGTTGACACTTTGTGATCAAGTGGGAGACTGTTGGAGTTTCTGAGGTGATCTCAAAGCAATCAACAGTTATTCTTACTGCCAACGCAATATGAGCCTATAGGGTCGCACATAAAAGTGTTTGGAGAAATTGGAGAAAGAATTGAGTTGGCCTTGCTTATATAGGATATGAGTGGAGGACCAATCCTATGACTGTTTGGAATTAAGTTGAGAATGTCTCAATGAGAAATCGTTTAAAAGGTTTAAACGAATGGATTTATACTTGACAAATTCGGCTAAAGTGTTTAACCGAACTGTGTCAAATTCGGCTAAAGTGTTTAAACGAATTCGGCTAAAGGGTTTAGACGAATTCGGCTAAGTCAAAATTCGCCTAAAGGGTTTAGACGAATTTATATAGCCGAATATATATAGTCGAATTCGGTTATAGTATAAGGTTGAATTCGGTTATAGTGTATAACCGAACTTATATATAGTCGAACTAAAGGCATTCGTCGACCGCTGAGACGGCAAAAGGCTAGTGTAGCGAGTTCGTCGAACGCAGACCTCTTGAGTTCGTCGAACGCAGGCCTCTTGAGTTCGTCGAACGCAGGCCTCTTGAGTTCGTCGAATGCAGGCCTCTTGAGTTCGTCGAACGCAGGCCTCTTGAGTTCGCCGAACGCAGGCTTCTTGAGTTCGTCGAACGCAGGCCTCTTGAGTTCGTCGAACGCAGGCTTCTTCGAGTTCGTCGAACGCATGCCTCTTGAGTTCGTCGAGCGCAGACCTCTTGAGTTCGTTGAACGCATCCTTTGGTATATAACAGTTCATGATCTTAGGGTTCGAGAGATATACAGACACAGATATTGCGGCCGACCCTTTTTCGTGATTTTTGTGAGAGCAGCTGTGCAAGTGTTCCGCTAGGGCTTCTCTCCTTTTCCGACAGTTGCCGCCTCCCTTGTCTCAGATCTAGCAGTCCGTGGGGACGCTGAGAGCTTTTATTCTCCGACTCATTCCTTGTTCGACAAGGCATTGAGGTTCTCCTCTGCTTGTGTGGATCTCTATAGAGGGGCCGATCCATTTCGGTTCTTGGAACTCAAGATTGGTTCTACCAGAATCAGTGAGGAGCATCTTGGTTGAGTATCGACTCAATCCCATAAAGGTATATCATTTTGTTGCCTTTTCTATTTCTTGATTCATGAAATCTGCAAGATCCTTAACTCTTTGGGTTGTTCTTGTTATTTTTCCGCTGCGCATATGTGATATGTTGTCCGCTTTATTGTTAAGAAAAACCCAACAATATCATGATCCGGAAGGGTATCAGTACCCTCTGCTGGCTCAGGCTCAGTAGCCTCCTCAGTGTCGTCATCTCCAACCATTGGTGACTCTGCAGCAGTGCGAGAGTCAACCTCAAACTCAACAGTCTCCTCAGGATCACCAACAGTCTATCCTCACAGAAAACAGACTCACGGCTACGTACAAGCTTCTTCTCAACTGGATCAAAGAACATGTACTCAAACTCTCCACTGTAGTCGTACCCCAAGAAAATACATTGTCGGGTCTTCGAATCCAACTTCGATCTCTCGTCCCTGGGGACGTGCACAAAGGCTTTGCAGCCAAATACCCGCAAGTGACTGTAAGAGAGGTCTTTTCCATACCAGAACCTATCTGGGACATCCTCCTGCAATGCTGAACTCGGCGAGAGGTTAATGACATGCGCTGCAGTAAGAAGAGCCTCGCCCCAAAACATCTATGGCAGCTTTGACTCAGAAAGCATGCATCGAACTCTCTCCATCAGTGTCATGTTCATCCTCTTAGCTACGCCATTCAGCTGTGGCATCTTCGGCGGGGTCTTCTCATGTCTGATGTCATGGTCCCTGCAGTACTCATCAAAGGAACCAATATACTCTCCCACATTGTCGGAACTGATGCACTTTTGTCTCTTCCCAGACTATCTCTCCACCTTAGCGTGGAATCTCTTGAAAATATTGAGAACCTGATCTTTGGTCTTGATGGCATAGACCCAAAGCTTCCTCGAATGGTCGTCAATGAAAGTGATGAAGTATGATGCTCCTCCTCTAGTCTAGACCTTCAGTGGTCCGCACACATCAGTGTGAACAAGCTCCAACAGCTTTGATCTCCTGGTGGACGTGTGGTTGTGGAATGAAATCCTGTTCTGTTTCCCAGCCATACAGTGGTCACACCTCTCCAAGTGATCACCAGAAATATCACAGATCAGCTTCTTTGCCAGGCATCACAAACCCTTCTGGCTAATATGTGTCAGCCTCCTATGCCATAAGGAAGTGGATGCCTCATCCCTGACGGAGTTGGCCTGAGCAGCTTCAGGCCTCCCGTCCATGTAGTACAGTCCAGAATCTTTATAACCTCTGGCCATCACAAGTGATCCCCTGATCAGCTTCCAGAAGTCTCCTCCAAAGACACTCAGGTGTCTTTCATCTCCAAGTCTGCCAACTGATATCAAATTGAAGCGAATGGCTGACACATGTCTAACATCCCTTAGAACTAGTATGGCTCCAGTACTCGTCTTCAAGTGCATGTCTCCACGCCCAAGTACCTTGGACGTATCCCCATTGCCCATCCTCAACACCTCACAGTCATGAGTGGTGTAAGTGGCAAATAACTCCCTGTTGTGGGAGACATGCGCAGAGGCTCCAGAATCAACGATCCAGCATCGGTCGTCACACGCAAGTGCAGCTGTGACGTCGTCGCCAACAATGATGACATTGTCCTCCTCAGTCGAAACGGTGGCTGCCGTGTGACCTCATCCTTTCCCTCAGTGGCAATCCCCTTCTTCTTCTGATCGTTTTTCAACGAATAACAAAATTTCTTGATGTGACCCTTCTTATGGCAGTAATGGCATTCCACGTTCTGATAACGTGACTTCGACTTGCCCCTACTCTGACTCCTGTCCTCCTTCCTTCCTCGGCTCTTACTCCTTGCTCCCCCTGGGCTTAGTAAAGAGAATGTCAGCTCGTGAAGAAGAGCCTGAAGTCCCCTGAGACTTTCGTCTCACCTCCTCATTCAAGATCCCACTCTTGGCGATCTCCATGGTAACAATCCTCTGGGGGGAAGAATTGATCAAAGAAACTTTGACCATCTCCCACGAGTCTGGAAGTGACTTGAGTAGCCACAATGCATTCACCTCATCTTCAAAAGTCACCTTTATGGCAGTCAGATGATCTATAATCCCCTGGATCTCGTTGACATGATCCAAAATAGGTGAGCCCTACCGGTATCTGAACTCCCCAAGCTTCTTCAGCAAATACAACTTGTTAATGCCCGTGCTCTTGGCATACAAGGTCTCGAGGGTCGTCCACAGTACCTTTGCATCAGTGATGCTAGCCACATGGTTGTAGAAGTTCGGCTCCACGAACCGTCTAATGAACCCACACAGCTTCCGATGCTCCACCTTCCATTTCGCCGGATCCATGTCCTCTGGCATCTCCTCAAAGACAGGAGAATGCCAACCCTTCACATATATCAAATCCTCCATCAGTAGATGCCACTGGTGATAATTGGCACCATTCAACTTTACCATCTGCTCTGAACCTGATGTGGACTCCATTCTGCTCTGTCAACTGGCCGGACCGACCACAGATCTTTGAGTTGACTATCTCAAAATATGCAACTGGAGAGGATAGCCAGCGGGCCAATGGTCGTAAACTACCACTCCCAATTTGCATACCCGAGATCACAATCAACTCGTCCTGAAAACCCAAAAGGTCAGCCCAGTATCTGCTCTGTCACTGAACGGCTCTGTCACTGAACCTGGCTCTGATACCACTTGTTGGGAATGAGAGCAAACAATCCCGAATAGAGCACCTGTCGCAAATTTGAGCGAGCACATGTGCGACCGCGTTGAGCGGTATGCAAATACACAAAAGAAAAATATAATACAAAAATAATAAAAGCACATAGGAAATTTTAACGTGGAAAACCCAATTGGGTGAAAAACCACGGGACGATCGGAGTCCAACCCAAAAAGCCTCCACTAAAAATGTGTGATAAATCACACGCACGGAATACAGACTTTCCCTCCACCGATCCACAAAGGATCTACACTCCTCCACCACAAAAATAATCCACAAAGGATACGCAACCCCCTTTGCAACAACACACGTAGGCACAATATTGAAAAAGAGAAACAACAAGTGAGAAGCGTTACCCGGACGGATTGAATAATCCGTCCCAACGTCAAAAATGACGTTCTCCAAACCACGAACAAGAACGGCTATGCGCAACCCCTTCCTCCTTCGTCTTCAAACTCCAAAGCCACGAACACGAAGGCCGGCGACAGCCCCCCCTTTAAAACAGCAGGCCGGAACCTTCAACACAAGCGGCGGCCGGACCTCCTCCAACAGGCGGCAGCAGATTCTCCTCCAACAGGCGGCGGGATCTCCTCCAAGACAGGAGGCGGGATCTCCTTCAACGACCTCCAGGCGCAGCAGCCCTTCCTCCAATATCTCCAGGCAGCCTTCCTCCTCAACACCTCCAGGCGGCACCCCTCCTCCACTAGCGGCAGCGGCGATCTCCTCCAAGAAAATGAGTGAGGGAGAGGGAGGGCGGCTGTGGTTTCCAAGCATGAGAGGGAGAGAGGGATAGGGAGCGACGGTTCCTCAAACAGCGAGAGAGAGAAGGAGCGGGAGTCGGCCTACGACGGTTTTTGGAACACACGAGAGGGAGAGTGAGATGAGGATTAGGTTTTATATAATATATATATATATTCTTTCTTTGGCTGCCCCCACTTGGATATCCGCACTCCACCATTATAATTATTTGTACCAATTTGAAATCAGAGCCGCACTTAGCGCGCCCGATGATTTTTACCGCCTCGGATGGAAACCACACCCAACATGATGGTTCATAACCACCGCGTTCAGGGTCGCCATCGCCGAGCCAAACGAAGCCTAAGTCGGCCAAATTTGACCTTAAACATTGCCTTCTTATGTACTAGTCAATATCCATTCCCGTGACTTATGAAACCCTCAACATCGGAGGCTGTTATGTGCAACCCAATTTCGGCTATGTGCAAATTCAGTTAAGTGCAAACCAAATAAAAAAATCATAAGGACATGTGAACCCGTAAAGGGGGCGGTCTGCATATAGTTTTGTTCAAATCACAAGTTGCACATAACCATAACGGATTTGCACATTGTTTTTTTCTCAGCTTATCCTTATTCATGCTCGCCCATAAATAAATAAATAAATTTGATTTTGTTGAAAAAAACGCGACTAGCGGTAGGCCCGGTATCGAGAGTAACAGCTCAACTTAAGTTAGCCTTTTGCGGGCCCAATTAGCCGGTAGATATGGGGAATTGTCAAGACTTTAAGGGCAAATATTTGTTTGCCAACTTTGCCCTCATCACTATCAATCAATTCCGTCACCTACCATTGCCACCTAATCTCCAACCCAACCACTCAATGGTTGGTGGTTGATTTCATGGCAATCAATATATACGAAGAGAACATAAAAATAACATGGCAATAAGTCTAGAGAATATATATATATTTCTCATTTATATTGTAATAATTTATAAACACACAAATATGATTTGATATGCGCCCCGACATGTACTCATGCATTTATACAACTCCCGGGGGATGCATTTAGCCATATACCCATCATGAGAGGGGAGTTAGTGGAGTCATGCTAAGCCCCATGACAATGGGAGTGGGAAGAAAATCGCCCCAGCTATTGCGCGACGTCGCACGCATGGGCCACAGTAGGACCACACCCCGCCATCACAGGGCGCGATCGAAGTCGCGTAGCCGCATCCCACTAAGAGGGTGCGGCTAGACACGCCCCCACTAAGGGGGTGCGCCCAACACCCCGCTTAGGGAGTGCGGCCAAGGCCGCACCCCGCTTAGTGGGGGGCGGCCAAGGCCGCACCCCCCATGGCGGGGTGCGGTCGGCGCCGCACCCCCCATGGGGGAGCGGCCAATCCCGCACCCCGATAGGGGGTTTGCCAGAGCCCGCACTCCCCTTGTGGGTGCTGCCGGAGTCACAACACCCTCCTTTTTAGGAGGGTGCGTCTTCCGTCTTGGGGGATGCGGTCTCAGGGAGGCGCGCCCTCCCTCTTGCAGCAAACGATCATATTCTTGATTTTCCGTCCACAAAGCGAGCCAAGCACTTCCGCGTTCATCACGCGCTCAGAACGCATCCGCGGCGCGCACGGTAGTTGACCTTTCCTAATTTCCTAGATTGCAGGTCTAGTTCTCTGCGCTCAACGCCGTCAACAAAACTGCCCGAATTGACCGAATTGACCGAATTGCCTGGGGGCAAGACAGGAATATTCCAAAAATGGCGATCTGTGTGCTCCAAATCGGCAAGCGTTATTCGCCCGTCATGTGGTTACAGTGTTTACAGCGGCGAAATTACCGGGCTACCCCTGCCCAAGGCTATAAAAGGAGTTCAGGGCCATCATTTCAAGATACCTTGCCTTTTGCACCCGAAAGAGCTTCGTCGAAGATTCCTCAGAGTTCTCTTTCAGCGCTGGAAGATTTCCTCCAAGTCTTCGAAGATCTCTTTTGAATCTTCAAAGATCTCCTTCGAGTCTCCGAAGATCTTCTTCGAGCCTTTGAAAATATCCTTCGCTTTCGAAGATATTCATCCTAAGTGACTTAGAGATCTTCTGGGCACCAAAAGGTGACCTGAGCATCTCACTTACGTTCGCACGAAAAAATACTTAACTTCCTGAGAGGTGGTCTGTCACCCTCAGAGATTTCTATTCGTAATCATTGTAACGAGTGGCGGGCTGTCGCTCTCGAGTTTTCAGTTTTACTTGTAAGAAACCGACATATAGTGGAATTTGGCTGGCACAGCTCCGGTCGCGTTGTTTTTTTACCCTTTCCGGCTTTTCCACGTTAAAAACGTTCTTGGGTCATCCACTAGTAGTTCTCTCATTGACTGTTTGCGCGCTCGGTTTGCTCTCGAGCTAAGGTGGTTCAATTCGACCAGTCTACCAGAGCGTCGAGTGACCCGCAACATGATTAAAATATTTTTCATCAAATTATATTTTTATATTAAATTTATAAAACACAGCGCGCAAAATATCTATGCATATTATTGTACTAAATATATATTTGAAGGATGATGTTATTTGTACATCATAATCGGCTATTTGCACATAATTTGTAACTTAAGGTTTTCGTTTTAGGGTACCTAAAAGCAAATAATTGCACCCCTTTCTCACATCATCGTTCCGCTCAATCTCTTCTTCACCAACCCGCACCCCCGCTCGAATGGAGTTCCCTTCGGTCGCCGCTTGCCAGAATCTCTTCTCCGGCCTAGTAGACCGCCCATTCCACCTCTTGGCGTGAGTTTTGGAGTGTTTCCACGCTTTGGCCGCCCCCTTCGGCGAGTGCTTCTTCGTTTCCAGCCGCCGCCCAAGTGGAGTTACCTCCGTCCGCTAGTTCACGAGTATCTCTTTTGTCTTTTTTGTTATCTTTATTGGTAAAACTTGATTGTATAAATTTTATATTAGAGTTTTGTTTTGGGGCGATTGATGCTGATGAGAAAGTTGTTGCGATAATAGAGCTGTCAGAAAAGCACTCATGAGAAACTGCACACTGTTTAGATGTTGATCGAATAGAGTTTTCTGATTTAAATTGTTTGGTAGAACAACTGTTCAAAATCAGTTTTATTTTATAACAAAATCATTGTTACATATTTTATAACAAAAACATTGTCCGGGAGAAAACACGCGCCCTGGCAAAAATGCGCTCCCGGTGGAAAATGCGCGCACTTGTGAAAATGCGCGTCCGATGAAAATTGTGCGCATGACTTAAAATGCGCTCCTAGACAAAAACACGCTCCTGGGCGAAAATGTGTGCCCGATCGAAAAGCGCGCCAAACTGAAAACGCGTGTCCGGAAGAAAAACGCGCGCTCGTGCAAAAATGTGCGACCTGATGAAAATGCGCCTCTGGGGGAAAACGCGTGCCAGAACGAAAATGCACGTCTTGCTGACCCCCCCCCCCCCCCCCCCCCCCGGCCGAATACGACACCCTGTCGAAAATGCATTCTCGGGCGAATACGTGCACCCGAGCGTAACCGCACACCCGGGTGAAAGTATTAATCCAAGAGTGTGAATTGATATGTAACAAAGTGAAATTAATAAAAGAGAAAAAGTTAAAAGCAAAGAAAATGATTTTTAGAAAGCTATGCTGGAACGACTGCTCAGAAAATCTCAAAAAAATCTTTTTTGAAGAAGCTACTCATTCAAACAATAACAAATTCATTTCTGTTAGAAGACCTAAGGTATTCAACCACTATTATACTTGGGTTTGCCAACAACGAATTCATTTTCGTTAAATTTTTCAGATTTGATCCCGGCGGAGTCATCAGAACGTGATGTCGTTACAAGTTTATGTAATTTAAAATACATACAATAAATTGTAATACTAATGAAAAATGAAAACAGACTAAATCATTTTGATTATTTAATTTTATTATCTTATATCCTTAGACTTCACAAAGAATACTCAATAACGAATTCTCACTAGTACTAGACAATTTGTGAGATAATAACCTAACACGACCTTTTTTACAAGAGATTAAATGACGTGAAATACTAAATTCTTTAGATTATTAGAATATTTATCATATATTCTAAAAATAATATATATTTTTCGTTTTTGAAAAACTATTATACTATAATATCAAATCTTGAAATCAGGATTATAAACAAAACTTTTAAACACTGAGATCAAAAAATAAAAGAAAGCATAACAATATTTAGTCTAGAAATCGAGTATGGGTAAGCCGTGTAATCACTGCCCTAAAGAAGTTGCATTAGCATCCGACAGAACTTTCAACCGATGCTCACTCCTCTAAGATACAACATCAGGCTATATTCTGAAAACTCCAATTTGCGCGAAAATCGAAGAAGCACAGAGCACCCAAACTTTCACTTGATGAAACAAATGCCAAGAAAATAAAAATCGCAGGAGAGAATACAAGCGTATGGAAGAAGAAAAAAAAATGAAAATATATTTTGTTTCAGGAAAACCTCATATATAGGAATCTCATAAAATCACAAGTAATTATCACATGATAAATTCTAACGATTATATTAAGTAAATTCATCGTGTATATATATTTCCAACTTAAAATTTAATGCTCCAAAACGCGTACAAAAAATCATTCGCGAAGAAATTCACGCATGGAAATCGACGTAAGCCGATTCCTAATCCACGCATGGAATCGCCGAAATTGCCGCACGACGGGAAAGGAGAATTCGACGTACGTTGAAATGCAGGCGTGAGTAATCGACGTAAGTCAATTTTCTAGGCAGGGAGAAATCGACGTGCATCAATTTGTGTGGGAGATAAAAAACACCGAAATGTATTTGATGTACAGATTCAATGTACGTCGAATAGTATTCGACACTCGTCGATTTGAGGAGTTTAAGTTAATCCAAAATGACAAAACTATTTTTTTTTCCAAAAAAATGCAATTCAATTATTCCTCAAATCCTAAATCGGAAATCCGAATCCGGTCCAGTGCCTGAACGCGTGCATGTGGTTCATGAATTCTTCTTACGTTTCTTTCAACATAACAAATGCGAGTAAAATTATTTATACACTCGCTTATTCAAGTGATATAGGCAAGATGAGACTACACTCGCATCATTTCCTGCGAAAAGATTTCCCTCCAATTATTTGCAGTACCCACCATTTTGATTTTGAGCTTTTCTCATCAATGATGTGAATCCCAAACATCAGAAATGAAACAATTATTTTTAATTAATAATTTCTAACAGCGCAATTTTGGTTAGTGTTTTGTGACACTGCTTTGTTAATTCGGAAGTCGCTCCTTTATGTAATCTTTTCTTCTCCATCTTCCTCTTCGTATCTTCATCTTTTTGAGGCTTGGATTCTACACTTGAAAGTATCGCAGCTTGCTCTGTTCATATGTAATACGAGCGCGCAAATAAATAAAGCGATATGCTACCGTAAGCGGGAAAAGGGGCGGTGGCTTCTTACCACCGCCCGCCCCAAATAAATGTTTGGCGGGGCAGCAGCTGCGCCGCCACGCCAAACAAGCCCTTTGTCTCAATTCACAGCTGAAGATTTTGATTCCGAGCAGACCACATCTAGTCAAAAATAATATATTTTGAGCTGCCACTCTACTTTTGATCTTATTTTAATGGAATCAAGCTAAATTTAAAACACGTTGAAGCATAATGGATTATTTTTAAGAACCAACACAATGGAAATCCCACCGTCAAATAGGGTTCTGACCCCAGATTTTGAATAGATGCTGAGTTTGTTGCTGATTCTTTTCACACTAGTTGTTTTTGGGAGTTGATATTAGCAGTCCGGAAGTGGCTATTCGCAGTCCATCACTATTCGAAGTCCATAAATTTTATTTGTAATCCAAAATTATATTTGCACCTCATTCGCATCTCAAATAAGGGAAACACTTTGCTGATTTAATAAGCATTAGAAGTCTATAGCGTTCGTTTGGACGGAATTGGGGGATGAGAATTGGAATCGTCCCAATTTCAATTCTCATGGGAATCAGAATTGAGACAATTCCAATTCTGTTGTTTGGCAGCATTCAAAAAAGAATTGGAATTGACAATTCTTTTGTTCAAGAATTTTTCGCTCGGTCGCGTAATTTTTTTCCGGTCGCGCATTTTTCGCCCGGGCGCGCATTTTTTCGCCCGGGCACGCATTTTTTCGCCCGGGCGCGCTTTTTTGACTGGTCGCGCAATTTTTGCCCAAGCGCGCATATTTCGCGCGGGCGCGCATTTTTTCGCCAAGGCTCGCATTTTCTTCCGGGCACGAATTTATCTCTAGGGCGCACATTTTTCGCGCGTGCACACATTTTTTTGCACGAGCGCTCTTTTATCTCATGGGTGTGCATTTTTCATCTCGGGCGCCCTAGCGAAAAATGCGCGCCCAAGAGAAAAAAGAGCGCACTGGCGAAAAAATTCTCGCCCGGACAAAAAATGCGTGCCCGGGCAAAAAATGCGCGCTCGGGCCAAAAAAGAGCGTCCGGGCGAAAAATGTGCGCTCGGGCGAAAAATGCGCTTCCGGACGAAAAATGCGCGATCGGGCGAAAAATGCGCGTCCGAACGAAAAATGCGCGCACCGACAAAAATGCGCGTCCGAACGAAAAATGCGCGCACCGACAAAAATGCGCGCACGGGCAAAAAATGAGCGCCCGGGCGAAAAATGTGCGCCCAGGCGAAAAATGCGCGCCTGGGCGAAAAAATGCTCACCCGGGCGAAAATGTGCGCCCCGCGAAAAATGCTCACCCGGGCGAAAAATGGGTGTTTGAGAGAAAAATGTGCGCCCCGCAAAAAATACTCGTCCGGGAGATAAATGAGCGCCCGGCCGAAAAAATGAGCGTTCGGACGAAAAATACGCTTCCGGACGAAAAATGCGCGCTCAAATAGAATGCTCCACACATGATCAAAAAAAAATCCCAAGTCCTCACATTGTAGCTATAAGCTTCGAATCCAAAATGAAACAACAAATGAAAAATAATAATAATACAACGTAACATAAGAAAATAATGCATGAATTCGCAGAGGCTGTTAGCTGAGAATTGATTCTTCGATCCGCAGAAGAATCAATTTTTTCGGTCACCAAAAGATAAACCCATCCTTTGAGCTACAAAGAATTCTCAGAGAGCATTCCGCCACGGTAAGCGATCGGGAAAACCATCATATGCACCGACTCGCACCCCGCAATCCCGACGTCAAGGTTTTACACATTTCTAGCCACAAAGCTTCTCACGAATCTTCCACACAAAACCCTTTCGACCCTCACGTCACTATATCGCCCCCTCCCTACGAAGCCATGACGCCTAACAACGACCTCTTTCCGAGCCTGCGTGCGGAAAAGGAAGCTCGATCTGTGTGCGTGAGGAAGAAGCTCGTGAGTGGAGCGGAGCACAAGGTGTGCGAGAGTTACGCCGGCGTGAAATTCTGTGTGCGGGAGGAGGAAGATCGCGAGTGAGAAAATCGGAATCGGGACAGTATTTTCTTGCAAAAGTACAGTTATAACATCGTATACAACTGTATATAAACTGTATTTTTTGTTGTAAATATAGTTGTAGAGTAGTTTAAAAAATATTTATTTTACAAGTGTATTTTCACCTCAAAATATATATGTACAACCCATATTCTCCGAAGGTAGGACCCACTCAAAGCCACGTAGGCAGAAGTCAAGGTCAAAGGGTCAACACATAAGTCAACAGTTCAAGACACCCAGACAGCTCAGCCAGCAGGAGCAGAAGAAGGCCTAGGCGAGTATGAGTGCACTCGTGCGAGTAGCCCGGATACTCGCCAAAAGGTGGGCGACCATAGGTGATACTCGCCTCTTCTATGGGGGAGATCGCCTCAATATCGCTAGTCGTCGGGCAGGGGATGGGCTATAAAAACTCTTCACCCCTTAGTTTTCATATAAATAGGACTCCAGGGGTACTTAGATTGACACCTAAACTTGAGCTTTTGGAACCCCCCTCGTTCAAATTCTTGGACCCGTCATCCTTGGCCGCTACTCCCGGTACTAGCCAAGTCGGTGCATTCTGTAGCACCCCAGTTTTGCTGATCTGAGAGTTAACGCCGTGCGTTAGGTCTTCTTCGCTGAAAACCGCCATAATGGCAGATTTTTCTTAACGCACGATCGTGCGTTTTTTTTGACGCACGATCGATCCGCCCGTGCGTGCTCTACGGCTGGAAAAATGGTGTTCCGAGTTTGTTCGTGCGTTTTACGCACGGCCGTGCGTTCGACCGTGCGTTCGACCGTGCGTTCGCAAACTGACGAAAACAAATGCATAAACAACGAAATATGGGCGTCCGTTTGGTTTAGATCTTGATCGGACGGCTGTGAGGGGCTCGTGGGAGAACCCTAAGTAGGGCTGAGAGGGTTTTCCCTCTTCATTTTCTTTCCATCGTGGGTTTTGAGGGTTGAGAGAGAGAAGGGGTTTGGAGGAGGAAGAGAGCTTAGATCCCGTCATTGTTGGAGCTTCGGAGCTCCGTTCGTCGATCTGAGACCGGCAACGCGTATGGGACGTCGATGCGCTTCTTCTCCTCCATTCTTTTTCAAGTTTCCCATGGCTAGGAGGAAATCTCAAAAGGTAACGACATTTCTCCTCCCGGTCTTTAGGATGTGTGCATGACATCCCTTTTTCTCTCTATTTTGCTGCATTTTGGCACCAGATCCGTCGAGTGAGAGAGATCCGGGTTGCCTTGGTTCAAGAGGAACCTTCAGGTTGATTGAGTCCGTCCCCGACATGATTTGCACTAGAAATCCGCTCCGTTAGTGGATTAGGCATTGTGGTTGAAGCCGGATTCGCGACCGTTGGTCCGATTCGGTGATGTTGATTGACGCGCATTTTAGGGGTTTTGCTAGAAATCCGAATACGGCGAATTCACCGTCGTGATGCCCTTGTAGGTTCGTATATTAACGAATGTTGGGTTTTGGGCGGGGAGAATAATGTGCGTGTAATGAGACGTGTGATGCCCAGTGATGTGCGAAGGTGTGATTTGGTCTTTGTGGTCGGCTGACTATCCCGTGCCGGAATTCATGTGTGGAGAGTGTCCCGGCAAGACAAGTCCCTTCGGTGTTGGCGGCAAGAGCAAGTGAGCTGTCTGACAAGCCCGATGGCATGGTGGGCCAGGCGCGGTGGGTCACAACGTGAGCTCTTGGCCTTGGGCTACGATGCCCTTTGGGGGAAGTGTTGAGTACCCTGTGGTTGTGCTGTGCGCAATGTTGGCGGCAAGAACATGTGAGCTGTTTGACAAACCCGATGGCATGGTGGACCAGGCGCGGCGGGTCACAGCGTGAGTTCTTTGCCTTGGTCTACAATGCCCTTTGGGGGAAATGTCGAGTACCCCGTGGTTGTTTTATTGATGTATGATGATGTGTTAGATTCATAAGTTGTAGGGTGCCTTGGATGAAACTCGGGTTGCATTCATATTGCATTTGTAGCCCCCTTTTATTACTTGCTCAACATAGAAACGTGAATGATGGTTGTGACACTCATGTCTGTTGTTTATGTTGCTTTTCTTTATATACATGTGCATACGAAGTGCTGACTTGCAGGGTGATGTAGTTCACCGGGGTCCGTTAGGACGGCCGGGAGGAGGTGTGTTGTTACACCGTTTGTGGTCAGCCATAGCTGACCCTCGTTTACCGCTCTTTGTGATTTGGATGCAGGCCAAGGATCGCAGGCCGGAACCAGCTCGCAGGCCAAAAAGGCCTAAGGCCTAATGAAGTGTTTATTTTGCTTTTCATTCCTGTACTTGTCTTTTCTTGTTTCCGGCTTGCATGCTGAGGTAGCTTAGGAGAGCTAGTTTTTCCCTTTTGGGGATTTCATGATTGTGGTGAATGTTTGATGATTTGGACATTGGTTTGTAAGGCCTTAAGACCGGTTTTACTCCTATGTAGTTGTGGACAATCTCTGTGTTTCTTAGTTTTATTTCCGCTGTGTTATCTGAGTTTTGAGTTGGGTAGTTATATCATCTTTTAATACTGAAACTGTGGCGGTTATATACTGTGGGGTCCCGGCCGGACCTATATTATATAGTCATTACAGGGGGGAGGTGTTACACCTTCCTCGTAGCCTGCTCGGCCATTTTTTTGTTGTGGAGGGGAAGTCTCTCTTGAGCTTCCGGGTACGTGGTGGGACCTCCCTGCCGCAGCACCTGGGGTCCTGTTTGTTGCTCTTCTAGCTTCTTCGTCGTTGCCAGCCAAGTCATCTCGTTGGACTGCTGGCGAGTAGCCTCCGGCTACATTGATCCGAATTTTGGAGCTGGGATTTTCCAGGCTTCAACAATATACATATGAGTACTTAAAATGATCGTAAAAATACATGTATTAATATTCCGTTAATTATTTTGTAAAAAAGTAAAAAATATAATAGATAAATCCATTTCTCCCATGATCCTCCGTATGACATGGTAAAAATATTTTTTTTACAAGTGTATTTTCACCTCAAAATATATAAATATATATGAGTACTTAAAATGATCGTAAAAATACATAAATTAATATTCCGTTAATTTTTTTTGTAAAAAAAAATAATAATAATAATAAATAAATCCATTCCCCCCCCCCCCTAAAAAAAATATTTTGTGGCTAATTCTCTTCAAAAAGAAATTTGAATGTCTACATCTTATTAGAGCCGTTTTCCACTCCATATGCGCTCATGCCTATACAAGGACGTGTAAGTAGTCTAAATATATTACCTCGAGGAGAAGAATCACCACCTAAACAAAATAAAGGTTTTTCAATAAATTTAATCCTCATAGGTAAATGTTTTTTAATTAATGAAAAAATAATTATATTTTTAATTTGCATGGATTAATATTATTTATATATATATTTTTTGGTAGTTGAGCGAAAGGGTGTATTAGGAAAAAGAATGAAACAAAAATCTGGTCTCTGACAACTCACCAAATCTACCAACAAAAGCATTCCAAACTCACCAAAACTAATATCTAAGTTGATACTCCAACATATATATCTTCTCTTACATATCCCAAATTAATATTTATTTTAAGGCTGAAATTTAATTTGTTAGTAAGAACTAATGTATTTAATATAGAAAAATAAACTATTAATGTTTATATTAGCTAATAGAAAATATAAAAGTGACTCCGGCGTGTACACTCAAATGTTATAATGAAATTAAGTTATTTGAGATGATTTGCATAATTTAAAAAGCATTGTTGAAGTCAGAAAATTTCGACTCCAAATGTTCGAATATGAGTGTACTCGAAAGTTATTAATCCTGCGGTCAAACGCCACAACTCTAATGACTAGAGCAGGAGAGAGAGAGAGAGAGAAATGTCTACAAGCACACCTCAGGTACTTTAGCAGGGAGGTCCCGCCTTATACCCGGAAGTCTAGAAGAGCTTCCCCTTCAAAACCAAATGCTGAGCTAGGTACGAGGAAGACACGGACTAGGCGAGTATCTCGCTTGGGAGGGTTCTACCTCTTCCAAAAAGTGTATTTCCTGGTACCCCTGGAGGTCTATTTATAGACAAATCCAGGGGTGGGGTGGGGTGGGGTGGGGGGGATAGTTACCTAACCATACTCGCGATTTGCAATGGGTACTCTCCCATACCCGTCGTTGCTCGCCGATGCTCGCCGATGCTCCCCGATGCTCCCCGTTGCTCGCGCATGCGCGCCCATGCTCGCCCATGCGCGCCCATGCACGCCCATGCGCGCCCATGCACGCCCATGCACGCCCATGCGCGCCCATGCACGCCCATGCCCGCCCATGCTCGCCTCCTTGAGGATGTTCAGTACTCTACTGGCGAGGTCCGCGAATAGCCGTCTCCTTAGGTATTTCTGATCTCGACGAATTACGGGTTATACAAGCATAGTAAACTAGCATTGCTCGTGAAAAGAATATAAAACCTCAATTAGTCGGAATAAGACTACACGCATAAGCAATATTCTCGTGAGCAGCTTGAGCTCTATATATGTCTCGAGCTAAGCTCGAGCTCAAAATAGCAAGCTTGAGCTTGAGAAATTTGCCAATCTCTAGTTGATCGTTTGCGCCCACAATTGCAAGCGAGATCAATTGTCACCTCTTCATCCCCCCAAAAATTGACGTCCTAGACACGGTCACAATAAATGACGTGGCCTCAATTCGCTTCCCCGACTCCATCCGCATCTGCAATTTCTTACCGTGACGCTGATAAGATATCGACAAAGAGGACTAAGACCGAGTCAAAGCGACTTGCTCCTAACTAATTCTCAAAATAACAAGCAATGCTTCGAAGATCTTCCAATTTTGCATGTATTTGCCCTACCTGCTTCGACAGAAGGCATCATCGGCGTACTTCGATTAGTCTGCAATCATTGGTATGTTACCTGCATCCGAGTCCAAGACGCATCGTCGCCTTAGTGTGAAAGCATTATTCGCATGTTCCTGAGAGGCAAGCGGCCACGTGCGAGGGAGACTGTTTTCTCACGAACTGCTATATATATCTTAAGAAAAACAAAAGATTCGGAGTCATCAAACACTAAAGCTCCGTTTGTTTCAGCGTTTTTTCTTCGTTATCAGTGTTAAAAAACGCCAACCCTGAAAAAACCTATTTGATAAAACTTCTTTACACATTCCCAACGCTCCAAAACATTATTTTTGACCTTCAACGTCAAAGACTCAAAGCTATCACCTCCCTCTATTCTCACCGGCCGCTCAAAAACGCCAACGCGAAAACAAACGGAGCCACATCTAACTCCGCTCAAATTCGGCAAACTAAATTCATCATCTTACGCCATGCATAATACTAATGCTCGTGTCTAAGGCTTCATTTGGTAAAGCGGTTTGACGCCGGCGCGGGAGCAATCGCCTCCGCAAGGCGGAAAAAACAAACGTCGGGCGGCTGCGTTTGTGGCGGTTGCTCCCGCAGCGAAGAGAAAAAGGAGGCAGAAAGCGCCGTCTCCAACCCCCGCCCCCATCTTCATCTCCAACACGTGCGGCGAGTCCGGCGAAGCCTAAGTTGACTAATACTAGATAAATAAGCACGTGCTCAAAACACGCATCATATTGGACCGGAAAAATGAATTTAAAACATTCCAAATTCACTCGGAACCTCCCAAATTACCAAGACTACACATTCCAATAAAATTTGACCAGCAGCTGAAGCGCACGTGCCACATGAGTCATGCCTTTTGGTTGGAAAGTCAACCTTGGCAGCCATGACTAATTATCACTATGCTGGCATCACTAACTAATAAATCTTTAGATATAATTATATATATTTTTATAATAAACTAATTTGGGTTCTAAGTGTATTTATTTAGTTTATATGGCAAAATATAAAATATTTCATTGCCTAAGTAATTGATTCAAATAAAATTTTTCATTGTTCAATTATATTATATAATAATAGAAAAATATTTTTGGTGAATCATTTGCCTCTCATTTTACTCTTATAATTTTATATTTCTACACTAAAAAGCACTACAACAATTTTGTTTTACAGCCACGTTTTTTCAGCGACGTTTGTACAAACGTCTCAATAGTATTTATTATTGGCGACGTTTATACTTAAGAAACGCGTCTAATAATTTCCCACCCCATTTACCAGCAACAATTGATAAATCGCGCGGGTTTGCAAAAAAATGGACAGTTTTCGTGACGTTTATTAAGAAAACGTCGCGTATTCCCTTTAATAAGGACCTTGCCGATCACGATCTCTAACTCTTCAAACCTAAAACCCTCCTCCGTTCGAACAATCGCGCGAGCTAGGGTTTCTGCCGCCGACCGAGCCTCCCATGCCATTAATCGAGGGCTTCTTCGACGACTTCTTCGACGGCCTGCACCAACCGACCGAGCGACGAAACCTTTCCTCTCTTCCGCCTACGAAGGATTCTTTGACGGAACCTTTCCTCTCTTCCAACCGACGGATTTGTGAGGCTCGGTCGTCTTCTAAGAACTGATTTTAAGGGCTTATTCTTTTGCTACTCTTTAAACTCTCTCTCCCTACGGTATGAACAATCCCTTTTGGTCTCTCTTGCTCTGTTAATACCCAAATTGTTTATTGAGGTTAAAGCTCTATTGGGGTAGGCGACTCGCACCGACGGTGGAAAAGCAATGAAGGTTCATGAATTTAGCTCCGTTCTGAAACATTAGTTTATTTTTATTTTTAAGAACCCTACATTTGTAGGATTTTCAATGAATTCCATGGTGCGGTCGAACACAATTTCTGATCTATGCTGGCTAAATTTCATCCCACAAGGTTGCAGTAGAACAATAAAATCTGAAGTACTGCCATTCTATTGTCCCTTGGATCTGAATAATTATTAATTTTTTTTCCTCAGCTTTAAACAAATTTCTCCAATCATGTTGTTCTCATCCACAACCCCGTGGCATGAAGCTTACAGCGCCTGGTTCCAGGTGATAAAAACTTGGGTTGTTTTTGGGTTTGAAGAAATTGAAAGGGAGGAGAAGAAATGAAAAATGGAAATCTGAAGCAATTGAACCGAAATTTATTTTTAGTTGCTTGGTTAGGGCACTGAGCTTGGGATGATTGAAAAATGGGTTCTTATGAAACTTCACAAAAATCAATAGGCCTTAATTAAAGAGTTTAATTAAGTTCAGAATTAAATCATCAGTGGTGACTAATCTTTATATCAGAGAGTGAGGGAAGAATGACAGAGAAAGTGAGAGATGGTGTTTTTCTTTTCTTGGGGTTTTTTTATTCTTCATTTTTTATTCTTGGGATTTTTCATGTTCAATACAGGTTCCATTCAGTATCCTTGTAGCATGGATACTGGACATTCAAATGGATCTTGATTTCCTGCTACTGGAAAGTGGAAACTGGTGCTCTTATTATGTCAATTTTATTGGTAGCATTTATCTTACATGCATTTATTCCCTAGAGCTATTGAGCTTGCACAATGCATATGCCTGCCATGTGTTCTTTTACATGATAATATGATTGTTAAGTTGGCTAGAAGAGTGATTGGAAAATAAATCGAATTATGGATTGGATCAAGGTTAGATCTAGCCAAATGACCCCATCTGATAGCGAAATGCTTGTATTAGATGTCATTTCAGTTCGTTATCGAGTCGGGCATGGATCGGTTCATGTTAGATCAAAATCTAATTTAAAATTGTATATGATGTTAGCTATGTTGTTCATTTGTTTAAGTTTTGGATTGTTTTTATATTAATTGAGTGAAATGCATTCTCAACTTCAGGATGGTCTGTCTATGTTGGACACATTTAACTTTTATCCATCATCTTGTTTTTAGTTGGTCGTGTTGCTGTGAAATACATCTTGTTGGATTTATCTGGGCACATAGATGATGAATTAATGAAGTATAACTGTATATGGTCTCTAAGCTCTGCACTAGATCCCAAGTTGGATAAATATTTTAGTTAACATTTTATAAGGTCTCTAAGCTCTGTGATGCGTTTCAATGACATGCAATTTTTGTGAATTGGTTTGATTTTTGTGGATTGGTTTGATTACAGCACCAAGGCATATCATATTTTTCGGTGATGCAAGCCAGATTATTTTTCAACAAATGTTTTGAATTAAACGAAGTCATTAAAAGCCTCTGAGTTTTGTGTTAGTTGGTACAACCAGATCATTATAGTTGAATTTTATACTTCTTACTTAATAGAATGGAGTTTGTTGCTGGGCCCTATAGATCTGCATGAATGATTTGAAGTGGCTGAGCTGCCTTCCATGATGCCTGATGTGGGAGTGGATGCGTATTTTTGGCATTTCCAATGACAATCTCTACTCTTTCTTAATTCCTTGAGATTTTTGAAGTTTAGATGCCCAAATCTGTGATGTCGCGATGTTGTTTCATCAGCATCTTAATGGAAAAAATTGGTGAATTGGTGGTCAAAATTGATGTCGCGATGTTGTTTCCTTTTATCAGTTGAATTGGTGGTCAAAATTAATGGAAAAAACTGTTACTGCACATCCTTACAATGCAGATCAGATGTTCAGATGCCTTATTAATAACGTTACAACGATCTTCATCAAATTTTAATATATATCCTTTTTGAATAAGTTGTCCTACACTACATTAATTCTAGGCTAGCACAAGTATGTACCTGACATCCTTTATTTGTCTTTCTTCTCTTTTATTTTTTATTGTGATGATCCCCGACCCTGAATCACTTTAATTTTGTCATCACCAATGATTACTGTGGATTTTTCTTCCTAATTTATTGTTGGTCATGCATGTGATTGAACAGCCAGAGTTAAGGTATCACACTTCTTCCTGTTTTGGAGTTTTTAAACAAGAATAGAAGACTGAGTTCTTGCTCTTTTCTGTATATTTTACTTCTTTTGTATTGTTTTTTGTTTGAATCAACAATCCTTCTCAAAACGAGTAGCAGTTTATATCGTTTAAAGTATTAGCATTTCTATTAACACGCATCCTCTTGCAATTTTCTTTTCTTCGTCTCAATTCTATTGAGTCATAATGATTTCTAATTTTATAATGCCAAATATAATTTCCCCCTCTCAACAGGTTTCTGAAATGGAATTTGAATATTAGTTTCTGAAATGGAAGTTGAATATTCTCCATCAAAAGTAAATATTGGACAACAAATGGAGATCCCGATGGATGAATACAGATTAGCAGAATGTGGTAGTCAAATGTAGATTTTATTGTACTGTAATTTTGTAGCAATTTATTTATAAGAACACTTTTAGTGTAAAGCTTTTGTGGGACATAAGTATTATGCTACTATGCAACCAAATGTTTGCTCATTATGTATTTTTTATGCTATTTAAATGATGAATTTTGTTTTGATTTTTCAACAAAATGTTTAGATATTATGCATTTTTATTCTATTTTAATGATGGATTCTGCTCTGATGGACTGTAATTTTTATGCTATTTTTATGTTATTTTTATGCTATTTATGCTATTTCAATAATTTTTTTTTAAATTTAATCATCTTTGGCCACGTTTTTTTTAAAAAAAACGTGGCCAAAGTGGGCGACGTTTGTTTTTAAAACGTGGCCAAAGTGGGCGACGTTTGTTTTTAAAACGTGGCCAAAGTGGGCGACGTTTTTTAAACAAACGCGGCAAATGTCAAATCATTTTTTGCGGCGTTTTTCTGAAAAACGTCGCGGAATTCTTCCGCGACGATTCGTTCCGCGACGCCTTTGCGACGTTTATAAAAACGTCGCTAAAACATTGGAGGCATTTCAAAAACGTCGCCAAAGGCTTCTAAAAACGTCGTCAATGCTCATATTTGTTATAGTGAAGGAAGGAAAAAGTGAATTATTGTTATGCAATCGGATCGAGTACCGCGGTATCGCAACGGAATTTAAATCGAGCACAAGCAATAGCGCAAAATAAAATAAATACGGAACGAGATTTCAAGCACACAGACGACACAAAAATATACGTGGTTCGGAGAGAAACTCCTACGTCCACGAGGAGAGCACCGAAGAAGATCCACTATAATAATCAGAGAATTTGTAGTACAGAGATTACACTGATATCGATAGATGTGAAATACGTCACGAGAAACACCGCTTGCGTCGCCGGCCTCCAAGGAATCTCCGCCTGAGATCCCGCCGCCGATGAGGGGATCGGTCTCGACTCAAACACCGGAGTCGCTGAAAGGATCCGCCCTCCTTGTCGTCGGATCGCCGGAGAAGCCCGTCGCTGCTGCTAATGAAGAAACAGCCGTTCCTCCTTTTCTCCCTTGCACCAGTTACAACTGATGGCTCTCCAATATTTCTCTATTTCTTTTGATTTCACGTGGATGATTAGGTTGGGGTGGCTGGCTCCTATTTATATTGATGTAACCGTATCTCCCAAATTAGGAGATGACACTAATTCAGGAAGGTGACCAAATTAGGATCAACCAAAATAGGAGAATCAGCCCTGAAATAATATCCTCCTCACAATGATATTCCAAAATTGGATTTGCCCTATTTTAGGAATTACAAAGGTACACGGATCAGTGAGGTAGCACGATCTCAACAATCTCCACCTTGACGCCTCACACGACGAACTCCACCTGCAGCTTGGATCTTCTCCCTCCGAAAAACTACCCCCTCTCCCTGGGGTCACCACGATCAGCAGGCACAAATGTGAGCCAAGTCAAGACAATGCTTGAACTTGACTCTCGATACAGGCTTTATCAACATGTCCGCAACATTGTCCTCCGTGGGGACTTTCAGCAGCAGTATGTCTCCACCTCCAACGAACTCGCTCAACTTGTGGTAGCGCACGTCGATCTGTTTTGTCCTTGCGTGATAGACCGGGTCCTTGGCAAGACAAATTGCACTCTGACTGACACAGTGCAGCTTCACCGCCTCCTGAGAAATCCTGAGTTCTTTGGCGAGACCTTTAAGCCAGATGGCTTCCTTTGCTGCTTCCACTGCAGCAATGTACTCCGCCTCTGTCGTAGATAGAGCTACTATGTCCTGAAGAGTGGCTTTCCAACTGATGGGACCATCACCAAGAAGGAAGATATACCCAGATGTAGATCTTCTTCGGTCGAGGTCCCCAGCATAGTCAGAATCAACGGATCCCTCTAGAGCTCCACCATCCTTGCTCCTTTTGAAGAGTAGACCGACGTTTGGCGTTCCGTTCAGATACCTTAGAATCCACTTGATTGCTTCCCAGTGTTGTCGCCCTGGATTCGCCATGTATCTGCTGACCACGCTCACAGCCTGAGCGATATCTGGTCTCGTACATATCATCGCGTACATCAAGCACCCAACCGCACTAGCATACGAAACCTCGAACATCTTCTGGCGTTCCTCCTCTGAGTCAGGACACTGCTGTGCTGATAATCTGAACTGTTGTCCTAAGGGAGTCGTAACAGCTTTAGACTCCATCATGTTGAACTTTTCTAGAACCTTCTGAATATAACCAGTCTGAGAGAGCCAGAGCATGCCTCTCTTCCTGTCTCGCTTGATCTCCATCCCAAGGATCTTCTGAGCGTGACCAAGATCTTTCATCTCGAACTCAACATGTAGCTTCTGCTTCAGAGATTTGATCTTCTGGGCTGACTTGCAGGCAATCAGCATGTCGTCGACATATAACATCAGAATCAGAATGTCCCCATTTACTAGGAACTTGTAGTAGACACAGCTGTCGTACTGGCTCCTGTAGAATCCATGTGAGGTCATGAACATTTCGAACCTCTTGTTCCACATTCTCGGAGCCTGCTTCAGACCGTAGAGGGATCTCCTTAGCTTACACACATTTTTCTCGTCACCGGGTTGAATGAACCCCTCAGGCTGCAGAATGTAGATTTCCTCTTCTAAGTTGCCGTGAAGAAACGCCGTCTTCACGTCCATCTGCTCCAGCTCCATGTCCTCCATTGCCACCATCGCAAGTAGCACTCGGATTGAACAATGCTTCACCACCGGTGAGAAGATTTCATCGAAATCAACTCCTTTCTTTTGCGCGAACCCCTTGGCAACAAATCTCGCTTTATATCTCCACTGATCTTTTCCTGATGCGGGCTCCTTTTTTCTGAACACCCACTTTGAACTGATCGCTTTGGCTCCCTTTGGTAAGGTAACCAAATCCCACGTCTTGTTCTTATGAAGAGACTCCATCTCCTTTCATGGCTGCTTTCCACTGAGAGCTATCTCTGCTCTCTATAGCTTCACGAAAGGAACAAGTATCTGAGGAGATTACCTGAAAAGCGTATGCTACAGTGCCCTATAGCCTAAGAGGCAGTCAGACCTCTCTCCTAGACTTTCCTCTGGCAATCGAATACGGCTCCGCCTCGGTAGGTTGCACAATGTCAGTATCTTCCGGGTCGAAGGAATCATCATCGTCAGCTTTGTCATTTCCTTCCAGCTCCACCTCCACTGGTGTGACTGGAGTCTTCTCCGCCTCTTTAGAATGAGACTGAAATTTCTTTTGCATAGAGGCCTCGTCAAAGATAACGTCGCGCTTGACCTCCACCTTCTTGGTGTCAGGGTTCCACAACTTGAACCCCTTCGTGCCGGCCTTCTGGCCCAGATAGATGCACCTCTTGGACTTAGCATCGAGCTTCGTCCTCTCTGAGTCCTGTAGGAGGGTGTATACGGGGCATCCAAATATATGAATATCAGAGTAGTTAACAGAAATACCTGACCAAACTTCCTGTGTAGACTTCAGATCCAATGACATCGATGAAGATCGATTCACTATATAGTATGCCGTATTAATTGCTTCGGCCCAGAATGACTTGGGTAGATCGGCGAACAATCGCATGCACCGAGCTCTCTCCAGAAGCGTCCAGTTCATTCTTCCTGCGACGCCTAGCATAAAGCTGCGGTGTGCCGGGAATGGTGAGATGGCGAGTGATTCCCTCCTGATCGCAGTATGCTTGAAACTCCGTTAAGGTGTACTCGCCGCCATTGTCAGATCTGAGGTATTTCACCCTCTTCCCGGTCTGCTTCTCCACTTTCGTCTTCCAGATTTTGAACTTTTCGAAGACTTCAGATTTATGCTTCAGAAAATAAATCCAGACCTTCTTAGAGAAGTCTTCGATGAAGGTCACAAAGTATCTGACGCCTCCAAGTGATGGCTCTGGGGCTGGCCCCCAGACGTCTGAGTGTATATACTCCAGTGCCTGCTTGCTCCGCTTCGTAGATGTCACGAACTTCACCTTGTGCTGCTTCCCGAGAACGCAGGTCTCGCAGAAGTCCAACTTGCATGTCTTGACCCCTTTCAGTAGGCCCTTCTTGTGCAGCTCCAACAATCCTCTCTCGCTCATGTGGCCAAGTCTGGCATGCCACAGCAGAGAGGAATCCGCATCTGACGTCTCAGACACCGCCGCATTGCCGACAATGGTAGTGCCGATCAGCTTGTAGAGAGTGCCAGAGCGCTCTCCTTTCATGACTACCAGAGCGTCTTTCTTGACTTTCAGATATCCGCCCTCACCGGTATAGGAGTAACCAGCTGCCTCCAGAGTGCCTAGAGAAATTAGACTTTTCCTGAGATCGGGCACGTACCTTACATCTGTAAGGGTTCTGACTGTTCCGTCGAACATCTTGATTCGAATACTGCCGATCCCGAGCGTCTTGCACTCTGAGTCGTTCCCCATCAAGACGCGACCGCCGTCACATTGCCTGAAGATGGAGAACCATTCTTTGTTTGGGCACATGTGATACGAGCACCCAGTATCCATAATCCACGCATCTGTGGTGTCAAGAGTGGATTGTACATGAAGTACATAAACATCACTCTCTGGGTCTGAGGCCACAACCGCTGCTGTGGTTCCTGATTCTTCTCTTGCGCCTTTTTATTCGGACAGTTATTTTTCCAGCGCCCTTCTTCCTTGCAGTAGTGGCACTGATTCTTCTTGTCCCTAGACTTGGACCTAGGTCGATTGACTTTCTTTCCTCTGTCTCTCGATCTCCCTCTGACCGGTTCTTTGTTCTTCACGAACAAACTCTCGCTGGTGCTAGGGCCAGATTTGCTTCTCGTTTCATTTGAGAGCAACATCGTCATCACCTCCTCCATCTTAAGCGTATCCTTTCCGTAGAGGATTGTGGTGACCAGATGGTCATAGGACTTCAGTAGAGAAGACAATAATAGAAGAGCCTGGTCTTCCTATTCAACCTTCACGTCCATGCTCCGCAGCTGGGAGATAAGCCTGTTGAACAGGTTCATGTGCTCCAGCAGCTGATTGCTCTCGGACATCCTTAAGCTGTACAACTGTCTCTTTACGTAGAGCTTATTCGTGAGAGACTTAGATATGTACAGCTCATTCAGTTTCTTCCATAATTCTTCTGTAGTCTCAGCGTCGACTACGTTATACATGACCTTGTCGGCTAGACTAAACTGGATCGTGCTTATGGCCTTCAGATCCAGTTCCTCCCATTCGTCATCCTTCTTTCCGGACTTCTCCTTGCCGAGGAGCGCCTTGTGGAGACCTTGCTCAACGAGAACCACCTTGATCCACTTTTGCCACAAGCCGAAATCGATCTTGTCGTCGTATCTTGAAATCTCAAATTTTGCCGTCATTGCTTTGCTCGCAAAGCTATTGGGCAATCTGAATAATATTCACGGATCAGATCTGAGAAGGTAGGGAGCAGACCGTGTTGTCACCTACCGTTGACTCAAATAAAAAAACCGGAACGTCCAGATGATCACCCCCGCGGAACCTTGCTCTGATACCAATTGTTATGCAATCGGACCGAGTACCGCGGTAGCGCAACGGAATTTAAATCGAGCACAAGCAATAGTACAAAATAAAATAAATACGGAACGAGATTTCAAGCACACAGACGACACAAAAATATATGTGGTTCGGAGAGAAGCTCCTACGTCCACGGGGATCCGCCCTCCTTGTCGTCGGATCGCCGGAGAAGCCCGTCGCTGCTGCTAATGAAGAAACAACCGTTCCTCCTTTTCTCCCTTGCACCGGTTACAACTGATGACTCTCCAATATTTCTCTATTTCTTTTGATTTCACGTGGATGATTAGGTTGGGGTGGCTGACTCCTATTTATATTGATGTAACTATATCTCCCAAATAAGGAGATGACTCTAATTCAGGAAGGTGACCAAATTAGGATCAACCAAAATAGGAGAATCAACCCTGAAATAATATTCTCCTCACAATGATATTCCAAAATAGGATTCGCCCTATTTTAGGAATTACAAAGTCACACAGATCGCTGAGGTGGCACAATCTCAACAAATTATTTGTTAGAGTTAGGACGCTCAAGATATTATACACTCATCATCAAGTTTGGAATTAGGTTATATAATATCTCTAGCATAGGGATCAAACTCTAGTTCGACACACAAACCATTAAACACTACCGAGTCGGTCCCGACACGCGCAAACATATTATTAATATTCAACATTATTGTTATGTTAATTTAGCTCGTGCTTATTTAAGTGATTGTTATGTGTAAACCTATTTTGTATACATGCAGACTATTTTATTAATTAAAAATTCAAACAAAATTGTCTAGAAATAAACTCTAAAGATAGATAAAGACAAACCAATCAAAAAAACTTTTTATAATGTGATGAAACTGCTCAAAATTATTTTTCTCGTCGTCACGAGTCTATCTCTTGCATGTAGCGGTTCGGCAATTGGAGTCATTGAACTCATGCAAATTTTGTTCAAAGTTGTAAAACTCAAAATCTTTCATCCCCAAAATCTCTATCAATATTTCACTAAAACTTCCGATTAAGGTACTTTATCTTGTGCGCTTTTTAGCCTCGAGTCAACTGACGCTTTCGAATTCGAATTTCGTTGAGTGGATTGAAAGTTACGATTGTTTTAAGTTCGGTCATTTGAATGAAATGATTTTGGTCTTCATGCACCAAATTGGTCTGCAATTATAATTTTTTGATCTGCGTTTAAAATAGATATTCACATATCCAAAATATAACTGTACATAACATAATCGCATATCCAAATATTCAGATCAATGCAGCCTGAGATTACTACTCCAGCGGTCCAACTTGACGACTTCATGTGCAGGGACAAAGAAATTAAGGGAGCAACAACAGAACCTCGGGTGTTGCAGCAGGGAGGTCCCACCACGTACCTGGAAGCTCAGAAGAGACTCCCCCCTTCACAACCAATGATGGTCGAGCAGGGTACGAGGAAGACACCAACTTGGTGAGTATCTAAAGTAATGACCAAAGGGGACGATCAAGATCTCACGGTCCAGGTCTTCGAAAATGGGTTCTGAAAGCTCAGTCAAAAGTGCAATTCCTGGTACCACTGAGGTTCTATTTATGAAAAAATCAAGGGGGGGGGGGGGGGGGGGGGGGGGGGGGGGGGGGGGGGGGGGGGAGGGAGGGGGCTTATTTGTTGCCAGCCCTGCTCGACTATGCGACATTGAGAGGACATCGTCTGACTTCGGTGAGCATCTCCTATGATCGCCCACCTAACGAGTATTATCGGGGAAGCTCGCACATACTCGCCCAGACCTTCTACTGCTCCTGCTGGCTGAGTTGTCTTTGATCTTTGACTCCTGACTTCTTCTTTGACCTTTGACTTCGACTTCTGCCTACGTGGCTTGAACGAGTCCTACCCTCGAAGAATATGATTAATTATCGAGATATTCAATTTTAGAGGGTAACAACTCTACGTTGAAAGATGTGACCTTTTCTGTAAAAATATAGAGGGTAAATGATCAAAAATGCACTATGATATTTCAATTTTGTCTTTTGTAATAACTTTACATTGAAAAGAGTGCGTTACAATTTACCTTAAAATATCATAAAATAATTTAAAAAATCTCTTTTTTGAAAGAGATATTTTTGTAAACTAGTAAAAGTCAAGGGAGGTAACTGTAATCTTAAAGATATAAGATAAGCCTATATTCACTGAAGTAATATTGGCCGGGAAATATGGATGAAATGGAAGCACATATATTCCAACACTGAAGATATATGCATAAATCAATAATTTTCCATTGGTTCTTAATTCTTAATATTCTTTATTCCCAATAATTTCTAAAAAAGAAAATAAAATTCGCGGTGACAATAAGAGGTCAACATTTCTGCTATAATTATAGACTCATCCAGTCCGCCGTAGGCTCAGCTGAACCGATGAACCTAGCCTGAAAGCCCTCCCGGTGAAGGGTAGGTGAGATGCTTTTCAACCGTCACCGCATGCCACCGGATACCACCGGTGGTGAGGCGCGGAGCACCCGCTATTTCAGGTGAACGCGTCATCCTTATACGGGTCCGGCAACCGCCCCCCCTGCTATAAATAAGGGCCTGGGCCGAGAGAGAACAACCGTGAAAGAGTTCCCAGCATCGGAGAAGGAGAAAGAAGTGAAGCCATTTTTATCTCGTCATCTTCAAACTTAAGGTGAGCAATGAAATCATCACCATGGTTTTAAACTTTTAATCAGTATTTCCCCTTTTCCTTCATCACCATTGCTTCGCTTCTTACTATTTTTTCAAACATGTACTAGTAATTGACACGATCTAGGGTTTTGTGGCGATTGCGGTAGACTGGGCAAGATCTGGCGCGATGGATATGTTGATGACTAGTTTTGTTTGGGATTAATGCGATTTATTGTGCGATTAGTGACATTCGCCTTCTTTTTTTGTGATTTTTTGGTAAAGTAGTGGCTGGATCCATCCAGATCTGATTGTTTTTTACAATTTTTTTTACTGTTGCTTGTTCGGCTTTTGGATCTGACGAGTACATGATTTTCTGTTGGCTGATTGGCACGATTCCATCTCGGATCAAAATTTTACATCGAGGTTAGAGAAATTTCGAAGACATCCAATCTCACTGACGTCTTTGTTTACTTGTTTTACCATTAGATTATCAATTTTCATGGAACTTTTATTGCTCACGGTCTTTAACTTTTTATATCTTAATTACTCTGCAAGGATCTTCATAAGTTCTCTGTTAATTAATTGTAATCTTAAGTGAACTGTAGTTTTACATCATTTCATTTATGTACTTCATAGTAGTAGCTCTTCACTGCCAGATCTATTTATTCTTGAGTTCTTTCTGTCGGATCTTAACTGTTCAATTTTCTTATATCGTTAGAATTTGGGTGTAATTAGTTTACTACTTTCTTCATCTTTACTGCTGCAAATATTTTTGTCAGACATGTGCTTCCATCACCTCCATTCTTCCACAATTCATAGTCTCAGTTTTTCCTAATTTAGAAAAGTCATTTCTATGTTTAGTACGAAATTTCTGGATCTATTGCCTTACAATTTGTCATATCATTTAGTTTCTAATTTTGGATCAAGTATGACATCTTCCAATTCCTTCCCTCATGGAGATATTAACATGTTCTTTGTGTTTGCTCAGCTTCCGAAATGGCCGACACCTTTCTCTTCACCTCCGAGTCTGTGAACGAGGGTCACCCCGACAAGCTCTGCGACCAGATCTCCGATGCCATTCTCGACGCTTGCCTCGCCCAGGATCCTGACAGCAAGGTAGCCTGCGAGACCTGCACCAAAACCAACATGGTCATGGTCTTCGGAGAGATCACCACCAAGGCCAATGTTGACTACGAGAAGATTGTCCGCCAGACTTGCCGTACCATCGGATTCATCTCCGACGATGTTGGCCTGGACGCCGACAACTGCAAAGTTCTAGTGAACATCGAGCAGCAGTCCCCCGACATTGCCCAGGGCGTTCACGGTCACTTCACCAAGCGCCCCGAAGACATCGGTGCCGGCGACCAAGGCCACATGTTCGGGTACGCCACCGATGAGACTCCCGAATTGATGCCTCTCAGCCATGTGCTCGCTACCAAACTTGGGGCCCGGCTCACCGATGTTCGGAAGAACGGCACCTGCGCCTGGTTGCGGCCTGACGGCAAGACCCAGGTCACCGTTGAGTATCGCAATGACAGCGGAGCCATGGTTCCCATCCGTGTCCACACGGTTCTCATCTCCACGCAGCACGACGAGACTGTCACCAACGACGAGATCGCCGCCGACCTCCAGCAGCACGTCATCAAGCCGGTCATCCCAGCTCAGTTCCTCGACGAGAAGACCATCTTCCACCTCAATCCATCCGGCCGCTTCGTCATCGGCGGTCCTCACGGCGACGCTGGCCTCACCGGAAGGAAGATCATCATCGACACCTACGGTGGCTGGGGAGCCCACGGCGGCGGCGCCTTCTCCGGGAAGGATCCGACCAAGGTCGATCGCAGCGGCGCCTACATCGTGAGGCAGGCTGCCAAGAGCATCGTGGCCAGCGGGCTCGCGCGCCGCTGCATCGTTCAAGTTTCCTACGCAATCGGCGTGCCGGAACCTCTTTCCGTGTTCGTCGATTCGTACGGCACCGGCAGGATCCCCGACAAGGAGATTCTCAAGATCGTGAAGGAGAGCTTCGACTTCAGGCCGGGAATGATCAGCATCAACCTGGATCTCAAGAGGGGCGGCAACGGACGGTTTTTGAAGACGGCTGCGTACGGGCACTTCGGAAGGGACGATCCGGACTTCACCTGGGAGGTCGTGAAGCCCCTCAAGTGGGACAAGGCTGCCGCGGCGTAAGATTGAAGAAGATGATGTTCAGATCGCATCCATGGTTTGGTGTTTGAAGATCCCGGAGCTTCCTCTTCCTGGTCGTTTCTATATTATTTATTGTAGTTTTATGTTTCTTGCGTCTGTTTTTTTTTTTTAATGTTGGGAAAAATAATCCAAGTAAGAAACTATCTGCTGTAGTCCTCCTCTATATGGTGTAGAGGTGCGAGTTGGTTTAGGGGGGGTTGGGATATATTGCCTAATGATTGTGGGATTTAATTAAAACAAGTAATGTTTCTTATTGCCTAATGATTGTGGGATTTAATTAAAACAGGTAATGTTTCTTCTTATTCATGTTTTAAATCTCATATTCTCTTGAATTTCCTTTTCATTGTAGACTGAATTCATCCATCATCTAGGTATATATATATATATATGTGTTTGGTAACTGGGAAGAATTCAAGTTATTCAATCTATTCAATTGAAGATCTGCTCATCACCCAATCCCAATTTGGCCAGATTTTTGTGATACATCCTATATGGTGTTTTTTTTTAACTTTACATGTTTGGGTCACCCCCATCATTCACTACCTCGGTGGCACATGGAACCAAACAGATGCCCCCAAACTCTCCGTCTGGAGAGGAGCGCTTCAGCTCCGTTGCGGCCGGTGGTTGAGCGGGACAAAAGTGCTCACGGCTAGGCGGCGTTCTGGCCAGCGACAGAGGCTGGACAAAAGCAACTGAATCTCGTCGGCATCCCGTGCGTCGTTCTGCTGTGCGCCTCCGGTGTTCCCGTCCATCCTTCCGGGGATGCTGGCTCTTCACCCCCTGATGCTGGCTCTTCACCCTAATTGCCGCATGCAAAGCACTAGTTTTAAGGGTGTTTTTATAAGCAAATCACTATTAGCAAATATTTTTTTTTATTAGTAAATCATGACAATGTTCTTAAAAAAAAATTCTAAGCAATTATACTAATATTAAGTACCCCAAAATTGATGTTTTTTTGAACATTTTTTATATATAGTAAAATACACATAATTATCTGCCAAAAATTGATGTTCAAAAAGTGATGGCAACATAGAATGTAGGCAGTGAAACACGAGCCACGAGATCATATCACGGCATACTCTTTGCTCAGCTGAATTTTGCTATGACCTAATTATTTGATCGAAAGCTCTCTCCGAATAGTGATGAATCTGTCAATAGAAATTTCTAAGAAACTTTTTCAAATAATTGTATCTCGCTGCTATTTGTTGTTGAGTTCGCTAAGTGTAGGTATTTATTAATCCATGCCGAAACAAATCTAGAAACATGAGTGACCAACTTTGTCACTCCAAATTTTGTGAGCGGCGACCTCCTCTGCAACCGGCGACTTCGATCATCAAGATTCACGAGCTACTAATAGCCAAATCGGATTTGCCCCAAACAACACCCTTATTTAAAATACAGCTCATGTATACGATCAAAAGTTGAAACAATTGAAATCATATATGACAAAAAAATGATCATAAAAAGTTGTTCTATATATACGGCCGGAATATGCTCATATGCGATCATGATCATTGCAGCGCGTCAAGATTAAAAAAAATTGAAGTTTTGTCTTGATGTTGACTGAGAATGTGCCCCGAACAAAAAGTTGTACCTCCTCGGAAAATTTAATTTGTCACCGCCTACAATTATTTATTTTATGAACGCAGGTTGTAGATTCTGGCTTTGTTTGGGGGGACTTATTTTCATCGGTCAAGCGGTTACGACCGCATGAACCGAACCTTAATTAAGGTCTGGTTCATGCGGTTGTAACCGCTTGACCAGTAAAAATAAGTCCCCCCAAACGAAGCCTCTAGGAACGTGCAGTTAGAAATAGTTTTTCTCTCGATTTCTTCTATTTTTTAATTATTCAATTAAAAAAGGGCGATATGTTATTAGCAGTCATACGACGGCTATTCACAGTCCTAAAAATATCTAAAATGATTATTTGAAGTTCTAAAAATACTTAAATTCATTGCACTGTGAATATGAATGAACTACGTTTAGCCGTTATAGGACTGCATATAACATTGCCCTTAACAAAATATAGTTTTAAGTTGAAAAGCTATTTTAATTCAAGCACAATTGTTGTACATTCATAAGTCTTATTTTCTACAAATAGCTAAAACAGGCTCAAACATGTCAAAACCTCACCGTGGTCGTGTGCGGGGCCCGTTATTTGAGACCCGAGCGATATTTTAGTGCTGGCAATGTGAAACTGTGCTAACAAAGACCACATTTGTATGAGGTCGTAGCATTAATGATGGCCCATGCTTGACCACATTTTTATGATTACAGTAGTTATGGATTCCGTACTTGCAAAATTTTGGAAGGTAAGTTAGGGGAAGATGTACGACAATTCATTACATATTCGTTGCACCCTTATTTAATTCGAGATAACTAGATCGAAATTAGAATCAATCACCATATGTTTGAAATATTGAGAGGAATAAAGTGCATGTTATTCTTCCTTTAAAGAAGTATTTAAAGGACTACAAAGATTCGCGCAACATGAATAGTTAATGTGAGACTAAACTCATACACACATATCTAAAAAATTGAGTACGCAGACTGCAATACAACATTAACTCAATGTGATGACTCCAAGACCATAATCAAATCATTTTACCAAAGCTCCATTGATTGCACACCATTCATTTTTGTCTCCTCTTCCATTGCATCATTATCCTATTTGATACCCTAATTGTGGCTAAAGGATGAAAGAATGTGTGTTACTTCTGCCATAAGAAAAGAATATATGTAATAATTAGGTGTGTGATGTAAAGTATGTGTGAGGACAAATTAAAAAGGGATAAGATTTCTTACTGACTTCTACGACACGCCACAAAAATTTATATCTTATCTTAAGAGATACGAAAACTCACTTTACTTCAACGACATGCCACGATTATTGACCAATCTGATGAGGTATTTTCTCTTAAGTGTGAAAGGGGCTAGCCACCTTTTGACCATGATTTTCAAGCATGTGTTTCATGCAAGTGTGAAAAGGGGTAGCCGCCTTTGACTAAGAAATCAACATGTGATCTTAAAGGAAGCTTCTAGGAAAGTGCCCAGAGGAAGCTTCATGACATGTGCTTTTGACCGAGGGAAGCTTCATGCACATGCTATCTACCACCATCTACCCCTTGGTTTTGGCCTTATAAATAGGCATGAAGGAGGAGGGGTAAGGCATCCACTTCTCTCCCATCTCAAGCATTGAAAGAGTTTCTAGAGAGGCCTTTGTGGCAAGTGTCTTAGTTTGGGGAGAGCTTTCAGACGTCTCTGCGACGTTGACGAGAAATACTTCGCCTACACAGATTGGATCTGGAGCAGACTTGGGCAAGGATTCGAAGAGGCATCTTGGAGAGGATTTGTGTAATCCGTCTCGTCCGCCACTGTCGGTAACTTGCAACTTTTTGCTACTGTTTATTGTGTATTATTGTGTGGTGCGAAGTTGGTGAAGATCCTGTGTGGATCGAGGAGGGAAAGCCTTGTAATTGCCTATCTGTTTTACACATTTTTAGTGGCGGCTTTCCGGGTTGGACTCCGATCGTCCCGTGGTTTTCACCCTATTGGGTTTCCACGTTATATCTGTGTGTCACCTTTATTGTTGTTATTTTGTGCTGTATTTTTGGTTGTGTATCGGCATACCGCTAAGCGGTCGTGTAGGTACTTGCTCGAACTAATTTGCAGGTGCTCTGGTCGGGCTTGCGTGCTCTCGAGCCCAACAAGTGGTATCAAAGCGAGGTTCATTATCAGAGCTGGTATCGGGCTGACCTATTTGGGATTCGAGACGAGTCGATCAGATATTTCGGGTTAGTGATCGGGTGCGGTAGGTGACGACCATTGGTCCGCTCCCTATCCTCTTTGATTCCTTTCTTGGAAATAGTCGGCTCAAAGAACTGAGGTCAGTCCGATCAGTGACAGAGCACGATGGAGTCTACATCGGGTTCAGGCTCCGATCAAATGGTGAAATTAAACGGCGCGAACTATCACCAGTGGCACTTACTGATGGAAGATCTCATCTACGTCAAGGGCTGACATACTCCTATCTTTGAGGAGATGCCTAAAGACATGGATCCAAATAAGTGGAAGGTGGAGCACCGGAAGTTATGCGGATTCATCAGACGGTTCGTGGAACCAAACATCTACAATCATGTCGCGAGTATCGTTGACGCGAAAATCCTTTTGAAGACCTTGGAAACATTGTATGCCAAGAGTACTGGCATCAACAAGCTATATCTACTGAAGAAGCTGGGGGAGTTCAGATACAGAGAGGGATCCCCTATCTTGGATCATGTGAATGAGTTCCAAGGTATTATTGATCAACTTACTGCTATGAAGGTGACCTTCGGGGACGAGGTCGATGCACTATGGTTGCTGAAGTCTCTTCCAGACTCTTGGGAGATGGTTAGAGTTTCTCTAATCAACTCCTCTCCCGGGGGGATTATTACTATGGAAATTGCCAAGAGTGGCATCCTGAACGAAGAGGTGAGAAGAAAGTCTCAAGGGATATCAGACTCTTCTTCACGAGCTGACATCCTCTACACTGAGCCCAGGGGGAGAGGCAGGAGCAAGAGTAGAGAAAGGAAGAGCGAGAGAGGACAAAGCAGGGGGAAGTCCAAGTCACGTTATCAAAACGTGGAGTGCCACTATTGTCATAAGAATGGGCATATTCAGAAGTTCTGTTATTCTCTAAAGAATGACGAAAAGAAGAAAGGAGTGGCTACTGATGATAGGAAGGAGAGTCACACTGCAGCTCTTGCATCTACAGAGGACGATGTCATCATTGTTGGAGATGACGTCACAGCTGCACTCTCTTGTGATGACCGAAGCTGGATTGTTGATTCGGGTGCTTCTGCACATGTCTCCCACAACAGAGCGTTGTTTGCCACCTATACGACTCACGACTGTGGAGTGCTTAGGATGTGCAATGGTGACACGTCGAAAGTCATCGGGAGGGGAGACATGCACCTGAAGACGAGCACTGGAGGATTGCTAATCCTAAGAGATGTGCAACATGTTCCTGACATTCGCTTCAACCTAATTTCAATTGGAAAACTAGGTGATAAGGGACACTTAAGTGTCTTTGGTGGAAATTTTTGGAAGCTGATCAAGGGGTCGCTAGTAGTGGCCAGAGGTTATAGAGAGACTGGTTTATACTACATGGAGGGGAGGCCTGAAGCTGCTCAGGTCAACACTGTCAGAGATGGAGCATCCACCTCTTTATGGCACAGGAGATTGTGTCACATCAGCCAGAAAGGGCTAGGATGTCTCTCCAAGAAGCAGATGATCACTGATCTATCTGAGGATCAGTTGGAGAGATGCGATCATTGTATGGCTGGAAAGCAGAATAAAGTTTCATTCAGCCACAGCTCCACCAGGAGATCCGAGCCACTAGAGCTCGTACATACTGATGTCTGCGGGCCACTGAAGGTCCAGACGAGAGGAGGAGCGTCTTACTTCGTGACGTTCATTGATGACTATTCGAGAAAACTTTGGGTCTATGCTATTAAGACCAAAGGTGAGGTTCTCGACACTTTTCGGAGATTCCACGCTGAGGTGGAGAGGCAATCTGGGAAGAAGTTAAAGTGCATCAGGTCCGACAATGGGGGAGAGTTTATTGGTCCTTTTGATGAGTATTGCAGAGAGCAAGGGATCAGACATGAAAAGACTCCGCCCAAGACGCCGCAGCTAAATGGCGTAGCTGAAAGGATGAACAGGACCTTGATGGAGAGGGTGAGGTGCATGCTATCTGAGTCAAAGCTACCTGATATGTTTTGGGGTGAGGCTTTATACACAGCTGCACACGTCATCAACCTATCTCCCAGTTATGCATTGCAGGAGGATATTCCTGATAAAGTCTGGTATGGGAAGGACCCTTCGTATAGTCACTTGAGGGTCTTCGGCTGCAAAGCCTTTGTGCACATCCCTCGGGATGAAAGATCGAAGTTAGATTCTAAGACCCGTCAATGCATATTTTTGGGATATGGACGCAGCGGCGAGTTTGGCTACAGGTTCTTTGATCCAGTTGAGAAGAAGCTTGTACGCAGTCGCGATGCCATATTTTGTGAGGATCAGACTATGCTTGATCCTGAAAAGACTGAGAAGGCTGACTCTCACACTGATGAAGAATCTCCTATGACTGGAGGTGACGATACTGAGGAGGCCGCAGAGCCTGATCTAGTGCAGGGCGTTGAGCCACTTCCAGGCCATGAGGACATGAATGATGGCGAGCCTATAGAGGACATCATTGATGATGTGCCCATACCAGCAGCTGAGCTCGCTCCACGGAGGTCTGATCGAGTCAGACAACCATCTTCGAGATACTCTGCTACTGAGTATATTTTGTTGACTGATGCGGGGGAGCCCGAGTGCTTTGATGAAGCAGTGCAGAGCTCAGAGAAGAAAGAGTGGATGGTTGCTATGCAAGAGGAGATGCAGTCTCTGCATGAGAACCATACTTATGAGTTGGTACGATTGCCTAAGGGCAAGAAGGCTCTGAAGAATCGATGGATTTTTAGAGTAAAGCAGGGAGACCCCTCGACACCACTCAGATACAAGGCAAGATTAGTGGTGAAGGGTTTCAGTCAGAAACAAGGAGTTGATTTTTATGAGATCTTCTCTCCTGTTGTGAAGATGCCGTCTATCCGGGTTGTTCTTGGTCTTGCTGCAAGGCTAGACCTGGAGATTGAGCAGATGGATGTCAAGACCGCCTTTCTGCATGACGATCTTGAGGAGGAGCTTTATATGGAGCAGCCTGAAGGTTTTAAGGTGAAAGAGAAGGAGAGCCTAGTCTGTCGCCTGAAGAAGAGTTTGTATGGCCTGAAGCAGGCCCCGCGACAGTGGTACAAGAAGTTCGATGCTTTTATGGGGGAGATCGACTTCAGGAGGACCACCCTTGATCACTGCGTGTTTGTGAAGCAGTACGCTCCAGAGGATTTCATTATTTTACTCCTTTATGTTGACGACATGTTGATAGTCGGGAGGAGCACTACGCGCATTACCGAGCTGAAGCGGCAATTGAGCTCCACATTTGCGATGAAGGACTTGGGAGCTGCGAGGACCATCCTAGGGATGCATATTCGGAGAGATAGATGCTCCAAGTTACTTTGGTTATCGCAGGAAAGATATATCAGGAAGGTGCTACAGAGATTTAGTATGGATCAGGCGAAGAAGGTGAGCACGCCGCTTGCAGCTCACTTCAGACTTACCGCTGACCAGTGCCCGAGCACACCTGAAGAGAAAGAGGAGATGCAGAAGGTCCCATATGCTTCTGCCGTTGGCAGTCTTATGTATGTCATAGTATGCACTCGCCCTGATATAGCGCATGCTGTTGGTACTGTTAGTAGGTTTCTCTCCAATCCTGGGAGAGAACATTGGAGCGCTGTCAAGTGGATTCTAAGGTGCCTACATGGGACGTCAGAATTGACGTTAAGGTTTGGAGATAGTGAGCCAGAGCTTCTAGGCTACACTGATGCTGATATGACTGGAGATTTGGACTCCGAAGATCGACCTCTGGGTACTTGATCCTATTTGCTGGGGGAGCTGTTTCGTGGCAGTCAAGACTACAGAAGTGCGTTGCACTATCGACTACGGAGGCAGAGTTTATTGCAGTCACTGAGGCAGGAAAAGAGCTTCTTTGGATGAAGCGTTTCATCAAAGAATTGGGTTTCACTCAGGAGCGCTACACACTCTTATGTGACAGTCAGAGCGCGATTCATTTAGGGAAGAACCCCACCTTCCACTCGAGATCCAAACATATTGATACGCGGTATCATTGGATACGCGATACTCTAGAGCAGAGAGAGCTGGATTTGCAGAAGGTGCACACAGATGACAATGGAGCGGATATGCTTAGGAAGACTGTGTCGAGGGGGAAGTTCGAACATTGTGTGAGGATCGCTGGCATGGCGATCTCTTCCACATAAATGCAAAGGGGATAAATTGTTGGGTACAGTTCCCGTCCTTTGTGGAGAAAACTGTGGATTTGAGTTTTACTAACTCGAACTTGGTGGTGCTGGATCTATCGACATATGGAGGAGACATGAAGGTCTGACCAAATGAAGATAATTAGAAGGACACATTTTTCACTTAGTCGAAAATGGGGAGATTTGATGAGGTATTTTCTCCTAAGTGTGAAGGGGCTAGCCACCTTTTGACCATGATTTTCAAGCATGTGTTTCATGCAAGTGTGAAAAGGGGTAGCCGCCTTTGACTAAGAAATCAACATGTGATCTTAAAGGAAGCTTCTAGGAAAGTGCCCAGAGGAAGCTTCATGACATGTGCTTTTGACCGAGGGAAGCTTCATGGAAGCTTCATGCACATGCTATCTACCACCATCTACCCCTTGGTTTTGGCCTTATAAATAGGCATGAAGGAGGAGGGGTAAGGCATCCACTTCTCTCCCATCTCAAGCATTGAAAGAGTTTCTAGAGAGGCCTTTGTGACAAGTGTCTTAGTTTGGGGAGAGCTTTCGGACGTCTCTGCGACGTTGACGAGGAATACTTCGCCCACACAGATTGGATCTGGAGCAGACTTGGGCAAGGATTCGAAGAGGCATCTTGGAGAGGATTTGTGTAATCCGTCTCGTCCGCCACTGTCGGTAACTTGCAACTTTTTGCTACTGTTTATTGTGTATTATTGTGTGGTGCGAAGTTGGTGAAGATCCTGTGTGGATCGAGGAGGGAAAGCCTTGTAATTGCCTATCTGTTTTACACATTTTTAGTGACGGCTTTCCGGGTTGGACTCCGATCGTCCCGTGGTTTTCACCCTATTGGGTTTCCACGTTATATCTGTGTGTCACCTTTATTGTTGTTATTTTGTGCTGTATTTTTGGTTGTGTATCGGCATACCGCTAAGCGGTCGTGTAGGTACTTGCTCGAACTAATTTGCAGGTGCTCTGGTCGGGCTTGCGTGCTCTCGAGCCCAACAAGTGGTATCAAAGCGAGGTTCATTATCAGAGCTGGTATCGGGCTGACCTATTTGGGATTCGAGACGAGTCGATCAGATATTTCGGGTTAGTGATCGGGTGCGGTAGGTGACGACCATTGGTCCGCTCCCTATCCTCTTTGATTCCTTTCTTGGAAATAGTCGGCTCAAAGAACTGAGGTCAGTCCGATCAGTGACAGAGCACGATGGAGTCTACATCGGGTTCAGGCTCCGATCAAATGGTGAAATTAAACGGCGCGAACTATCACCAGTGGCACTTACTGATGGAAGATCTCATCTACGTCAAGGGCTGACATACTCCTATCTTTGAGGAGATGCCTAAAGACATGGATCCAAATAAGTGGAAGGTGGAGCACCGGAAGTTATGCGGATTCATCAGACGGTTCGTGGAACCAAACATCTACAATCATGTCGCGAGTATCGTTGACGCGAAAATCCTTTTGAAGACCTTGGAAACATTGTATGCCAAGAGTACTGGCATCAACAAGCTATATCTACTGAAGAAGCTGGGGGAGTTCAGATACAGAGAGGGATCCCCTATCTTGGATCATGTGAATGAGTTCCAAGGTATTATTGATCAACTTACTGCTATGAAGGTGACCTTCGGGGACGAGGTCGATGCACTATGGTTGCTGAAGTCTCTTCCAGACTCTTGGGAGATGGTTAGAGTTTCTCTAATCAACTCCTCTCCCGGGGGGATTATTACTATGGAAATTGCCAAGAGTGGCATCCTGAACGAAGAGGTGAGAAGAAAGTCTCAAGGGATATCAGACTCTTCTTCACGAGCTGACATCCTCTACACTGAGCCCAGGGGGAGAGGCAGGAGCAAGAGTAGAGAAAGGAAGAGCGAGAGAGGACAAAGCAGGGGGAAGTCCAAGTCACGTTATCAAAACGTGGAGTGCCACTATTGTCATAAGAATGGGCATATTCAGAAGTTCTGTTATTCTCTAAAGAATGACGAAAAGAAGAAAGGAGTGGCTACTGATGATAGGAAGGAGAGTCACACTGCAGCTCTTGCATCTACAGAGGACGATGTCATCATTGTTGGAGATGACGTCACAGCTGCACTCTCTTGTGATGACCGAAGCTGGATTGTTGATTCGGGTGCTTCTGCACATGTCTCCCACAACAGAGCGTTGTTTGCCACCTATACGACTCACGACTGTGGAGTGCTTAGGATGTGCAATGGTGACACGTCGAAAGTCATCGGGAGGGGAGACATGCACCTGAAGACGAGCACTGGAGGATTGCTAATCCTAAGAGATGTGCAACATGTTCCTGACATTCGCTTCAACCTAATTTCAATTGGAAAACTAGGTGATAAGGGACACTTAAGTGTCTTTGGTGGAAATTTTTGGAAGCTGATCAAGGGGTCGCTAGTAGTGGCCAGAGGTTATAGAGAGACTGGTTTATACTACATGGAGGGGAGGCCTGAAGCTGCTCAGGTCAACACTGTCAGAGATGGAGCATCCACCTCTTTATGGCACAGGAGATTGTGTCACATCAGCCAGAAAGGGCTAGGATGTCTCTCCAAGAAGCAGATGATCACTGATCTATCTGAGGATCAGTTGGAGAGATGCGATCATTGTATGGCTGGAAAGCAGAATAAAGTTTCATTCAGCCACAGCTCCACCAGGAGATCCGAGCCACTAGAGCTCGTACATACTGATGTCTGCGGGCCACTGAAGGTCCAGACGAGAGGAGGAGCGTCTTACTTCGTGACGTTCATTGATGACTATTCGAGAAAACTTTGGGTCTATGCTATTAAGACCAAAGGTGAGGTTCTCGACACTTTTCGGAGATTCCACGCTGAGGTGGAGAGGCAATCTGGGAAGAAGTTAAAGTGCATCAGGTCCGACAATGGGGGAGAGTTTATTGGTCCTTTTGATGAGTATTGCAGAGAGCAAGGGATCAGACATGAAAAGACTCCGCCCAAGACGCCGCAGCTAAATGGCGTAGCTGAAAGGATGAACAGGACCTTGATGGAGAGGGTGAGGTGCATGCTATCTGAGTCAAAGCTACCTGATATGTTTTGGGGTGAGGCTTTATACACAGCTGCACACGTCATCAACCTATCTCCCAGTTATGCATTGCAGGAGGATATTCCTGATAAAGTCTGGTATGGGAAGGACCCTTCGTATAGTCACTTGAGGGTCTTCGGCTGCAAAGCCTTTGTGCACATCCCTCGGGATGAAAGATCGAAGTTAGATTCTAAGACCCGTCAATGCATATTTTTGGGATATGGACGCAGCGGCGAGTTTGGCTACAGGTTCTTTGATCCAGTTGAGAAGAAGCTTGTACGCAGTCGCGATGCCATATTTTGTGAGGATCAGACTATGCTTGATCCTGAAAAGACTGAGAAGGCTGACTCTCACACTGATGAAGAATCTCCTATGACTGGAGGTGACGATACTGAGGAGGCCGCAGAGCCTGATCTAGTGCAGGGCGTTGAGCCACTTCCAGGCCATGAGGACATGAATGATGGCGAGCCTATAGAGGACATCATTGATGATGTGCCCATACCAGCAGCTGAGCTCGCTCCACGGAGGTCTGATCGAGTCAGACAACCATCTTCGAGATACTCTGCTACTGAGTATATTTTGTTGACTGATGCGGGGGAGCCCGAGTGCTTTGATGAAGCAGTGCAGAGCTCAGAGAAGAAAGAGTGGATGGTTGCTATGCAAGAGGAGATGCAGTCTCTGCATGAGAACCATACTTATGAGTTGGTACGATTGCCTAAGGGCAAGAAGGCTCTGAAGAATCGATGGATTTTTAGAGTAAAGCAGGGAGACCCCTCGACACCACTCAGATACAAGGCAAGATTAGTGGTGAAGGGTTTCAGTCAGAAACAAGGAGTTGATTTTTATGAGATCTTCTCTCCTGTTGTGAAGATGCCGTCTATCCGGGTTGTTCTTGGTCTTGCTGCAAGGCTAGACCTGGAGATTGAGCAGATGGATGTCAAGACCGCCTTTCTGCATGACGATCTTGAGGAGGAGCTTTATATGGAGCAGCCTGAAGGTTTTAAGGTGAAAGAGAAGGAGAGCCTAGTCTGTCGCCTGAAGAAGAGTTTGTATGGCCTGAAGCAGGCCCCCGCGACAGTGGTACAAGAAGTTCGATGCTTTTATGGGGGAGATCGACTTCAGGAGGACCACCCTTGATCACTGCGTGTTTGTGAAGCAGTACGCTCCAGAGGATTTCATTATTTTACTCCTTTATGTTGACGACATGTTGATAGTCGGGAGGAGCACTACGCGCATTACCGAGCTGAAGCGGCAATTGAGCTCCACATTTGCGATGAAGGACTTGGGAGCTGCGAGGACCATCCTAGGGATGCATATTCGGAGAGATAGATGCTCCAAGTTACTTTGGTTATCGCAGGAAAGATATATCAGGAAGGTGCTACAGAGATTTAGTATGGATCAGGCGAAGAAGGTGAGCACGCCGCTTGCAGCTCACTTCAGACTTACCGCTGACCAGTGCCCGAGCACACCTGAAGAGAAAGAGGAGATGCAGAAGGTCCCATATGCTTCTGCCGTTGGCAGTCTTATGTATGTCATGGTATGCACTCGCCCTGATATAGCGCATGCTGTTGGTACTGTTAGTAGGTTTCTCTCCAATCCTGGGAGAGAACATTGGAGCGCTGTCAAGTGGATTCTAAGGTGCCTACATGGGACGTCAGAATTGACGTTAAGGTTTGGAGATAGTGAGCCAGAGCTTCTAGGCTACACTGATGCTGATATGACTGGAGATTTGGACTCCGAAGATCGACCTCTGGGTACTTGATCCTATTTGCTGGGGGAGCTGTTTCGTGGCAGTCAAGACTACAGAAGTGCGTTGCACTATCGACTACGGAGGCAGAGTTTATTGCAGTCACTGAGGCAGGAAAAGAGCTTCTTTGGATGAAGCGTTTCATCAAAGAATTGGGTTTCACTCAGGAGCGCTACACACTCTTATGTGACAGTCAGAGCGCGATTCATTTAGGGAAGAACCCCACCTTCCACTCGAGATCCAAACATATTGATACGCGGTATCATTGGATACGCGATACTCTAGAGCAGAGAGAGCTGGATTTGCAGAAGGTGCACACAGATGACAATGGAGCGGATATGCTTAGGAAGACTGTGTCGAGGGGGAAGTTCGAACATTGTGTGAGGATCGCTGGCATGGCGATCTCTTCCACATAAATGCAAAGGGGATAAATTGTTGGGTACAGTTCCCGTCCTTTGTGGAGAAAACTGTGGATTTGAGTTTTACTAACTCGAACTTGGTGGTGCTGGATCTATCGACATATGGAGGAGACATGAAGGTCTGACCAAATGAAGATAATTAGAAGGACACATTTTTCACTTAGTCGAAAATGGGGAGATTTGATGAGGTATTTTCTCCTAAGTGTGAAGGGGCTAGCCACCTTTTGACCATGATTTTCAAGCATGTGTTTCATGCAAGTGTGAAAAGGGGTAGCCGCCTTTGACTAAGAAATCAACATGTGATCTTAAAGGAAGCTTCTAGGAAAGTGCCCAGAGGAAGCTTCATGACATGTGCTTTTGACCGAGGGAAGCTTCATGGAAGCTTCATGCACATGCTATCTACCACCATCTACCCCTTGGTTTTGGCCTTATAAATAGGCATGAAGGAGGAGGGGTAAGGCATCCACTTCTCTCCCATCTCAAGCATTGAAAGAGTTTCTAGAGAGGCCTTTGTGACAAGTGTCTTAGTTTGGGGAGAGCTTTCGGACGTCTCTGCGACGTTGACGAGGAATACTTCGCCCACACAGATTGGATCTGGAGCAGACTTGGGCAAGGATTCGAAGAGGCATCTTGGAGAGGATTTGTGTAATCCGTCTCGTCCGCCACTGTCGGTAACTTGCAACTTTTTGCTACTGTTTATTGTGTATTATTGTGTGGTGCGAAGTTGGTGAAGATCCTGTGTGGATCGAGGAGGGAAAGCCTTGTAATTGCCTATCTGTTTTACACATTTTTAGTGACGGCTTTCCGGGTTGGACTCCGATCGTCCCGTGGTTTTCACCCTATTGGGTTTCCACGTTATATCTGTGTGTCACCTTTATTGTTGTTATTTTGTGTTGTATTTTTGGTTGTGTATCGGCATACCGCTAAGCGGTCGTGCAGGTACTTGCTCGAACTAATTTGCAGGTGCTCTGGTCGGGCTTGCGTGCTCTCTAGCCCAACACAATCTCCTATGCTATCTTATGATTAAGTCTTTGGTAAACATCATGCTTTTATGTAAGATTGAATGTTACATGTCAAAATAGTGCACTACCGCACTCCACTTATTTCACCACACTCTTTGGGCAAGTATTGCAATCGGGTCCCGGACAGTCCAAGACTAATAAGAAGCAGCCACGTCATATACAACCTCTGTGCATGAGTCCGAGCTGTCCACATGGCCGCTCGTCATTCGTCACCCAATGTATTGAGGTCACAATAAAATCTTCTTAAGTTCCTAAATCTCCACCAACATCTCAATCATATTATACTCCAAAAAGCACATGTACTGATGTACATGCCGTATTTCTTTCCCAAATCTATTTTAATTTCTACCCATCAGAAACATCAGAGTCATGCTACACAAGTCATAGAACCTCCTTTGGTTCACCAACTTGTGCCTAAAATCTTCGATCCTTTCCACAATGATTAATCTCCTTACAGAATGATCATTTTTTTTACTCTGAGGATAACTATAAGTCACGAGATCCCGACTTTCCTATTAACCTTCAGGAGATACGTGTGAGTCCAAAAAGATGCTCGCGCCATAATTTGAAAAATTTCGACGAGCTTGATATAATTTAATCTCTCACGCGGGAGATAAATCTACTCTATTTTAATGATTTGTTTAGTTGATTAGCCTCTAGTTATGCACAAGCTTATTGGTGATATAGGTCAACCCACTATATGATGCCTCTTACTCTGTTAAAATACCCAATTTCATTGACCTTTTATTATAAGCCTCCACTCTCCAACTCCACCTCATATATTATTGGTCCATTTTATTTAAAAGAAAATTTGAGGCCAATCAACAATAAGCCTCAAGACATGTCTACACATTTTGGACTTTTTTTTCTCTCTCTATAATGCATAATTATGATCTTAATTATATATATATATATTTATTAATCTAAACTCCTAAGTCTCAAAATATTTCCTGATTTGGCTAAGTAGAGATCATGATTGCCACATTGGTGAAGCTCCCTAGAGTCTCAAGAGTGCTTTAGCACGATTATATTTAATTTTGGAATTATAAATGAATATTTAACCACTACCAATAATGCACTATAAATTAATTTTTAAGAGTTTTTCATTATTATAATTTAAAATTACAAGTTACAAGGGGGAGGTTTTTGTAATTTCAAAAAGATAGATGGGTGCTACTAGGGAAGGAAAATGTCGATCTATGTGAAAAGTAGTACGAAAATATGAAAACATATTTTTAACTTTTTTTGGAGGTGGGAGGGTTCACAGTTTTCCAAAAAGACGTGAAAACACATTTTTGACGCCAAACACCTCCAAAATAACGGTGAAAGTGAGAATAAAACTTTTTCACGCAGCCATTGTCGCAGACAGAGCCTTAGGCTCTGTTTGACGCGGTGGTTATGAACCGTCGTTCGTGATCGCCCAACCTCGCCTAAGAAATTGTTTCAACTTTTATGTTCAAAACTAGTTTGTTTTCTTGGTGACTGTCATAACCATTGTCATGCCAAACATACATTCTATAATTGTGGTGTTTTTGCCTAAACTTGCCAGAGCAAAAACGTCGCGCCAAACAAAGCCTCAGTCCTTAACTTCATTTTTTTCGTCGCTCCCTGCGTTGACTTCCATTTTTCTCTCTCTTATTATATTGCTTTAGAGTTTACTTCATGTAATTAGATTGAGAATTTCTTTTCCCTTTGCTCATCCACTCCCCTTTATGCTGATGAAAAAAAGAATTTAAAAGGGGGGAAGACATAAGGATAATGATAGGCATTTTATCATTTTCTAAGCAAAAAAAAAATCTTAATATTTAAGGCTTGGTATTTAAGATTTCTTTAGTACATCACAATGGAACCAAATCCACATTAAAAAATTATTTTGATTCCTTCTCCATCTGTAGGTTTGGATTCCATTGATTTTGTTTCTTGCCAATGAAAATAATGTAGAAATAGGGTTATTTGCATAATTACAGCTTGCACCCCCTCTAACTTTCAAAATTACAAAAATAACCCCCTCAATGTTTATATTTCATAACATCCCTGCACGAAATACCCCCCTCGGAGTAAATCTTCAAGAGGGTCTTTTTGTTCATGGATGTTATGAAATGTAAAACATTGAGGGGGTGTTTTTTGTAATTTCGAAAGTTAGATGGATGCGAGCTGTAATTACGCAAATTATTTTTTAAATGAGTACAATACTACAAAAATCATTTTTTTCCCTTGAAACAAACCTTCAACACACTACTTTGCAGTTTGCACCAAATGTCCTTCTAATTTACACAATTGCCCTTCTAACATTATACATCTTATGTAAGGATATTCTGTAACATTAAGTCAGCAAGCATCCATCTAAGATAACCCTAAATACCTCTGTGAAGCCTTTCTGCTATAAAATCGACCGGTAGAGCGCCGAAAGGAACCGGGGATTCTCGCTCTTCGCAGAAATCGTTATCTTCTTCGTCGTATTCGCCGTCCTCTTCAGCTTCATCCGCGGTATATTTAGTTTCAGCAGCCGCGTCATTCGCTCCGCCGCCCGATATAATCAAGGCGGGATAAGAGTGATCGGCCGCCTGCGACAAGCCTCCGAATTCTTCAACTCTCTCGAGCAGAGAATCTGGGCTGAGTTCCGTCTCATCGAGCAGCAATGCCCGGTTTGATTCCAGAGCTCTCGTCCACAATGACACCATTTTCGAGCCCGATGCTACCTCGTTGGCCGTCGATTCGCCGTCGCCGTCATCTGCAGATGGGCACGCTAAGAAGTACAAAATCATACATACTATGGAAGATTTTTTATGTTCTTTACAAAAAGAAAAAAATTTAGGTGGGTTTCTCTCACCTACAATCGCGCACATCAAACCGTCGGTTCTCTGTGATTGATCGAAATACTGTCGTATTTGTCAATTAAAAATACTGTCAGTATTCCGCGAAAATAGATCCGCCGTAGGATGCCAGATCATACGGCTGTATTTAATCTCCCACCTAAAACTAGGTGGAGAACGCACCTAAAAATCTCTCTTAAAAAAGTTTAAAACTTTAAATGCAATTTTAAATAGAGTTTGTTAATAAGATATTTTATTATTTGGAATCATTTACACACATTTAAGTCGATTCAAATAATTGCATCAACTTAATAATAGACTTAAATGATCTAAATGATATCAAATAGATAAATTTTCTAAAATAAACCTTATTCAAAATTATACTTCCAAGCAACAACACAACAACAACAACAACAGAACCCATATAGTCCCCAATCATTGGGGGTATGGGCGGGGAAGATTGGAAACAGACCTAACCTTTGGCCCTATGCCCAAAGTGGCTTCTCTCAGAGGAGAAAGACCGAACCTTTGACAATAGATGCACAAAGTGGCTGCTCACAGATTACCACTGAAATAGTGGCCCCCTATACCGTCACGTTTGCTGCGGAATCATGCCCTCAAATCAAAGCCAAAGACATCAGAGAGGGCAGACTCAAGAATCCATTTTGATTTATGTGCACATAACCATGCTTCCTTCATTCAGCATCCAGAGCATTGGTCTTGCACTTATCAAAATTATACTTCCAAGCAATTAAAAAAAAAAACTAGAAAATAAATAATACATAGTAAGCGGAAATTTTGTGCCGCAAGCGCGCCTAAGAATTTCGCTTATGTTTATGCCCTAAAATATGGGTAGATCGTTAAGGCTCCTACGCTTTTGGAATGGTCACTTTGATTGTTTGCCAACCTTAATTTGGTCCCTTCTAATCTAGACAATCTTATTTTTTGGAGGGGAATTATTACAAAACTTCCCCTGAAAGTTAGCATAATTACAGGTTGCACCACTCTTACTTTTGAGATTACAAAAACCTCCCCTGAAGTTTACATTTCGTAACATCAATGCACAAAAAATACCCCTCGGAGTCGATTTTCAGGGGGGTATTTTTGTGCATGGATGTTATGAAATGTAAACTTCGGGGAATGTTTTTGTAATTACAAAAGATTCAAATTTATCGTAAAATGGGTACCTCGATTTCAAATAAGTTGATTATTACTGAATTTTGTGAAACCATTAATGGATCATTCACCGTTACAAAATTTTGTAACGATTAGCATTTTCCAACGAACATTGTATTTATGCGAGCATTACTTCATCGCGGATTTCTAACATGCTTCACTCCGTAGATCGATGAAATGACAGCAACTTCAGCAATGTTTAGAAGGAAATTAGGTCAAGATCACAAGACAAGTAACTGGTTAGAAGGAAATTTCACTAAGGGAAAAAAGATCTAAGAAATGTGTTATAATGGCTGATCAAAGGTGCTATTTTTATTGTTTGTCCTGTACTCTTGATGCCAAAATGCATCAGGAGCTCAAGACATAATATTTTCCTACGAAAAGTGGGGAAATTTGGTACATACAGTGGAGTCAGTGGTGTGGGACACTCCCTGCGAGACCAAACATTGCCTACTAGGGTTCGGGGAATTCTCCCAAAACCCGCGGCGAGGCAGCAGTTCGCGGCCTGTATCAGGAAGTCGTGATTCTAACATGCAGAAAAAAATACATGAAAACTAATATGGCTGGATATAGTGGAGTAGCTTAAGAGAGGAAAATCTCATAGAAAAATAATTTTTTGTAGAAAAAAAATACTCTGCATGAGAATACACAGCCATGGCAGTAAGATCTAAGCATATATCAAAAGCATGTTCCTTTTACTCATCTTTTAAGAGGGTTACTGATGCAGTGGCAGGTCGACTCGAGGTGAACACGCTAAATGCGTTCCTAAATGCAATGTGGTATGATGTAAATGCAAGAGAAGGTCCGCATGAAAATTAGCAACAATAATTAATTACTATAAAACTAACAAGGGCACAAACATTCACAAACTTTAATTAAAGATAAAAAAGCTTTGTTCACGAAGCGACCGAGGCGCAAATATTTTAAGTGCGAGCGGAATAAGCCCTGCAAGTCAAACAAAAGCCAGTACTAATAGCAAATAGCAAAAAATATTCACTACAGGTAAAGTGCCCAAATACACAATGATAGAAGACAAACTCCAAACTACAACTTACTCGTGCAGGCGGCGAAATAACAGTGGTCAGTTGTGGGCATCCGAGTTTGCTGCGATCTCGGGAGGTGTCGGGAGAGTGGTTCCGGGGCTGGCGAGGCTCGGGTAGAGGAAGGAAGTGGGTTGGGGCATGGAAAGCTGGTCTGATTGTGCTGGAGGGTCACGACGAGGGGTATGTTGAGTCTGGCGGTAGTGAGAAGCTACGGGGAGGGTAGGGGAGGGGAAGGGTTAAGGCAGTGGAGAAAAGTTACAGGAAGGGGAGGGGAAAGGTTGTTGGGGCTCGGTGAAGGGAAGGATGCTGGCAGTGGGAGACTTGGACAAGAAAGGGGAGGTACAGGAAGTTTGAGGGCTGGAGGGGATGGGATCGACAGTAGGTTGAGTGGGAGGAAGCGGCTTGGGAAGAAGTCGGCGGGAAGGGAGTGAGTCGTAGGAGGAAGAGGGATGAATGGAGGGGGCTTACGGTGGCTAGGCTGCGGGGAGAGGAGAGCTTGGCATCGCAACCGGGCATGACGACGGTTCCCGCAAGTTGGGAAACAAACATTCGATGCCCCACTAACCGGCGCCTGCAAAATTTAAACTCAAAACAACTTAGGGCACCCGAATCGGACGGCTCATATCGTGCGGTCCGATCGGGTGTCAAATACAACTCAAAACATATAAAATAATACATCAAATGACTTGGAACGACCATCCGGGAGCAATGGTGGACTTGGATCGCCCGAACGGGTAGCGGTTCACTGCTTTCTGCGGGAATAGACCTGTGTCGGGCGTGGCGCGCCATAAACGCCCCCGGCTTGAAAGCACTCATCTCCGATGAGTGAAGACGGTCGTACTCTCTGTGTAGCCACGGGGTGAGTATCTCGAGCTCCTCTGAAGAAATCCATGTAGAATCATCTAGCGGGAGACCGCTCCAACGGACAAGATAACGTACAATATCTCGCCCGCCCGCGGTATAGAAGTTGTGACCGATGATCTGAAGTATGTCGCCAGTAGCCGCGGTAGGAGTAAGTGGATCTGACTGTAATATATCTCCGTTTGACTGCTGGATCGGTGGAACCGTCGATGGTGCAGGGTGACTCTCATGGAGCGACTCCTCAGGTGGAAGCAGGGATGGACTGGTAGGGACCAAAGGAGGCTGAGGCTCAGGTATGGGTGTGGAGAAAGGATCTACATACACGCGTTCCTCGTAGTAAGGAGTCAGATCCTCTACGTTGAATACTCGGTTGATGCCCATACCATGAGGGATGTCAATTTCATAAGCGTTCGTACCGATCCGTCGCATGACTGTATAAGGGTCCATCCGGCGAGCGCTTAATTTCTTTGTTGGTCCTTACGGGACCCTCTCAGGTCGTATGTGAATCATCACTTGTTCTCTCGCCTCAAAGATTTGTTCCCTCCTGTGCCGATCTGCTCGATCTTAATAGTAATCATTACTAGATGCAATTTTCTTACGGACTGACTCATGAAGTGCATGCACATGCTGAAAAAAAGACTCTGCTGACTCACTGGGTCGGGACTCAAGAGGGACGTCAATCAAGTCAATAGACATCCTAGGTTCATACCCTAACATGATATGAAATGGACTCAAACCTATGGTCCTATTGACTGAACTGTTATATGCAAACTCAGCTATAGGTAGAACGGAATCCCAGGTGAACGGATTATCTCCAACAAGACAGCGCAGAAGGGTCCCTAGACTATGGTTGACAACCTCAGTTTGTCCATCCGTCTGTGGGTGGTAGGCGAAGGAGAACTTCAAGGTCGTACCATTCTTCTTCCATAATGTCTTCCAAAAGTAACTCATGAAACGAATGTCGCGGTCGGAGACTATGGAAGCGGGTAACCCGTGATACTTGAATACCTCCCTAAAGAATAACACAACCACATGAGACACATCAGCGGTCCTACGACAAGGAATAAAGTGGGTCATCTTAGAGAAACGGTCCACCATAACAAAGATCGAATCGAGCTTCCTCAGAGTGCGAAGGAGCCTGAGTGCAAAATCCATACTAATATTAGCTCAGGGTCTCTGCGGGATGGGCAATGAAGTGTACAATCTTGTGGGTTGGCGAGATCCCTTCGCGGTCTGACAGATTCGAAAATATCTAACAACCTGGGCAACGTCCTTCTTCAAGCCAGGCCAGAAGAAGCGATCCTCAACTAACGCAATCGTTTTGTTTCGCCCGAAGTGTCCCGCTGCTCCGCCTGCGTGCAACTCCCAAATGAGAAAATCTCGGAGGGATGTCTGAGGAACGCAGAGGCAAAAACCCAAGAATAAGTACCCGTCAGAGATCGTATAACCCTCAAGAAGGCCAGGAGGGTCCCTCGATAGCGCGGCATAGATGTCACCAAAATCTGGGCACTCTGGGTAATCATAAACTACCCACAACTCGGGTGCTCATGGTGTGAAGGATGCTGACTCGGCAACTCAGGGCATCAACCGGCTTGTTCTCGACAGCCGCTCGGTGTTTGAGAATGTAACGATAATTCTACATATATTCCAACCATTTCGCGTGGCGATGGCCAAATTTCTTCTGCGAGTCGAGATACCTCAGGGCCTGATGATCAGAATGCAAAACAAACTCATTGTGCAGGAGATAATGACACCAGTAGCGAAGTGCTTAAACAATGACATAAAACTCCCGATTATAATTTGAGTACTTTTGTCAGGCATCATTCAGTTTCTCACTGAAGTAAGTAACTGGAGGACCTTCCTGACTAAGTACAACGCCGATTCCAACTCCTGACACATCATAGGCCACCTCTAAGGCCTTGGAGAAATCAGGTAGGCATAGGACAGGAGCGGAAGACAGTCTCTCCTTAAGCTCCTCGAAGGTCCGAGTGGCGGCCTTCGTCCACACAAAATCACCCTTACGGAGGCAGCTCGTAAAGGGGGGCATAATAAAGTTGAAGCCACGGACAAACCTCCTATAGAAGGTGGCGAGTCCATAAAAACTACGGGCCTCATGAATGTTCGTGGGAACGGGCCACTCACGAATAGACTTAACCTTGTCAAGGTCAACCGATATACCGGAAGCAGAAACTATATACCCCGAGAAGTGAACAGACGCGGACAAGAACGAACACTTCTTTAAATTGATGTAGAGATGTTTCTTTCGTAGAAGCTCAAATATGAGGCGAATGTGGTGCAAGTGCTCAGTGCGGACCTGACTATACATCAATATATCATTAAAATACACTACCAAAAATTTGCCCATGTAGGGTCGAGGGAACTGTGTCATCACCCTCATGAACGTGCTAGGCGCGTTCGATAGTCCGAACGGACATAACTAACCACTCATATAAGTCATCCTTCGTCTTGAAGGTCGTCTTCCACTCATCCCCCTCTCTAATTCTAATTTGATGGTACCCACTACGAAGGTCGATCTTCGAAAAGATCTGGGCACTGACCATCGAGTCCAGGAGGTCGTCGAGGCGGGGAATAGAACGATACTTCACCGTGATTTTATTGATGGCACGACTATCAATGCACATGCGCCAGCTCCAGTCCTTCGGGGTAAGAAGGGCCGGCATAACACAAGGGCTCAGACTCTCTCGTATGAAATTCTTCCGAAGAAGATCATCGACTTGTCGTTTCAGCTCGGCGTGTTCAATCGGATTCAAACGGTAATGGGGTAAATTGGGCAAAGATTCCCCTAGGACCAGGTTGATCACATGTTGTATGTCCCTCAACAGGGGAAGCCAATCAAGGAGCTCCTCAGGCATAATATCTAATCCTCCAGTAACTGACGGACATCTTGACCAGTAATCTCAGTGTCAGCAGAGGACTCAGGAGTCATCGTGGTTGCCACTACGAACATAACTCCCTTCTCTAAGCTCTCTCTCATGAAGTCACCCTTCCTCAAGACATGTAGAGGTCTCGAAGACCCCACACTAACAGATGACTCAACCTTGCCCTTGGGAGGATCCCTGGGTTGGGTCGAGGTAAGGGTAATCTTTCGTCCTTTATTGAAGAAAACACACGTGTTGGATCGTCCAAAACATGTGGCGTTGCGATCATATAACCAAGGTCGTCCAAGTAAAACGTGCGCGACGTCCATAGGGATAACGTCACACCAGACCTTGTCCTCAGTGGACGCTAAGTAAATCGGTACCAGGCATCGTTGTGTAACATGGATAGTGGATTTGTCCACCCATAGGACACGGTAAGGATACATATGTGGCTCGGTAGTAAGCTGCATCCTCTCTAACCCTTTCTTGGACAAGAACGAACACTTCTTTAAATTGATGTCGAGATGCTCCTTTCGTAGAAGCTCAAATACGAGGCGAATGTGGTGCAAGTGCTCAGTGCGGACCTGACTGTATATCAATATATCATTAAAATACACTACCAGAAATTTGCCCATGTAGGGTCGAGGGAACTGTGTCATCACCCTCATGAACGTGCTAGGCGCGTTCGATAGTCCGAACGGACATAACTAGCCACTCATATAAGTCATCCTTCGTCTTGAAGGTCGTCTTCTACTCATCCCCCTCTTTAATTCTAATTTGATGGTACCCACTACGAAGGTCGATCTTCGAAAAGATCTGGGCACTGACCATCGAGTCCAGGAGGTCGTCGAGGCGGGGAATGGGGAAATGATACTTCACCGTGATTTTATTGATGGCACGGCTATCAATGCACATGCGCCAGCTCCAGTCCTTTTTCGGGGTAAGAAAGGCCGGCATAACACAAGGGCTCAGACTCTCTCGTATGAAATTCTTCCGAAGAAGATCATCGACTTGTCGTTTCAGCTCGGTGTGTTCAATCGGATTCAAACGGTAATGGGGTAAATTGGGCAAAGATTCCCCTAGGACCAGGTCGATCACATGTTGTATGTCCCTCAACAGGGGAAGCCAATCAAGGAGCTACTCGGGCATAATATCTAGTCCTCCAGTAACTGACGGACATCTTGACCAGTAATCTCAGTGTCAGCAGAGGACTCAGGAGTCATCGTGGTTGCCACTACGAACATAACTCCCTCCTCTAAGCTCTCTCTCATGAAGTCACCCTTCCTCAAGACATGTAGAGGTCTCGAAGACCCCACACTAACAGATGACTCAACCTTGCCCTTGGGAGGATCCCTGGGTTGGGTCGAGGTAAGGGTAATCTTTCGTCCTTTATTGAAGAAAACACACGTGTTGGATCGTCCAAAACATGTGGCGTTGCGATCATATAACCAAGGTCGTCCAAGTAAAACGTGCGCGACGTCCATAGGGATAACGTCACATCAGACCTTGTCCTCAGTGGACGCTAAGTAAATCGGTACCAGGCATCGTTGTGTAACATGGATAGTGGATTTGTCCACCCATAGGACACGGTAAGGATACAGATGTGGCTCGGTAGTAAGCTGCATCCTCTCTAACCCTTTCTTGGTGATTATATTCACGCAACTACCACTATCAATAAAGAGCTTGCAGCGCTTGAAATATGTGAAGAAAATCGTAGTGCGACGCCAATCCTCCTCAACACGTGGGGTGTGCAGAAGGCGACAGAGGACTCCTAACTCTAGCGACCTCTCAACGTCGCTCTCACATCCCTCCTCTACAATGACCGTAGTCTCCTCGACTGCGGCGTCCTCAGCCTCAGTGTTGGGCTCGCCCGATTCCTCAATCAGTAAATTCCTCGTTGGGAATTGTGCCGTGAAGTTCCCTCTGCCAAAACACTGATAACATTGGACGCCCTCAGGTTTGGGGCCTCCATAGACAATAGATTTCTCCGTCGCATCTGCGGGAGCGCGAGGGGAGACAGTAGCCGTGGCAGGAGTGGGTCTCCTAGCCGTGGTGGCATCAGGTCGAAGGGTGACCTGCCTCGGGCTAGCAGTGCGCAAATATTGCTCGTACATCAGGTAGAAGGGTGATCTGTCTCGGGCCAGCCGTGGTGACATTTCTTTGGAGAGGAATACGTGTTTGAGAAGATATTTTCCTATTATGGTGGAGAGAAACCTAATTATCAATGAGTCTTCAATGCTCATAGGGCTTAGGCAAGCCTTTAATGATCCAGATAGTTTGGAGAATGAAGTTTCTTTGACGCCAAAAAATTGGTTGAGTTATTATGGAAGTTCAGTGCTAAGGTAGCAAAAGCAAGCTATGGTCAACCTTCTTCATCCACTGTTGTTAAAGAAATTGAAGTACATGCTCTTTCATTCACTTTTTAAGAAGAAACAAGACTCAACTGCAACGAGAAGATAACTAGGTATACACATGCATAGTAATCTATGATTATTATTAAGAATCATTTCACAATGAAAAAAGTAGGATATGGGATATTGGAGGTGACACGAGCAAATCATTTTGATGGTATTCTTGTTGTTGCAAGCTTGTCATTTGACAAACCAGATATAGAAGACTCCTCAATGAAGATGAAGAAAGTGACAATGTTGCTTGAGTTCAATTTTTAATGGACTTCGGTGTATTTGACAATTTAACAAAAATTTGGAATGTAATAGACTAATAGTGATAGTTTAATGTGTTACTGCTAGTGTTTGTTCAAAATAATTTAATTTATATTTTCATCATGTCAAAATGATATTTTACTATGTTTTCTCTTTTAACTTTTTGGCATATAAATATATATGTACATACACATTTTATTATGTTGTATCCCAGCATACCTGTATTCTCATTTTTTAAATTTTATCATACAATCGCATCGGGTAAATATCATATCCGGTACTTGTATTTGTACCGATGCTCCCTACGTAATGGGTGGTTGAAGTAATTGGTATCTCGTAAACGAGTCACAATTTTTGGTCCTTTTTACCCAATTTTTTCTGACATTAACTCAATCCCATGCCTTGAACTCGTTTGACTTAATCAAACCTGCAACTCATGGGATGTGGTAATGTGAACGAGCATAGTCATAGATCAACTTCTTGAAAATGGGTTGATTCATTTCCTAGAGAAATATTTAAATCAACCTTATCGAAATCAGTAGCACCGGTCTCCTAGTTACAACCAAATAAAGTTAGTTTCAACAACAAAAAATGTCAGTGTTATTAGTTCTGATTCCTCTTTAATTCATGTAAATTTGATTTAAAATGTATTATAATTTTAGTGAAACCCATTTCAACAACCACAGTTAAATTTTGCTTTACCCATTTCCCTTGATTGCTCTATAAAGCTTTAAACCCTGCCCCAAATATACTTCTTCCACCAATTGTGCATATAATATATCATTTAGAAAATTGGGCACTAATGATCATGAAATATCTACCTATCCTAGATACACAAGAAATCTAACCCATTTTCTAGAGAAAAAACAAAATATAATAGATGCAGGACAAGGCTAGATACCTTAAAATCTAGAGAGGAAAAATAATATTCAATAGGTACCTGTTTCCCCAGAGTAAGATGATGATCCAGCATCCTTTGTAGAAATCTTGGGAACCAAAGATAAAGGTGTATGGTACCTTGATTTCCAATCTTTCCCTCTCCACATGAGGATCTGCTCATTATCGAAAGACAACAGCACACATGGCACAAGATCCTGCAAAAAGAAAAAAAAAGCACTCCTGTAACTTAAAATGTAGGAAGATGAGGTAAATAACTAAGGTAATTATTAATCTTGCTCTAGGAGGATTCCCCTTTCACCTAATTTTAATGGGAGAAAAACTTTGCTCTGGGAGGATTCTTGCTAAAACCTCAAAAAAAGAAAAAAAAAACATACTCCTTTCATAAACTTTTGACAGGTGTAGTTGCAACTTTAGAACTTCTGATTCATTTTAGAAGAAATTTTTAAGTTCTATGATGTGAAACTCTTTCATTAATTTGAAGAAGTAAATAGTTCTCTTAATTTTTGATATTTCTAGAGAAGGTGCAGAAGATGCAAGAAGGTCAACTCCATTTAATAGTAGCTCCAGTTTACAAGCATGAAAGAGACTACAAGTTTCCGTGGCTTAAGAATCTTTTATAGAAGTTTCACTAAAAGACTCACTAATATTATGGTTCATTTGTGGTTAAAAATGTGTTTTCAATTGGTTGAAAGCTTTCATAAGGTATTTCAAAGACATTATTGAGGGAATGAGCAAATGCCCCGCCATAAATCTCCATACTTATTCCTTTGTGTTTAGCTTAATAAAAATGGTAGGGGTGATCACAAATAATCTACCCTTCTTACACCAAACCCTCCACTTCTGGGCATACTCTATCAAAGATCACTTAAGCATTTAATTTGAAACTATTTTCCCTAGTAAACTATATGAGAAATTAACGATTTGATAGCATTGTTGTTATGGATATCAAATAAAGATCAACCAATAAATCCAGAGAAGTGAAATACAATTTAACTTATCTTACCACTCCAAGATGAGCTACATCAATGGACAGTAACATATTGATTCACTAGATGAATGCACACAAAATTACAAGGGGAGATACGGTTCAATTTCACACTATTACCCTTATCCTAGAATATAAATTTTATATACAACTACGTACACACAGACACCCCAAAAATATCCCTCCGAAATATCATAAGGATACAAAACTCCACATCAAAATATCACAACAAAATTCGAGCACGAGAATTGTTGGCGTGATGTGTTACGGCGATCGACGAGGGAGACGAGGGCGAGGGGCAACCTCCGGTATGGCGAGTTTACCAACGCCGAGAGCGCGGCGGGCGTACCGTTCCGACGTAGCCGACGCCGTACCAAGGAGGCGTTTCTTTTCTGCATTGCTTTTGTTATATTCTTAATCGCCCATGTTATGTCTGTATTTGCCCGGCACGTATATAAGCCGGGAGACTTGTGTATTTTGGCATGCTTGATTATTATGGTGAAGTGTTTCTCTCTCTACCCCTCCTGAATTCCTCACTCTCTCTCGTTTTCCCCCCTCCCTCCTCTAAATTTTTGAAACCCTAACAAAGTGGTCCGACCTGCCCTCTTCTGGCCGCGGTCTCCACCGCCCGAAGCCGATCCAGTGACCTACGGTTCCGACTCCAGCTCCGTTGCCCGCGCTCAGTCCCGATCGCGTGCTCCCTCACGGTTTCCGTCGCCCGCGCTCCGTCTCGATCGCGCTCCGTCTCGATCGCGCTCTGTCTCGCTCGCGTAACCCGCCTCAGATCCGTCGCAGCGCTCAGTCGCCCCGCCTCAGATTCGTCGCCCCGCCTCAGATTCGTCGCTCCGTCGATCACGCTCAGTCGCCGCCTGCCTCACGGGCACCGCCGCCGCCTCCAGCCCCTGTCAGGTCCTCCTTCGGCCCTGCCAGCCTCTCAGCGTGCATGCCCCCTCGCTTGCGCTCCATGGGCAACCCGGACACCACGTCGTCCCTCCCGGCCACCGAGCCTGCCATCCTTCGCCGCTTGGAGGACCACGACGCCTCAATTGCCTCCCTACAGGTCCTAGTCCTCCGCATGGACTCCAAACTCGACTCCCTGCTGGCCGTCCGCCCCTCCACTTCCGCTGCCTCCGCCGCCGAGTCTTCGTCTCTCCTTGGCGCTCCTCCGGACACCGTCCCGGCTGCGATTTACCCGCCCTGCGCAGTCCCCGGCAGTCCCCGTTCTCTTGAGGTGCCCTCTTTCAATGGCACCGACCCATTAGGTTGGATCACCCACGCCGAACAGTTCTTCGACATTCAGCAGACACCAGAGACACAAAAAGTCAGTACAGTCATGATTGGCATGGAGGGCTTCGCACTCCATTGGGTTCGTTGGCTCCGCCAAACCAACCCGGCCCTGCAATGGTCGGCCCTCCAGCAAGTACTCATCAGTCGTTACGATACGCGCTATTCTGGCACTGCCGTCGAGCAGCTTTGTGGGGTTCGCCAGACAGATTCTCTTGACAACTACATCGATGAGTTCATCGCCCTCGCCACACATGTTCCCGGCCTACCACCGGACCACTACCTCAGCTTCTTCATGCATGGGCATCAGCCTCACATTCGGGCCCGGATACGCACCCACCACCCCCCTCCATGACGGAGGCCATGGATCTCGCTCGCTTGGTTGAAGCGGAGTTTCAGACCCGCCCCCCGGACACAGGCCGACCACCTCCGGTACTGGCGCCGCGACAGGCACCCCGACCTCTTCCTCCATATCGGCCGCCACAGCCCGAACTCCCTCCGGGACCCGGACAGGCGGCACCTCCGCCTCGGCCCCCTCGGTCTCCGGCCCACCCCTGGCTTTCCAACCAAGAATACAACGATTTGCGTGCTAAGGGTCCGTGCTTCCGCTGCAAGCAACCCTATACCTCCACGCATAATTGCCAAATGAAAACCCTTCGGGTCCTCATCGGCGAGGAGGAACCCGAGGTGACTATTGCGGACTTTGAGGCGCTGGAGCTCGTGCCCACCACCGAGGATTCCCCGGCAGCCACATTCCACCGCCCGGACCTTCCGCTCTTTGCCGTCGGCGGGTTTTCGGGCCCTCAGACGATGACGCTTCGGGGATCGCTTCACGGGACATCCGTCGTGGTCATGATTGATAGTGGCGCCAGCCATAATTTTATTTCCCAGTGCCCGATGGATTGCTTATCTCTTCCAGTGCGGACCGCCGACCGCTTTACGGTGTGCTTGGGGGACGGTCGCCGGCGCGCGACCGGTGGCTTATGCGCGGCGCTCACTCTTACGCTCGGCCAAAGCCCCTTCCGGGCCGACTTATACGCCTTCCCTCTGGGCGGGGTGGATCTTATTCTCGGCGTAGCTTGGCTTCGGACTCTTGGGGACGTCAGTTTCAATTGGGACCGTATGACGATGCGCTTTCTCTGCAGGGGGACACCGTGTTTACTGGAGGGTGAGGCCTCCTTACTCCGCCGACCCGTCTCTCTTCGCTCCCTTCAGAAATCCACCGATGTTGAGTGGGCGGCCACCTTATGGCACGTGGCGGGACGGCCCGAGACCGTCCCCTCCCCCGCCCCGGCCCTTCAGGCCATTTTGGACAGCTTTTCGGACCTCTTCGCCGACGGGACTCGTTTTCCCCCGTGTCGACCTACGGATCACCACATTCCACTGCGCGAGGGGGTGTCCGTCATTTCAGTTCGGTCATACCGTTACAGATACGCCCAAAAGGACGAGATAGAGACTTTGGTCAGAGACATGCTCTCAGCAGACATCATCCGTCCCAGCGCCAGACCCTTCTCGAGTCCCGTCCTCCTGGTTCGCAAAAAGGACGGTAACTAGCGCTTTTGTGTCGACTATCGGGAACTCAACAAGGCTATCGTACCAGATAAGTATCCAATTCCAGTCATTCAGGAGCTCTTGGACGAGCTGCGGGGAGCGGTGTTCTTCTCGAAGTTGGATCTGCGGGCCGGTTACCACCAGATACGGGTGCGGGAGGAAGACGTTCCCAAGACAGCATTCCGCACACATGATGGCCATTATGAGTTCCTAGTCATGCCCTTTGGCCTGACTAACGCCCCCGCCACCTTTCAGGCTACCATGAACGACCTGTTTCGACCGGTCTTGCGCAGGTATGTCTTGGTGTTCTTCGATGATATTCTTGTTTACAAATTACAGCTCATCATGGGATGATCATTTGGACCACATTCGAGCCACCCTCACCACACTCCAAGAGAACTCCTTCTGTGTGAATCCTAAGAAGTGTGTCTTCGGTCAAACGGAGGTTAGCTACTTGGGCCACACTATCTCCGCCAACGGTGTGGCAATGGACCACGAAAAGGTGCAGGTCGTGCTTCAGTGGCCCACGCCTCGCTCCCTCCGCGACATTAGAGGGTTCTTGGGCCTCACAGGATACTATCGTCGTTTCATCCGGGACTACGGAAAGATCGCCAAGCCACTCTCCAGTTTGCTAAAGAAATCCGAGACGGGCAACTTCCAGTGGACACCTTCCGCGGCGGAAGCTTTTCGGGCCCTTCAGCGGGCCTTGAGCACCGCCCCGGTCCTGGACATGCCAGATTTCTCGCAGCCATTCGTGGTGGAGTGCGACGCTTCTGGCTCAGGAATTGGTGCCGTGTTGATGCAAGCCGGTCAGCCCATCGCCTATTTCAGTCGAACCTTCGTGGCCACCGTTTGACCCCGCTCCGCCTATGAGTCCGAGTTGATAGCCCTGGTTCTCGCCATTCAGCATTGGCGGTCGTACCTGCGGGCCGCCACTTCACCGTCTGGACGGACCACCATAGCTTGCGCTATCTCCTCCACCAGAAGATCGCCACCCCGACACAACAAATCTGGATAGCCAAACTCCTCGGGTACGACTTCGACATTGAGTTTCGGGCTGGGGCGTCCAACTGAGCGGCTGATGCGCTCTCCCGCCACCCGCCGACAGCCCGCCTGACGGCTATCCCACGACCCTATTGGGAGGACACCACCATTCTTCAGCAGGAAGTGTCCGCGGACCCCGCGCGTCAGACGATCGTGGGAGCTCTCCGGGCAGACCCCACGGCCCGCCCACCATACCGCCTAGTGGGCGACCACCTCTACTACCAGGACCGTCTCGTACTGCCCGCCTCATCACAGCTGATACCATGTCTGCTCATCGAGTTCCATGCTACTCCGGAAGGGAGTCACGCGGGTGCTTTCAGGACATACCGCCGCCTCGCCGCCTCCTTGTATTGGCCCGGAATGTTCCAGAAGGTCAAGGCCTTCGTCGCCGCCTGCCAACCATGCCAGCGGACCAAATACGAGACGACTTTTTCCGAGGGGCCTTCTCCAGCCCCTCCCCATTCCGACGCAGGTATGAGAAGATATTTCAATGGACTTTATTACTCGTCTACCCCGCTCAACTGGGACTACATCCTGGTGGTGGTAGACCGTCTGTCCAAGTATACTCACTTCATTCCGCTCTGCCACCCATTCACGGCCCCCGGGGTGGCCGCCGCCTTCGTCGATGGAGTAGTCCGCCTATATGGGTTCCCTCTCTCCATTGTCAGCGACCGCGACCCGCTTTTTCTCAGTGCCTTCTGGCAGACGCTCTTCCGGATGCAAGGCACACAGCTCCGCAAGAGCACAACATACCACCCGCAGACGGATGGACAGTCTGAGGTCATGAACCGCTGCCTTGAGACGTATCTGCGTTGTTTCGTGTGCGACCACCCGCAGGTTTGGGCCGAATACTTATACTCCTTCAACACCTCATTCCACTCCAACACCAGCACTACACCCTTTGAGACAGTCTACGGTCGACCTCCTCCAGTTCTGAGCCGCACCATCCCCGGCGAGTGTGTGGTCGTCGCGGTGGACATCTTACTCCGAGACCGTGATACCATGCTTCAGCAGCTGCGCCAGCACCTCCAGCGGGCACAAGATCGGATGGTGGCCGCGGCCAACCGTAATCGTCGCGACGTCCAGTTCAGCGAGGGGGACTCTGTCTTCCTCAAACTCCGGCCACACCGCCAGGTGACGGTGACCCCGCGAGTTCACTCCAAGTTAGCGGTCAAATTCTACGGGCCTTTTGAGATCGTCGCTCGGGTCGGCACTCAGGCGTACTGTTACGGATGGCAACGAGGGCAGCGCAGGCGAAGGGCGCCCGCCGGTGTGGCGCGTCTATCGAAAGAGGGAATACGACACGGGCGCCGAAGCATGAGAGCGGCGTCGCATTTATCTTTGTATTTTGCATCGCACTATGTCTTTTCTTATTTTGCACCGGGTAGTATATAAACCCGGGAGACCCTTGTATTTGTCATGCTGAGTATTATCAAGATTTGGAATTTCCTCTCTTTCCTCTTCTCCCCTGCTTCTCTCCCTCCTTTCCCTCCCCCTCTTCTTGAAACCCTAACCTAATAAGTGGTCCGACCTGCCCTCTTCCGGCCGGGGTTTCCGCCGCCCGAAGACGATCCAGCCCTGCTACCGCTGCGCTCGCCCGCTCGCCCGCTGCGCTCGCCCGCTCGCCCGCTGCGCTCTCCTGCTCGCCGCTGCGCTCGCCCGACCGCTGAGCTCGCCCGACCGCTGCGCTCACCCGCTGCCGCCCCGCTTCCGTTGTTTGGTCCGACCACTGCGCTCGCCCGGCACCTCTTGCCGCCCACCGCCAACCGCGCCCCGCCGCCACCCAGCACCCCTCCCTCCAGCCCCAGCCTTTTTCCTCGCCCCTTTCGGCTTCGGGTGTGCATGCCCCGCCGTTCACTCCGTCTAATGGGCAACCCGGACTCCACGCCTTCTCTTCCAACCTCCGACCCGACAATCCTTCGTCGGCTGGCCGATCATAATGCCTCCATTGCCTCCCTCCAAGCCCTTGTCCTCCGCATGGACTCTAAACTCGACACCATTCTTGCCGGACAGCCCTCTCCTTCCGCCACCTCCAACGCCGAGGCCCCCTCCATCTTGGGCACCCCCCGGACATCTCTACGGCCAATCTTAGTCCGGTCCCCACCGTTCCCGGCAGCCCCCGAGCCCTCGAGGTGCCCTCTTTCAATGGCCCGACCCGTTGGGGTGGATCGCCCGTGCGGAGCAATTCTTCGAACTCCAACAAACGCCCGACCACCTCAAAGTGAGCACCGTCATGATTGGCATGGAAGGCTCCGCCCTCCATTGGGTCCGATGGCTCCGCCAAACCACCCCGACCTTGCAATGGTCGACTCTCCAACAAAACCTCATCAGTCGGTACGACCCTCGCTACTCCGGCTCCGCCGTGGAGCGGCTTTGCGGCATCCGTCAGACGGGCTCCCTCGACGACTACTCCGACGAGTTCATCGCCCTCGCCACCCACGTTCCCGGCCTACCGTCGGACCACTACCTCAGTTTCTTTCTGCATGGGTTGCGGCCGCACATCTGGGCATGGGTTCGCACCCACCACCCCCCTCCTTGACGGAGGCCATGGATCTTCCCGTTTGGTTGAAGCGGAGTTCCATACTCGGCCACCCGAGCCGGGCCGGCCACCTCTCGCCGCCGCGCCGCGGCCGACACCTCGCCCTCCACCGTTCGAGCCTCCTCCCGGACAGGGCCGGGCAGCCCCGCCGCCACGTCCCAACCGTCCCCAAACCCACCCATGGCTCTCCAACCGGGAGTACAATGACCTGCGCAGTAAGGGTCTCTGCTTCCGGTGCAAGCAGCCCTACACTCCCACACATGATTGCCTGCTCAAGACCCTTCGGGTCCTCATTGGCGAGGAGGAACCAGAGGTCACATTGGCTGATTTCGAGGCTTTGGAGGTCGACAACACCACTGAGGATCCACCGGCGGCCACCTTTCACCGTCTGGACCTTCCCTTCTTTGCGGTCGGCGGGATTTCCGGCTCTCAGACGATGAAACTGCGGGGCACTCTTCATGGGACCTCCGTGGTCGTGATGATCGACAGTGGCGCCAGCCACAATTTCATTTCTCAGCTTCTCGTGGATCGTTTGGCCCTTCCAGTGCACGCCGCCGACCGCTTCACGGTCTGCCTGGGGGATGGCCACCGCCGGGCTACGGGGGGCCTTTGTGCAGGCCTGACGCTCACGCTTGGTCAGAGCCTTTTCCAGGCCGATTTTTACGCCTTCCCACTTGGCAGGGTGGATATCATCCTGGGCGTGGCGTGGCTCCGGACGCTCGGAGACGTCAACGTCAACTGGAAACGCATGACGATGCGCTTCCTCTGCAGGGGCACACCATGTATCCTTCAAGGAGAGGCTTCCCTTCTCCGTCGAGCCGTCTCTCTCCAGTCATTGCAGAAATCCTCCGAGGTGGAGTGGGCGGCCGCCTTGTGGCACATAGCGGACACGGCCGATCCACCACCTCCTCCGGCCCCGACCGTGCATGCCATCCTGGACAGCTTTTCCGATGTTTTCGCCGATGGGACCCGTTTTCCCCCGCCGCGGCCTACTGATCATCACATTCCGCTACAGGCGGGAGTGACCGCCATTTCCGTCCGCCCGTATCGCTACGGCCACGCCCAAAAGGGCGAGATCGAGGCGCTTGTCCGCGACATGCTCTCCGCAGGCATCATCCGTCCCAGCACCAGCCCATTTTCAAGCCCCGTCTTGCTGGTCCGCAAAAAGGACGGGAGTTGGCGTTTCTGTGTGGATTACCGTGAGCTCAACAAGGCCACGGTTCCAGACAAGTACCCGATTCCCGTGATTCAGGAGCTTTTGGATGAGCTACGGGGAGCGGTCTTCTTCTCCAAGCTGGACCTACGGTCCGGCTACCACCAGATACGGGTCCGCGAGGAGGATGTGCCGAAGACGGCGTTCCGCACCCACGACGACCATTATGAGTTCCTTGTTATGCTGTTTGGCCTAACGAACGCCCCTGCCACCTTCCAGGACACCATGAACGACCTGTTCCGACTGTTTCTGCGCAGGTACATCTTGGTTTTCTTCGATGATATTCTTGTATACAGCTCATCCTGGCATGCTCATCTGGATCACCTCCGCTCCACCCTCACCACCCTCCGGGAGAACGCCTTCTGCGTGAATCCCAAGAAGTGTGTGTTTGGCCAGACGGAGGTCAGTTATCTGGGACATAGTATCTCGGCCAACGGAGTGGCCATGGATCCGAAGAAGGTACATGTCGTACTTCAGTGGCCCACTCCTCGCTCCATCCGCGACGTCCGCGGATTTTTGGGCCTCACCGGCTATTATCTCCGGTTCATCCGGGAATACGGCAAGATGGCAAAGCCGCTCTCCGAGTTGTTGAAGAAGGAGGAGGTTGGAAGATTCCAGTGGACCCCCCTAGCTGACAGCGCTTTTCGGGCCCTTCAGCGGGCTTTGAGTACCGCTCCCGTCCTCGCCATGCCAGATTTTTCGCAGTCATTTGTGGTGGACTGCGACGCATCCGGCTCCGGAGTCGGTGCGGTTTTGATGCAGGTCGGGCAGCCTGTAGCCTATTTCAGCCGGACATTTGCCCCCACCGTTTGCCCCCGCTCCGCCTACGAGTCAGAGTTGATGGCCCTGGTCCTCACTGTCCAGCATTGGCGCCCATACCTGCTGGGCCGCCGCTTTTTACCGTCCAGACGGACCATCATAGCCTTCGCTACTTGCTCCACCAGAAGATCGCTACTCCAGCACAACAGGTCTGGGTGACCAAGCTCCTGGGATACGACTTTCACATTGAGTTCCGGGCCGGCGCGGCCAACCGTGCAGCCGACGCTCTTTCTCGCCACCCGCAGACGGCCCTCTTGGCGTCCATTTCACGTCCTTATTGGGAGGATGCCGATACTGTTGGACATGTGTGTCACATCCCTTTGTTTGAGAATAACAAATCCCAAATTGTATTTGATCTTGCTTGTCGTGTGTTTATAGTGTGCAAGAACTATAAGTGCAATACTCCACAGGTAGAAAGCAGATGAATTCAAAAATCACAAACAATGCGCTACCGCCAGGCGCTAGCTCGTTCGACGAACTTGAAGCTCCGTTCGACGAAACTTTTCGTTCACCGAAATTTCTGTTCGACGAAAATTTCCGTTCGACGAATGTGGAGCTCCGTTCGCCGAATACTTCGTTCGACGAAAGTTTGTTCTGCCACGCCACCGACGGTTTCGCAACCGCTACCGCCAGGCGCTATCTCAAGTTCGTGCACAACGCCACGCCGTCGACGGTTTCGCAACCGCTCCACACGAACGCTACCGCAGGCGCTATCTCCAAGTTCTATAAAATGATGGGCTCTCTCTCGTTTTGAGTTAGTGCTTCCAGAGAGATTACTTGTGCCATATTTCCAGAGCTGCTACTCTGCCGAAAGTTCATCTCCCACTCAAAGCCAAAGAGGATTTCTGGAGAAGGAAGCCACCACGCTGCATCCGAAGAATGATCGCTTCAACCTCGCTTATGCTACAACGATCCTTCATCCTCATCTTCAGAGATCTCATATATCGAGTTTCATTATTGTTATATTTATTTTCATTCCATATTTTTTTGTAATCGTTTAGTTAATTCGACTTGTGTTGGCGACTAGGTCTGGGTAGGACTTAGGGGGAAATTCGTCTTGTGTTGGCGACTAGTTCTAGGTGATTAGATCTAGAGGGCTCGAGGCCATATCCGGGGAAGGATTGGCTAGAGCGGCTTGAGGCCTTATCCGGGGAAGGATAGGCTAAAGCCAACCGGTTTGTGGGGATACAAGTCGGTATAGAAAAGGAAAAATTGTATTACTTTATACGTCTCCGATTTCAAGCGATATTGAAATCAATTTATGTAAACATATTTTCTTTATAATATAATCATGTCTCTTTCTGTGTTTACTTGATTTCTATCATTTGGCATAATTTATAAAATTTGCAAATTACAATTGTTTCCTCCTTTAAGTTAAATTGTTATTTCATTCTAAGTTTCTCTAAAGAATTTAGTAAAAATTTACAAAGAATTTTATTCCCTTATTCACCCCCCCCCCCCCCTCTAAGGGCGCCGTAAGATCCAACAAGTGGTATCAGAGCATAGGTTATTCCAAACGGTTTAAAAACCAGGAATAATGACGTCTTATGATCTCGCTTTTTCCGAGGGTCAGGGAATTAGTAGACCTCCACTCTTTACCGGGTCAGATTATAATTATTGGAAAAATAGGATGCGTTGCTTTCTTATGACCCTAGATATTGAGGTATGGAATATGGTAGAAGAGGAATACTCTCCTACATTTGTAGTTGGAGAGATAACTCTAGATAAACCAAAAGATAAATGGGATGATAGGGATAAACTAAAATGAAAAAATAACGCCAAGGCCATGAATGCTTTATTTTGTGCAACAACAACAACAACAACAACAACAACACTCAAGCCTTTATCCCACCATAGTGGGGTCGGCTATATGGATCCTCTGTCGCCATTGCGCCCTATCTTTAAGCATAGTCTCATTAATGCCTAAGTACATCATGTCTTTCTTTATAGTTTCATTCCAAGTTTTTTTTGGTCTACCCCTCCCCCGTTTAACATGTCTAGTGACTAAACTCTCACAACGCCTAACAGGTGCCTCTAATGGTCTCCTATGTACATGTCCAAACCATCTTAAACGAGCTTCTCGCATCTTCTCTACAATTGACGCCACTCCTATCTTATCCCTGATACATTCATTCCTAATTTTATCCAGTCTCGTGTGACCACACATCCACCTAAGCATTCTCATCTCCGCGACTCCCATTTTTTGCTCGTGTACACCATTCATTGCCCAACACTCAGAACCGTAGAGCATTGCAGGCCTAATTGCTTTATTTTGTGCGATAGATAGAAATGAATTTAATAGAATTTCTGCATGTACTACTGCTTATGAAATTTGGAATCATTTGAAAGTTACTCATGAAGGTACATCGCAGGTTAAAGATTCAAAGCTTTTCCAACTTGAGTCGGAATATGAAAAATTCCGGATGGATGAAAGTGAAGATGTTGATGGCATGTACACACGCTTCACCAAGATCGTCAATGCCTCCAAAGCTCTTGGAAAGACCTTCTCTAACGGCGACTTGGTCCGAAAGATCCTTCGTTCCCTTCCTCCAAAATTCAACCCGAAGGTGACAGCCATTTCAGAATCGCACAATCTAAGGACGCTCCAAGTTGAGAGCCTCATTGGGAATCTCAAAACCCATGAGGTAGAACTCAAAATCCAATATGATGAATACAACAAGGAGCCAAAGAAGAAAGCATTGACACTAACATCAAAGAAGGAGTGCCAAGAGGATGAGGATGAAGATGAAGAAAGCCTTTTGGTGAAGAATTTCCGAAAATTCATGCGAAATCCGAAAAGGAGAAACACTTTTCGGAAATTTATCCAAAAGGATGCAAGATGGAAAAAGTCATCCTCAAAGAAGGAAAAGGAGAGCGACGATGAAGAAGAAAGACCTCCACCGGAGTGCTTTCATTGTAGGAAGACCGGGCACATTCGGAGCCAGTGCCCAAAGTTCTTGAAGGAGAAGAAAGAAAAGCGGCACAAAGGGAAGGAGAAGAAGAAAGTGCTAAAAGCGAGAACATGGGATGGCTCCTCCTCCTCCTCCGAAGAATCAAGCGGGTCTACATCAAACGAAGATGAGGAAGCAAACATGTGCCTCATGGGACATGGAAACGACGGCGACGACACCAGTGTTCCTAGTGACACTGAGGTAACTCCTCCGACTTATGATGAACTTTTTAATGAATTCCTTGAAACTTGCAAAGCTTTTGATAAAAATATGAAAGATAGTATTTTATTGAATCGTGAAAATGAATCTCTTATTAAAGAAAATCAAAAGCTTTCCAAAAAGATAATTGTTTTAGAAAAGAGAAAGGTTTCTTGCCAAGAGTGTGATCACTCCACTAAATTGGCAAAAGATATTGAAGAGTCACTTTCTAAAGCCCTCTCTAATGCCAAAACTCTTACAAAAGAGAAGGGAGAATTATAAAAGAAATTAGAAGCCTTTCTTTTGCAAATCAAAAATAATAAAAAAGGTTTTGAAAATAGGTGTGTCATGCTTGTGAAAGAAAATTCTTCACTTAAAGCACAAGTTCATGATCTCACCATGGCCATTAAAAAATTTGGAATATGCCAAAAATCACTGGAAATGATTTTAGGGAACCAGTGTCATGGTTCTGGAAAATTTGGACTCGGATATCGAGGTGAGGGCTACCGCCAGGCGCTAGCACCTCATACCAGAAACCTGATTTTTCTTTTTCAAAATGATTTTCTTCTGTAAATCCAATTTATTCCAGCAAGAAAATATTCCAGAAAAGGGTCTCAACCTCCTTTATTTCGTGTGCAAACTGTTATAGGTTAGGTTACACATCTAGTTCTTGCAGAAAAATAAAACAAAATGCTTTAAAATAAATCTGGGTACCTAAGACCTCTACTTATTCTATGGGTGGTATCACTTGGGTATTCGGATCTTTACTCTCATCTTCTTTCTAGATGTGCAGGCAGGCTAAGGAAAATGAAGACGTGTGGTACTTGGATTCAGGGTGCTCCAAGCACATGACGGACAATAAAGCAAAGTTCCTTAACCTAGAAAAGAAGAAGGGAGGGATCGTGGCGTTTGGTGATAACGAAAAAGGAAGGATCATGGGAATTGGTACCGTTGGTAACAAATCCTTTACTATATCTAATGTTCTTTATGTGAAAGGATTAAAACACAATTTAATTTCTATTAGCCAATTATGTGATAAAGGATTAGATGTGTTATTTGAATCTTCCACTAACTTATGCAAAATATCTAATCCTACTACAAAAGATATTTTACTAACTGCACCAAGAATACATAATTTCTATATAGTTTCTTTTCATGATCTTTCTAAATCATCTATAAAATGCTTTATCACTAAAAATGATGAATTGGAACTTTGGCATAGAAGACTAGGACATGCTAGCACAAAGCTCATTGTAAAACTTGTCAAAAGTCATTTAATTAGAGGATTGTCTAGATTAAATGGAACTTTACCTTCACTTTATTCACCATGTCAAAAAGGTAAATTTTCTAGATCCTCTTTCAAAAGTAAAAATTTCATTTCTACTACAAGACCCTTGCAAATAATTCATATGGATCTTTTTGGTCCCGTTAGCACTGCAAGTCTTGGTGGTAGATTATATACATATGTTTTAATAGATGATTTTTCAAGATATTGTTGGACATTATTTCTCTCTTCCAAATCCGATGCGTTTTGTGAATTTGCAAAATTATGTACTAGTATTCAAAATGAAAGAGATTTAAAAATTAAATGCATCCGCTCAGATCATGGAGGAGAATTTGATAATGAAAAATTTACATCCTTTTGTGATATGTTAGGCATTAAACATGAGTTCTCGGCACCACGCACACCACAACAAAATTGTGTTGTAGAAAGAAAGAATAGGACACTTCAAGAACTAGCACGCACTATGTTATGTGAATGTAAATTACCTAAGTCCTTTTGGGCCGAAGCTGTAAGTACACCGTGTTATGTTTTGAATAGAATCATGCTTCGCCCATCTCTTAATCTCGCATCATATGAACTATATTTTCAAAAGAAGCATAATGTATCTTATTTTAAAGTTTTTGGTTGTAAATGTTTTATTTTGAATACAAAATATAGCTTGAGAAAGTTTGATGAAAAATGTGATGAAAGAACTTTTCTTGGGTACTCTTCAACTAGTAAAGCTTATAGAATTTTTAATAAAAAAACTAGTAGAGTTGAAGAGTCAATAAATGTGAAATTTGATGAGTTTGTTCCTTGTGTAGAAAAACTTTCCGCAGGCAATGAGGATGATCTCTTACAACCTTTGGAGCATGGGGATGAGGAACCTTCCAAAGAAGAAGAAGAGGAGGCCAAGGAAGATGAATATGTACCTCCAAGTGCCTTGAAATTCACAAAGGATCATCCACGTGAATTGATAATTGGTGAACCATCCATCGGGGTAAGAACTCGCTCTTCTCTTCATGAATCTTTTTCAAATATTTGTTTTGTTTCCGAAATAGAACCAAAAACCGTTTCTACTGCTTTAAATGATGAATTTTGGTTTTTTGCTATGAATGAAGAGTTAGAACAATTTGAGCGACATAATGTTTGAAAATTAATTGAAAGACCATCTAATCACCCGGTTGTAGGTGTAAAATGGATTTTTAAAAATAAATTAGATGGTGAGTCAAGAATCTCTAGAAATAAAGCACGATTAGTAGCACAAGGATATTCTCAAATTGAGGAGATAGATTTTGATGAATCTTTTGCACCCGTTGCTAGATTAGAGTCTATAAGAATTTTTCTAACATTTGCAAGCTTTAAAAGAATAAAACTATTTCAAATGGATGTGAAAAGTGCTTTTCTAAACGGGTTTGTAAAAGAAGAAGTTTATGTTGAACAACCCCCCGGTTTTATTAGTGAAAAATTTTCAAATCATGTTTATAAACTAGAAAAAGCGCTTTATGGTTTAAAACAAGCACCCCGTGCATGGTATGAAAGTCTTACATCATTTTTATTAAAGCACGGCTATATTATGGGAAGTGCGGATAATACTCTCTTCATTAAGCACAACAATGATGATATAATTATTTTACAAATATATGTTGATGATATTATTTTTGGATCTACTAATGAAGAGATTGTAAAGAAGTTATTTTAGTGATGAAAAATGAATTTGACATGAGTCTTGTAGGAGAACTTTCTTATTTCCTTGGTCTTCAAATATCACAAATAATTGATGGTATCTTTGTATGCCAAACTAAATATGTCCATGATATGCTTAAACGTTTTGGATTTGAAAACCTTAAACATGCTTCTACACCAATGAGTGCATCACTAAAATTAGGAAAAGATGAATCAGGAATTTATATAGATCAAACTTTATATAGAAGTATGATAGGATCTCTACTTTATTTAAGTGCAACTAGACCTGATACGAATTTTTAGATATCTCATTTGGTCATATAGATTGGTACCCACACAATAATTCATTCACACTTCACGGCTACTCTGATTCAGACTTATGTCGGTTGTTCATTTGATAGAAAAAGCACTAGTGGTACTTGTCATTTTCTAGGACCTTCATTAGTTGCATGGTCTAGTAGGAAACAAAATTCGGTTGCACTCTCTACCACGGAGGCCGAATACATTGCATTAGGGAGTTGTTGTGCACAAGCACTATGGATGAGCCAAATTTTAGAGGACTTTGGTTTTCATCTAAAACTTATTGAATTAAAATGTGACAACAAAAGTGTCATTGATCTCACAAATAATCCGGTATACCACTCTAGATCCAAACATATAGATGTGCGTCATCATTTCATAAGGGATCACATTAAAAAGGAAAACGTAAGGATTAGTTTCATTGGCACGGACTCTCAACTTGCTGATATATTTACTAAACTTTTTCCCGATGCAAGGTTTCAAATGTTAAGGTTGGAATTAGGAGTCTTAGACATCTTAGGATGAATAACATGTAAAACGCTAATGTTTTATGCAATTTGAGCAATCAAGACATCTCTGAATATTACACAATTTCTGAATAAGACTACTCTTAAGACCCCTAATCAATATCAAAAATCAAAAAATTTAAAATTCTTAAAAAATCGTGTACTGTTTGCCGCGCTATCACTAGCGCCGGCGCTAGCGTGGGTTTGTGATTTTTCTGTTTTTTAAAATTTCTAAAAATCAACAAAAATATGTTAGTTTATATGTACAAATTTATTTTTGTGTTTCTGTCTATTTTATTTCTGTTTTATTTGTATTATGAAAAATCAACTACAAAAATTCAAAAATATGTTTGTGTGATTTTTCTGTTTTTATTTCATAATTTTTTTTTCAAACCAACAAAAAAAAATTGTATGATCTTTATTGCTAATATCAAGCATGAATGAATTCTATTATTTAGAATTATTTACAATGTTAAAATTTATTTCTTCAAATTTCTATAAACATTGTTTTGTTTATCATGCTTTGATATATCTATTTAAAGTGCATCAATTGTATTGAAAAATATGTGTAGAACCAAGCTTAGCATGCCTCTAAGTATGAGTAAATGTATTATGATTGATAATGATACATTTCACTCACTTATTTTGATAATCAACCTGTGTGTTTAAATCTAAAAATGCTTGCTTGTGTATTGTATTTGTACAATGAATTAAAACTTGCATAAGTTTATTGCCTACATTACATTTGAATTGCACTTATGAAATTTAGAAAAGTGGTTAAAGTTAAAAATTTGGGTTTGCAAAACAAGTGTATTCGGAGAATGTTGTCTCACAAATGTGAACAAAGAATTATATATGTAGACAAATATAACTCCACCAAGCACTACTTGAACCTCCTGATAAGTCTTCATAAGCATTGTGAGGTTGAGCATCTTGGAAAGAATAGTAAAGTGTCTTGTGCAAACCTTGATTATTACACCACTTTGTTATAAATTATGTGCATTAAAAATGTGTGAAAGTAATTTACTTGTGTTTTATTGTGCACTTTACTTTACATATGTCTTGTATTTTGTTGATTTAAATCAATTGTTAACATTGCCCAAAATACGCTTATGTGCGCATCATTCTCTTTCATAACACTTCTTCTCATGAGTATTGGATTCTAATGTTTTATCTATACTACCCTTTATATAAAAATACACTAGATAACCTAGCATGATCTCTACAATGTTTTGGTATCTCTTGAACTTAAAATTAAGTAACATTGTAGTATAATCTCTCTTTGATATGTTCATTTCATGCTTGGTATCTTTATGAAAAACTTTAAGATTTCAGAAAGGTTAAAACATCATTCAATTTTGAACTATAACTCATATTTTTACTTATGCTTTTTCATGCTTACAAAAAGATGTTTCTTATAATCTTCCGTTTGCTTACAACTCTTATCTTTTTATTTGAAATCTCTTATATACTATGCTTAAAATCTTTATCATTATCTATATTAAAAAGCTCGATCATGCTTTATCATTTACAAGAAATGCCTCCTTACTACCCTCACCCCACCTTCTTTTGATAATACCAAAAGGGGGAGATTAATTGAAGAAATCGATATAGGAGAAATATAAAAGATTAAGGGGAGATTAGTTGAAGAAATCTATATAGGAGAAATAGAAGATTAAGGGGAGAATAATTCATGTAATCTATCATTTAGGGGGAGTAAAACATAAATTGCATTTATGTAGGGGGGCATTAAGATAGGGGGGAGTATGCACATTATCATGCTTATCATATACTATAGTTGCACTATCATCTTGCTTATCTTATACTATAAACACTATTGTTGATTTCTTGCTAAGTGGATTTGTTATTATCAAAAGGGGGAGATTGTTGGACATGTGTGTCACATCCCTTTTTTGAGAATAACAAATCCCAAATTATATTTGATCTTGCTTGTCGTGTGTTTATAGTGTGCAGGAACTATAGGTGCAATACTCCATAGGTAGAAAGCAGCTGAATTCAAAAATCTCAAACAATGCGCTACCGCAAGAGCTAGCGTTACCGCCAGGCGCTAGCTCGTTCGACGAACTTGAAGCTCCGTTCGAGGAAACTTTTCGTTCGACGAAATTTCTGTTCGACGAAAATTTCCGTTCGACGAATGTGGAGCTCCGTTCGCCGAATACTTCGTTCGACGAAAGTTTGTTCTGCCACGCCACCGACGGTTTCGCAACCGCTACCGCCAGCGCTAGCGCTACCGCCAGACGCTATCTCAAGTTCGTGCACAGCGCCACGCCGCCGACGGTTTCACAACCGCTCCACACGAACGCTACCGCAGGCGCTAGGAGCTAACACAGGCGCTATCTCCAAGTTCTATAAAACGATGGGCTCTCTCTCGTTTTGAGTTAGTGCTTCCAGAGAGATTACTTGTGCCATATTTCCAGAGCTGCTACTCTGCCGAAAGTTCATCTCCCACTCAAAGCCAAAGAGGATTTCTGGAGAAGGAAGCCACCACGCTGCATCCGAAGAACGATCGCTTCAACCTCGCTTATGCTACAACGATCCTTCATCCTCATCTTCAGAGATCTCATATATGGAGTTTCATTATTGTTATATTTATTTTTATTCCATATTTTTTTGTAATCGTTTAGTTAATTCGCATTGTGTTGGCGACTAGGTCTGGGTAGGACTTAGGGGGAAATTCGCCTTGTGTTGGCGACTAGTCCTAGGTGATTAGATCTAGGGGGCTCGAGGCCATATCCGGGGAAGGATTGGCTAGAGCGGCTTGAGGCCTTATCCGGGGAAGGATAGACTAAAGCCAACCGGTTTGTGGGGATACAAGTCGGTATACAACAACAACAACAACACTCAAGCCTTTATCCCACCATAGTGGGGTCGGCTATATGGATCCTCTGTCGCCATTGCGCCCTATCTTTAAGCATAGTCTCATTAATGCCTAAGTGCATCATGTCTTTCTTTATAGTTTCATTCCAAGTTTTTTTTGGTCTACCCCTCCCCCGTTTAACATGTCTAGTGACTAAACTCTCACAACGCCTAACAGGTGCCTCTAATGGACTCCTATGTACATGTCCAAACCATCTTAAACGAGCTTCTCGCATCTTCTCTACAATTGGCTCCACTCCTATCTTATCCCTGATACATTCATTCCTAATTTTATCCAGTCTCGTGTGACCACACATCCACCTAAGCATTCTCATCTCCGCGACTCCCATTTTTTGCTCGTGTGACCACACATCCACAAGTCGGTATAGAAAAGGAAAAATTGTATTACTTTATACGCCTCCGATTTCAAGCGATATTGAAATCAATTTATGTAAACACATTTTCTTTATAATATAATTATGTCTTTTTCTGTGTTTACTTGATTTCTATCATTTGACATAATTTATAAAATTTGCAAATTACAATTGTTTCCTCCTTTAAGTTAAATTGTTATTTCATTCTAAGTTTCTCTAAACAATTTAGTAAAAATTTACAAAGAATTTTATTCCCTTATTCACTCCCCCCCCCCTCTAAGGGCGCCGTAAGATCCAACAGATACATTGTAGCGGGAGGTGGCCGCTGACCCCACCCTCCAGACGATCGTGCAGGCTCTCCGGGCCGACCCGACGTCCTGCCCACCATACCACCTCGTGGGGGACCGTCTCTACTACCAGCAGCGCCTCGTGATTCCCGCATCGTCCCAGCTGATTCCACGCCTACTCGTTGAGTTCCATGCCACTCCGGAAGGGGGGCACGCAGGCGCTTTCAGGACGTACCGCCGCATCGCGGCCTCGCTATACTGGCCCGACATGTTTCAGAAGGTCAAGGCCTTCGTCGCGGTCTGTCTCCCGTGCCAACGGGCCAAGTACGAGGCCACTTTTCCTGGGGGTCTCCTGCAGCCACTTCCCACCCCCTCTCTGATATGGGAGAACATCTCCATGGACTTCATCTCCCGCCTGCCCCGCTCCAAGACTTGGGACTGCATTCTGGTGGTAGTGGACCGTTTATCCAAGTACGCGCACTTCATCCCGCTTCGCCATCCGTTCACAGCTCCCCTCGTCGTCGCAGCTTTCGTCGATGGCGTCGTCCGCCTGCATAGGATCCCGCGTTCGATCGTCAGCGACCGCGATTCGCTATTCCTAAGTGCCTTCTGGCAGGCCCTCTTCAGGATGCATGACACTCAGTTACGCATGAGCACAGCGTACCATCCGCAGACAGATGGCCAATCGGAGGTCATGAACCGGTGCCTTGAAACCTACCTGCGGTGCTTCGTGTGCGACCACCCGCGAGCATAGGCGGAGTGGCTATCCTGGGCGGAGTACTCTTTCAACACCTCATTCCACTCCGGCACCGGCACTACCCCTTTCGAAGCCGTCTACGGGCGGCCCCCTCCGGTCTTGAGCCGCACCCTTCCGGGGGAGTGCGCGGTGGCCGCGTTCGACATTCTGATCCGAGACCGGGACTCCATACTCCAGCAGCTGCGCCAACACCTTCAGCGCGCCCAGGACCGGATGACAGCCACGGCTAACCGCCGACGACGCGACGTTCAGTTCAGCGAGGGGGACTCCGTCTTCCTCAAGTTACGGCCACACCGCCAGGTTTGGGCTTCTTCGCGGTCCCATTCCAAGTTGGCGGCCAAATTCTATGGCCCCTTCGAGATCCTCGCCCGAGTTGGCACTAAGGCCTACCGCCTCCGCCTACATCCTGAGAGCCGGATCCACCCGGTATTCCACGTCTCGCAGCTAAAGCGGGTGATCGTCGATCATCCAGTTGAGGGGGGCACTTCCACCACCGGACCCAGGCACCATACCGCCAGCAGCCCACCCCCAGCGCGTCATCGATACTCGCACGGTACAGCGAGGAGACCAGGCAGTGGAGCAGGTTTTGGTTCTGTGGCGCGACCTCCCTGACTCAGAGGCCACGTGGGTCGACCAGACCGAGCTGCAGCAACAGTTTCCGGACCTTTGCCTTGGGGCCAAGGCAAATTTCCCAGCGGGCGGCATTGTTACGGATGGCGACAAGGGCAGCGAAGGCGAAGGGCGCCCGCCGGTGTGGCGCGTCTATCGAAGGAGGGAACGTGACACGCGCGCCGAAGCATGAGAGCGGCGTCGCATTTATCTTTGTATTTTGCATCGCACTATGTCTTTTCTTATTTTGCACCGAGTAGTATATAAACTCGGGAGACCCTTGTATTTTTCATGCTGAGTATTATCAAGATTTGGAATTTCCTCTCTTTCCTCTTCTCCCCTGCTTCTCTCCCTCCTTTCCCTCCCCCCCCCCCCCCCCCCCCCCCCCCCCCCCCCCCCCCCCCCCCCCCCCCCCTCTTCTTGAAACCCTAACCGAACAAGTACCGCCTCCGCCTACCTCCGGAGAGCCGCATTCATCCCGTGTTCCATGTATCACAACTCAAGCGGGTGATTGGTGATCATCCCGTCGAGGAGATGCTTCCACCGCCGGACCCTGGCGGCCCCCCTCCGGCATTCCAGCCACAGCGCATCGCGGAGACGCGCACGATACAGCGTGCATCACAGCCAGTGGAGCAGGTCTTGGTGTTATGGCAGAGACTTCCGCCCTCAGAGGCGACGTGGGTAGATCGCGCCGACTTACGGCACCAGTTCCCGGACTTTTGCCTTGAGGACAAGTCAAATTTCCCAGACGGCGCAATTGTTACGACGATCGACGAGGGAGACAAGGGGGAGGGGCAACCTCCAGTGTGGCGAGTTTACCAACGCCGGGAGCGCGGAGGGCGTGCCGTTCCGACATAGCCGACGTCGTACCAAGGAGGCGTTTCTTTTCTGCATTGCTTTTTTTATTTTCTTAATTGCCCTTGTTATGTTTGTATTTGCCCGACACGTATATAAGCCGGGAGACTTGTGTATTTTAGCATGCTTGATTATTATAGTGAAGATTTTTTCTCTCTACCCCCCTGAATTCCTCTCTCTCTCTCGTTTTCCCTCCTCCCTCCTCTAAATTTTCGAAACCCTAACATGATTCCGAGCATATAGCTAACAATTGTATATATTAAATGTGATGATGAAAATGTTAAAAACAATCCACAAACCTTTAGCTTTGCACCAATTTTTTTGTAGTCACTTGGTTCTAGTCCTCGGCAGTTAACCTTCACCAAATAGCTTAATTCAAAAGCATCTCTCACATCCTTAACAAGAGATAAAAATATCCCATTTCTTGCTGCAAGAAAAATACATACAAAGAAACAATAAAGCAAAAAACTTAAAAATCAAAATCACATAAATTAAGGCTCAAAAAGTAAAATATATTGACCTTATGTATCAAGATTATACTAAAAAGTGCATTCACCAAATTTTTCCTTCAAGATCAAATAATATACGCAAAGACTTAAGTTATCATTCAGGGAGCAATTAATCAACTCTTTATCAGCACAACACAAATTTTATTAACTGTGAATAAAAAGGTTGATGAATTCTGAGCTGAAATAAAGTGATTATTAGTTGTGAATAAAAAGATTGGTAAATTTAGAGCAGAAAAAAGTGCTAGCTAACCTAATCTACAAATCGGTAATAGGTTCTGCCCCTGCCGCCGTAGTTCTTCGGCTTCTTCTTTGGTTAGCCCTTCAGGAGCTTCCTGAATGAGTTTGGGATAGACAGGAGTTGCTGGCTTCCAAAGCATCACGGGATATCGAGGTCGTATACGTGGGTCGTAGTTTCTTCCACGAAATAGATAGACAATTCCACCAGTCCGGCGTATGATCTTTCCACCCGTTTTTTTCTTGCAGAAGGAAGAATTCTCTATAAGAAATTCATCTTTATGAATATAATCATATATACGATTTCATGAGTGTCTAAGAGTACTTGTGTGCATTGCTGTCATTTGCTACGATCTTATCCTTAGATCAGTTTGATATAATATACCGAGAAAATTGACAGCAGCAAAAAATTCTGAATTTGAAACACTTATTTCAAGAAAAATAAAAATGTTTAATCTGATGAATCCAAAAGGATAATCTAGCTTCTGAAATAAACTTCACTTTGTTTCTCCAGGCATACTTGGGCATGTGCCACAGTCCAATTCTCGAGAGAAAAAATATAGATGCATTGTGATAAGGCCAACCCCAACTAGGTCAGCCCGGTGGATCACACCGGGGCCCAGGGGGGCCTTACCAGGGCCGCGGCCCATACACCCTAACCCGTCTCCGACACTGTTCTCATGCACAGCGGGTTATTGAAGGCGCGCAGGCTTACGGCTACGCAGGGTTTCGAACACCCGACCTCCCTTGATAACCCGCTGTGCATGAGAACAGTGTCGGAGACGGGTTAGGGTGTATGGGCCGCGGCCCTGGTAAGGCCCCCCTGGGCCCCGGTGTGATCCACCGGGCTGACCTAGTTGGGGTTGGCCTTATCATAAAAGTGCACTTTTATGATAAGGCCAACCCCAACTAGGTCAGCCCGGTGGATCACACCGGGGCCCAGGGGGGCGCGCAGGCTTACGGCTACGCAGGATTTCGAACACCCGACCTCCCTTGACAAGGTCCTCTCCAAACAGGACTCATCACCAACTGAGCCGCGAGGTCGGGTGTTCGAAACTCTGCGTAGCCGTAAGCCTGGTAAGGCTTACGGCTACGAAAGCGGTGTTGGACTTCTCTATAAAATGTAAGATAAACTCTTCAATCAAAAGTTTAGGAGTGGATTTCCTCAACCGCTCAACGAAATTTAAACTTGAAAGCGGTGTTGGACTTCTCTATAAAATGTAAGATAAACTCTTCAATCAAAAGTTTTATGGGACTCCAATCTTGCCTAAACTGGCAGTCTGGCATTCCGAAGCTGGTTGTCGGAGATCCGGCGACTCCTATAATACAAAAAATTGTAGTGGATCTTTCATCACTGGGTCTAGACCATTGATTTTTCCACTTTCTATGTTTTTCACGTTAAAAACATTGATGTCAGCTCAATTTTGACTCTTACGTGCCTTATTTTCTTTAGCTAAGACTCACTCTACTGACTTGTTAGTGCATTAATCAAACCACAACATTTTGATATTTACTTGGTGCACGGGCTGAATTAAAAATTTAATTCCGCACCTGCTAATAACTTTTTAAATATAACAGTCATCAATGCAAGAAGATCACGTGGGAGCATCATTGCTATATCAAATTAACCTTTAATATAACACAAACTCATTCATAATCACCACAGCAAAATTTTCATCAAAAAGGAAATTTTGAACCTCAAGATGATAGCAGACATTATCCATGTCTACTGTCGGCACGCCACGGCATCGGACCTTGCAGACCTCCTGCCGCCTCCAATGCGAATGAACCAATTCCAACATATTGTGTGTCAGCCCATCTCTTCCTGCATTCAAACCAGAGAAACTCTAATCTTCATAACCAAACCACCCATCAATTTGATGTGGCAAGAAGAGTCGTTAAAGGCAGTTATTAGAAATCACTTAGAATGACGACATCTTTATTATTTCTGTAACTTTGAATTCTTGTTTCCCGGTATATAAGGGCTTCTATTTTCTATGTTAGATGTTGAATAAGAAATAATAAAGCTTACCCTCTTCTATCCTCTCTAGTTCTACACTCTCTAAGTCAAATTTTCTCTTCATTCTTGAATGGTTGGAATCTTTATTATTTCTGTAACTTTGAATTCTTGTTTCCCGCCTATATAAGGGCTTCTATTTTCTATGTTAGACATTGAATAAGAAATAATAAAGCGTCCCCTCTTCTATCCTCTTTGGTTCTAAACTCTCTAGGTCATATTTTCTCTACATTCTTGATTTTAATCCTACCTGCGAAATTGTTTTCTACCTCTCCACGACTATATGCACTAAAGCGAAGGCTGCGGGAAAACTTTCCACAGCAATTGGTATCAGAGTATATAGTCGTGGAAAGATAGTAAACAATTGCACGGGTAGGATTAGAATTAAGAATGAAGAGGAAATAATACTTAGGGAGTTTAGAACCACAAAGGTTAGAAGAGGAGAAGCCTTATTATTTCTCAATTCAATATCTAACATAGAAAACAGATACCCTTATATAGGTGGGGAACAAGAATTCAAAGTTACAAAAATCACAAAGATGTCGTCCATTCTAAACGATTTTAAATAACAATGGTAACTTCCTTTTACGGCTCTTCTTGCCACATCAATAATTGTTGTGGAAAGTTTTCCCACAACCTTCGTTCCAGAGTGTATAGTCATAGAGAGATAGAAAACAATTATGTAAGTAGGATTAGAATCAAGAATGAAGAGAAAATAAGAATTGGAGAGTTTAGGACCAGGGAGGACAGAAGAGGGTAAGATTTATTATTTCGTATTCAATGTCTAACATAGAAAACAGAAGCCCTTATATAGGCGGGAAACAAGAAGTCAAAATTATAGAAACAACAAAGATGTCATCAATTCTAAAGGATTTCTAATAACATCCGTAACTGCCTTTAACAACTCTTCTTGCCAGAACAATAGCTCCTCCTCGAAAAAATCCTTGTCCTCAAGGATTAAAATTCGGAAACATCGATGCAACTTCACCCAATTTTGTCAAGTTGCAGCCACCCGAAGGGAATTTCACCATTGAATTAGGACCTGAGCCCTTGCCCGCCAATTGTATGGAATCAATCTTCTATCCAAAAAAATTCTTGGAATAAGGACCACATTACCATCATCTGGTTGTGTTTCTGAAAAAGTTAGAAGTTGTTGGTATCATCCCTGTATGTTATTTTAAATGCGAGATATGAAAATTGATCCCATACCATGGTAGGGTAAGGGCTCGGGTCCTAATTCAGTGATGGAATTCCCCACAAAAGATTGCAGCTTGGGAAAATTGGGCGGAGTTGCATCAACTATTTTAGGATTTTAATCCTTGAGGACAAGGATGCTTTCGAGGAGGATCTATTGAGGTGGCGAGAAGAGCCGTTAAAGGCAGTTACGGTTGTTATTAGAAATCCTTTAGAATTGATGACATTTTTGTTATTTCTCTAAAGTTGAATTCGTGTTTCCCGCCTATATAAGGACTTGTGTTTTCCATGTTACATATTGAGTAAGAAATAATAAAGCTTCCCCTCTTCTATCCTCTATGGTTCTAAACCCTCTAAGTCTTATTTTCTCTTCATTACTGATTCTAACCTTACCCATGTAATTGTTTTCCACCTCTCTACAACTACACACTCTGAAAAGAAGATTGTGGCAAAACTTTCCACAGCACAATTCCTCTAAAACAATGGTGAAAGAGAGAAGGCTAACCAAGATTGACCTGGCGATGAGCGGATACATAGGGCTTGACGAGGGCAGCGGCCTCAGCGCCGGTCAGAGGTTCCCCCAAAATCTCCCCCCTGCTCCGGGTATCAACGTATCTGCCAAACTCCACCGGCCTCCTCCCGGCGATTTGGAGCACCTTGGCGGCTCCTGCCGGAGGGGAGGAATCCTCACCGATGGGCTCAAAGAGACGGATCTTTTTCTTTCTCTCCTTATCCTTCTTGGAGAGGAGCGGGGCCTTGCCCGTCCAAGGGCGGGGCATTTCCGGGGGAGCGAAGGGGAGGAAGGCCGGCTCGCGGATGGCGATAGGCTTCGCGGTAGGGGTCTCGGAGTAGCTGAACTGGAACTCGAATGGGGCATCGGGGAGGAGGTAGGATATGCCGGAGTCGCCGACGATGACGGCGCGGCCGCCGTCTGCTGTGGCGACGACGCCGGGGGAGACGGGTTTGTAGTAGCGGGTGCCGTTGTGTACGGATTTTAGGGCAGTGCGGGGAGAGGAAGAGGAAGGAGAGTGGGGAGGAGGGAGCGGAGGTGGGGGCATTCGCTTCCTGGCGGGGAGGGGGAGAGGGTGAGGAGGAGGGGAGGGGAGGGGATCGTTAATGCGGGGGTTTGGGGGAGGAGAAGAGAAGAGGTTGGCGCCGGCGGGAAGGGCGGAGAGGATTCGCATCGGGAAGGAGGCTTGAACGCCGGCGAAGTTGGCGGCGACGGAAGAGACCGGGAAGCGAAGATGGGTGTTGGAATATCTCATGCACAAGTGGTGTTTAGTAACCGTAAAAGTTGGAGTCATTTAGATATGTGCAAGATTATAGCTATTTATCATAAAGTATGGGGTTTGATATTAGCACCGCAGTTTTTGGCTATTAGCACTTATTTTTTAATTATTTTAAGGCTTTCTAAAAACTCTACCCGCACTCACTCTCTCAGCCAACTCACACACACGACTTCTTTCGTGATTTCCTTGACATCGTTCTTCCTCCTGTTTCGTCGGAGTTCTCCCCCAGTTTTTTCCTGATGTTTCGCTTGGTGGTTCCCTCATTGTTTCGTTTGTTTTCTCGTTGATGCTTCCTCGCACGATGAGGTTGAATTTGCTCGCGATATGCAGGGATGAAACACGGGAACTAGCAGGTTCACGCGTTCTAGAATTCAGGAGAGGAAATAGAGATGTAGGTTCCCCCATGATGGAGAAGAGTTTGCGAGAATCACGAGTAACAGTGGTTTCGACGGACCGAAAACCCTAGCACAGATCAAAGAAGAGAGGAACATGACGAAAGCGAAAGATGGTCAGAAATGTTGGTGGCTCCTGCCTCATTTTTTAGGTGGGTGATTTTCTTGGTGGCTTCTACCTCTTTTTTTTTTCTATTTTTTGAGTACGGATATTTTCGTGTTTGCGGGTAGCCAATTTCTAAAAAATATTTGTTTACGGATAGCCAAAAGTACAAATAGTCAGAATGGCCGTGTTACCATTTTTTTTTTATTTTTTTTTAGGAATTATAGAAATTTAGGGGGGACAACAAGATCCTCTATCAAGCGAAAATACATCCACACCATAAAGTAAACCTCTATTTGACGGTATTAGGGGCTCCTGAATTGAAGTTAGAGATCATTGAACGAAAATGGACTCCAATTCAAATTCCACGGTCCCAAATTCTCAATTCCATCCAACCGAATTGCGCATATTGACGCATATTATAAATAATAATAGTAATATTAGCTATGGTTATACTCGAAGGACCAATTTCACAGCTTCAGACGATATAGAAAATCTCTTATTAGATTGAAGTGATTATTCCAAGATATTTTTAGGTGTGTTCTCTTACTTAAGATCACGGTGCTCGCGCGCGTCAAACCGTTGGTTCCTACAAAAACAACATGATTGATCGAAATACTGACAGTATTTTTAGAATACTGCAGTATTTCGCAAAAACAACTCCGGCGTAAGATATCGGATCGTACGGCTGTATTGATTCCCGCACCTAAATTTTTTTCAATTATTCCGACGGTGTAGCAGGCATGTCACAGGCTGCAAATTCACGGACCGTTAATCACGCTATATTGCACGCTCGATGAAAAAAGTCTCACGAAAGATGAAGAGAATTGTTCAAACTGACGAAGAAATCTGGAGACTCGCTGTCATTTTCTCGAGTGACAGCCTAAGGCTTCGTTCGGCGCGGTGGTGGCGGTCGTGAACGCAGTGGTTATGAATCATCGTTCGTGAACGCCAGGCCTCACCAAAGGATCTTCATCCACTTTTATGCTCAAAACTAGCTTTCTTTTCTTGGTAGCGGTAAAAAGTTGCGTCAACCGGAGCCTAAGTAACCGAAAACTTATCAAAAAATCAACTGTTTGTCCTTAAATTGACCAACTAACAATTTGTCTCATTCATTATCATTAAGCTCTTTGAATTTTAAAGGTTTTCATAAGTCAGTAGTTGTTTTTTGGAATCTAATATATTTTAGATTTAGAACTCAATACTATAAATATTTAAACTTGTAAGATATTTAGAGGAGTTTGGCGCAAAAAATAGGCAATAACATGAAATCTCAAGATGCACAAAAATAGAATTTTGCACCATAAACCCTAAATCGTATCATCTAAGCCGTTGATCAGCTTGTGTTTTTTATTTTTTACTTCTTGTTTAAAGTGATTTTTTTTCGCATTTAGATTAGGCATCATGGGGGATAGTATAGATGGCTTGCGCACGTACCTCACCTCTGTGCACACGCGCACCAAAAAAACCTCATAAAATACACTGAAAATATCTGTGACTGGATAAACAGTCAAATGATACTTTGACTGAGGTTGCAGAGGCTAAAAATAATGATCAAATAGCAAAAACAACATTTTAGTGTTCCATCATTATGAATAATATTGCAATAATAATAAATAAATAAATGATCACCCACAAAGTTGTAGCCACGGGCTCGTGAACAAAAGCTCACCGCGGCGGTTCGTGAACAAAAGCTCACCGCGGGCGGTCGTGAACAAAAGCTCACCACTGCGGTCGTGAACGCATTTTCATGTTCAAAACTAGATTTCTTTTTATGACGGTGGCATTTTTGTCAAAACTCACATCAGCAAAAACGAAGCTTCAAAGCCAAAATGTCAAGATTCTCTTAATAAACTAGCATTAAGTCAACGGACATAACCAAATAACAGCAGTTTAAAAGTTAATAACAATGGAAAAAGACTGGTGGTTTCATCATGAAAGGTTCAACATATTTTTGAAAAGATTTAAAAAAAAAAACTCCATGTCGCTTGAAAGATTCATCTCTCTGTCTTCCAGGAATCTGAAATATGTCTGTGGTTCTCAGCGATACTGAAATCATCATAAACAGATGTCAACTCAATAGTGTAACATGGTATTAAAGGCGCCTAAGTTATTAAAGGCGCAAGGCGCACCAAGGCGCAAAGGGGTCCCGCGCCTGAGACACGTGGGGTGCAAAAATGGGGGAAAATAAAATCAGTGAATTAGGCGCCCAATTCATGGAAAATCAGCAAATTGGGCGAATTTCAGCGAATTGGGCGCCCAATTCATGGAAAATCAGAGAATTGGGCGGATTCATGGAAATTCAGCGAATTGGGCGCCCAATTCATGGAATTCAAGCGAATTGGGCGCCCAATTCATGGAAAATCAGCGAATTGGGCGCCCAATTCATGGAAAATCAGCGAATTGGGCGCCCAATTCATGGAAAATCAGCGAATTGGGCGCCCACCCAATTCATGGAAATTCAGCGAATTGGGCGCCCACCCAATTCATGGGAAATCAGCGAATTGGGCGCCCAATTCATGGAAAATCAGCGAATTGGGCGCCCAATTCATGGAAAATCAGCGAATTTGGCGCCCAATTCATGAAAATTCAGCAAATTGGGCGCCCAATTCATGGAAATTCAGCGAATTGGGCGCCCAATTCGCTGAATTTCTACGAATTGGGCGCCCAAGCCCAATTTGCTGATTTTCTGCGAATTGGGCACCCAATTCGCTAAAATTCAGTAATTGGGCGCCTTGGGTGCGCCTCGGGTGCTTCGGGCACCCAATTCGCTGAAATTCAGTAATGGGCGCCTTGGGTGTGCCTCGGGTGCGCCTCGGCGCGCCTCGAGCACATCGCCCGCCTAAGCCTTGTTGGGGCACAACGGGGTGCGCCCGGTCCCCGGACCCTCGTTGCGCGGGGATGCTTTGTGCACCGGGCTGCCCCTTTTATACACAAAATAGAAATCAGTTATGACTCTTTGATGACTGGTGGTTTTATTGATGTTAATCAGATGCTAAGATCAAGGTTGCAGATGTCGGGGACATGTCGTACTGGATTTTTTAGATGTCGGAAGTCGGAGGCATGTCAAGGACATTTTAAACTATCGGATTCCTAAAAAATATTTATATTATTAGTTACAACATATTATCTTATCTCTATTAGTCACATTAAATTTTTCTACTCAATCGACACATTTTCTACTTTGTTATCTTCTAACCATGCATCTATTTTCATTGTATGTATATCTTCATATATTAATTTTGTTTTTATTTTTTGCAGGGATTTGATATGCATTTTCAGATATGATGTTGACAACGAGCAAACCAAGTAACTAATAAAGAACTCAAGTGCGGTGAAATATCAAGACCAGCTAGATAGAAAGTTTTGAATACAAGGAAAAAGAAAGCTAGTGAAGATGTAGAAAAAATGCAAAATCACGGGAAAAATCTGCCAATAAAAACTTCATCCAAAAATGAAGCTAAAAGTTGACTCAAATTAAAAAAATATTTCACATTTTCTATGTATATAATTCATATCCACTCAGTCGATGGCCATGTCAATTGTTTTCCTCGAAGGTCAAGAGAAGATTACTCAGAAATCTGTCCACGAAGGTCAATTTTTTAACCAATCACAATGAAAAATGTAGTAGAACAGTACACGAAACAAATTAGAATTCAGTCCAGGAAACATGAATTAACCAGAAATCTGTTCGAAAACAGTGCTGAGTTCACTAGAAACCTGTGCAGGAAAAACACTAAAACTGCTCCAAATCTTCTTCAAACCAAGGAAGAACAGAGAATTACTTGAGTGGCATGCATAGATAATTGGCATATTAAGGACCACAGCAGTAAACTTGAGTGGTATCAAAGGAAGAACAGGCAATTACTTGAGATCTATGACTGGAATCTGGATGGAAAAGGATGTTGGCGATCTGTGGCTGAACAGAGATTTACTTGAGGAGGAAGGTATCTCTTCCCCGAGAAATCATGGGTTGGCCTCTGCGGATGAAATCGGTGGCTCCACGAGGAAGACGTTTCTTCTCTAGGTAATCGACGAGGCTGATCGACGACGGAAGAGGGAGTTGGCGAGGTGGAATGACGTTGGAAGAGGGCTGGGTCGTCGTTGTCGTTGAGAGGGATTCGAAGAGGGCAGGGTCATCGATGCCGGAAGAGGGCTTGCGAAAGGGAGAGGCTTCGTTCTCGCGTTGTCGAAGACGAGAAAATTTATATCAAGACTCACGATCTGTTTTATAGTATAAAACTGAATAAATGTCACGAATTTTTAATCCATCGTTGTCGGCCGTTATAGCGGATTAAATCCATTATAACAGCCTTTATATTAAAAAACGCCAAAACCTTTACATTTTCGTTATGCAAGTCATTTTCTCTTCAAACAGGACATGTCGGCCGACATTTAAAACACTGGCCTAAGATCCTTGGGTGCATGTGAGCAGATTCCATATTTGAATTGGAGAAGATAAGGCTTACATTACTGATCCTCAATGATGTATATGTTAACGTGGAGGTGAAAGAAGGGCGGAAGAGAACAAACAAAAATAAGAGTGCAAGACCACGAGAGCAAGAAAGAAGAGAACTCAAGAATTGATTCTGAACTGATGTTTTCCAAATAAAAACTTCATTCTCTTTTATAGTCATTCAAGACCAATATTCTATAATTTACAAGCTTGTGTCATCGCTGACCTCATTCCATCATTTACATCATCGCTAACATCATTCTATCATTTACATCATCGATGACATCATCCAATTATTTACGTCATTGCTTACATAATTATTCAAGCTCAAAAGATTTTGTATCACAAAATTCACATTCTCCTTCTTGATACAAAATCATCAGAGTTATTTATATTCAAGGTCATCTGCACAATCTTCTATACGAATGAAGTTTAAAAACTATCTGATGAAATGACCTTCGTAAATGCGTCTTGAAGATTTATCTTTATGTCTATCTTAGAAAGTTGAATTACCTTCTCGTCAATTGCATTTAAAAACGAATGACGAACATTGATATGTCGTCAATAGACGGTTTTGTTCTTAACAAGACAGATGACACTCAAACTAAAGATAAATCCAAGAACCATCGTCGAGTATTTTAAAACAAACGCACTGGTCCCGCAAGCTCTTCCTGAACCCAATAGATGTCATGAACTTATAAAATCGCTTGTATCAATGTCTTGGAGATTGTTTCAAACTATGAAGCATTTCTATAGCTTGCAAACATGCCCCTCGCTTTTGATCATGAATCTTTCAAACTGATACATATAAATCTCTTCCTCAAGATCACCGCGCAGGAATGCAGTGTTCAAGTCGAGTTGCTCCAACTCCATGTCATTGACTGTCACCATAACCGGTAGTACGTGAATGGACGTGCATCGCACCACTGGAGGGAAAACTTCAATAAATTCCACTCCTCTTTCTGTGTATAGCCCTTTTCCACGAGTTATACCTTGCACTTGACATTAATCCTCTAGTGAAGAACCTTCTTTGATCTTGAAAACTCATTTGCATCCAACAACTCTCTTGTGTTTCGGTAGTGGAACTAACTCTCATGTGTCATTTTTATGAACATACTCAATCTCCTCATACATAGCAACTCTTCATTGTGGGAAGTTGCTAGTATGTTTTTGTCCTCATAACTGAGAGATTCTTCATTTTCTACATTTAAAAAATAAACAGTTACATCCCCAAAACTATATGTGAGCCGATCTCCATACCTCACCGGCGGGGATCTGTCACGTCGCGGCCTATGCACCTCAAGTTGTGTTGCATGATGAACCAACTCCTCTTGTCGGTGTAGCTACTCCATTTGTGTCCTGGATTTTTCATTTTTAATCTCTCAAATTGGAATCTCGGCCTCCAACCAGACAAATGGTTCATGTGTTATTTCAGATTGAATTTGCCTCTTTAGATTGTCAGATTCATCAAATGTCATGTGTCGAGTTATCACTATCTTTTTAGTTTTAGGACACCACAATAGATAGCGCTCGACTCCTTCAACATAACCGAGGAAGATGTATTTTCTTGAATTTGTGTCAATCGTGCTATTTTTCTCAAGTGCATAAGATGGACAGCCAAATACTCATAGCATCGAGTAATCAACAACTTTTTCAGTCCATAACTCCTATGGAGTCTTTGATTCAATCGTCGATGTTGGCAACCTATTAATAAGGTGCATTGAGGTATTTAGTATCTACGCCCAAAACTACTTCGAAAGCCACGTGGTGATCCTCAAGAAGCACATCTTCTCCAACAACGTCTGATTTATATGTTCTGCAACTTCTTTCAATTATGGATCTTCTAGTGTTGTGTAGTGACGCACGAACCCTTCAGTTTTATATAACTATTTGAATATATTATAAGTGTATTCGCTGCCATTATCGAACCTGATGACCTTGACATGTCTTCATATTTGTTTTTTACCATAATTTTTTAAATTTTGAACTTCTCAAATAAATCGGATTTAATTTTTTTAAAATAAATTCATAACTTTCATGAGAAGTCATCAATAAAGGAAACAAAATATTGAGGTCCGTCGCGAGAAGGAATATGTGTTGCCTCCCCCCCCCCCAAATATCAGTATGAATATAGTCCAGGATATCTTGTGTGTCAAGCATCCCGATACTGAACTTCACCTTATGTTGCTTCCCCAACACACTCGTCACAAAAATCCAACTTCTGAAATTTTACACCATTAATTTTCTTTTGTGAAGCACTTCTATATTCTGTTCACTCATATGGCTTAGACGCAAGTGCCAGATTCATGACGAATCCAGATCTGAATTAGAAGGCGTAAATGCAGACATACAAGTGGCTGTGTGTAATTGAGATATGCAAATTGTCATCTTTTCTTCCTTTCATCACGATCATCAAACCTCGAAGAATCTTCATAGCACATTCATCGATCACGGTTTTGCACTAAATCGTGTCCAAAGCTCCAAGAGAAAGAAGATTCTTCAAGTACGGAATATGTCGAACATCCGTTAAAATCCTCTCAACCCCATCATGCATCACACACAATCAGGATCAATGCCAACAATGTTGCACACAGTATCGTTACCCATGAATATCGAGTCTTCATCAAGGAAACGATATGTTGCAAAATACTGATTTGGAGTCATATGATAAGAACAACCAGAATAAAGTACTCAAGAATCTTAAATGTTAACCAATGCACATACCGAGAAAATGAAGTAATCATTATCTAATGCCTTCTGCGCAATGCTCGCAGAATATGAAAATCCCATCATCTCTTTCTCTTTGAGTATAGGGCAATCTTTCTTCCAATGTCCATTCTTCTTGAAATAGTTGCACTAATCTCCTTTAGGGTTTCTCGACTTTAATCTTAATTTTGCCTTTGTCGTCCCCAACACACACTTCACAGAAATCCAACTTCTGAAATTTTACACAATCAATTAAATTTTTTCTGTGAAGTACTTCTATATTTTGTTCACTCATATGGATAAGACGCAAGTGTCACATTCGTGACAAATCTAGATCTGAAAAATAAGACGTAAATGCAAACATACCAGTGGTAGTGTGTCCTTGAGTACATGCAAATTGTCATATTTTCTTCCTTTCATCACGATCATCGAGCCTCGAAGAATCGTCATACCACATTCATCAATCACGTTCTTGCACTTAACCGTGTCCAAAGCTCCAAGAGAAAGAAAATTCTTCAAGTACGAAATATGTCGAACATCCGTTAAAGTTCTCTCGACCCCATCATGCATCACACACAATTCGGATAGTTCCATTCCCAACAACGTTGCACACAGTATCGTTATTCATGAATACTGAGTCTTCATCAAAAAAATGATACGTTGCAAAATAACTTTGATTTGAAGTCATATGATAAGAACAACCAGAATCAAGTACTCAAGAATCGTAAATGTCAACCAATGCACATACTGAGAAAATGAAGTAATCGTTATCTAATTTCTTCTGCGCAATGCTCGCAGAATTTGAAAAATCCTTCGTATTTTTCTCTTTGAGTATATGGCAATCTTTCTTTCAATGTCCATTCTTCTAGTAATAGTTGCACTGATCTACTTTGGGGTCCGTTCGGATGGAAGACATTGGTTTTTAAGAATTGACTTTCAATCCAATATCAATACATGCAGGAATTGACATTAGGTTTAATTCCAATTTTGTTTTGACACATGATGATTTTTTGCCACAGGAATTGACATTGATCACTTTTGTTGATCGGTTGCAGGATGACTTTCCGTCATAGGAATTGACATTGATCCCTTATGCTCTGAAACTTTAATATACGAGCATTAAGAGCTTGGGGGCATATTCATATGGACGCATTCATATAGTTTGATGAAAGGAGATTGCATTACTGTTGTTTCTTTTTTAGCTATTTACTATGTTTTGATGATTTTAAATTCATTTTATTTCACTCCTTAATTTCATCATACAGATCTATGCAGGGACCTTTTGCAGATCTCTATCTATATGTAGGGAATGACCAAATCTGGGAATGACCTTTTGCAGATCTTTGCAAAGGTCATGACCTTTACAGACATTTGCAGATCTCTATCATTAAGCAAGGAATGACCTATGTAGATCTTTGCAGAACTACAGCAAGGAAAGACAAAATCTGGAACGATTCTAAAGAATAGGCAATTTACAAGCCAGACCTTCGCTGGAAGAAAATATGGAGGGATCCCGTCAATCAAATCTGGAATGATTTTCTGGCAAACGGTTGTGCGAATCGACGACGAGAATCAAAAATGGCGAATGTGCGCCGTCGGCGAGGGCACAGGTGGTGTGAATGGGCATGGTGATAGATTTTTCATGAGGGTAGGGGACGATCACATAAGAAAGACTGGAATAGCGGAAGAAGAAATTCAAGATCAAAATCGATTAACTCCAAAGGAGATCAGTGCAACTACTGCAAGAAGAATGAACATTGAAAGAAAGATTGTCATATACTCAAAAAGAATGAGATGAAGAATCTTCAGATTCTGTAAGCATTGTGCAAGAGGAATTAGACAAAGATGGCTCTATTTTTTTGTATGTGCATTAGTTGACATTCAAGGTTCTTGGGTACATGATTCTGATTATTCTTATCATATGACTCCAAAACAAAGTTATTTTGGAACATATCGTTCCCTTGATGGAGGCTATGCATTCATGGGCAACGATATTGTGCGCAAAATTATTGAGATTGGAATAGTCAGGATTGTGATGCAAGATAGGGTCGAGAGGACTTTAACGAATGTCCCACATATTCCAGACTTAAAGAAGAACCTTTTCTCTTTGAATTTTGGACATGATTGGGTGCATGTCAGTGATCGATATAGGTGCTATAAAGATTCTTCATGGTTCGACGATCGTGATGAAAGAAAGAAATGTGGCAATTTGTATTTGTTACAAGAACATATTGCCACTAGTATGTATGCAATTACGTCTTAAGATTCAGATCTAAATTCATCATGATTGTTGAACTTACATCTTGGTCATATGAGTGAACGAAATCTAGAAGTGTTTCATAAAAGAAAATGAATTGATGATATAAAATTTGAGAAGTTAGACTTCTATGAAGAGTGAGTATGAGAATCATAATGTGAAGTTAAAAAACGGGATGAATGAAACAAAAGGAAACATGGATTATATTCACATTGATGTTTGGGGGCCAACACTTATTCATTCTTGCAGCAGAGCTAGACACTTTATCACCTTCATTGATGACTTCTCAAGGAAATTGTGAGTTTATTAATTTTGCAATATAAATTTGATGTATTCGAGAAGTTCAAAATTTGAAAAATTATGGTGGAAAAACAGACAGGAAGGCATATCAAGGTCGTCAGATTTGGTAATGACGATGAATATACTTCTGATGTATTCAAGTATTTCTGCAAAGCTGACGGGACCGTGCGTCACTATACAACACTAAAAAATCCACAATAAAATGGAATTGCAAAACAGGAATCGACGTTGTTGGAGAAGACGGGATGCCTGATGATCACTGCAGGGTTTTCAAAGGAGTTTTGGGCGGGGGCACTAAATACCTCTGTTTACCTCATTAATAGGCTGCCATCATCAGTGATTGGATTAAAAATTCCAGAGTTATGGACTAAAAAGTTGGTGATTATTCTATATTACGAGTATTTGGGCGTCCAATATATGCACTTGAGAAAAATAGCAAGATTGACCCGAGTAAAAAAATGCATCTTTTCTGCTTATGTTGATGCTAACTTTGTAGGTGATGTAAACAAAAGACGATCAATGACAGGCAATGTGTTTACACTTAGTAAGCACAGTTTAATGTAGATCGACTCTTCAGTCAGTCATTACCATGTCGACAACCAGAGCTGAGTATATTGCTACAGTGGAGGCAATCAAGAAGGCTATTAGGAAGCATAGATACTTGCAACGGCCTTACGTATTGTATCCGAAACTTTGGGGAGTCGGGAAACTCTCAAAAACTCTCATAAACCCTTCCCCGAAACTCTCAAAAAATTTTATAATAGTTTTGAATTAAAAAAATCGAATGCGCTCATGTACTTTTTGATACGCCCAAGTATGCTCAAAATTGTGCATATTGTGATGATGATATGGATAAAGACACGCAAAAGAGAAAATGTTGGATGATAAGTGGTTGAAGTTAAGTGATTCTATACTTTCATTCACGTCTTCTATCTATGACATGATACGATTTTGTGACATAGATAAATATTATCTTCATTTAATATAAATTAGGTGAGATATACTGATTAAAAAGGTGAAGATGACGTGAAGGTTACACATGTTTTCATATTAATTTGTATTTATATTTAACTAATTAAAAATTCAAAAATGTATCACGTATCCTAGTTTTTTTAATTACAAACGTCATGTCCGTATCGTATTGTATCTTGCATCCCGTTTTCGTCCTCGTGCATTATAGGAAGGCTGTATGGAGGGGGTACTTGGAGATTTGAGTTTAAGTCAAGAGAACCTTAAGATCAATTGTCATAGTTCGAGTGTCATCTGCCTTGCTAAAAATCAAACATTTTATGGGCGAACAAGACACATCAATGTTCGTCATTAATCTTTAAATGCAATTGAGGAAAAAGTAATTTAACTTTCTAAGATAGACACATAAATAAATCCTACATCCGCATTTCCGAAAGTTATTTTACTAGAGAAGTTTAAACAATGTTTAAACTTAATTCGCATAGAAGATTATCCAGATGGATCTAAATATAGATCACTCTTAAACAAATGTCAACTCAAATCATCATAAACAAATATCAACTCAAATCATCATAAACAAGTATCAACTCAATAGTGTAACCTAATATTATTTCATCAGATGTATTATTCATGTATACACAAAATAGAAATCAGTTATAATAGTTTGATGATCGGTAGTTTTATTAATATTAATCGGTAGTTTTATTAATATTAATCAGATGCTAAGATCTGTGGGTACATGTGAGCAGAGTCCATATATGAATTGGAGAAGATAAGTGATGGGGATCGGCCGCATGTTCGTGATCGGAGATCGGGCCACCACTCGGCGGGACCCGTTTTTGTTGATTTGGCGGAGATGCATTGATCAGATCGGTGATCCGAGACCGCGAGCGCGTCCGGAGCGCCATCTTTCATTTCATATGTATTTTTTATATTTTTTGAAGTTGTATTTATTGTTTTAGGACACCGGGCGTAACGGACAATCATAGCCGTTCACGCCGGGTGCCCAACTGCCCCTCTCGTTATAAATAGGGGCGGAAGTTCTCATTTTTTTTATTGCTGAGTTTTGTGAGAGAATCCAGATCCGGCAATCTTCGTGGTGCGACGCCGCGAGCCCGGGGTGCGACGCCTCGACGAATTTCAATTAGCTTTTATCTTTTTTTATTTTACTGTTCATCCCTTGTTCTTCTCCCGTGAAATGACCTCCACGCACTCCATTCACGAAAGCAGAAACCGCCAGTTTCCTGTTCATGTTCATCTTCCTCGCCTGGAACCGCATGAAACCTCCCACGCCTGGACTTCTTCCAGTCCATTGTTCATCTTCCCCGTGTTTGCATCATTCCCGTCAGGGAAGCCGTCTCCGATCCCGTTCCGGCAAGTAGGCTTGAAATTTAAAAACAGAAACCGCAAAAAACCGCAACACCACACCGCACCACACTGTTTTCGAACCGCACCAAACGGTTTGGTTGTGGTGCAATTTTGGTTATTGGAAAACCGCATGGTTTGCAGTGCGGTTCGGTTTTTGCCTTGACAAAACTGAATAAACCGCACCGCACCACAATGATTATAATACTTTTTTATTTTTATTTTTATATCTTATAATATATCTTACAAATTACTTAATATATCTTATATTGTATCTTATAATATATCTTATAATTATATAATATATTAATATATCTTAATCTAAGTATCTAAATGACTAAATGATAAAATGAGTCTACAGCCTTTGCCTGAACTCTGAAGTGAACCCGTGGGCTGAACCGGAACCGCTGATTCGCTGAATCAAATAGTGAAATCGAGCTATCAAAGTATCCAACACCAACAGACCTAGCGCATCATTATTTTTTCATTCCTATTTCCTTTCGTTCCGGCTTCACGAATCACGACCACGCTGGCTGCGACTCTTCGACACGCCTTTCAGCCCTAGCTCGACAGTTGACGGGCAATGGCGACGCGAGCGAGCGCGGAGGCGGAGCGCCTCTTCAGTCTCTAGTCTCTAGTCTTCACTTCCCTAGCGCAAGCAGCTCCTACGGCCTACCTCCCGTTTAGGGTTCACGGGTTCTTGATCGAGCAGCTCCTCGTTTTTTCTACGACCTACATCAATTTTGGGTTCTTGACCGAGTATTGTGTCTCCCTTCTCATTTTTCCTGCGGCCTACCTCTTGCTGTTTAGGATTCTTGATCGAGTATTGCGGCTCCCTTCTCCGCTTCTTGATCGAGCATTGCGGCTCACTTCTCTGCTTCTTGATCGAGTCTTACAGGTATTATTTATTTATTTTCATATAAGCATGATGCATCAATTTTAGGATGATTTTTGCAGAGTTGCAGTTGACTATTTAACATGAGGTAGATAATTTTGCAAGTTGTTCATCTTATAATTTTTGTTCCTTACACTGTGTTTTTATTGAATGCATTGAATTTTTATTATTAGCATTTTTAATTTTGAGTTGTTTATCTTATATTCTGCCTCGCTTCAGGATTTGGAATATATGGTTAATTGGTTATCTGTGAAACCATGTGTTAGAAAATTTGGAGGGAATAACAATATTGGGTATAAAATGTAAATAGTCCATGTACTCTTTGATAAGATTTGGTAAATGTGCAAAAAATCGAAACCGCACCATAAGAACCGACTTCAAACCACACCAATGCCAAACCGCAGCGCACGGTTTGGATGCGGTGCGGTTTTGTAAAGTCCAAAACCGACCCTCTTCGGTGTGGTTGCGGTTTGGGCTCAAACCGCACCAAACCGCACCAGTTTCAGGCCTATCGGCAAGGAGTAGCCCCTCCCTTCCAAACGCAATCGTCGAAGCCTTGTTCCTTCGATTCCGCCACAGATGCGGCCTCTTTCCCGCACGACATCAAGGCACGCTTCTGTCTTTTCCTCCGTACACCATCATCGACCTTCCCGCAACCCTCCAACAAGCCGCAAATCCTCATACACTCCATTCTAGCTCAGATTCGCCTCTCTTAAACGCAGCAGCCAGGCCAACCCCGTCACTACCCCTGCTTTGCGGCACTGTTCATTATCTTCCTCCCCTTCCCTCTCTTCGTGGAACAACCATTATCAGCCGCAGTTCCCCACAGGACTTCCTTCCCCTCGATTAAGCCCTCTGAAGTCTTCCTGCTTCTTGGATTTACTGTTACCAGTGGTTGTTATCTTCAGATCCAGCACTGCTCCGCCTATTCCACTGCTTCCTGTAAACAGCCACCAGCCCTCCTATTAATCTCCCTCCCATCGACAGAATCACAGATCACCTCCACTAGTCATCTTCTCCACTTTCAGTCAGCATTCCTGCATCCCTAATCCAGGTCAGCATTCCAGTGGCCGCATTCATCTTGTGGATCCACGACAGTCATCCAACATTACGTGTTCGCCACCGGATCTCTATTGCTACGTGAGTATAGTTGTACTGTGTTTAATTTTCTGTATTAAATATTGGAAGACATTTCATGTTTGCTTGGGTATTATAATTTCTAGCGCTATTGTTTCGTTTTCTTTTAATCCTATAACAATTATTCGTGCAAATTGTGATTGTAGATTCTTCGTGCGAAGAAAGCCTGTGATACTATTTGTGTGCTTGAAAAGTGTAGTTTCACATTGTGTAGATCTGCTTAAATTATATAATTATAATTGATGTATTATATTTCCGGATTAATTGATTAAACGCATGCATCGTTTACATTGGGTTCATTTGCGTCCATTACGCACATCCACGTAGGGTTGCATTAGCGTGTCGACACCGCCGATTATTTCACACTGTCTTTTTGTCCCGCGTCAATAAGGCTTTCAATACTAATCCTCAATGATTTATATACTACTTTCATGTCAAAGAATGTATATATCTGAGGTTGAGCAGTTAAAAAGTGTCAAATATCTAAGTTTAATGTGCATAAATGAAAGTATTAAAATGAAAATCCAATAAAAATAGAAATGATGAAATAAAAAATAATTATAATAATAGGAGATGCATCAATCAAAGATAATATAATTAAAAAAACTAGGTGGCTTGGGTGTGCACGATGAAGGGTGATACTGCACCAATTTGCTCAGTAGTGCTGACAGATAATGTAGTAAAAGGAAATGACCCAATGAATTGCAGATGAAAGTTATTCAAGATGATTTGTGTAGTTTAAATTTAACAACACTTAATAAAATGAATGAAAACTAGGGTTTCATCTTTAAAATTTGATCCAATGTTTTTCGATAAGATTCTAAAGATTGCAATTGTGTTCTTATTACTATCTACCAAATCATGTGATTGGTCAAACACCGTCTTTCTTTAAAAAATGCAATGTTAAAAAGTGCAATGAATAAAAAAAGACATGGTTTAAAGTACCAAGAAAATTGTATGGATCTAAGGCTCGGTTTGAGAAGGTTGTTGCGGATTGAAAAGTTGCTGATCGAATAGAGCTGATTGAACAGAGCTCTTTGAGAAGCTGTTTTGAAAAGCTGCGGACTGTTTGGAGAGTCTGTGCACAAGTACTGATGGAACAGAGCTTTTTCAAAAAATTGTTTTGTTGAACAACTTTTTGAAATTATTATTTTTCAATTAATAATAATAATAATTCCTCTTATAAAATTCCTATTATAAGAAATAATAATATTAATATTTAGAGTAATAATAATTTATATTATAAATTTCCTGTTATAAGTAATAATAATAATAAATAATATTAATATTTAGAGCAATAATAATTCTTATTATAAATTTCCTGTTATAAGAATTCATAGCTCGCCGAAAAACTGATTTATCACCGTGGGAGGAGGGGGGGAGGGGGAGGGGGAAGGAGGGGGGGGGGGGGGGGGGGGGGGGGGGGGGGGGGGGAGGGAGGAGTAGAGTCGCGACTGGAGCTTTTTTCCAGAATGGAGACGGTAAATCCAAAGCTCGGTGTTTTTTCCCAAGCTCGTAAGAACAAGCAAATCAGATCTGGCATCCCATGGCTGTTGGAGGGAGGAGATCTGACACCGCCATAGCTGCTGGAGGGAGGAGAAGGAGAAGATCTGGCATCGTCATGGCTGCTGGGGGGGAGTAGGAGATCTGGCATCGTCATCATGTCTACTGGAGCTCGTCGAGGAGAAGATGACCGGAGGAGTGGAGGAATCGTCATGGCTGCTGGAGGGGATGTCGTCGGGATCGAAGGGATGTCGTCGGAATCGTCATGGCTGCTGGAGGGGATGTCGTCGGGATCGAAGGGAGTCGGCTATGGATTGGGAACGAAAAACAGCGATCGAGAAGTGATTTTCGAGCGCTGAACGTGAGGGGTTGGCAGCTTCCTACAAAAAGGCCTAAACGCGGTTCTCACAGACGGGATTTTCAAAGAGCTGTCATTCCAAACAATTTAAAATCATCTCCAACAGATGGAATATAGTTTTTCCATCCGCTGGAGCTGTCCCAAACAGACCCCAAGTGTTGAGCATTAAAAAAATCATTAAATATCTTACTTGAATGTGATAGGAATGAGAATGTTAAAATGGACGTCTAACAAAAATAGACAAGATGAAATGAAAAATGATAATATTAGGGGAGTAATAAGAGTTGTATATATCTAAGATAAGATAACCAAGAAACATTAGATGGTTTGGGTGTAGACGACGAAGGGTTAGAATGCGCTAATTAGACAAGCAATGTCGATAGATAAGATAGTAAAAGGGAAAGGCCGGAGATAATGTGGATAAAAGTTATTCAAGATAATTCGTGTAGTTTAAGTTGAACACCATATACAACACTCAATAAGAAAAAGAAATATGGGGTTTCATCGTTAAAATTTTACCCAATGTTTTTTTATATGGCTCTCAAGATAATAATGATATTCTTATTACTACCTACAAAATATTATCTTTCTTGAAAAAGTGCAGAGTACGCAAGGACATTTTCCCTTTTTGTTTCATCCTTCCATTATATAACTTGACCTCTTGATGTTAGGAGTTGATTTTGGTATCTATATGTCATATTACCATCAACCTAAGAGCGACATGTTCAAAGGAGAAAAGATCACGGTAAATATTGATCCAATTCAACGATTGTTTGTCAATCACGTCAAAACAAGGTAGACTTGTGTTATGAAGAGAAGCACGAGCATGTCAAATGATTCATTGTCAAGGGCTCATCATGGAAAAGCATCGCATCTCATAATTTGCGCCAAGCACACCAAAAAGGAAGAAATATGGTCTACAGGGCATCAAAAGGAGACCACTATGCTATCCCTCAATCCAGAAGGAATTGTAAGGGGGAAATTGTTCATCAATAAGAACATGCACGATTAACCATATTCATTGGTATTATCATCACTCATGGGGAATGGTTGTATAAATGTCCTTAGAAGAAATTGGAGTTTCTAATAAAAAGATCATTACCCTAGTTCTTAGATTGACAACATTAGCAATGAAAGTTTTGAACTCCCTCTTTCCTTGCACTCCTACTCATAAATTTTAAGTGACCTTAACAATAGTATTTGGAGTTTTAACCCTAATTTCTAGAATACAACATTAGCAATTGGAGTTTTGAACTCCATCTTTCCCGCACTCTCAATAGTTCAACAGTGCATGTGTGTTTAAATTTCATACTATAATGCAGAGACATCATAATCTTAGACCTGTCAAAGAACTAATAGCAATATCCAGAATTGATCTTTGCGAACCAATAAAGCTGATCAAAATCTAACCTTGATGAATCCAATCTCCTTGGCGTTGTTGCGGAAGCACTGCCTGCAACACATGAGCCCGTATTTACGGATCATGCCATGCGAGTTGCCGCAGACACGGCTGCGGACAGATGAGTGAAGACGTTAATCATAGAACACGGAATGAATAGATAGATCTCGATGGTGTGATGGAAATATGAACAATATTAAGTTCAGAATTACAGAAAAACATTTTTAAGGATCGAGAACATTTATAAAGAAGATGGAAAACGAGGCGATCGAAGCTAGATACCAAGTGCGGGATCCCTGGCCGTAGTTCTTCGGATGAGAGTTCCAAACGTTGCTGTGTCCCATCTCGGCGCTGGATGAAGGATTGAGGAAGCCTTTAATCGGAGATCTGAAGAGGAAACACCGGCGCGTTGGAGGCGGCTGGAATTCTCTTACCCTAGATTTTGTGGAGTCGAAAAGAGCAGGAAGAAAACGTTATATAGATGCGGATTTTTTTTTGAGGAATGTTATATGGAGGCCTGTTTTGGCTTTATGCCGACTGTGATACATGCAGGCCAAAAAATTATTCATGCAGGTCAAATTTAATATATATTTCAAATATTTTTGACACCGTTAAAAGATTTTAAAAGCAGGATTAGGCTGATGAGTTCCCTCTCCAACTTTGCACACGAACTCGCCCCGCCACCATCTTCCTCAACCACTGCCCCGCCTCTGACGCCTCTGTATCCGAGCTCATCCTCCAAGATTACCTCGTCGAAGCACAGAATGTGTACACTTGGTCCGATGTGTAATGTGTACGAACAATGAGCACATGCGTTAACACATGTATATGAATTGAAGAAAATTCCGGCCATATATGTATATATAAGTATTTCCATAATATAAAATACACATTAGAGAGATACAACTTTTTCTTACCTGGATAAGTTGTAAGCATGAAACTAATTAATAATTAATAATGAGGTATTATAGTTGATCGAGTGGCGGGGTCATTCAATTGCAATATACCTTAAAATATTTTCATTTTTTTGGAGCGGTCTCTCAAATCTACCCAAATGATTAATTCGATCTTAACTTTCATTTTTTTATTTTTTTTATTTATATACACAAGTTGTTGGTTGAAGTGGAGATCATCGGCCGGAGTCGCCGGAGGAGGGAGAGGATATCAGAGAAGAAGCTCGATCTTGTCCGGCGGCTGCACGGGTCGTGGGCGATGGCGGTGCGTATAAGTCCAGTTCTATGGCCTGCAGGTTGAAAAGGAAAAATGATACTTTAAAAAAAACTGTGGCCTGCATATAGCCAAAAATCGGTCTGCATTTAACATCGCTCTTTTTAAAAAACTTTGGCCTGCATATAGCGTTTTTGCCATTTTGCATCCCGAATATTTACAATTTGCATTTTGTACCCTAAATTGTTAATTTCTAGCACTTTGCACCCTATGCTGAATTTTCAAGAGTATTATGTTGGAACCCGGATACCGGTCCAACTTGTTCGAGACTTGGGGAGTAGCTTGAGTTACTTCTCTCCTCGTCGGATCCTAGAACTAAGTGTCCCGAACTAAGAACCAACCCTCACTGGTTGTTAGGTAGCTCCCTAAGAATGACCCACTGGCTGCAGCGGGGAGGTCCCGCCACTAACCCGGAAATCTAACCTGATTTCCCCTCCCGAAAACCAGAAGCTGAGCCTATCTCAGACAGCTCAAGGAAGAAAGCACAGGCTCTCTCAAGGGGGTGGATCTCCGCTGATCTGAGACATAATGGGTCCTATTTATAGGGAACGACTTCCCAGGGGTAGAATGGTCCGGAGGACCTGCGGATAGCGTAACTCCGCCTTACTATTTTGCTAAACGCACTCCAAATTGGTCTGCAGATAGCCAGACTCCGCTGTCCCGAAGGGCTATAGGCAGACCACCGGGGGTGCCCGGATGATTCTATTTCCCAGAATCTGACTCTACTCGCCGAGGGAGGTACCGGCCTACTCGCCAGATGCCCTCGGCTCTACTCGCCGAGAGAGGCATCGGCCTACTCGCCAGGTGCCTTCGGCTCTACTCGCCGAGAGAGGCATCAGCCTACTCGCCAGGTGCCTTCGGCTCTACTCGCCGAGAGAGGCATCGGCCTACTCGCCGAGAGAGGCATCGGCCTACTCGCCGAGAGAGGCATCGGCCTACTCGCCGAGAGAGGCATCGGCCTACTCGTCAGGTGCCCTCGGCTCTACTCGCCGAATACGGGTTGTACACAATCCCCGCTCTTTGCGAGCTCGCTAGAGGTCGGAAAGAAGAGTCCAATCCCTTATTCGGCGGAACGGCGAGCCCACAGGCTCTTCCTCTATAAATAGAGTGGGGGTATGCCTTTCATCCCATGTGCCAGAATGTCTTCCAAGGGGGGGGTCTTCCGCAGCCGCCGACCGGGGGCTCGTTGATGACGAGCCTGAGGCTGCGGCCGTCATGGACATCATTGGAGAGTTCTTGACGCCTCGCCCCCCGGTTCCGCGAGGAAGAGGAAGTCCAAGCGGAAGAGAATTGACCTGGAGCTACGCGAGAGATCTTCCACGGATCCGGAATCCACGGCGAGGTGCGGACCCTTGCTTGGGAAGGTGACGACCTCGCCTATTCGTGAAGAGCTCGCTGCTGACTCATCTCGTCAGCAAGGAGGGGGCGAGGTCGGCATTGCAACAGGTGGGCTCGAGGATGCGAGATTGCCTCCAGCGGATCAGGGCGCCCCGCTATTTCCTCCCGTCCGTCCCACTGTGACCTCTGGTAAGGGTGCTATCTTCTCGCCCCACTAGGCTGAATTTGTACTGACCTTTTGTTACCCGCAGCGCTTCCTGGCCACCTGGTTCAGTCTGGTCAATTTGGCGCGGCGCTGTCGACGGGTCTTGGGACCGCGTCCTCCTCGGCCCCAGGGCAGATTTTGGCCCTCCCTCCTCCTCCCTTGCAGTCGCCTCCTCGGCAATCTGGGGTAGGCCAGCCGACCCGCCCCACTGCCGGAGGGAAATCCTCGACGATAGGGCCTTTATCCGGGGCGACCGGTGTGGTTCTCCGCTTATCTGCCTCTACCGGGAGGTTGCAGGCAGATCCGCCTCGCCACCAGGAAGGGGACACTACTCACGGGGGTACTCGCCTTGCTTATCTTCGCCGCCTTCTTCGTTTCTGTGGCTTACCCTTGTCCTTTATCTCCTTTCAGATAACCGGGGGTCTCCCTCTTCCAGTCGTCCTCCATCGACGAATTCACTGCTGGGTTCGTCACCGCCCGTGGCGTCTACTCCTTTGAGAGAGCTACTCGCGGACCCACCGGGCTTTACTGAGGGGTCGTGGGCTCGCCTGGTTGCCGTCCTTCGAGCCCATGATTCCTTTCTGATGTCTGCGCCCCCCCCCTCCCGCCGAGGTGAACGCGCGGTTGGCTGACCTCGGGGACCGCCTCTCTGAAGTGGAGGAGTTTCAACAGCAGGTGCAGGGCGAAGTCGGCCTCTTTGACAGGGTGACTGACCTAGAGACGAGGTTGTACGAGGTGGAGACTCGCCAGCAAGCTACCGAGGACGATCTTCACCGCTTCTCGCAGGTGGCTGGCACCGTGGGCGAAGCCTCTTTACTGGAAGAACACATCCGCCGAGGCGAGGATCACATCCGGCAAAGTGAGGAGAGTCTGGGGTAGGCCCGCGAAGACCTGCGAGCAGCTCGCGGCATTACTTAGAGAGCTCGTCACCCCCAGCGCACGCGTCGCCTGGGTCGCGGTCCGCGGCGCCGCGGTGGAGCTTCTTAGGCTGTATTCTCCCTTTTGATGCGTTTCGCTATTTTTTCTTTGACGCGTGATATGTAAAGGCACTCGCGACCTCTCGGGTACCCGTAATGTGCGGGCGATGTTTTTGTCTTTTGTGTACTCGCGCCATGCGCTTAGAGAATTTTTGTTAAAGGTTTTTTGTACCCGCGCTGTATTTTATGTGTGTTAGGGTCGCTGCTTCTTACCTGCGCGTTGTTGAACTAGCTACTCGCTTAGGCGTACTCGCATAGGTGGTTATCCAGTTCGCGTGCGATCAGGCCGGATGAGGCGGAGTCTATAAATAGCAGGCCTCCTAGAGTGGATGGGTATGCTCCCACACCCCCCTCTCCTCCAAACGTTTTTCTCCGAACCCCGCCTGTTAGACCTTCCCCTCTACCCGCCACCCGCCATGGGGAAAGAGCCATCCGAAGACGGGCGTGCCTTCTGTGTTCGCAATTTTCGAGCGCACAACTTCCCCAGCTCGAAGACCCTGGGCGAGGAGCTGACGGACGTCGAGAAACGTTACCTGCCACCGGGCTACACAGCGAGGCGGCCAACCCCTGGTGAGTTCCTTAACTCCTTCTTCGACAGTGAACTCGCCACCCCCCTAGCCCATTTCCAGGTGGGGTTGAGGCTGCCTCTATGGCCTGAGGTGCGCCAGGTCCTTCGATACTTTGGGATGATCCCCGCGCAGGTCAACCCTAACGCGATCAGCGTTTTGGTCGCATACGCCTGTTACCTGCGCGAGGAGAAGATCGAATTCGACCTTTCCGTCTTCCGCAAGGTCCTGACCCTGAAGGCGACTGGAGACGGCACCCTATTCTTTACCAGTGTGTGCGTTAAGGTAGCCGAGACACTCAACAAGGTCCATCATTGGACCGATAAATTTGTCGTGGTGCGAGGCGACTTCGGGAACATTCCCTTCGCCCCCATTCAAAAGGCAGAGACGGAGTACAGACCGCCTCGCTTGAAAGGGGACGCTCTGGCCCTCTATATTTACATGAAGAGTAGGGTTATGGACGTGGTTTTCCTGCGGCGAGGCGTGGATCAGCTCGCCTTCGTGCCTCCTGGAGCGGGTAAGTCTTGGGCAATACTCGTCGCGCTTCCTCCCCTCTCTCCCGACCCTCTGCTCTTGGCAGGGATCTGAATCAATTTTCACCTTCTTGCAGGTGAGCGCGTCATCCCCTCCCGTCCTCCTTGCGACGCCTCGCGGCGTCAGTCTAGCGAGCCTCATCCCGAGGGGGCCCTTGGAGCGGCGGTAGTTTCGGTGGATAGCGGGACGCCCCCGTCAACGGACAAGGGAAAAGGTCTGGTTGATCCTGAGGCCGCCTCGGCTAGTGAGCCAAGGCGAAAGAAGCAGAAGACTGGGAGATCTTCTCGTCCTCCAACGAGCCCGCCTCCTGAACCCTCATCCCACACAAATTTTGGGTTGGGGATGAGGAGCGAGGACTCCAAAGGTAATCCGTTGTTGATATGGGACCATGATGCGAACAGGGTCCTGGTGAGTTCGCTCCTCCCCTCCTGGGAGGATTTCGAGGAGGTAGGCGAGCAGGCGTATAACCTGCTCTTTGGGTTATATGGTCGAGAAGACGCCGAAGTTCTCGCGGAGGCTCCCATTCGCGAGCTAGCCAACCTCACCAGCCGTTCCGCTCTCCGCACCGCCGAGCTGGCTCACCAGACGGCGCGGCGGGGGCTTCAATCGAATAGGCGACTCCGCGAACTGGGCGCCACCTATAAAGAGCTGGAGGAGAAGCTGGCGGCAATGGCGGAGGAGCTTGCCGGGTCCAAGGCTAAGGAGGTCGTTCTCCCTGAGGTGAGCATCCTTGTCCGTTTACCTCCCACTCTCTGGCCGACGCTATTGTTTGACCTTTGCTAATGCAGGAGTCCACCGTTGCGCTGGTGACGCGGGTCTCTGAGCTGGAGGCGCAGCTGGCCGCCTCGCAGCGGGAAGTCAACTACCTAGGGACTCGCCTTGCCGAGGCGGAATCGGAGATAGCTGAGCTCCGACATCCTAGCAGAGGGGAGTCGTCCACAGCTCCGCAGCTCCTTCACTTCACCCCGGCCCAGGTCGCCGAGACGCGCAGGCAGCTGGCCATCAAGACGGCGGTGTTCACGCGGGAGCGACTCCGACGGCGATTTCTTCTGACTGCGGAGGGGGCCACAGTTGATCTCGCGGACCTTCTCCCAGAACTATATCGCGAGGCGGTGAGCCCCACCCCGGCGAGAACTCTAAGCGACGGCTCATCTGGCGAATCGGAAGAGGGTGACGATGGCGAATAGCTCGTTTTTATTTTTTGTAATCCCTGTAATAATACTTTCTTGGGAATATTCTCGGTGTACCCGCCCTTTCTGTCTGACAGGATGAGCATGTTCGACGTATTTTAATCCGCTCGATCTTTTCTCTTCCTTCGCCGCAAATCCCGTCTGACGTGCTCGTTACGATCGTTTATTATTTAGGTATACTTTTTTTTTTGCGACGCGTTTGCCTATGTGGCGTACTCGCGCCTGGGGGGTACTCGCCCGTGGCGAGGGCTCGCGCGAGAGCTCTCCTCGCCTTGGTCGGGCGCCCATTTTCTTACGCCTTTCCGGCGTGTGAGGCGGATGGGGCGCTCTTCTTCCCCTTATTAGGGCTTTTCGCGAGGTGATTGACGAATAGATGAGTAATTTCGCTATCTATGAGTGTGGGAGGCTTTTATGATATTCGTCTCGCCTCCCCTTCTCCTATGGGATCGCTTTTTTAGGGTTGGCCCTCGTTGGGGTCTGGGGCTCACCCGAGGGGGCAAGTAGCCAGTATGCCGGAGAGGAGCTCGTGCAGTGACCTGGTCTACGGCAACAACACATCTCGAGGACTTAGAACTCACTCGAGGGGGTAAATAGCCGGTACGCAGGAGAGGAGCTCGTGCAGTGACCTGGTCTACGACAACAACACATCTCGAGGACTTAGAACTCACTCGAGGGGGCAAGTAGCCGGTATGCAGGAGAGGAGCTCGTGCAGTGACCTGGTCTACGGCAACAACACATCTCGAGGACTTAGAACTCACTCGAGGGGGCAAGTAGCCGGTATGCAGGAGAGGAGCTCGTGCAGTGACCTGGTCTACGGCAACAACACATATCGAGGACTTAGAACTCACTCGAGGGGGCAAGTAGCCGGTATGCAGGAGAGGAGCTCGTGCAGTGACCTAGTCTATGGCAACAACACATCTCGAGGACTTAGAACTCACTCGAGGGGGCAAGTAGCCGGTATGCAGGAGAGGAGCTCGTGCAGTGACCTGGTCTACGACAACAACACATCTCGAGGACTTAGAACTCACTCGAGGGGGCAAGTAGCCGGTATGCAGGAGAGGAGCTCGTGCAGTGACCTGGTCTACGGCAACAACACATCTCGAGGACTTAGAACTCACTCGAGGGGGCAAGTAGTCGGTATGCAGGAGAGGAGCTCGTGCAGTGACCTGGTCTACGGCAACAACACATCTCGAGGACTTAGAACTCACTTGAGGGGGCAAGTAGCCGGTATGCAGGAGAGGAGCTCGTGCAGTGACCTGGTCTACGGCAACAACACATCTCGAGGACTTAGAACTCACTCGAGGGGGCAAGTAGCGGGTATGCAGGAGAGGAGCTCGTGCAGTGACCTGGTCTACGGCAACAACACATCTCGAGGACTTAGAACTCACTCGAGGGGGCAAGTAGCCGGGTATGCAGGAGAGGAGCTCGTGCAGTGACCTGGTCTACGGCAACAACACATCTCGAGGACTTAGAACTCACTCGAGGGGGCAAGTAGCGGGTATGCAGGAGAGGAGCTCGTGCAGTGACCTGGTCTACGGCAACAACACATCTCGAGGACTTAGAACTCACTCGAGGGGGCAAGTAGCTTAGGTGGTGAAGCGTTGCGAGTTTGCCAGGGAAAGTGGTATTATCTTAAGTAGAACAAGAATAAACTAAGTATTACATTAAGGTTAGGAGTAGAAACGCTTCAAGTCGTCTCCACTCCAAGTGTTTCTTAGGAGTTCCCCATCAACGTTCTGCAGGCGGTACCCGCCGGTCCGTAACACCTCGAACACGATGTAGGGGCCTTCCCAATTGGGATGGAGTTTACCCACCGTGGCGGATCTTCCTGCGACATCCACCTTCTTGAGAACCAGGTCTCCCTTGATGAATTGCTTGACTCGGACCTGTTTGTCAAAGTGCTTCGCCATCCTTCGCTTGATCTCTTCCTGTCGGATCGTGGCCTGGTCGCGAAGTTCCTCCACGAAATCCAAAGCGAGTCATTGCGCCTCTTCGTTCTCGAGTCTCCACCCCTCATCCCCATCTTCTGCCGCCACCACCCTGGGACTCCGGACCTCGAACTCTATCGGGATGAGAGCCTCCGAGCCGTGTGATAACTTGAACGGTGTTTCGCCGGTTGCCGTGGTGGGGGTAGTCCTCAGGGCCCAGAGGACCGAGGGGAGCTGTTCCACCCAATTTCCCTTCAGGTTCTCCACCTTCTTCTTGAGCAGGTTGAGGATGACTTTGTTGGCTGCTTCAACCTGGCCGTTGCTTCGTGGGTGATGAACTGAGGCGAAGCGGAGATCGATGCCAAGTTGGCTACAGAAGTCGGTGAGCTCAAGGCTTGCGAATTGTGGACCGTTGTCGGTGACGATGGCGAGGGGCAGACCATGTCTGCACACGATCTCCCCCCAAATGAAGTTCTTCACCACCAGGGAGGTCGTTTTTGCCAAGGCCTTCACCTCCATCCACTTGGAGAAATAATCGATCATCACCAGGAGAAATCTCCTTTGCCCACTTGCCGGGGGGAATGGTCCCACCAGATCCATTCCCCAAATGGCGAAGGGCCAGGGGGTGGTGATTGACCGAAGACGCTGGGCTGGCTGTAACTGGAGCGGAGCATAGAGTTAGCACTTTGAGCATCTCCTTGCGAACTCCTCCGCGTCTTTCCGGATGGTGGGCCAAAAGTATCCTGCTCGGAGTACCCTCTTCTCCAGGGTCCTGCTTCCCGAATGACTTCCGCACTCGCCTGTGTGAATCTCCTCCAAGACCCGGGAGGCATCCTCCTCGGACAGGCACCTGGCCAAGGGACCGGATAGAGTCTTCCTGTAGAGCACCCCGTCAGTTAGTAAATAATAAGCGGACTTGTACCTGAACCGCCTCTTGTCCTGAACCTCCGCAGGCAAGCATCCTGTGGTTAAGAAAGTGATCAGGGGGTCCATCCATGAAGCGGGTTGGTCGATGTCCATCACTTCTCCTTCCTCGATCGAAGGCCGAAACAACTCGGTGATTGTTCCCCCGACCAGGGGGCCATATTTGGCCAGTCGATCTGCTCAGGCGTTCTCCTCCCTTGGCACATGTTGTATGGAGAAGGACTTAAAGGCGCCCACCAGGTCTTTGACCTTTACGAGATAGCGCTGCAGTACCGGCTCTCTTGCTTCATACTCTCCTCGGATCTGGGAGGTGACCACCAGTGAGTCGGAGTGGACTCTGATGTCGTGGATCCCCAGCTCCTGGGCTAGGCGCAGTCCCGCGATTACAGCCTCATATTCTGCCTGATTGTTGGTAACGGGGAAGTGAATGCTGACGGCTTGCTCAATTCTAGTGCCCTGAGGGTTGATCAGGATGATGCCTCCTCCACATGAGTTCCTCCCCGACGCTCCATCCACGAACACTTCCCACGCCACCTGCTGGGGTATCTCCTCCTTGCCTACTTCTGCGGTATAGTCGACTAGGAAGTCTGCCACCGCTTGGGCCTTCATGGCCAGTCGGGGCACGTAGGCGACGTCAAACTCGCTGAGTTCTACTGACCACTTCGCCATCCTGCCAGAATGCTCTACTCCTTCTAGGACATTGCGGAGAGGGTGGTCGGTCACTACCTTAATCGGGTGGGCCTGGAAGTAAGGTCGGAGTCTCCGCGCCGATACAATCAAGGCGAACGCCAATTTTTCCAGAATGGGGTATCGCAATTCTGCCTTCCGCAGGACCCGACTTACGTAGTAAATGGGGAGTTGGCGCTTCCCCTCCTCGCGTACCAGGACCGAGCTTACCGCTTCCGACCCCACCCCTATGTATAGGAAGAGATCTTCTCCCTCTCTAGGCCCTTGTAACAGGGGTACCTGGGCCAACTGGAGTTTTAGGCTTTCAAAGGCTCCCTGACACTCTGCCGACCACTCGAACTTTTTATTGTCCCGGAGGGTTTTGAAGAAAGGTGAGCATTTCTCTCCTGCTCTGGAGAGGAACCTGCTCAGCCCGGCTAGGCGACCTGTCAGGCGCTGAACTTCCTTGACGTTCCTGGGTGCTTCCATCTCCATGATCGCCTTCACCTTGTCCGGGTTCGGTTCTACTCCAGCCGGAGTCAAGAGGTGTCCCAAGAACTTCCCCTTTCCAGCCCCAAACACGCACTTGGCCGGATTTAGTCTCATCTTATACTTTCGCAGCGTGGCGAAGGTCTCCTCCAAGTCATGGAGGTGCTCCCCGACGCTCTTGCTTTTTACCATGAGATCATCGACGTATACTTCCAAGTTTCGCCCCTTCTGCTCTTTGAACACCCTGTCCATCATGCGCTGATAGGTTGCTCCTGCGTTTTTAAGCCCGAATGGCATCATTTTATAACAATAGCATCCGTCGTTGGTAATGAAGGATACATGCTTCACGTCGGGTGGATGCATGCGGATTTGATGGTAACCAAAAAATGCATCTAAAAAACTCATGACAGGGAATCCGACGGCCGAATCTACTAGCTCGTCGATTCTAGGCAAAGGGTAACAATCCTTGGGGCAAGCTTTATTAAGGATAGAAAAATCGATACACATGCGCCACTTCCCCTCTCCCTTCCTCACCATTACAACATTGGAGACCCAGCCTGGGTACTGGATCTCCGACACAAACCCTGCTTCCAGCAGCTTCCTGACCTCCTCCCTGATGGGCTCGGCTAGGGTGGTGGCGGTTGCCCTCTTCTTCTGTTGGATGGGGTGGACTCCTTTATCCAAGTTGAGATGATGGCAGGCGACGTCTGCGTCGACACCTGGCATATCGGCTGCGCTCCACGCAAAGATGTCCGCGTTCTTCTGGATGCAGGACATGATCTTCTCCTTGTCTTCCTCTTCCAGCTCCCTGCTGACCTTCACCCTTCCCGGTCTTCCGCCTTCTGCTAGGATCTCCTTCTCCTCCACTTCCTCAACTGCCTCCAGCCTTGCCGTCTCCTCTGCTTCTTCGGCCGCTTCCTGCCTCGTCATCTCCTCCATCACCAGGTCCACCGCCTCTGCCTCCTCCTTCCAGCTGATCATGTTGACAGCGTTAAGATAACACTGCCTCGCCACCTTGGGATCGCTCCGGATCCGGATCTGCACGCCTCCCTGGTTGTACTTCAGGCATTGATGGTAGGAGGGCACACACTTGTAGGCACTGATGAGTGGTCTGCCGAAGATGGCATTGTAACTGCTGGGGGCGTCTATAATGACAAACCTACAACACTTGGTGGTCCCTCCCAATGTCACCACCAACTCCACACCTCCCTCTACTTCTTTTCTTTCTCCCGCGAACCCAAAGAGCGGTCCTTCCGTCGAGGTGACCCTCTTCTCTTCCACCTTCATGGCATCAAACGCTTTCTTGAACACGACATTGACGGAGCTCCCGTTATCCACCAGGATGCGAGAGACCGTATAGTTCTCCACCGCGGCCTTGATCACCACCGCGGCCTTGATCACCACCGCGTCGCAGAAAGGGTTTTCGTTCCCCAACATGTCTTCCTCCGAGAAAGTGATCTCTCCTGACGGTGGCGGAACCTGGGAGGTAGAGGCCACGCTCTTCCGATACACGACGTTGAGGCTCCCCCTCCGGGTCGCCTCCAACCCTACTCCTCCGTGGATGACCCCTATCCCCCCATGGGCTCCCAGATCTCCCCTATCCTCACACCTCCTTGGGGCGGGGGCTCCTCCCCCTTCGATTCTCAACATATCTCCTTCTCACCTCTCATGCCCTTCCTGGGCTCCTCCTGCTCCCCTCCTCAACTCCAAGAACTCAGGGCACGTGGCCGTCGCGTGGCCCTCTACCTGATGGAAGTCGCAGTAGGGCATCGCCCGACGCTCTTCTTCACCCCGGGGCTGTCGCGGCCTTCCCCCTCTTCCTCGTCCTCGTCCCCTCCTGATCACATTAGCTTCTCTGGGCGGCGCTTGGTTTTGCCTCCACTGCCCTTGCCTCCGCTCGGGTGAGCGACAGCGGTCTCGTCGTTCCGGAGAGTACCTCCCTCCTGGTCTCCCTTGGTAGCCTCCTCCAGCAGGCCTCCAGGCCGGCCGGCGAGGCGGAGCCTGGAACCTCCTCTCCTGATCTCGCTGATCCCTGTTCTCCCGGGACTCTCCCTCTTCTCGTCTTCTCGGCTCACCTCTCTTCTTGGACTCGCGTCGGCCGCTCCCCTCTCCTTCTTTCTCCCCTCCCTCCAATCTGGCTAACTTGGCCACGAACTCTAGGCTGGTTGCCTCCCCCACGATCTGCCTCCCGGCCCGATCGACCAACTCCTCGAACGATAGGGGGGATTGCGAGTGATCTCCATCTTGAAAAACCCTGGCTGCAACCCCAGCTTGAATGCTAAGATCAGGGTATGTCCAGGGACCTCTTGGACCAGGAGGATCTCCTCCTGAAAGCGATCCAAATACGACCCGAGCATCTCCTGGGGTCTCTGCTTGATAAGGAAAAGATCTTCTGAACCCTTCCTCCTCTTCTTGGACGTGGAGAAGCGGAGCAAATAACTTCTGCGCAGGTCATCGAACCCGTAGACGCTTCCCGCCGGCAACTGGTGGAACCAATCTCTGGCTTTTTCCTGGAAGGTTATGGCGAACAACCGACATTTGAAGGGATCCGTCATCGGCTTGATGGAGACCATATCCTCAAACCACTGCAGATGCTTGACGGGATCTTCTTTCCCGGAGTAGAAACTCATTGCGGGCTCTGTGAATCCTGCAGGAATGGGAGCAGACAGCACCAACTCGCAGAAAGGACTGCGCGGGGCGAGTTGGCGGATGGGACGAACTTGGTCGTACTCGCCCTCAGACTGGCGAGTCTCCGTCGGGCTGGCAAAGAGCACTCGCGCGCGGAGCGGCTGGTCTTCCTCCCCTAGGAGCGCTTCCTTGCCGAGGCGCTGACTAGGACCTGCCTCCGTGGGCGAGGCGACTGCGACAGGGGGGGATACTCCCACCTCGGCACGAGGTGTGAGTAACCTCCGGATGGTATCCTCCATCACCTTCATCCCCTGCTCGAAGACACTCTTGGTCACGAACTCGCCCAAAGGCGGCGAGTTCCCCTGGTCGGTTCCCAGCTCGTCACGTTCAGTCATGGGATCGCCAGATGAGATTTTCTTCTCTTGCTACAGTCCACGCTCACCGCACCAAAAATGTTGGAACCCGGATACCGGTCCAACTTGTTCGAGACTTGGGGAGTAGCTTGAGCTACTTCTCTCCTCGTCGGATCCTAGAACTAAGTGTCCCGAACTAAGAATCAACCCCCACTGGTTGTTAGGTAGCTCCCTAAGAATGACCCACTGGCTGCAGCGGGGAGGTCCCGCCACTAACCCGGAAATCTAACCTGATTTCCCCTCCCGAAAACCAGAAGCTGAGCCTATCTCAGACAGCTCAAGGAAGAAAGCACAGGCTCTCTCAAGGGGGTGGATCTCCGCTGATCTGAGACATAATGGGTCCTATTTATAGGGAAAGACTTCCCAGGGGTAGAATGGTCCGGAGGACCTGCGGATAGCGTAACTCCGCCTTACTATTTTGCTAAACGCACTCCAAATTGGTCTGCAGATAGCCAGACTCCGCTGTCCCGAAGGGCTATAGGCAGACCACCGGGGGTGCCCGGATGATTCTATTTCCCAGAATCTGACTCTACTCGCCGAGGGAGGTACCGGCCTACTCGCCAGATGCCCTCGGCTCTACTCGCCGAGAGAGGCATCGGCCTACTCGCCAGGTGCCTTCGGCTCTACTCGCCGAGAGAGGCATCAGCCTACTCGCCAGGTGCCTTCGGCTCTACTCGCCGAGAGAGGCATCGGCCTACTCGTCGAGAGAGGCATCGGCCTACTCGCCGAGAGAGGCATCGGCCTACTCGCCGAGAGAGGCATCGGCCTACTCGTCAGGTGCCCTCAGCTCTACTCGCCGAATACGGGTTGTACATATTAAGTCTGTGAAGCATCAAAAATGCTCATTTTGGCACTTTACACCCCGAGTTATTGGTATTGTCGGGACCTAAACACCATTGAATGAGTATTTTTGGTGCTGCCCGGACCTAAATACCCTTGAAATTTCGGTATGGGGTGCAAATTGCCAGAAATCGGTAATTGATGAGTGCAAAGTGCCAATTTTAAAGATACATGGTGCAAAGTGCAAAAAATTGATATTTCAGAGGTGCAAAGTGCCAAAAAAACTATAGATGCACGCTACTTTAGGACAGAAATATTTTTTTGTGCATGCATCTCACATAGTTATTAACCTCAAATTTAATTGGATTTATATCTCGCACATACTTTACATGCACCAAAAAAATACTTCATTTTGGCGATCGTGAGTTTGAACAAAAATGTCATTGTCATAGAATATATTTTTGGCATGACAACGGTTATGATTGCCACCGAAAAAAAAAATAATTGTAAACATAAAAGTGAATGGAGTTCCACGTGAGGTTCGACGTTCAGGAACGACTATTCATAATCACCGTGATCATGACCGTTAACGTTGTGCCAAACGGATCCTCAGACAAACACCCCGAGATCTTTGATATTTAATTATTTGTAAATTCATGGAAACAGTTTAAAAAATGTGGGAATTAAAACATTTATATAAATTGTTTTTTTAATTAGTAAACACTGATTATTTAAAAAAGATTGATGCATTTTCAAATATAATTAAATAATTATATTATGGATTTCTTGAAATTTGAAAGCATGAAATGTTATATTTGGGAGTTCAGGAACGACCCGTTCATAATCATCGTGTCCGTGACCGTCACCGCCGTGCCAAACGAAACCTAAGCGATAACGAGGATGATAAAAGATTTACAATTGTTGTGGTCCACTCAAGGCTCCGGTAGATCGGACTAAATTGAACCGTCTTAGCCCGGGAGCGTTCGAGCGTGCACACAGTCACAAAAAAGGGAAAGCTGCCAAGACAATTTTTTTAACGTGGAAAACCCGTCAACTTGGTGAAAAACCACGCGGTCGGGCCTGTGCCGACCAAAACTTCCACTATTTGTTGGTTGTACAGAGCTTTTTTGAAGAACTCGAGGGCGACAGGCCGCCTCTCGTTACAATTGTTGAGAGAGAGAGAAAGGTGTTCGGAGGATGACAGACCACCGCTCACGGAGCTAAGTCTTCCGCCTGCTGCGGAGGAGAATGTTGCGCTCTAAGTGCTTTTGAGGCTTTGAATGCTGCTCGAAGGATGGATCGATGCGCTCTGTGTATCTTTGTCTCTGTGGCTTGTCTCCTGCTGCGCAAGAGGAGTTTGGAGTGCTGGTCTTGACGGTGACTGACACGTTTGTTCTTGAGCGCACAGAGGCGTGCTTATTCTTGAGCGCACGGAGGCGTGTTTGAAGCGGAGCGAACGAAGGTGCGCTTGGAGCGGAGTACACAGAGGCGCGCTTGGAGCGGAGCACACGGTGGCGCGCTTGGAGCAGAGCGCACGAGAGCGCGCTTTGAGCGAAGCGCACAGAGGCGCGCTTGTGAGCACGCAAGGAAGAGGCGCGCTTGTGAGCGCGCAAGGAAGAGGCGCGCTTGTGAGCGCGCAAGGAGGACGCGCGCTTGTGAGCGCGCAAGGAGGACGCGCGCTTGTGAGCGCGCAAGGAGGACGCGCGCTTGTGAGCGCGCAAGGAGGACGCGCGGTTCTGAGCGCGCAAGGAGGACGCGCGGTTCTGAGCGCGCAAGGAGGAGGCGCGCAAGGAGGACGCGCGCCAGTGAGAGCGCAAGGAGGACGCGCGCTTGTGAACGCGCAAGGAGGGAGGAGAGAGAAAATTCGTAGGAGTATTTTCCCGGCCGGAGAGAGAGAAAGTCTCAAAAGAGGGGAGAGATGGAGGAGGAGAAGATCGAAAAAAGAGAAGCCTTGGGGTTCTATTTATAGTTTTTGAGGGTGGCACTTTCGTAATTAAATTGGTGGTTATGGTGGTTATGCAGCTACCCGCACATCATAACCAATTTATGTGTTATACGCACACTTATCATGAACATAGCTACGCGCACACCAGTTTGTATAGTTTTGCGGTGATATGTATTCATATGACGGATATGGTTATGCGCACACCATAACCACATTATTTGCTATACGCATACAGTATTGAAGGATTTTACTATTTACACCCACATGTTGGAGAATTTTACTATTTACACCCCCATGTTGAAGGATTTTACTATTTACACCCACATATTGGAGGATTTTACTATTTGCGCCCCATGATGTGGGATTTTTACTATTTGCACCCTGTGATGGGGTATTTTACTATTTGCACCCCATGATGTGAGATTTTTACTATTTGCACCCCACGACGGGGGATTTTTACTATTTGCACCTCATGATGTGGGATTTTACTATTTGCACTCCATGATGGGGGATTTTTACTATTTGCACCCCATGATGGGTGGTTACGGGGATAGCGGGGTTTATCTTGGTCAACCCCATTTCCTCCACCAAATGAGGCGAGTGATGTTCATTAGCGCACTGCCTGAACATTTTGTGAGACCACATCACGTATCATCTTTACGGGTGCACATCAATAGCCCCCCAAACCTTCGGAGTCCGAATTATTGTGCGGAGGAGTTCGGAGGTTTTGATTTTTCTGCGGTAGCTTCGATCATTGATATCTTCGTGTCGCATTGGGTAGGAATTGCTGTTGAAGGATGAGTGTGCAGTTTTTGACATAATAGAAGATAAGTTTGTGCGAGTTTGAGTTCACGGTTTTTTACATAATAGAAGATAAGTTTGCGCGAGTCTGAGCTCGCGGCTTTTTACATAGTAAAATATAGATTTGCGCGAGTCTGAGCTCGCAGCTTTTTACATAGTAGAAGATAAGTTTGTGCGAGTTTGAGCTCGCAGCTTTTTACATAGTAGAAGATAGATTTGCGCGAGTCTGAGCTCGCGGCTTTTTACATAGTAGAAGATAGATTTGCGCGAGTCTGAGCTCATGGTTTTTTACACAGTAAGAGATAAAGTTTGCGCGAGTCTGAGCTCGCGGCTTTTTACATAATAGAAGATAGGTTTGGTCGGTGAAGAGCGTATGCATTCAAACCGTGTACGAACGTAGGAGGGGCAAAAACTTATGACGTCGGGACCTTACTGCGGTGGAGAAGAGAGAACCTTCAATCGACGACATTTAGAGATTGTTGTGAGCGCGCTGCGCGGAGGCAATTGTTGTTCATTAGCACACTGCCCGGAGGTAGTTGCTGTTCATTAGCGCACTGCTCGAAGGCAGGTGCTGTTCATTAGCGCACTGCCCGCAGGCAGGTGCTGTTCATTAGCGCACTGCCCGGAGGCAGGTGCTGTTCATTAGCACACTGCCCGGAGGCAGGTGTTGTTCATTAGTGCACTGCCTCGAGGCAGGTGCTGTTCATTAGCGCACTGCCCGTAGGCAGGTGCTGTTCATTAGCGCTCTGCCCGCAGGCAGGTGCTGTTCATTAGCGCACTGCCCGAAGGCAGGTGCTGTTCATTAGCGCTCTGCCCGCAGGCAGGTGCTGTTCATTAGCGCACTGCCCGAAGGCAGGTGCTGTTCATTAGCGCTCTGCCCGCAGGCAGGTGCTGTTCATTAGCGCACTGCCCGAAGGCAGGTGCTGTTCATTAGCGCACTGCCCGAAGGCAGGTGCTGTTCATTAGCGCACTGGCCGAACGCAAGTGTTGTTCATTCAAATAGACGTCCTTTCCTTTGGGCGAAGTGAATACGTAATTTCGATAGAGTGTGGGATGACATGCCTCCCAGTACTTCTTGGTGAGGCGTTTGCTGATCTCCTGCTTGCTGAATCAGTGCCTAGCCTCGTAGGAATTTCCTCAGTAGGCCTTGTTGGATGAGTCGCTCGATTTCATCCTTAAGCTTGGAGCAGTTTTCCGTGTCATGTCCTTGTCCACGGTGGAACTCACAATATTTTGTCTGGTCTCCCGTGTTTTTAGCGAGAGGTTTGGGCTTGCGGAGCGCTTCATTGCCTTTGATTGCGTAAAATATGTTGGTTCTTAAGGTATTGAGGGGCGTGTTTCTTTGGTGCTGCCGAAGTCGTGGATTGCTATGACATTCATTGTTCCTCCTGAGGACTGATGAAGCATTTTGCTCCCTTTTCCTTTTCACGCCTCTATCAAACTGTTGTTGATGCGCTTCAATTGATTCGTCGGCGACGATCTGGGCGTCGACCCATCGAACGAGATCGGGGTAGCTGGGCACGGTTTCCCGCATTAGTGCGGAGTGGAAGCCACCAGGGCGGAGCCCTCCGAGGAGAAAACCTCGCAGGAGCTCCGGTCTTATCCCAGGGATTTGTCGTGCCTCAGTGGTGAAACGATGGAAGAAATCTTTAAGGGTTTCCCTTTCTCCTTGACGGATCCCGGACAGGTGGAAAGGATCTTTGACTATCCCGCGGCTAGGGATGAACTGACCCGTGAATTGTTGAGTCAGCTCTGCGAAATCCTTGATTTCTCCCTCCTTCAGGGATAGGAACCAGGTGCGAGCCTGTCCTTTCAAAGTCGCCGGGAATGTAACGCCCCGGGTCCTTCTTTCAATTATTTTAACAAAGCGGGATTTTAATTTAGGGTGTCGATGTGTAGGGGCGTTACCTTTCGGAATCGTCGTCGTCGTCCGGCGGGTTAGCTCTAGTTGGGAGCGTTAATTCGGTAAAGTGTAATTATATGTATATATATGTACGTTTGCACTATATAAATTAAGGTACAAAGATGTATATAAAGAGCTATACAATATAAATACTATATGTATATATATACACGTATATGCGTAAAGGTTTGGGATACTTTTGGCCTTATGTTCGTGTGCGGGTGGACACATGTAGGTTTAACCATATAATGTATATATATAACTACATATGACATATATATATACATATAAACTCTTATTATTATCATTATTATTATTGTTATTATTATTATCATTATTATTATTATCATTCTAATGTTTTGGTTATAACCCCCCTGCTGACATCCATTTTGATCCCTGCTCTCCCTTTCCCCGATACCCCCCTTCCCTGACTTCTGTCGTGGAGAGCGCGCCTAGGGTTTCGTCGGTCGGAGCCGTTTTCGCCGCCGGTGCTGTCGGAGGAGGTCGGGTCGCCGGAGCTAGGGTCCCGGGCGGCCCTCTCCTTGCGTGGTCGCGGTCCGGCGAGTCGCCGTGAGTAAGCGAGGCAAGAAAACTTCTTCTCCTTCTCTCCCCCCCCCCTTCTTTCTTTCTCTTGAAGCTTGATTATTAATTGTGACTGGAATCTCTTATCTCTTGATGCTTGGGTATGAAATTTTTCATTATGCGATGAAATCCTTGTTCCCTTTTGGGTTGGAACCATTTAGGGTTGTGGTTGCTGTGGCTTGGTGCTCTCCTGCTGTAAATGCTGTATTGATTTCTTTTTTTTGTTGAATTGGGGCTGCATCCATACTTATACCTTTTTTTTTGGTCTCTTGGGGCTGCTCTTCATTTTGCTGTTCTGGGGGCTGTTATTGGGGCTGCTCTTTATTGTATTGCTGGGGACTGTTTTATTGGGGCTGCTCTTCATTGTTTCACTTGGGGGCTGTTTGTTCGGGCTACCCTTTGTTGTATTGTTGGGGGCTGTTGGTTGTGGTTGCCCTTTGTTGTATTGTTGGGGGCTGTTGGTTGTGGCTGCCCTTTGTTTGCTTTCCCTGGGGCTGTTGGTTGTGGCTGCCTTTTGCTTGCTTTACCTGGGGCTGTTGGTTGTGGCTGCCCTTTGCTTGTGTTACCTGGGGGGCTGTTTTGTTGGGGGCTGTTTATTGTGGCTGTTTTGCTAGCTGGGGCTGTTTTGCTTGAGCTGCTCTTTACCTTGATTGCTAGGGCTGTTTTGCCTTGGGCTGCTTTTACCTTGTTGAATTGGGGGCTGAAACCTGCTGCTGTTTTGATTTTCTTTTGTTGGGGGCTGCCCTTGAATTTCTCTCTTAGGGGCTGCTTATATATATTTCCATGTTGAATTGGGGGTGCTGTTATGCTTTTATTTGGGGGGGGGGGGGGGGGGGGGCTCCTTTCCATGTTGAATTGGGGGTGTTGTTATGCTTTTGTTTGGAGGCTCCTTTCCTTGTTGATTTGGGGGTGCTGCTATGCTTTTCCTAAGGGGCTGCTTCGCTTCACTCTTGTTGGGTTTCATTACTTGCAAAATAATTCTGCGCGCTTCGATTACAAGTAGCTAGAAATGGTCAATATTATGGTGGTTCTATTTGCTAACTCCTCGACACACTTAATTGGTCCTGTTTTATTATATGCTAGCTGCTATGGTTTGGTGAATCCTTCTATCCCTCTTTTATATGCTAGCTGCTATATGTTTAGCTTTGTCTCGATCCTGGGCTACTCCTTGATGGTTTATTCTGGTTGATTTTGTTCCGGATCATGTTTTACTTGGCTACTTCTGCATATTTACTTGGCTAAATATTGATGGACTTGTTTGCACTGGAAGGATGGGTACAGGGAACACTGGGTTCCCCCATCACAACTCTTTTAATAGTGGTTGGTAGGATGAGTACAGGGAACACCGGGTTCCCCCACCACCACCACGACGCCTTTTTATTTGGGGTGAACATCCCCTTTATGTGAGTGGTTAGTGACATTGTTTTGGGTCCGCCACCACTGGTCCATTTTTGCACTATATGCCAAGTTTAGTCATGCTCTTGCTTATCGGGCTGGTTCTATGCGGGATCTTCCTAACCTTCTATTACTGAAATCTTTATATAAGCGTATATATATAGTTATATATATGGGTATATGTATATATATATGTATTTATATACCCCTTTCAGCTTGGATATGTCACTTGTTACTTCTCCTGCTCTTACTTTTAACTATGCTGTTTTCTTGCACCCTTTGGGCTGAGACATTCTTTTCTTATGGATGCCTCAGGTTCAGGTTCATAGCTGCCGCAGGTTTTAGAGTAGGGTTGTTCAGTTTCTCGGGTGGAGGGCTTTCCTCCCTATTAGGTAAGGATTCAGTTTCTCTTGTGGTAGCGTTTCTTTTGGCTGTTGACTCTTTTCCTGCGAGTTCGTGTCAGTTGTTGACGCTCGTATGACTTTTGTTTGGTTTACTTGCTGCTGCTGCTAGCTTCCTTTACTGCTACTTAGTTATTTTGTATTCGTACACTCTGGGAAAAGCCTATTTTGCTGAATATTAATGCAGTTCTTTTAGCAGATAAAAATTTGTTCTTTTAACTGTTTGTCGCATTTATTATTAAGTATCACCTATTTGCAAAGCGTAAAACAGAATATAATGATACTTCTTTATTATATACTAAATTTAGACCGGCGATCGCCCTGGAGACGTCTCTGGTCTTCAGCGTCGTTAGGAATAAAATGAACTTATTTTCTTCCGTTGTGTACGCATATTTTTGATAAAGAACGGCTATGTAAACCGCAGGGCCGAGGGGCACGACTTCCTAACCTAATGAAAATAATCTTAAAAGATAATGCTTTTATTAATTCATATCTTTTCTCGTAAAAATGTTCGTTTGAGTGCTCGCCTGAACGTCTGTAGTTGTCCCCTACAGGACGTGACATCACGACGCGTATTTTCCCCCTTGCTCTGATACTACATTCTATTTCGGGGAAATACTGGTTGTGACAGGGAATGCCTGGCACAACAATGGATCTGGGGCATTACAGAGTTGCATCATGATTGCGAAGTGACCGACGTGCTCCGATGGGTCTCCCGCTCCGTTGTACATCTCAATCTTTGGGAGCTTGAAGCCAATGAGAATTGGATGTGCCAGAACCTCTGGTGCGAACGGTGAGCGACGATGGAGAGGGCGAGGGGCCAAAGCGGCACGTTGCCTTGCTCGTTTGTGATCTTCGAAAATTATGTCACGAACTTCTTCACGCGTGAGCCTTACGTCTACGGGCTCACGGTATGCTGCTTCAGGGCAGTCACGGTGATACTGAGCTTCAGGTCCTCCGTTAGGATGGGCACCGCGGTCGTGGACACTCGTACTGGTGAGTTCTCCTTCGGGTTTGCTGATAAGCGAGTGGAGGGGAGCTAGATCAGCCTGCCCCACGGGGATTGATCCTTCACTTGTGCGGACGGCTTTTCCTGGCATGATCTCTAGTCACGAGTACCGTTGTGTAGTGGGTACTGTCTTCAGATTCTTCTTCAAGTTTTGGGGGAACTCCGTTCCCACAGACGGCGCCAAACTGTTGCGATCCACTCAAGGCTCCGGTAGATCGGACTAAATTGAACCGTCTTAGCCCGGGAGCGTTCGAGCGTGCACACAGTCACAAAAAAGGGAAAGCTGACAAGACAATTTTTTTAACGTGGAAAACCCGTCAACTGGGTGAAAAACCACGCGGTCGGGCCTGTGCCGACCAAAACTTCCACTATTTGTTGGTTGTACAGAGCTTTTTTGAAGAACTCGAGGGCGACAGACCGCCTCTCGTTACAATTTATGAGAGAGAGAGAGAGAGAAAGGTGTTCGGAGGATGACAGGCCACCGCTCACGGAGCTAAGTCTTCCGCCTGCTGCAGAGGGGAATGCTGCGCTCTAAGTGCTTTTGAGGCTTTGAATGCTGCTCGAAGGTTGGATCGATGCGCTCCGTGTATCTTTGTCTCTGTGGCTTGTCTCCTGCTGCGCGAGAGGAGTTTGGAGTGCTGGTCTTGACGGTGACTGACACGTTTGTTCTTGAGCGCACAGAGGCGTGCTTATTCTTGAGCGCACGGAGGCGTGCTTGAAGTGGAGCGAACGAAGGTGCGCTTGGAGCGGAGTACACAGAGGCGCGCTTGGAGCGGAGCACACGGTGGCGCGCTTGGAGCAGAGCGCACAGGAGCGCGCTTTGAGCGAAGCGCACGGAGGCGCGCTTGTGAGCACGCAAGGAAGAGGCGCGCTTGTGAGCGCGCAAGGAGGACGCACGCTTGTGAGCGCGCAAGGAGGACGCGCGCTTGTGAGTGCGCAATGAGGACGCGCGCTTCTGAGCGCGCAAGGAGGACGCGCGGTTCTGAGCGCACAAGGAGGAGGCGCGCAAGGAGGACGGGCGCTTGTGAGCGCGCAAGGAGGACGCGCGCTAGTGAGAGCGCAAGGAGGACGCGCGCTCGTGAGCGCGCAAGGAGGGAGGAGAGAGAAAATCTGTAGGAGGATTTTCCCGGCCGGAGAGAGAGAAAGTCTCAAAAGAGGGGAGAGATGGAGGAGGAGAAGATCGAAAAAAGAGAAGCATTGAGGTTCTATTTATAGTTTTTGAGGGTGACACTTTCGTAATTAAATGAGTGGTTAGGGTGGTTATGGTGGTTATGCAGCTACCCGCACACCATAACCAATTTATGTATTATACGCACACTTATCATGAATATAGCTACGCGCACACCAGTTTGTATAGTTTTGCGGTGATATGTATTCATATGACGGATATGGTTATGCGCACACCATAACCACATTATTTGCTATACGCAGACCGTATTGAAGGATTTTACTATTTACACCCACATGTTGGAGGATTTTACTATTTACACCCACATATTGGAGGATTTTATTATTTGCACCCCATGATGTGAGATTTTACTATTTGCGCCCCATGATGGGGGATTTTTACTATTTGCACCCCATGATGGGGGATTTTTACTATTTGCACCCCATGATGGGGGATTTTTACTATTTGCACCACGTGATGGGGGATTTTACTATTTGCACCCCATGATGTGAGATTTTTACTATTTGCACTCTATGATGGGGGATTTTTACTATTTGCACCTCATGATGTGAGATTTTACTATTTGCACCCCATGATGAGGCATTTTTACTATTTGCAGACCGTATTGAGGGCCACATGATTGACTTGTACTCCTATGCAAATAATGTTAAGGTATATTGTGCATTATTGTCGGGTCTTTAACGGAACTTTAGCGGTCCGTTAAAGCACCCATAACGGGTCATCGGGGATTTAGGGTTACGCCTATAAATACCCCTGTTGGGGGCAACGGGTAGAGAAGTTCCAAACTTGACGCTCACTCGGATGCTTCGAGCGCTCTATCATTCTCGAAGTTTTCTCTCGTGTGCGTCCTAGCCCCCTCTAGCCCCGAGCGGTTCCCACACCAGTAACGACAGTTTTCGCCGCCTCTCCCTCTTGCGCCTTGACGGTTCCCGTCGATCGAAGGAAGGAGGCCGCCGCCCCATCGCCGCAAGTGAGGGAAGATCGGCGCCGCAAGTGAGGGAAGATCGCCGTCGTCGATAGGAAGATCGTCGCCGCTGTCGATAGGAGATCGGTCATTCCTCTTCGCGTGATCTCTTCGACGAGACCTGGCCGTCACCGCTCCTGTGCGTGCGCCGCTAGCCAAGGATCTGTCGTCGCCTGCCGTCGATCGACCGTAGGAGGAGGAGTCGCCGCTCTTCTCTGTCGTCTCTGTCGATCCAGTCGCGCCAGTACAGTGCAGCGCCGCCGCCACTAACGTTGCTTTGCCGCCGCCCCCCATCGACGAAGGAGGAAGCCGTTTTCCCGCGCGTTTGTCGAACGGAGTTCGTCGGTTCGTCGATCTCCCGCGCGTTCGTTGAACGAAGTTCGTCGGTTCGTCGAACTCCCGCCCGTTCGTCGAACGGAGTTCGCCAGTTCGTCGATCTGTAACGCTACTTCCAGATCTTTGTCGATCGTTGTCATTCGTCGATCGGGGCCATTCGCCGTTCGTCCGGAGTTCGTCGATCGCCTGTTCGACGCTTTTGCTGCGGTGCAGTATTTTATACACTGCAGATCCAGTGCTTCAGATGGCCATGCTTCCGAAGAACAGCAGTCTCTCCTCTCTTGTGCCGATGATCAAATTGGAGAAGTTCTCTCATTCCGAGTTCAGTGCCTGGAAGCGGAACACCCAGTTTGGTATGAAATATCTGAATCTATTTTATACACTGCAGACTGATTTCACATACTTCCAAGGAGGAGACGAAGAGGCTCAGTGGACCAGCGATGAAGATTTCTATCGTGATTATCTTCTTAACTGTCTCTCCAATTTGCCAGCCGAGACGTTTGGGAAGCTGAAGACAGCGAAGAAGATCTGGAATGCTCTGAAAGATCAGTTCAAGGAGGAGGAGAATATATCCAAGACGCATCTGGTGGACAAGTTCATGGGATTCACTTTCTCTGAGGACAGGGACATCCTACCCCCAGATTGCAGACCTGATCTGGTGGCCAAGCTCAACAGTGAGAACGTCCCTCTGCCAGATGGGTTCATTGCTGGTGCCATCATTTTCAAGCTCCCCTCAGCGTGGTATTCTTTCAAGACGGAGATATATCGAAAGAAGACTTAGGTCAGTCTGAAATACCTCAAGCGGTTTATCTGCATTGAGGATGAGAATCAGACTAGGTATGCGATAGAGGTGGTGAGCAAGCATCAATCTGCTGCTAATATGATCACCCACCCAAAAAAGAAGCCTAAATCTGATCGGACTCGACCTCCCTCCAGTGCACCCGCAGTAGTAGACACCAGCAAGAAGATAAAGAAGTTCAAAGGCAAGTGCTACAACTGCAACAAGTGGGGTCACCGCGCTTCTGACTGCAGGCAAACCAAGAAGCCCGAAGCTAACCCACCAAAGCCTAAAAATATAGCTCATATGCTCTATCAGACTGTGCCCTCCCACTTTGTTGCCATGGTTGGGAAAGGTCAGGCCAATGCTGATTGGTGGTTGGATTCAGGGGCGACCTGCCATGTCTGCATCAATTCCGCTCTGCTGAAGGATGTCACTCTAGTCTCTGAGTCGGTTACAGTTGCAAATGGAGCAACTGCTGCGGTACTCCAGACAGGGACTATGGATCTGCTACTCTCATCAGGTACGCATTTAATTTTGAAAGATCTTAAATACATTCCTACATTAGCTGCTAATTTAATCTCAATTAGTCTGTTAAGCGATGCAGTATGTATTTTAACATTAGTGGCGGTAGGGTGACCCTTATGGTCAACTCTCATTATTTTGGTTGCGCTTACGTTCTAAATGGGATGTATATGCTGAGTCTAGCAAACGAAGTAGTCAATCAGGTTAGTTTAAATCTCATAGATCTTAAGACTTTACATGCCAGACTAGGACACATGAACTATAGAAAACTACTTCTGCTAGCTAAAACTCACAACATCCCCTTAGACATTAAAACCAAATTTGACAAATATGAGATATGTGCTCAAACTAAGATAACTAGAACACCATTCAGTCAGGTGTCTAGGAGTACACGTTTACTAGAGTTGATACACTCCGACAATTGTGACTATAAAAGTTTTGTCACACATGGTGGTCGGAAGTACCTGATAACTTTTATCGACGACTTCTCTAGATATACTCACATTTATCTCTTAAAATCCAAAGATGAAGCTTTTGAAAATTTTCAAATTTTCGAAAATAGGGTTGATAACTAATTGGATTTGAAAATTAAGCGACTTAGGAGTGATCGAGGAGGCGAGTACGTCTCGGGTGAGTTTAAGGACTTTCTTGCCAGCAATGACATAATTCCTAAATCCACTGCCCCTTATTCGCCCCAGTCTAACGGTATTGCCGAGCGGAAAAATAGAACTTTAACAGAAATGTTGAATTCTATGTTGTTGACTGCCGGTATGCCTGCAGCTTATTGGGGAGAAGTAGCCCTCACGTTGAATCACATCCTGAATATGGTTCCTCATGCTAAATTAAAGCAAACCCTGTATGAGCTTTGGTTTAAGAGACCGCCCAGATTTGATCATCTAAAAACCTGGGGCTGTATCGTCTATGTTAGGATACCTGACATAAGGAGATCTAAGTTAGGACCTAAGATGAACACTTGTGTATACTTAGGATATGCAGTGAATAGTGCTGCAGAACGATTTCTATATCTCTCTACCAACTCGGTCATTGAATCAAGAGATGTTGTGCTCTTTGGGGACAAGTTTCTTAGAGATAAGAACCTGACTCTTCCGGGTCTGCCAGACACCAGTTCTGATACCCTTGTTGGGACAGAACTACGACTCCCTGACACTGAGCCAGTTCACACTAGTGTCCTAGAGTCTACTAGGCTATCTAATAGGGAACGAGTTCCTAAAAGCTTCGGTACAGACTTTGTGACTTACCATGTTGAAGCTGATCCATCCACCTATAAGGAAGCGATGCGATCCAAGGATTCTCTGTTATGGAGAGAAGCCATTGATGATGGGATGAATTCTCTCATGGAGAACCAAACTTGGACATTAGTTGACCTGCCCAAAGGAGCTAAAACCATTGGGAGCAAGTAGGTTCTTAAGAAGAAATTGAATCCAGATGGGAGTATCGTTAAGCACAAAGCACGTCTAGTTGCCAAAGGCTTCACTCAAGTGAGTGGAATAGACTACTTTGATACATACTCACCTGTTTGTCACATTGCAACGATCAGGGTTCTTCTCGCTATCACATCTATTGAACGCTTCGTCGTTCATCAGATGGACTTAAAGACTGCATTTTTAAATGGAGATCTTTCTGAAGAGATCTACATGTGCCAACCTGAAGGGTTCGTCATATAAGGTCTAGAAAATAAGGTCTGTAAGTTGATTAAGTCACTCTACGGATTGAAGCAAGCACCAAAGTTATGGCACGAGAAGTTTAACACTTGCGTAAAAGACCTGAATTTTAAAATCCAGCCTTTAGGATAAATGTATGTACATACGGACAAGTCCAAATTCCGTCGCTATAATATGCTTGTATGTTGATGACATGCTAATTCTGGGTACCGATCAGTCTGAGGTGAAGACGTTAAGGTTACCTTGCAGTCCAAATTTAGCATGACTGACTTAGGTGTGGTGATGTAACACCTCCCCTGCAATGATCATATAACATGGGTCCGGCCGGGACCCCACAGCATATAACCGCCACAGCATCAGTATTAAAAGATGATATTAACTACCCATTCTCAAAACTCAGACAACACAGCGGAAACAAACATAAAACACAGAGATTGTCCACACTACATAGGAGTCCAACTGGCCTTAAGGCCATACAAAACCACAGTCCAAATCACCAAACATTCAACACAAAAGGACGTCCCAACAAAAGGGGACAGATAGTAGTTTTACCTAAACTACCTCGGCATGCAAGCCACTTACAACAAAATGTAATAATAGAAGTGCATGAAGACAAGGTAAACACTTCATGAGGCTTTAGGCCTTTTTGGCCGGCGCGCTGGGTCCAGCTTGCGATTCTTGCCCTGTAACCAAATCACAAAGAGCGGTAAATGAGGGTCAGCTATGGCTGACCACAAACGGTGTAACAACATCCCTCCTCCCGGCCGTCCTAGCGGACCCCGGTGAACTACTTCACCCTGCAAGTCAGCACTTCGCATGCAAATGTACATAAAAGGAAACAGCATAAAAACAGGTATGAGTGTCACATACAACATCCACGTTTCTATGTTGAGCAGATAATAAAAAGGGGCCTACCAATGCAAAATGAATGCAAATCCGGGTTTCACCAAAGGCACCCTAAAGCGTATGAATCTATCACATCATCATACATCATCATCACATCACAAACACAAGGGTACTTATCATTTCCCCGCAAGGGCATCATAACCCAAGGCCAAGAGCTCTCGCTGAGACCCACCTCGCCTGGCTCACCATGCCACCGGGCTTGTTTAACAGCTCACACGCTCAGGCCGCCAACAACACACCAAGACCGATACTAAGAATTCTGGCTAACCAAAAACATCCCAAGGCCCTGGACTTACTCTCGGGACAACATCCACCGATTGCCTCGCCTGACGACCGTCAACGGACTCATCCGTAGCACAGACATTCTCGTCAGTCAACAATCGAAGGGACTAATCTTGCCGGGACACTCTCCACACGTGAATCTCAGTCTTCACGGGATAGCCAGCCGACCACAAAGACCAATCGCGCCTTCGCACAACACTAGGCATCACAAGCCCCATACTCCGCACATTACTTCTCCACCCTAAACCCAACGTTCGTTACCACACGAAGCTACAAGGGCATCACAACGACGAGTTCGCCGTATTCGGATTTCTAACAAAACTCCTAAAATGCGCGTAAATCAACATTACCGAATCGGACCAACGGCCACAAACCCGGCTTCACCCACAATGCCTAATCCGCTAACGGAGCGGATCTCTAGTGCAAATCATGTCGGGGACGAACTCAATCAACCCGATGGTTCCTTTTGAACCAAGGCGACCCGGACCCCTCTCACTCGACGGATCTGGTGCCAAAATGCAGAAATTAAAGGGATGCCATGCACGCATCCTAAAGACCGGGATGAGAAATGTCGTTACCTTTTGAGATCTCGTCCTAGCCATGAGAAGCTTGCAAACAAACGGTGGAGAAGAAGCGCCTCGACGCCCTCTACGCGTTGCTGGTCTCGGATCGGCGAACGGAGCTCCGAAGCTCCGGCAATGGCGGATTCCCCTTCTTCTTCCTCCTTGCCTCCTCCTCCTTTCTCCAACCTAAGAGAGAGAAAGTCTTGGAAATAATGAGGGTTTAACTCCTCTACCAAGCCCTAACCCCCCCCCCCCCCAGCCATCTATCGCAGCCGTTGGATCAAATCCCAACATTTTTGGACGGCCGGATTATCTTCCCCGTTACTTTTCGCGGAGCAGAATAAACAGTGCGCACGAGCAGCGACGCACGGTCAGTGATCGTGCGCGGCCAACATCCCCTGATCGTGCCCACTACACAATCAACCGACCTTCAACCCTTGTGAATTAACGCACGATCAGGCGCACGACCACTGGTCGTGCGCGAAGGAGGCCATTGAGCGTGCGCGAAGAACCTGCTATGGAATTTTCAGCCTATTCCGAGCGCAACGCTACCACTCCGCCTACCTCGCTGGACTACGATTTTTGGGGTGTTACAGGTGAAAACCATCCTAGGAATGAAAGTGAACTTTACGAATAAGGGTTTCACCCTTAGCCAGAGTCACTACATCAGAACTCTACTAGAGAAGTGGGGTTATGATAAGTGCAGGAAGATTGAGACTCCATACGACTATAATAATAGACTGAAACCTCACGACGGTTCACCTATTAGACAGTTGGATTACTCCAAACTTATTGGCAGTCTAATGTATGCTACTACCTGCACTAGACCCGACATAGCCTTTACGGTCGGCATGTTGAGTAGATTCACTAGTAACCCTGGAAAGGACCACTGGGACGCCTTGGAAAGGCTAATGCAATACCTAAAGTATACTGAGCAGTATGCTTTATGTTACAGTGGACACCCTCCTGTGCTTGAAGGGTACTCTGACGCCTCCTGGTGCTCAGACGTTGGTGATAGTAGGTCCACTAGTGGTTATGTGTTTACCATAGGAGGAGCCGTAGTAGCTTGGAAATCTAAGAGGCAAACGTGTATAGCACTATCCTCTATGGAATCCGAACTCTATGCTCCTACTTCAGCTGCCGAAGAAGCAGAGTGGGTTAGAGATTTGGTTATGGATATTCCAATGACGAGTCTAAAAATGAACTCTATCTCGATATTTTGTGACAATCAAGCCACAAAAACCATTGCAACTAATTCACTATTCAATGGTAAGCGAAGACAACTACGAATGAAACAGGACTGGTTGACCTATCTCACCAATCAAAGGATCATTTCCCTCTTGGACGTGAGATCAAAAGATAATGTAGCAGATGTCCTTACCAAGTGCTTATGCAAGGTTCTTACATCTAAAACATCGGGGGATATGAGATTAAAGTCTATTTAGTGGGACTTAATACCTATGTTTGTTTAAGATTTTAGAATCGAGTCTGCCTACATTCACGCATCTAGACTGAGTACACTGAAGTGTTCCAGACGCTACTTGATGAAAGCCTGAGATTGTTTAGTTGCTAGTCATTCCAAACTTGATGACTTACACAACTATTTCTTTTCAAAGGCTGAATTGGGTATCATTCCAAAAAGGAATACTGAAGTTACTGTTTGTGCCCTGATATCAGAATTATTCATCATATCATTCCAAATCTGATGATATAATGGTCATAGGTTGTTGTATCATTCCAAACTTGATGGTATGACACACTTGTGAAATGTTTTTGATAATAATTCTGATAATCGAAGGAACATAGCTTGGTTCTATGAAACCAAATCTTCTAATTTTGTGTAAATTAGATAGAGATGCGGACATGTGAGTCTTTCTTCCTAGTTAGAGTATTATGTTCTAAATTGTCAGAACTAATCACTTTACCTTTGATATGCATATGTGTGAATTCATTGAGTTTTGTTCTCATGACATTCTAATGTTTAAATGCAGATCAATTGAAGTCTGGAGGAGAGAAAGTGGATTTCGACATGGATGGAGATGATTTGCTGTTTGAGTAAACTGATCTATCATCAGTTTTTGAGTTTGCTTCAGATTACTGTTCTTGCTTTTGCTTTTGCATGTTTGGAATCTGTTTGAGTTTAGACGTTTGCTCTAAAACTCTTGTTGTTTTAATCTGAAACTCATTCTGTCGTTATCTAACTTATATGTTTTGTTTAACCCGTTATGTGAATCAATTGCTACAATATATGTGAAGAATGTTAAGGTATATTGTGCATTATTGTCGGGTCTTTAACGGAACCCTAGCGGTCCGTTAAAGCACCCATAACGGGTCGTCGGGGATTTAGGGTTACGCCTATAAATACTCTTGTTGGGGGCAACGGGTAGAGAAGTTCCAAACTTGACGCTCACTCGGATGCTTCGAGCGCTCTATCAAATAAGCCTGCGTGAATGACTTGATCTACCATGCATATGGAAATACTCAACATGACAGCTTGGTCTTTTATGGAGTAGAGGCCTAGGTGAACGACATTGTCTCTCCCGTGGGTTACAAGACTCATGAGGATGACTTGATCCATGGGTAGTGGACCCAAGTGGAGACACACCCCGACACTTGCCCGAGTGTACATTTTGGGGAAAATAGTTATAGGCTCCCCCCTACGCCTGTTATCTAATGGACTAATGGAAGTTTCATAAAAGCTATATGAAGCATTAAATGGAGTTCTATGCCTTCTAGGCAGTCTACAACCGCTCCTAGCATCCTTTTCTATTCTAAAAAGTTATATGAAACATTAAATGAAGTCAACACATGCTTAGGTTTTAACGCTAAACAATTAATTAGGTCCAAATTTGCTTTAAAATGTGTTCCTAGCATCCTTAATTAACTGCATTTGGGGGTGGGAAATTTTTTTATACGTGTAGCGTTCCTACAAGAAGGTGCGAAATTGATTTTGTATTTTAAGATTTATATTTTTGTACAAAATAAAAATCGTAATATCGATTCATATTTTTTACGATCATTTTAAGATCTCATATGCATATGTTTTAGATAAAGGTTGTAAAAATATTATCGTAGAAAAGATATTTTTGTTAGTGTTAAATGCAACCGTATTTTTGCCTGCAAAAAAATCTGAAAACACAGATTTTTGGAACTATATTTTTGATACAACTGTAGTTAATTGGGAAAATACAGACCCACGCCTAGAGCATGAAACGCTACACGTTAACTGGGAAAATACCTCCTAAAGAGCAATTTTCTCTAGTTTCTAAACAATTAAATAGGCTGACTTTAACTAGATCAAATGACAAAAAATGCACATGTTAGAAAGAGCATTAGACTAGGAAAAGCTTCTCGACATCCGACATTTTAGAGAGCTCTTGAGGAAATGTAAGGTAAAATTAATTATAAAGGTGGAAACAACATATTTTATAGTTTTGATTTTTCTTATAGTTTTAGGCTGAATGTGTGTATACTAGCTTGATCAGTATTATTTCTTCGGTGTTTTCGCTTCATCTGTACTCGATGGATTTTATTCATCAATTTTATACTTAATTCATTGACTATTTCTAAGTTCTGTTATCAGTTTTGAGTAGCTATTTTTTATATTTTTTCACTTCCTCTCCACGAACATAAAGTACTATGAATAGTTAGAATTAGGTCCAAATTTACTTAAAATTTTTAAAATGAAAGCTATTCTTTTTTATCCTAATTTTTTATTCAATTTTTCTGTAAAACCTCTAATAAAATTTTGTTCAATTTTAGTTTTTTATAACCTAAGTTAATTATTTAAGTTTAGTGTATTAAGTGTGCCCGTGCTGAATACAATTTCTAGTTCGCCGCTGACTTGATCAACTTTAAGTATAGAATGAATAACTATAGAAGCCCAAGTGGAAGACTTCGACTCTCCAACGAATAACTAAACTCCGAAGGATGACTTGGTCTGTTCTATGGATAAATGCCGAGGTGGGCGATTTTGTCCACCCCATGAATAAAAATACATAGTAGAATGACTTGGTATTCCACGCGGACCTTAGAGGAATTGTACTCGCATGCAGATAGAAGGCTTGTTGGATGACATGGTATCCTCTGCAAATGGGAAGAACCAGGAGGGTAACTTGGACCCCCAGGCGGATAAAAATTTCGTGTGGATAGAATTATAAGCAATCGACTATCACTCTACTAGACATCAGAGCATTGGCGTTCGTCGTCGCTCATTATCCTGAATATGTATTAAACAAAAACAAAAAATTTCACAAGGAGAGCAAATGTCTTATTGTGTAAATTTAATGTTAATTTCATAGTTCTTGTTTAGATAATTGTTTTGTTTTGCAGGTGTAATTTTTTAATGAGCATATTCAATCACTAGTTATCAAATGTTTAACTTATTGTTGGTTCCTTTTTTGCTCTCTCAGCCCTCTTTACATATTGAAGGGAAACTAATTAAGTGAGCATTTGTGATTGAAATTAAGGATGAAAATTGAGTTGAGTTGTCTTGAAAAATGCTCGAGTATTTGAAACTTGAGCTTGATTACGATTCAACTTGAGCCTCTGATGTTCTTGTTCATCAACTCGCAAGCAGACTCATGAGCTTTTTATTTGAATTTTTTTAAAAGTTGTAAGTTTAAAGAAATTAAGGCTCATGAGCAGCTCGAGCTCAGCTCGAGTTTGTGAGTTCGAGCTCCATAAACAAGCCTCTAGCTCGAGCAAAAGCTCGAAATTGCTAGCTCGAAATTGCTAGCTCAAGCTCGACTTGTTTGTGTTGGAGCTTGCTTTCCGAACTCATTGGTTTGCTAATAACAAATTCCGAGTGTTTTTTTATCTTATTTTATTTATGGTGTGCAGGTATAATAGCTATGCAACTATGCTAATCATAGTTTGGAGCTCAGGATGTAAAGTCAGAACAAAATGATATCGTCAGCGACAACTTGATGTCGTCAACGATAGCTCAGCGGTTTCCACAAGATCTGCCAGTTACGTCCACTGTCGGAATTCCGACATTGATATCGGAATCTGACAGCCCACATTTCAACCACAACCATCACGTCGTGCAAAAACGTCATTTACATGGGACACGTGGCCGTTGGAGAAGATAACTTCGGCGAACGACAGCTAGATGTTGTCGACGAATCAGAAAATATATATTGGCTTGATTTCTATGGAGAAAAACAGATACACCAATCTGGAGTACCATTTCCCGAGTGCATTTCGTCCAGAGAACTCCAGAACTCAGAGAACTCCCATTTTGGCAAGAACGTTCAAGAGCGAAGAAGAGATGGTCCGTGCGCAGTATCTCAGGCAATCTTTGCAAGGATTCGACGCTGTCTTCAGAGCTTCATATTTAGGGAGTTTCATATCTGAATTTCGAATTTGTATTTTACTTCATCATTTTGTAACCTTAGTAGGAAATCGCCGTCTTGCGCGCGGCGTCTAGGTCCTTGTGTGGCTTAGGAGGAAATTGTTGGAACATACTTTCCGCATCTCTTGGTTTGACAATAACAAATCCTATTGTATTTGATCATACTTGTTTTGTGTTTATAGTATGCAGGATTCTGTGCTTTCAAATCTCCATGGAAATGTGTTTTGTTGTTGCTACCGCGTAGCGTTAGAACTACCGCTGTCGTTAGTATTCGATCGACGAAATGAATGATGTGCTCGACGAAATGCTTATCACTGCGTTCGACGAACTGAAAGCTGCGTTCGACGAAATGAAACCGCTGAGGTGGAAACCGCTGAGCGGAACCCGCGTTCGACGAAATGCTTATCACTGCGTTCGACGAACTGAAAGCTACGTTCGACGAACTGGCGTTCGACGAAATGAAACCGCTGAGATGGAAACCGCTGAACGGAACCTGCGTTTGACGAAATGGAAACTGCGTTCGACGAACTGGCGTTCGACGAAATTGCGTTCGACAAACAGCATGCTCTACCACGGCACTCGACGAAATGCATGCTCTACCGCGGCGCGTTAGAACTAACGCTGGCGCTAGTGTTCGTTCGACGAAATCAAAAGCAGCGCTCGACAAAGTGTGAGGCCAGCTCGACGAAGATGCTGTCCGACGAAAAGAATTGTGCTCTACCGCGGAGCGTTAACATTACTGCTGGCGGTAGTATAAATGGAAACAATTGACAGGAAGGAAACAATGGAGAAAAAGAAATGTCGACGGTTCGCTATGTTTGGCATGTACTATCGCGGCGCGTTAGGTCTAACGCCCGGCGGTAGTTTTTTGGAAACATCCCGTTTGCAGTTGATTGAGGAGCAGATTTGGAAGAAGATTGTGTCTGAAGGAAGGAAATCTGGCTAACGCGGGGCGTTAGCGGTACCGCGACGCGCTAGTGTTTGGCGCTTAGAATGTTGCCTAAACTACCACGATCCGTGTGCTTCATTGCCTTATGTGGATACCGCGGGGCGGTAGTACTACCGCAGGCGGTAGTGGCTGAATCTATAAAAAGACGCGCGTCTCCTCCGTTGTTGCTTGCTGATACGGAAGGAATAGAAGCCATATATTCAGAGGACTCGTGAGAGCCTTCTCCAATCAGCCCGAAGAACTCCGTCAACGTTCGTGAACGCAAAGAACTTGAAGACCAATACGATCGCATCTACATCGACATCAAGTTCTACTTTTGAGGGAGCCTTTAGTTTGTGTTTTGTTTTACTTTCAAATTGTAACCTGTATATCTTTTGTTCGGTAGAGGAACTCGCCACACGACGACTAGGGCCTTGCGGGGACTAGGGGAATTCGCCACACGGCGACTAGGTCTAGGTAGGACTTAGGGAGGAATTCGCCACACGGCGACTAGGTCTAGGGAGTAGATCTAGGGGGTGCTCGAGGCCTTTCTGGTGATAGATTGGCTAGAGCGGCTTGAGGCCGTATCTGGGGAGAGATCGGCTAAAGCCAACCGGTTCGTGGGGATACGAGTCGGTATAGAAAACAAAAAGGGTTTTCATATTATTCGCTTCGATTTCTAGCGTCATTGAAATCAGATTTTGTAATCAATTTTATAAATGTTAATCATGTCTTTTCTTGTTTAATAAAATTGATTTCATTTCTAATTTCATTATCTCTTTACTTTTGATTTAACTTCGATCAAAATATCAAAAGTTTTCTATTAAAGTTTAAAGTTTTTAAAACCCTTATTCACCCCCTCTAAGGGTGCCTGCAGATCCAACAAGTGGTATCAGAGCTAGGTTATTCCAAATCGGCTTAATAACCGGGAATAATGGCGTCTCATGATCTCGCTTCTATTAGTGAGGGAAATTTTTATGAAGAAGAAAAATCTCTTGCACCACCTTTATTCGAAGGAAGAAATTATAAAAGGTGGAAATTGTTAATGGAAAGGTTTATTAAAACATTAGATATCAACACTTGGGATATAGCAATAACAAGACCAGAGGACGAATCAAATAAACAAGAGCGCCACCTAAATGCAAAAGCTAAGAATTATATTTTCTGTGCTTTATCTCAAGATATCTTCAAATTAATATATTATTTTTCTAGTGCATACAAAGTATGGAAATTTCTTGAAGAAATGTATGATTTTCCTCTTACAGGTATGGAACAAACACAAGAATTGGAGAACATACAAGCTTGCACAAATTTTCAAGAAAGCTCCTCTCATGACGGATCCATGAAGTGCACATCAAGTGAAAGAGAAGAAGAAATACTATCTTCGGAAGAGGAGTGCCAAAAAGATGTCAAAGAAACGATATGTTCAAATCGTGCCTCTCCCGAAAGCAATGTAAGGAAATCAAATTCCATTTTTTGTACTTCTATCTTTACATTACAATTGCTTCAAACGACAAAGCGCAAAATTAAGAAATTAAAAAATGCTAATAAACATCTGCGCTTAGAAAATAAAAATTTAAAGGCAAAAATTAATGAAGAATCAAATTCTAATGTATCTAGTTCTACCCATGGCTCCTTAGTTGAAAACATTACACCTTGTATGAAATTTGATGATTTAAAAGTAAAATGCAAGGAACTTGAAAATGAACTTCTTTTTATAAAAGAACAAAATGAAAGATTATGTTTTGAAAATTCTTCCTTGAAAAATGATTGTGCTAAGTGTAAAGACTATAAAATTGAAATTAAAGAGATGGATGAAACATTTGATGAATATAGAAATAACTAGCAAAATCATATTAATTCAATTGTTTCCATTCTTAAAAATAGCACAATCGCTTATAATAAAGCTAGACATAATTTAAAGATTAAGAATAATGAATTAAAAACTAAAATCAACTTACTTAAGGAAATCATAAAGAAAAATTCTCAAAACATACATTCTCAATATAATGCAAAATCCAAAAGCAAGTTGAATATGATTTCTCAAAAGTTGAATAAGTCAAACAATGGAAATAAAAAACTTCAAAAGATTGAAAATGAAATTCCAAAATACAATCATTACCATCATTTACAAAATCAATCTTCTCCCAACGTAAAAATAAATGTTCACAAATTTCCTATGAAAAATACTTTCAATAGTCATTACAATTATAATCTTAAAGATAAAGATAATCACATTGAAAATTTGATACATAAAAATAATATTAAACCAAGGGTTGAATGGAGACCCAAAGTTAAAGATGAAATACTAATTCCACTCAAAAGGGCCCATTCATCACTATCTCCCCAAAAGCAAACACGTTGTATTTGGGTACCCAAAGGAACCGTCACACCCGGTCCTCTTTGGATACCTAAATCTCTCATTCATTAGTATCCAATCATTTGCATGAAGTAGAAATCAACTAAAAATGAAATATCATTATTCTACTTCATGATATGCCTAATTTGTTTGTTTGTTTATTTTCCTTTTTGTTGAACCATCATGATATGATCACTTTATATAACTTGTGATATGACTCTCACATATTAAACCAAAATTCATAAATAAATCAAATTGAATAAAGTTGAATAAAAAGTCATATCATTTCTAAAGTGATCTACTTATCCTTTTTATTTCTATCCTCCTAAATCCATTTCCTAAAAGTCTTATAAAATTTAAAAAACTAAATTTGTCATATGATATTATTAAGACTAAATGAAAATAAGTGTCAAAATGGATTCAAAAGGTATTTTTAGGGGTATTAGGCTAAATTTATAAAATGCGCAAGTTTTTTGCTTAGGTACTTAATATATTTGCGTCATTCTTTGATTACCCTTAGTATGTTAAATCATAATCATGTCAAATCGGAATTGAAAAATTGCATGAATATTATTTCACTTATTTATGATCATTTCACTCATACATATGTTGTGCACAACTCAAGAATTGAGCTTTAATGAATGTGAAATCGACGAACTGGCGTTCGACGAAATGAAACCGCTGAGATGGAAACCGCTGAACGGAACCTGCATTTGACGAAGTGGAAACTGCGTTTGACGAACTGGCGTTCGACGAAATTGTGTTCGACAAACAGCATGCTCTACCACGACGCTCGACGAAATGCATGCTCTACCGTGGCGCGTTAGAACTAACGCTGGCGCTAGTGTTCGTTCGACAAAATCAAAAGCAACGCTCGACGAAGTGTGAGGCCAGCTCGACGAAGTGTGAGGCCAGCTCGACGAAGATGCTGTCCGACGAAAAGAATTGTGCTCTACCGCGGAGTGTTAACACTAATGCTGGCGGTAGTATAAATGGAAACAATTGACAGGAAGGAAACAATGGAGAAAAAGGAATGTCGACGGGTCGCTATGTTTGGCATGTACTATCTCGGCGCGTTAGGTCTAACGCCCGACGGTAGTTTTTTGGAAACATCCCGTTTGCAGTTGATTGAGGAGCAGATTTGGAAGAAGATTGTGGCTGAAGGAAGGAAATCTCGCTAACGCGGGGCGTTAGCGGTACTACGGCGCGCTAGTGTTTGGCGCTCAGAATATTGCCTAAACTACCACGATCCGTGTGCTTCATTGCCTTATGTGGATACCGCGGGGCGGTAGTACTACCGCAGGCGGTAGTGGCTGAATCTATAAAAAGACGTGCGTCTCCTCCGTTGTTGCTTGCTGATATGGAAGGAATAGAAGCCATATATTCAGAGGACTCGTGAGAGCCTTCTCCAATCAGACCGAAGAACTCCGTCAACGTTCGTGAACGCAAAGAACTTGAAGACCAATACGATCACATCTACATCGACATCAAATTCTACTTTTGAGGGAGTCTTTAGTTTGTGTTTTGTTTTACTTTCAAATTGTAACCTTTATATCTTTTGTTCGGTAGAGGAACTCACCACACGACGACTAGGGCCTTGCGGGGACTAGGGGAATTCGCCACACGGCGACTAGGTCTAGGTAGGACTTAGGGAGGAATTCGCCACACGGCGACTAGGTCTAGGGAGTAGATCTAGGGGGTGCTCGAGGCCTTTCTGGTGATAGATTGGCTAGAGCGGCTTGAGGCCGTATCTGGGGAGAGATCGGCTAAAGCCAACCGGTTCGTGGGGATACGAGTCGGTATAGAAAACAAAAAGGGTTTTCATATTATTCGCTTCGATTTCTAGCGTCATTGAAATCAGATTTTGTAATCAATTTTATAAATGTTAATCATGTCTTTTCTTGTTTAATAAAATTGATTTCATTTCTAATTTCATTATCTCTTTACTTTTGATTTAACTTCGATCAAAATATCAAAAGTTTTCTATTAAAGTTTAAATTTTTTAAAACCCTTATTCACCCCCTCTAAGGGTGCCTACAGATCCAACAAGTGGTATCAGAGCTAGGTTATTCCAAATCGGCTTAATAACCGGGAATAATGACGTCTCATGATCTCGCTTCTATTAGTGCGGGAAATTTTTATGAAGAAGAAAAATCTCTTGCACCACCTTTATTCGAAGGAAGAAATTATAAAAGGTGGAAATTGTTAATGGAATGGTTTATTAAAACATTAGATATCAACACTTGGGATATAGCAATAACAAGACCAGAGGACGAATCAAATAAACAAGAGCGCCACCTAAATGCAAAAGCTAAGAATTATATTTTCTGTGCTTTATCTCAAGATATCTTCAAATTAATATATTATTTTTCTAGTGCATACAAAGTATGGAAATTTCTTGAAGAAATGTATGATTTTCCTCTTATAGGTATGGAACAAACACAAGAATTGGAGAACATACAAGCTTGCACAAATTTTCAAGAAAACTCCTCTCATGACGGATCCATGAAGTGCACATCAAGTGAAAGAGAAGAAGAAATACTATCTTCGGAAGAGGAGTGCCAAAAAGATGTCAAAGAAACGATATGTTCAAATCGTGCCTCTCCCGAAAGCAATGTAAGGAAATCAAATTCCATTTTTTGTACTTCTATCTTTACATTACAATTGCTTCAAACTACAAAGCGCAAAATTAAGAAATTAAAAAATGCTAATAAACATTTGCGCTTAGAAAATAAAAATTTAAAGGCAAAAATTAATGAAGAATCAAATTCTAATGTATCTAGTTCTACCCATGACTCCTTAGTTGAAAACATTACACCTTGTATGGAATTTGATGATTTAAAAGTAAAATGCAAGGAACTTGAAAATGAACTTCTTTTTATAAAAGAACAAAATGAAAGATTATGTTTTGAAAATTCTTCCTTGAAAAATGATTGTGCTAAGTGTAAAGACTATAAAATTGAAATTAAATAGATGGATGAAACATTTGATGAATATAGAAATAACTATCAAAATCATATTGATTCAATTGTTTCCATTCTTAAAAATAGCACAATCGCTTATAATAAAGCTAGACATAATTTAAAGATTAAGAATAATGAATTAAAAACTAAAATCAACTTGCTTAAGGAAATCATAAAGAAAAATTCTCAAAACATACATTCTCAATATAATGCAAAATCCAAAAGCAAGTTGAATATGATTTCTCAAAAGTTGAATAAGTCAAACAATGGAAATAAAAAACTTCAAAAGATTGAAAATGAAATTCCAAAATACAATCATTACCATCATTTACAAAATCAATCTTCTCCCAACGTAAAAATAAATGTTCACAAATTTCCTATGAAAAATACTTTCAATAGTCATTACAATTATAATCTTAAAGATAAAGATAATCACATTGAAAATTTGATACATAAAAATAATATTAAACCAAGGGTTGAATGTAGACCCAAAGTTAAAGATGAAATACTAACTCCACTCAAAAGGGCCCATTCATCACTATCTCCCCAAAAGCAAACACGCTGTATTTGGGTACCCAAAGGAACCGTCACACCCGGTCCTCTTTGGATACCTAAATCTCTCATTCATTAGTATCCAATCATTTGCATGAAGTAGAAATCAACTAAAAATGAAATATCATTATTCTACTTCATGATATGCCTAATTTTTTTGTTTGTTTATTTTCCTTTTTGTTGAACCATCATGATATGATCACTTTATATAACTTGTGATATGACTCTCATATATTAAACCAAAATTCATAAATAAATCAAATTGAATAAAGTTGAATAAAAAGTCATATCATTTCTAAAGTGATCTACTTATCCTTTTTATTTCTATCCTCCTAAATCCATTTCCTAAAAGTCTTATAAAATTTGAAAAACTAAATTTGTCATATGATATTATTAAGACTAAATGAAAATAAGTGTCAAAATGGATTCAAAAGGTGTTTTTAGGGGTATTAGGCTAAATTTATAAAATGCGCAAGTTTTTTGCTTAGGTACTTAATATATTTGCGTCATTCTTTGATTACCCTTAGTATGTTAAATCATAATCATGTCAAATCGGAATTGAAAAATTGCATGAATATTATTTCACTTATTTATGATCATTTCACTCATGCATATGTTGTGCAAAACTCAAGAATTGAGCTTTAATGAATGTGAAATCCATGTACTAAAATTTCAACTTCCGCAACTTTTTGCGATTTCTTCTCGTCTCTTCACTTCATTAGACAGGCCTTGCATTGCAAAAACATAATTAAAGAAAATCGAAAGCAAAATCGATGAAAATCTAGGCTATATGATCAAAATAAGCACTCTCTGTGAGCTAACGCATACGCTAGTACCTAACACCGACACTAGTTCAAGTATCTGATTTTCTGTAATTTTAAAATTCTGAAAAATCACTAAAAATATATTATTTTATTTGTACTACTCATTTTTGCAATTATGCCTGTAATTATTTTTTGAAAATTAAAATACAAAATTACAAAAGCCAAAGTACAAATTTTTTTTTTTTTTGGTTATTTGTTTGAATTCTATTCCTATATGCAAAAATAAAACACAAAAATATAAAACAAAAACAAGTATCAAAAAAATTATTATTTTTGAACTTAACTTTTCTATTTACATGTATCTTGCGAAAGGGTGATTTGGGCTATCATCCCATCACATCACCTAGTACCTGGAAAACCTCTCACAGGGTAGACCTCGGGAAGTCCAAGATCAAATTATATGAGTTCAAACTTTAAATTAAAATTATTTTTCAAAAATAATGTATTGACTTTATTGTGAAACTCAAGCATGATTTAATCCATCATATAGACCTTCTACAATGTTACAATTCATTCCTTCAAACTACTTTGAACATTGTTTGTTTCACGCTTTGTTACTTCTAAAACTCATGTGCATAAATTATATTGTAAAAGTTGTGTAGAACCAAGCTTAGCATGCCTCTAAGTATGAGTAAATATTTTATATTTGATAATGATATTTATTCACTCACGTATTTGGCATTGTCTACATATGCTTTTAATCTAAGAATGTTTGTGTATATTTTGTAATAGTACAATGAATTAAAATTGCACAAGTATCTTACCTACACTACCTTTATTTGCACTTTTAAAAGTTAAGAAAAGTGGTTATGTTTTTCATAAATTATATTGGTTTGCAAAATAAGTGTATTCAGAGAACTTTGTACAAAACAAAAATCATAAAATAAAGTGACAAAGATAACTACACTAAGCACTACTTGAACCTCCTGATAAGTCTTAATAAGCGTTGTGAGGTTGAGTACCTTGGAAAGAATAGTAAAGTGCCTTGTGCAAACCTTATCTTTCTTTCAAAATAAAAACCACTTACTCTTAAGCACACCGGATCACTAGTTTCAATATTAAAATAAAATAAAATATGTAATCCCCCAAGCACTACTTTGCGCCCTGATAAGTCTTAATGAGCATTATGTATGCAAAGCACCTTGGTAGTTGTACATTTTTTTGTGCATTGAAGTGTGTGGAAGTAAAATTATTTATGTTTTGTTGTGCTCTTTACTTTACATATTTCTTGTATTTTTTGATTAAAACATTTGTTTACTCTATTCAAAATACACTTTTGTGCACATCATTATCTTTCATAACACTTCTTCTCATGAGTATTGGATCCTAATGCAAATTCTATACTACTCTTTATTTATGAAATGCACTAGATAACCTAGCATGCTCTCTACAATGTTTTGTATGTTTTGAACTTGTGAATTAATATAACATTGTAGTAATTTATTTTTGAAAACATTATTTCATGCTTGGTTACTTTATTGTCAAAATTAAAAATTTTAAATGCAAAATGATTTACAAAAACATCTTCATTGTTGAAATTTAGCTCATATATCTTCTTAAGAATCGTGATGTTTATAAAAAGATGTTTTCTTGTATTTCTATAAGTCTTCCGCATCATCATCAATATATTTTTTACCTTGCGCTTTCATGCTTATATCAAGTCTTAAATATAAAAAAAAAATTCAACAAATGGTAGACTTGCTTGGTAAAATTTATATTGGTTATTCTAACACATATATCACTCTTATGCTAAAAACTCTGATCTATTTCAATAAAAATTTCTATGCTAAAAACACTCCTAAACATGAAAATATTGTAATGCCAAAAACTCTGATTCATTAATGGATTCCAAAATAGCTATGTGAGTTGTTTGTTTTCAAAAATTCAAATAAAAATATAAATCCATAGGCTATATACTCATCATTAGATTTAAAACGCTTAAATGTTTCCAATAATTATTATCCATGACTTCATATCTCACCATAGCGAGGGCGTAGGGTTGTAGACATTAGATAACCTTATCTCTTGTCATGTTTTGTCCTTAACCGGGGAGGGTTCCAGTGGGGCCTTGTGAGGCACTGGGGGGAAAGTGTGATAGGTTAAGTTTTGTCTAGTGTTTGCATATGGGACTAACACCCCAACCTACGGCATGTATGCAGCTCCTCATGCCCATCCGTCACTTAGTACGAGGCTAGGGTGTAGACATATTGTCTGGGTAGATTGGTTACTTGGAAATCATTAATTTTTTATGCTTAAAATATTTGTAAAGCAAAATCCTTTGTGAACTTAAAACTGCTACAACATCTATTTTTATCTAAAATTCTTAATCATCTACTATACTTTACAATTCCTATATAGATGTTCACTTCAAAAAAAGTATTTCGTCATGCTTTCCACCTCTTTACTACTTGTACGCTCGATCATGAATACGTTGTCCCAACAAGTGGTTTCTTTATAAAAAAAATTCTTCACATTCTTTTCCTCTTTCTCTCCTATCTATTGTATTTTTCCTAAGCATTTCACTCTTTATCATGGTCATTCACTCTCTACACAGTTATTGCACACTTTTTGTTGGACTACCTCTCCACCCTCTTTTGATAATACCAAAAGGGGGAGAATAAATTTGAAAGAAATTAACATGTTTTTAGGGAAGTCAAGTTCATAGGAAGTTTTTTTGGTGTAGGGGGAGCATTCATTTAGGGGGAGCATATGCACATGTCTTAAATTTCATGCTTATCTCTATTATAAACACAAATTCCTATCAATTGAATTATTTCTTTCTAAGGGGATTTGTTATTATCAAAAGGGGGAGTTTGTAGGAACATGCTTTCCGCATCTCTTGGTTTGACAATAACAGATCCTATTGTATTTGATCATACTTGTTTTGTGTTTATAGTATGCAGGATTCTGTGCTTTCAAATCTCCGTGGAAATGTGTTTTGTTGTTGCTACCGCGTAGCGTTGGAACTACCGCTGTCATTAGTATTCGATCGACGAAATGAATGATGTGCTCGACGAAATGCTTATCACTGCGTTCGACGAACTGAAAGCTGCGTTCGACGAACTGGCGTTCGACGAAATGAAACCGTTGAGATGGAAACCGCTGAACGGAACCTGCATTCGACGAAATGCATATCACTGCGTTCGACGAACTAAAAGCTGTGTTCGACGAACTGGCGTTCGACGAAATGAAACCATTGAGATGGAAACCGCTGAACAGAACCTGCGTTCGACGAACTGGCGTTCGATGAAATTGCGTTCGATGAACAACATGCTCTACCACGGCGCTCGACGAAATGCATGCTCTACCGCGGTGCGTTAGAAATAACGCTGGCGCTAGTGTTCGTTCGACGAAATCAAAAGCAGCGCTCGACGAAGTGTGAGGCCAGCTCGACGAAGATGTTGTCCGACGAAATGAATTGTGCTCTACCGCGGAGCGTTAGCACTACCGTTGGCGGTAGTATAGATGGAAATAATTGACAGGAAGGAAATAGTGGAGAAAAAGGAATGTCGACGGGTCGCTATGTTTGACATGTACTATCAAGGCGCGTTAGGTCTAACGCCCAGCGGTAGTTTTTTGGAAACATCCCGTCTACAGTTGATTGAGGAGCAGATTTGGAAGAAGATTATGGCTGAAGGAAGGAAATCTCGCTAACGCGGGGCGTTAGAGGTACCGCGACGCGCTAGTGTTTGGCGCTCAGAATGTTGCCTAAACTACCACGATCTGTGTGCTTCATTGCCTTATGTGGATACCGCGAGGCGGTAGTACTACCGCAGGCGGTAGTGGCTGAATCTATAAAAAGACGCGCGCCTCCTCCGTTGTTGCTTGCTTATACGGAAGGAATAGAAGCCATATATTCAGAGGACTCGTGAGAGCCTTCTCCAAGTAACCTGAAGAACTCCGTCAACGTTCGTGAACGCAAAGAACTTGAAGACCAATACGATCGCATCTACATCGACATCAAGTTCTACTTTTGAGGGAGTCTTTAGTTTGTGTTTTGTTTTACTTTCAAATTGTAACCTTTATATCTTTTGTTCGGTAGAGGAACTCACCACACGACGACTAGGGCCTTGCAGGGACTAGGGGGAATTCGCCACACGGTGACTAGGTCTAGGTAGGACTTAGGGAGGAATTCGTCACACGTCGACTGGGTCTAGGGAGTAGATCTAGGGGGTGCTCGAGGCCTTTCTGGTGATAGATTGGCTAGAGCGGCTTGAGGCCGTATCTGGGGAGAGATCGGCTAAAGCCAACCGGTTCGTGGGGATACGAGTCGGTATAGAAAACAAAAAGGGTTTTCATATTATTCGCTTCGATTTCTAGCGTCATTGAAATCAGATTTTGTAATCAATTTTATAAATGTTAATCATGTCTTTTCTTGTTTAATAAAATTGATTTCATTTCTAATTTCATTATCTCTTTACTTTTGATTTAACTTCGATCAAAATATCAAAAGTTTTCTATTAAAGTTTAAAGTTTTTAAAACCCTTATTCACCCCCCCCCTAAGGGCGCCTACAGATCCAACAGAAATCGCCGCTTTGCGCGTGCCGTCTAGGTTCATGTGTGGCTTAGGAGTAAATCACCGCCTTGTGTGCAACGTCTAGATCGTGGAGAGATCTAGGGGAGGCTAGTAGCAAGATCTAGGAAGAGATACGCTATAGCCGGCTGGTCCTTGGTTAAAGGACCGGTAATTTGAAAAGAAGCTTATTTTTATCATAGCCTTGATTTTATGCTTTATTAAGATCGATAATTCTTTGTATTCATCACTTGTGAAAATAAAATTTGATTTCCAAATTTCTCATGATTTTCTAAGTGATTATTTAGGTTGTGTAAAAATATACTTGTCAGTGTAAAATTATCTTAATATTTTAGAAAAGTTTCAAAGTAAATATTAGCCCTGATTCACCCCCCCCCCCTCCTCTAAGGGCGCCGTAAGATCCAACACTTGGTATCAGAGGCAGGTTGCTCCAAAATGGTTTTACCACCGGGAGTAATGGCGCATAACGATCATGCATTTGTAGAGGGTCAAGGGATTAGTCGACCACCTTTATTCACGGGCATGGACTATAACTATTGGAAAACTCATATGCATTGTTTTCTAATTACACTAGATATTGAAGTCTGGAACATGGTAGAGACGAGTTATACTCCACCGACATTAGTCGTTGGCAGTGTAACAATGGATAATCCCAAGGATAAATGGGATGATAATAATAAGTTAAAATGTAAGAATAACGCAAATGCAATGAACGCTCTTTTCTGTGCGTTAGATAGAACTGAGTTTAATAGAGTATGTGCATGTGAAACTGCATATGAAATTTGGAATTTATTAAAAGTTACTCATGAAGGTACCTCACAGGTGAAGGACTCAAAACTGTTCCAACTCGAGTCAGAATTTGAAAAGTTCAGAATGGAGGTTGATGAAGACATCGATACGATGTACACCAGATTTACCAAGATCATCAACAATTCCAAAGTCCTTGGAAAGAACTTTTCCAATGGAGATTTAGTTAGAAAAATCTTAAGATCACTTCCCCCGAAGTTCAATCCGAAGGTGACCGCCATCTCAGAATCTCATGATCTTAAGACTCTTCAACTAGAGAGTTTAATTGGAAACTTGAAGACACATTAAGTGGAACTGAAAATCCAACAACAAGAGTATAGTGTGGAGCCAAGAAAGAAAGCATTGACACTAAAGTCTAAGAAAGAAGTTGAGAGTATGACTGATGGAGATGAGGAACAAGATGAAGAAAGTTTGTTTGTGAAAAAATTTAAGAAGTTTACGAGATATCCTGAAAGGAGGAACACTTTTAAGAAATACTTTAACAAGAAGGATACACAAGAAGGGAAAATGAAAGAGTGAGACTGAGGAAGATGATGAGCGCCCACCACCAGAATGTTATCATTGTAAGAAAATTGGACATATAAGGAGCAAGTGCCCAAAGTTTCTGAAAGAGCAAAACGAGAAGAGGCACAATAAGAGATACAAAAAGAAAGTTCTGAAGGCGGAAACATGGGACGACACATCATCATCAGAAGAAAGTGATTCAAGTTCTGAAGGTCATGAAGAAGCAAATATGTGCTTAATGGGAAAAAGCAATGCATCATCTGAGAACGATTGCAGTGTCTAGAGCGACACTGAGGTAATTTCCCCAACTTATGATGAGCTTTATGATGAATTTCTTCGTACTTGTAATTTTTTTCAAAAAAATCTTAAAGATATTGATAGTCTAAAATCAAAAAATAAAATTCTTTTAAAAGAAAATAGAAAACTAACAAATGAATTAAAAGCTCTTGAGAAGGAGAAGATTGATTGTCAAGAGTGTGATCGCTCTTTGATAAGAACTAAAGAATTCGAACAAGAACTTTCTAAGTCCCAATCTAAAGTAGATTTTTTTATCAAGGAAAAAAGGGATTTAGTAAGATCCTTGAAATCTTCTCAATCACAATTGGATAATAGCAAGAAAGGATTTTCAAATCGGTGTGTTATGTTAGTCAAAGAAAACACCACTTTGAAAACTCAAGTCAATGATCTAAATTTGGCTATTAAATTTTTTAGAATTGGCCGGAAATCACTGAATATGATATTAGCCAACCAATGCCATGGAACTGCTAAGTTTGGACTTGGATACATTGTTGGAATCTGTTGAAATCTGACAGCCACTGTCGCCGACGACAGTGAAAAATCCAGTAAATGGAAGGTTAATGATAACAATACTTATAATACTACTGCTGCAACATCCTCTTCCAGTAATAGTCCACATAAATCTTTGAAAAGAGTATCATCTCTCTTTGTTGTGTGTGCCAAATGTAATAGATTTGGTCACATCATGGACTCTTGCAGGAAGAAGGGATCATGCAATGTTAAGCAAGTCTGGGTACCTAAGCGTCCACTTATACTATGGGATCGAGGAACTACTTGGGTAACCAGATCTTTACTCTCATCATCTTGTTAGGTATCCTGACAGGCTAAGGACAAAGAAGACTTGTGGTATTTGGACTCTGGTTGTTCGAAGCACATGACGGGGAATAAATCAAAGTTCCTTAGCATGGAGATGAAGAAAGGAGGAGTTGTAATGTTTGACGACAATGGAAAAGGAAGGATCATGGGAATTGGTGAAGTTGGTAATGATTCTTTCAAGATCTCTAATGTTTTATTTGTTAAAGGTTTGAAACACAATTTAATATCTATTAGTCAATTATGTGATAGAGGCTTGAATGTTTTATTTGAGTTATCGTCAAACCTTTGCAAAATAATAGATTCAAAAACTCATGAAGTTATTTTTACCGCACCAAGAATTCATAACGTTTATATGATTACCTTTCATGAACATTCTCATTCATCACTTAAATGTTTCATTTCAAAGAATGATGAGTTAGAACTGTGGTATAGGATACTAGGACATTCTAGTACTAAACTGGTAGTGAAACTTTCCAAAAACAAATTGATTAAGGGTTTACCACTATTAGGGGTCTGTTTGGCGCGGCGGCTGCGGATCGGGAATCCGCGCTCCGATCCGCAGCCGCAGTGCACCGCCGTTTGGGGCGGTGCTTGGCGGGCGCGGATCGCAGCGCCCGCCGCTGAATTTCCCCAAAAATGCGCTCCCCCAACCGCAGGGGAGCTAGCGCGGTTGGGGGAGCGCGTGCGGAGCGCGGATTCCCGATCCGCCTCCGCCGCGCCAAACAGACCCTAGATGGAAAGCTTTCTTCATTATATTCGCCATGTCAAAAAGGAAAATTTACAAAATCGTCTTTTAAAAGGAAAAATAGTATGTCTACTTCTAGGCCTTTGCAATTAATTCACATGGATTTATTTGGTCCAATTTCAACTCAAAGTCTAGGAGGTAGAAAATATACTTTTATCTTAATTGATGACTATTCTCGTTTTTGTTGTACTATTTTCTAGTATCCAAATTTGATGCATATATTGAATTTACTAAGCTGTGCACTCACATTCAAAATAAATTAGATTTACAAATTAAATGTATACGATCAGATCATGGTGGTGAATTTGATAATGAAAAATTTATTTCATATTGTACAGAATTTGGGATAAAGCATGAATTTTCCGCTCCTCGCACACCACAGCAAAATAGTGTAGTGGAAAGAAAAATAGAACACTTCAAGAACTAACACGCACTATGTTATCTGAATTTAAATTATCAAAATATTTTTGGGCTGAAGCTGTTAGTACTGCATGTTATGTTATAAATCATGTCATGCTACATCCTATGTTGAAACTTACTCCATATGAATTATATTTTCAAAAGAAACCTAATGTATCTTATTTTAAAGTATTTGGGTGTAAATATTTTATTTTAAATACAAAAGATACTTTAGGTAAATTTGATGAAAAATGTGACGATGATATATTCATTGGTTATTCTTCAACTAGTAAAACTTATAGATTTTATAATAAATAGATTAAAGTAGTTGAAGAAACATTTCATGTTAAATTTGATGAACTTGTTCCATATGTAGTGGAGAATAAATCTGCAGGTGATGGTGAAGAACTCCCGTTGAAAAGAAATGATGATGAAGAAGGCATACTTGGAAATGAAAAAGAAGAAAAAGAGGAAGAAGTACAAGAAGAAGTTGAGGAATTTATGTCACCAAGCGAACTTAGATTTACTAATGATCATCCACAAGACTTGGTCATTGGAGAACCTACAAGAGGGGTAAGTAAACGTGCTTCCCTACATTATTTATTTTCAAACCTTTATTTTACTTCCAACATATAACCAAAAGATGTTTCAACCGCTTTAAATGATGAATTTTGGTTTTTAGCTATGACAGAAGAACTTAATCAATTTGAGCGAAATAAGGTCTGGAAGCTTGTAGAAAGACCTAGTGATCATCCTGTTGTAGGAGTAAAACGGATTTTCAAAAATAAATTAGATAGTGAATCTAGGATTACTAGAAACAAAGCTAGGCTTGTAGCAAAAAGTTATGCTCAAATTGAAGGAATATATTTTGATGAAACCTCTGCACCCGTAGCACGCCTTGAAGCAGTTATGATTTTCATTGCATTTGCTAGTTATAAACGATTTAAATTATTACAAATGGATGTTAAAACTGCATTTTTAAATGGGTACATTAAGGAAGAGGTTTATGTAGAACAACCTCCTGGCTTTGTTAATGATAAATATCTCAATCATGTCTATAAGTTATATAAAGCCCTTAATGGTTTGAAACAAGCACCCCGAGCATGGTATGATAAATTAATGCTTTATTTATTAAAGAATGATTTTAAAATGTGTAGTGTTGATTGCACACTCTTCATTAAGTATGTAAATGATGATATAATTATTTTGCAAATTTATGTTGATGACATTATCTTTGGATCCACTAATGAAGAGTTATGTAATGATGTTGTTAAAGTAATGAAAAATGAATTTGAAATGAGCATGGTAGGAGACCTTACTTACTTTTTAGGTTTTCAAATTACACAAAAACATGATGACATTTTTATTAATCAATCTAAGTACATTCATGATGTGTTAATGAGATTTGGATTTGAAAATCTTAAACAAGCTAGTATTTTTATGAGTGTTTCATTAAAGTTAGGAAATGATGAAAGTGGAATTTCTATAGATCAAACTTTATATAGAGGGATGATCAGATCATTATTATATTTAACCGCTTCAAGACCTGACATTATGTTTGATGTATGTTTATGTGTTAGATATCAAGCTAATCCAAAAGAATCACATTTAAAAGCGGTTAAACGTATTTTTTGTTATCTAATTGAAACTTCTAAACTAGGTTTATGGTATCCACATAGTGACAACTTTATTTTGCATGACTATTCTGATTCTGATTATGCTGGGTGTTCATTAGATCGCAAAAGCACTAGTGACACTTATCACTTTTTAGGCCCCTCACTCATTTCTTGGTCGAGTAGGAAAAAGAATTATGTTGTCCTCTCAACCACCGAGGCCGAGTATATTGCACTAGGTAGTTGTTGTGCACAACCTCTTTGGATGAAACAAATCTTAGAAGACTATAACATTAATCATCAAACAATAGAATTATGGTGCGACAACAAAAGTGATATTGACTTAACAAACAACCCAGTACATCATTCTAGGTCTAAACACATCGATGTTCGACATCATTTTATAAGAGATCGACCACATAAAGCAAAATCAAATTAAAATTTCATTTATAGGCACAGATTCACAACTTGCCGATATATTCACAAAACCACTTCCGGATTCCAGCTTTTCAATGCTAAGACTAGAATTAGGAATCCTAGACATATCAAATTGAATATATTAATTTAAATTTCAAAAAAAATTTAAATGAAAATTGCTAACTCCACACAATGTGAGTAAACCATCATTAAACATCATTGAATTTCCACAAACGGATTCTTTAATACACACATTAACTGAAGATAACTTATAAATAAGAGTTCCAACACAAAAAACTAACACGAAATTAAAGTTCACTGTCGTCCACGACATCTACCTGTCGCCGACGACATCTACCAGAACATCAAAACCTGCAGAAACCACTCAAAAATCTCTACTCTCTGGCTGATCCCCTTTGGAGCTCTGACCAGCATCTCTTCTATGTCGTGTTCGTCTAGTCGACTGACGCGGCGGCTAGGCTTCCGAGTCTTCCCATTCAGCGGCCTCAACAGGAGTATGTTTTAGCTTTAAACCTTTCACCAAAAATTTCATGAATTTTTGAATCTTGCCCATCTTCTTCTTCACATCCTTCTCGTGCTCCTCAAACGACTTCTTATGCTCCTCAAGTGAGTCCCGTAAATCATCCACAACTTCGCATAAAGATCCTTCACGTGAGATTCGTGGATTTCTCATCTCTACCGATGGCTCACGCTGAGATCGACTAGGTCGCATAGTTTCCGTATTGAAAATCCCGGGAATACAATCATTCAATTAAAACTCTTGGTTTATCCAAGAATATTTCTTGTATAATATGCATTGGATGATTGCTCCCATCGGCAAGCTATGAACCTTCTTCCTAGTCGGACTCTTCAATCTAAATGTATAGCGCATAATAGATAACAGTAGATCTGCAACATCAAACGACTCTTTTTCTAATATGAAATACGTCACAAGGCTAAGTTGTGTCGTAATACTTCTTGAGTCATCGGCTTTGTACATGACCATATTCCTTAGGATTTCTTGCACAACCTGTGCATCCGGTGTGAGCGTCGTCGTAGTTGTGATTAAATTTTTCATAGAATTTCAGTGCAATATCATATTGAGGAGCGTCCAATCTCATTTTTGTAAATAATTTTCTACTACGTCAATCATATACTCACTCTCAATTAGTCCAAATTCATTTCTCAAATCTATGTGGGTAATTTCCACATATTGTCCTTGGATTTTCGACCTTACACCACCATTCAGATCCGTATAAGTTGGATCTTCCAAGTGATTGTAAAACTCTCGAATTAACACTGATGAGAACATGTCTGGGATTATAACAGAAATGATACCTGCCTCGATGAGTAGAAAATATATGTGCTCGTGTCGTGGAAGGTCAAACTCCACTATTTTTGCTACTCCAATCAGTGACCTTTCAATGCCCGGATAACTTTGATATGATGAATGGGAGTCACCAGACGTACTTCTACTTGCTCTAGAACTAGAAGTCATCTCTTCACTTGAACAACCTTCACAAACAAGAATTTTTTTTTTCAAAACTAAAATTTTCCTCTCTAAACTTCACAAAAACAAAAAGGAATCCTTAAATCAAGTTTTCATTTAATAAATTTTCACCAAAATTTAAAAACAACTTGAACTTACCTTAGATCTAGGATATCCGCCTACTTCTGACTGCCTCTCTCGCGAAACCCTATAGGAAATGACTCTCAGATCTATTTTCCTCCATTTTGATACCTTTTATACTTTTTCCGCTGTCGTCCACGACATCTTCCAGTCGTACAATTTCATTTCTGGGGTCCATTTCCTTGCACTTCCGTTACATGTCATTACTACATTAATTTTTATCATGTGTAAATGTTCATCACTGTGATTTCGTACTCTTAAAGACCATTTTAACATTGTTATAACTTCGTCATTCTCCTGATATCATCGACTGGACACTCTCTAATAATACGAAAGAATTATTGGAATTTGTTTTCGCATGCCTCTAAGTATGAGAAATCTTTTATGTATGATAATGAGCTATCACATACACTTACATTGATTCGTTACATGTGAAATACTATTTACTTCCTACATGAATCATGATTATTATGTCATATCACGTAACCTTCATAAAAGACACTCTTTAACTTAGATCCATTTGCACAAATCACTTTTGTTTACCATGTTTTGCAACACAAGTGAATTCGGAGGTCCTTCGTCCAAAGCAACAAAAAAATACAAAAAAAAATCATATCACTAAATATGTGATAAAGTAAAAAATATATATTACTATAATGAAAGGACAAGGACACTCCACCAAGCACTACTTACCCTCCTGATAAGTCTTCATAAGCATTGTGAGGTTGAGCACTTTGGAAAAAATTGTAAAGTATCTTGTGCAAATATTATATGGTATTTCACAAAATTTTGTGCTATGACTTCTATGTTAAGAGTTTATGTCTTTTTATGTCCGTTAAATATTTATGCTACTCATATTCATGTGTGACTTAAATTAATTCATATGTACTCTCTCAAACTATCACTTGAACACTTCATTATTATATATAACATTTCGTCTCATGAGATTTGGATCGAACTGATTCCAGACTTCTCTATATTATTGTGTCTCTCTATGATATTTTTGAATGCACATAATGATGTTTAGGTTTATTTGATTCTACAGATTTTTTCACATTTTGTTTCTTCCCAATTTATACTTGCTTCCCAACTATTATGATATATTCCTTTATTGGTTAATCATTACAATATTACTTCCGCTTCTATTATAATTTCTCCCACATGTGACTTCCTAACCTCCACATTTCTTTTTATAATACCAAAAGGGGGAGAATTTTTCTTGTAAGAAATCATTATTAAACTCATTAATTGATTATCATATTTAGGGGCAGTATAGATTTAGGGGGAGAATACATATAGGGGACCTTCATCCAAATGACGTTATTGCACAACCAATTATTTAGTCTTGCTTATCTTATATCACTTAAAGGATACTCTGATTTCTTTCACAATAGATTTGTTATTATCAAAAGGGAGAGATTGTTGGAGCATGCTTTCCGAACTCCTTGGTTTGCTAATAACAAATCCATGGTGTTTTTGATCTTATTTTATTTATGGTGTGCAGGTATAATAGGTATGCAACTATGCTAATCATAGTTTGGAGCTCAGGATGTAAAGTCAGAACAAAACGATATCATCAGCGACAGCTTGATGTCGTCAACGATAGCTCAGCGGTTCCACACGATCTGCCAGTTACGTCCACTGTTGGAATTCCGACATTGATATCGGAATCTGATAGCCCATGTTTCAACCACAACCGTTACGTCTCGCAAAAATGTCATTTACATGGGACACGTGGCCGCTGGAGAAGATAACGTTGGTGGACGACAACTAAATGTAGTCGACGACATCAGAAAATATATATTGGCTCGATTTCTGTGGAGAATAACAGATACACCAATCTGGAGTGCCATTTCCCGAGTGCATTTGTCCAGAGAGCTCCAGAACTCAGAGAACTCCCATTTTGGCAAGAACGTTCAAGAGCGAAGAAGAGATGGTCCGTGCGCAGTATCTCGGGCAATCTTTGCAAGGATTCGACGCCGTCTTCAGAGCTTCATATTTAGGGAGTTTCATATCTGAATTTCTATTTTGTATTTTACTTCATCATTTTGTAATCTTAGTAGGAAATCGCAGCCTTGCGTGTGGCGTCTAGGTCCTTGTGTGGCTTAGGAGGAAATTGTCGCCTTGCGTGTGGCGTCTAGGTCCTTATGTGGCTTAGGAGTAAATTGTTGTCTTGTGTGCAGCGTCTAGATCGTGGAGAGATCTAGGGGGAGGCTAGTAGCAAGATCTAGAAAGAGATACGCTATAGCCGTCCGGTCCTTGGTTGAAGGACCGGTAAATTGAAAAGAAGTTTATTTTTATCATAGCTTTGATTTTAAGCTTTATTAAGATCGATAATTCTTTGTATTCATCACTTGTGAAAATAAAATTTGATTTCCAAATTTCTCATGATTTTCTAAGTGATTATTTAGGTTGTGTAAAAATCTACTTTTTATCAGTGTAAAATTATCTTAATATTTTAGAAAATTTTCAAAGTAAATATTAGCCCTTATTCACCCCCCTCTAAGGGCACCGCAAGATCCAACAGTTTGCACCCCTGCTCGAAAGAAATATTTTAATGATCTATTTTAATCGATCCGATTTCGAGCCTTAAAAATTCAACGAGCAGGCTCTGAGAAAAACTTAAGATTAAAATCATACAATTAAGAAAAATTCGAGACAGTAATCATACAATAAAAAAATTGATGGGGTTCCCCTAAAATGATTGGGGTTGAACCGGTTTGGACTTCGACTGAGTCACCTAAGCGGGCCAAGCAAACCAAGCAAGATATACATGCGCCCATACAACACGCACCCGCACAACACACGACCACACAACACTCAGCCCGTGCGTGCGTGTGGGGTGCGCAACCCCCACCCTCGCGCCCATCGCCGCCACTACACCACCATCGCTCTGCCGCCGGAGAGTCTACCCAAACCTTCCGGATTGCCTGGGAGGGATCAACGTCTTTTCCAAAAATTGGTGATTCAGGTGGCCGAAATCGCGCAGCTTAATTCGCTAATTCAAACTCCAAGACGACGCAACTACCAAAATGCCTCTCAGAAAAACTACAAAAGGCCCATGGGTCTTCATTTGAAGACAAACAACCAATAAGAGAGAAAATAGCTCTGAAGATTTTCCGGCGAGTATTTGAAACTCTGAATATTTTCCAGCGAAAACTTGGAGTTCTCTTGCTCTCCTGCTCAAGCGACCGCTCAAGTGGCCGCTCCAGTGCCCACTCAAGCAACCGCTTAAGTGTCTGCTCCGGCGACCACTCAAGAAGTCGCTCCTACGAGCGCGGAGGGCGCTTTTGCATCCTTTTCACCTTCTAGCACTTGTAATCAGAGCGGTGGTGTGTCACCCTCCCGCATATTCTAACACTTGTAACCTCAAGCAAAGTAGTGAATTTGGTCGACACCGAACCGACCTCCGACGGGCTCTTGAAGAGGACTCGCGTGTGGAGGGTCCGATCCTCCTCCTCCTGGGCACTTTCCTTGTCGCATCGCCTGCTTGGCACGGCCTCGCCGGGCGAGGTGGCGACCACTAGGGATGGACTCCCCGCCTTTGCGCGAGGTGCGAGTTGGGCTCTCAGGGTGTCCTCCATCGACTTCCTGAACTCAGCGAAGCCGCTTCTCGTCACGAACTCGCCCATGAGAGGCGAGTTCCTCTGGCCAGTTCCGTGCTCGCCATGTTCAGACATGGGGTCGTCGGGTGAGATGTTTTTCACAAGCTACCGGTCCACGCTCATCGCACCAAAATGTCGAAACCCTGAAATTGGTTCAACTGAGTTCGGACTGAGGGGGTAGCTTGTGTTACTTCTCTCACCGCCGAATCCCAAGAAATGAATATTTCGAGCCCAGAACAAGCCCTCGCTGATGAATTGGTGGTTGCCTTCAAATAGACCCATAAGCTGCAGTGAGGAGGTCCCGCCACTAACTTAGAAGTTTTGTATCACTTCTCCTCCTAAAGCCAGAAGCTGAGCCAACACCTCAGACATCACAAAAGCACATAAGGACAAGAGAGCGAGAGATCAAACTCTTTTAGGGGTGGATCCGTGCTGGTCTGAGGGATTAAAGGTCTTATTTATACGTAAACCCATCTGAGGGTAAAACAATCTACTTGGTTTGCGGATAGCTGCATCCGACTTAACCAAATTACTATCTGCAGGCCCAAATGACCTACGGACAACTACCTTCGCCTTTTCGGCGATACTATTCACAACCCTGGTGTCTTACAAATAGTCTCTCCTCGGCCGAGCCGCTAGATACAAAAGAGAGCTCGCGAGCAGGGGCGGCTAGAACTCGCCTCGCGTTGCTCTAAAAGAGGGGTGGGGAGGGCGAGTATGATTTGGCTGCCTGGACTCGCCCTACGCCACCCAAAGGGATAGACGAGTACGACCATGGGTATATGCCTATTCCCCTTCGGCTGGGCATGTACTGAGCCTACTCACCTAATACGGGTTGTACACATGTGCCCAGAATCGCCCAACCTCATTTGCTGGTTCAAACTCCAAGATGACACAATTACCAATGCACCCCTCAGAAAAACTATAAAAGGCCTCATAGGTCTTCATTTGAAGACAAACAACCAAGAAGAGAGAAAAAAGTCGACACGTGGGTTTTTCCCTTTCCGAGTTTTTCCATGTAAAAAGTCTTGTCGTCTCCGCTGTTAGTTCTCGTTTGACTGTTTGCACGATTGACTCACTCTCGAGCTAAGACGGTTCAGTTCTCCAGACCGGGAAAGGGCTAAGCGACCCGTAATGAAATTTAACAACTTAAATAATAATAATAATAAAAAATTAGAGACATTAACTCTATAGTAAAATTTTGGAAACCCATAAATATAGTAATGCTTAAAGGCAAAAATCTCGATTTAGCCTATTTGAATTTATTTGACTTTTTATTTTGAGAAAATTTTTGCTGAGATAACCGTATAGAATATCTGCGCGCCTTTAAATACCCGGGCCCACCTCATTTCAAATTTTCTCGTCGTTGAACCTCTCCCCATTCCGCATTCCGCCCCTCCGGCTTTCGAAAAACAGCTTAGCCAAGCATCCTCCCCCCCCCCCCCCCCCCCCCCCCCGCCATCCGCTGTCGCAGCCTCCTCCCCGCCACCAACCGCTGTCGTAGCCTCCACCCCACCGCAGACTTTTGCCGAAGTATCCTCCCCACTGCCGACCGCTGCTGGCTTACTCGATCACATGGAATACTGCTAGGGTATGTGCTTCTTGCAATGTTCGTGTTCTGGCATTTTAGATTGTTGTTGTTGGTTAGATTTACCAAGTGTTCTGGCATGTTAGATTGTTCTTAATACAGTAACTTTCCAGTCCAATTTCTGTGGTTTTTGTTGTTGTTTTAGGGTTCCAGTCCAATTTTCAGTCCAGTTTCTAGTCCAATTTTCAGTCCAATTTCTGTGCGGGGGATTGTTCTGTTAAGGTTTGCTTATTTTCATACAGTTCAAATTTTGAGCTTTTTATAGTTCTTTTTTTGCTGATCTTATGGTTACAAGGTCTCTTATTTTCTTTTACAGCAGTATGTTTGTTATGTAGTAGACGTATTTCTTCTGAAGTGAAAAAAACAAGTAAGGGAAATTGCTTATGATGTTCAACATTCTCATGCGGTTCTACCTTATTGAGTTATAGGTTGAATGCTTTGTTTCCCAAAATGCAGTGCCAGGAAGTTCTTACTTGAACTGTAGGTGCGCCGTTTCCACATTTATTGCTAAGGCACAACCACTGCTCGAGGTTATATCAGAGGAATCAAGAAATCTTCTAAACGAGGCTCGGGTACTCCCTTTGTTTAGGATTCCGACAATACCTCAAAACATACCTATTTTGTATTTTCTCATTCGTAGCTACAATCGTGAGAAACAATCATTCCTGTTGGGCAAATTTTATGTTCCCCTGACCGTGAATGAGATTGCCCTTATTTTGGGGTTACCGAATAGGGGAATTGACTTCTCGTGTGTTAGAAGACCGTTTGCACGGGTTACACAAAAAAAGCTGATAGAAGAGATGAATGGTCTGGTTGTTGAAGAGTGGTCTCCAACCTTGGAGAAAAGGCGCGTAGATATACTTGTCAGGCACTTAGTGGTTGTTTTCTTTTTCCCACAAATGGGATTAAAAATCCCTGCTTCCTTGATAACGATCAAAGGGGTGGATGAGTTCCTGAAGTACAACTGGACTAAGGCCATCCACAAATTCTTGCATGGACAAATATCTGACTTGAGTGTGAAGAGTGATATCCGAGAACCCGGTGAAAACTTGGGTTATTTTGAAGGTTGCTCGGTGATCCTTGTGGTAAGTGAGACACAACCTTTATAGTATTTAATCATTTAAAGTGCTCTTACCATACGAGTTTTAATTTGCAGGTATGGTTCTATGAGCATACGAATATACAGTTGGTCGTCGACTACATAACACGGCCTATGATCTGCCGATGGTCATCAAAATGGAGTTACAGCGCCAAGGTCTGCTTTAATCTCCCACGTACTCTAACGCTTGACAATGAGGTTTGTCAATTTTTTTCAATTCATATGTTTGACTGCTTATTTGTTGCATTTTTTTTTAATTTTAATGTTTGTGCTACAGATGAGAACCAAATTTACGAATATAACATCTGTGGAGAGTGCTCTTCTTGGGGTGGAGGAGGAGGACTCAGACTTTGAGCCCATTAAAAAAAAGGTACCTGCTGACCAAGTTAACATATATTTTCAAGCTATTAAGTTATAATTTGCACCCAAAAAACCCAAGATTTCATATGGTCTGCTTTGGTTTGTAGGTGAGGAAGAAGAAAATAAATGTGAAGTTCAATACAGATGACGCTGAAAGATTGGAGGACCAGAGAGCGGAGAAGAGGGAAAAAAGAAAGAAGGAGAGGATGTTCCTAAGAAGGGTTAGAAGAGAGAAGGAGGAGGTGCTTAGGGCGGCCGAGGGCTTGAGAGGTATGGAGGATCGGCTCAGGTCAGCCGTAAATGAGGTTAGGAGGGATGTCCAATCCCTAAGGAATTTATGCGAGTCATGGTTCAAACAAGCAAGTGGTAGACCCGCTCCATCCCCAGAGCAATCCCCCGAACCATCTCCCGAACCTTCCGCAGTATTTCCTACTATCGATACTACCCCTGTTTCTACACTCGAGATGACGCTCGTTCATCCCACACCCCTGCAGAGGGTTTATAATAAGAAGAACACACCGAACAGTTCTCCACCGAACATAGGAATAAAGGTGAATTCTGAGGCATCTTATCCTTGCAGTGCCCTAATAACTGTTTGCCAACGTGAAATTATTGGATTTGTTCTTAAACAATTTACAAAAAGGTACATGTCTATGTTTGCAAATCAAAATTGTTGATGGATTTTAAGTTGAGTAACGTATTTTCCTTATCGCAGCAACCAAACAATCTTCCATAGTGGGAATGTACATATGACTAGGTCGTTATTAGACGACTTGTTAGGTGTTGGTTGGTTTGTCAGACGTCCATTTAAATACATATGCACTAACACTCAGTGCCCGAAGAAAGAGATCGCCGACGCAATTTAGAAGTTTTTATACATATCTCCTGATCATGCTGTAAGTTATTTTTATAAAAAATTTCAAAATTTATTGTTTAAACAATTCTTAACGTAGATTGCTGTGCAGTACTACAAAATGAGCAGGTGAACAACTCAGAAAGGCTTATTAGTCATATCACCGCGGATAACGTCAATAAAGCAGACATGTTACTCATGCCAGTACATGCATCGAGTTATTGGTGTCTTCTAATCTGCGACCTAAAGCGTTGCAGATGGGATTTCTATAACTCGATGCCTCGTGGTCGGCATCAAGGATCTCTTCCTAAATTGGTATGGTTTTGTTAAACTACAATGTTATTCTTCCTTATATAATATATTAAGTTCATATCTTATGCTGCAAACAGATCCGTGCATTCCATGAGGACGCTAGCGCTGCCTTGCCTTACCGAAAGGAGCCCCTAAAGCAAGGGAAGATTGTGCAAATTCAGGGAATCCCTAAGCAAAGCAATGGATTTGACTATGGGGTGTTTGTGCTAAAATACATGAAGGCAGCTCTCTCGCCGACAAAGGTACAATGGGAAACGAAAATGGGTTGGCAAGATGAGATGCCACGTTTTCGAGCCGAGATTACCGCTGATATTTTACGTGTCTTCCATGATTTGGTATTAGCAAACATTAGCGGGCAGGTGACCGAATCAAATTTGCTGTTCTGTGTAGAATTTACGATTACTCTGATACAATGGTTGTGTTGTGATGTAATATTTTTTCATTTATGAAGAATATGTCATGTGCTTGTTGATTAATATGTATCGGCTTTGAAGTATCTGCTTTGGTAGAGACTTTTTACAAAGATATACTGCAAGATTTTTTAGAGAAATCTATGATGATTAGCTGATAAAGTTATAACATGGCAAGTTGGGTATTAGCAAACAGTGGTGCATACATGTACCAACATTGTCTGGATACATTACATTTCGAAGATTAGAAATGTACATTGTCAGGATAAAATTTCTTCACTCAATAGGGCTTGAAAACATCTGGAACACTAGAGAAATTAAATGACAAGTTAACGAAGTCGTCGTCGTTTGCATCGGCACATGTCGGTGTTGGAGGAGGTGAAGCTTGTTCCTCATTAGCCGTGCCGCCGAAAAATTCGAACTCTTTGGTGTTTGTTGTGTCATCATTAATAATATCTTTTACCTTGCCCTCCACTTTATTTCTTGAGAGACATTTAAACAAAACATTCTTTGATTTTTGATATGACGACGTAATTAAAATATTAAGATGAAAAAACATAATACAATACTTGATTTTGGTTTTCTGTTTCCACGCTCCCAATGGTCCTTCATACATGCTTTAGGGGCTCCTTTCGGTCTCTTCATCGACGGATCGTTTACTGCCGTCTTCCCCTTATCATTTTCATCTAAACAACCTTTCTTGTGTTGCTCTTCATTGTCAACCAACTCATCAATCTTTTTGGACATGACATTCAGTGTACTTACAACATGCTCCTTGGCTAGTTTGCAATTTTCAACTCGCCGTGCAAGGTCGTAGCTGAAACGCATCAGGTGATTTCTAAATATCAAGTTCGAGTTACAGTCTGTCATTGAGGGTGTATCGGATAGGTAGATTCCCTTTTTGGCACTAACAGTAAATCTTTTTAGCACATAACTACTAGGTATTTGCTTAGTGTTTCTTAAGTTATAAATCCTTAAGATGCGCCGACATAAGATACCTTTAGTATTTAACCCACGGCAGGAGCATTGCGCATCATTGGTGGAAGAGTTATACGTAACAAACCATCTTTTGTCTACTGCGTCGTCTTGCGAAATAATATATCATATGTTCCTATCATCATATCTATTTTCATCCAACACGTTAACTCCCACAACTCCCTCCATAAATGTTTTTTCAAATATTGCAAACATTTTCCTTGTGTATTGCTTCGAAATATTCTTGAGAAGGATACACATTTTGTATCGTGGCCCAATAACGTCGTGCTTGCATTTGAAATCTTCATCATGCGCATTGTGTCGCCATGATGACACAAGTTTCTCCATTCCATAAAAGCACTCAACAAGCGAACTATTAGCCTTCGAATATCCATGCAAGCAATTATTGGCTGACTCGCTTCTTTGGGTGGACAAAATTCCCAGGTCCAATACATCTTTATTGAATGCGGTGGACCACCTTCTTCTAATATTATAAATATCTCTCAGCCATTTGTTCTCATGTAGGTTTCCTCTCATTATTATTTCGTGCCAATACCTATTGAACTCATCCTCGCCATCACACTTGTTCATGCAATTATAAAAACATGTCCGAACAATTTTATCGTGGTTGAAGCTCGGGACCTTTGATGGTGCCTTCTTGCATATGTGTCACTGACATAACTGATGGCGAGTAGTAGTCAATACTCGCTCAATAGCGACAACCATTGCTTGATCCTGGTCCGTAAAGATGGTAGTTGGCAGTTTACCACCAACACTATTCATAGACGCCTCAAACAACCGGCAGAACGATTCGATTGTCTCCTCAGCGATAAAAGCCCCGCTAACAAAAATATTTTGTCAGTGATGGTTCACGACAATGAATGACACGCAAGCTAGATTATATTTGTTTAGCCTATAGGTAGTATCAAAAATAAGAACGTCGCCAAAACTGTCGTAATCTGTCTTGCTGTGTCCATCCATCCAAAAGAAACTTGTCAGCCTATTAAATTCATCTGTACCAAAAGAAACATCTGTACCAAAAGAAACAGCACCAAAAGAAACATGTCATCTGTTTTTTTTTTGTAGTAGAGTAAGCAAGCTGGAAGCATCACCGCTTTCTATTAAAGCATTTCTTTCCCGTTGAACGTAATTAAAGGCATCCGTCTTGGAGAACCCTATGTTCTCAACCCCACCGACTTCTGTAGATAGGAAGTTATATGAATCCACTGCTCTAATTCCCGCGGTTGTCATGTTTTTCATAAGGCTGCCTTGCATTTCAGAAATATTGCGGCAAGACCTCAGTAAATGTATCTCTTTCTCGGTTGCCAACAGATGATTATGCTCCTCTACAAACTTTGTCACTGCCAGTTTTGCCATCTTTTGTAGAGGGGTTGCTCGAAACATCCGGAGGAAGTCTAAGTGGAACTGTCTCTCCGTTGCCTCCAACTAGGTATATATAGCAGAATACCTAGGGTTTCCACACGCAAATCCCCCGAGCCCGTTATTCGTCCGAATATACCTTTACAATCTCCTCTTATATTCGTGACTAATAACGGTAACGTTTCAGGGTGCTGGAGAGTAGACAAAATAATAATTCAAACTAAACAGAGCATTCAGGACATATCATACTAATCAACACATAAAAAAAGGTTTTTGCCTAAACGGCAAACCAAAAAACACAGATTCTATCCCAAAGCATAGTCTGAATAATTATTACAAAACAACATGAATTAAAACGTTTGATGATTCTACTCATCTAGTAGATCATCGTCATCCATGTCCAAGTCTACTTCTCCTCCATAATCTCCACTGTAGCCTACAAGGAATTTCATGAGTCAGACTCTATGAATTCATAAACAAATGCAGTGACGTTTAAAGTAAACTAGCTCTTACTAAATGAGCTTAGCACTTCTAGCAACGGTGAAGTAACTCTGTCAGCATCTCATCCAGTCTAACTAGGACTAGTCACGTTATCTTACTCATTGCTGATCACTATGTGCCTCACCAACACATGTGGGCACACATCGCGTGCAACATTATCAAATGTGGAATAATGTGTTGTGACCAATAATGTTTAGATTAACTTTTACAACGACTTTCAATTTCCAGTTGAATAACTCTCGAATCAACTTACAATGAGAGTGGTGCTTGGTTATCAAATGTGGAATAACCGACATCAAACCATCTTGGGTTTTCATCAAGAAATTATTTGGGTTTTCAGTATGTTTTAGATGCTTGAATGTTGCGACTATAGGTTCTCACTGTCAAAACATAAACTGCGGAGGAAAGTTTCATACATCTATGAACTTTAATCTCATTTCCCCCGATGTTTTTATTGTGAGAGCTATATTCAATCCTTTGGTCAAGGGGTCTGCAACATTGTCTTTCGATCTCACATCAATTAGGGTCATAATCCCTTGACTTGTGAGAGAGGTCAACCAGGATTGTTTCTGTTGGAGCATGCGTTTCGCACTCCTCCGGTTTGATAATAACAAAGTCCCTTTTGTATTTGATTCTATTTTCATTAATGGTGTGCAGATAACAGGTATGAGATGTTCACATTGCTGCTGGAGCTAAAATTGAATGTGGGAAAAATTCACTGTCGGAAAATTCCGACAGCCACTGTCGCCCAGGCGACAGCAGAGAAGTTACAACTACTTCCCTCCACGGCAGATCGACGAAAGACAGTTTTGCGCTGTCGGAATTCCGACATCGATGTCGCCCAAGCGACAGCTCGACGGTTACACCACCTGCCCACGTCTCCACCCACGACCGGCAGTTTTGCACTGTCGGAAATTCCGACATCGATGTCGCCCAGGCGACAGCTCGACGGTTACACCAACTGCCCACGACTCCACCCACGACGGCACTCCAGCGGCAGTTTAGCGCTGTCGGAAAATTCCGACAGTTACTGTCGCCCAGGCAACAGTGAATTTCTATAAATTGGTTCCTTTGGTTCGTGCATTCTAAGCTTTTGAGAATTCCAGTCCCTTCCTGAGTGCATACGAACCAGAGAGCTCCAGAACCTCCTCAACTCCCATTTGTACAAAGAAGGATTAAAGATTGAAGACGAGATCGGGCGCGCTTCTTCATCATCAATCATCTCGAGGCTTCAACAATCCATTCAGAGATCTGATTTTCTAGGGAGTTGTTCTTTTCATATTGTATTTTCATTCACATATTTTTTATTTTGTATTGGTAGGGAAAATCGCTTCCTTGTGCGGAGCGTCTAAGTCCTTGCGCGGCTTAGGGGAAAATCGCTTCCTTGTGCGGAGCGTCCAAGTCCTTGCGAGGCTTGGTGGGAAATCGTGGCCTTGTGTGCTACGTCTAGATCTTGGGAAGATCTAGAGGATAGGCTTGGGCTTGGTCTTGGGAGAGACAAGCGATAGCCTTCCGATCCTTGGGAGAAGGATTGGTAAACCAAAATTATTGTATTTTTATTATCATAATTGTGCCTTGATCTTAAGCATTGTTAAGATCATTTTTATTGTATGCAAATTTCATGATTAATATAATTATGCTCTTTTCACTAATTGCAATTTTGTTTGCTTAAATCTTTATCTTAGAAATTTGTGTTTGGTTAAATACAAAAATTACATTGGTTTAAAATTTTTATTAAGTAAAAATTATATTTTTCAAACACACCCTTATTCACCCCCCCCCCCTCTAAGCGCGTCACACGATCCAACAGTTTCAGCCTGAGATGCCTTCTTTTGCCATTGAACAAAGAGTTCGTAGCAATCGTTTTAGTAGCCTGATTGTCGCAGTAAACTGCAATAGAACTCATTTTCAGGCTCGACAAAGGAATGTTCATCACCAAATCTCTCAGTCATTCGGCTTCTTCTCCTGCTGAAGCAAGAGCGTAGAGTTCGGATTCCATAGAAGAGAGTGCAATACAGGATTGCCTCTTGGACTTCCAGGCTACAGCTGCTCCTCCTAGTGTGAACACAAAACCACTAGTGGACTTGCTGTCGTTTAATTCTGAGCACCAAGATGCATCAGAATAACCTTCAAGAACTGAAGTATGACCAGTGTAAACTAAAGCATACTTTTGGGTGTGCTTTAAGTATCTCATTAGCCTATCTAAGGCGTTCCAGTGGTCTTTACCAGGATTACTAGTGAATCTGCACAACATGCCGACCGTAAAGGCTATGTCAGGTCTAGTGCAGACCATGACATACATGAGGCTACCAAGCAGTTTAGAATAATCTAACTGTCTAACCATAGCTCCTTCATTGGGCTTTAAGCGGTTAGTGTAGTCGTATGATGTCTCAGATGCTCTACTTATGCCTGAAATTTAAAAACCGAAACCGCAAAAACCGCAACACCGCACCACACCACATCGTTTTCGAACCGCACCGAACGGTGTGGTTGTGGTGCGGTGTTGGTTATTGGAAAACCGCATGGTTTGCGGTGCGGTGCGGTTTTTGCCTTGACAAAATCGAATAAACCGCACCGCACCGCAATGATTAAAATATTATTTTATTTTTATTTTTATATCTTATAATTAATATATCTTACAAATTAATTAATATATCTTATATTATATCTTATGATATATCTTATAATTATATAATATAATATATTAATATTCCTTAATTCAAATATCTCCACATCTAAAGCTAACTGAGTACCGCACTACGCGACTACCGCCTCTACCTAAAGTGAACGGTGAACCCGTGGGTTGAACCGCTGAAATAGTGAAATCGAACCAACACTCCAACAGACCCAGCCCAGCGCTTATTTTCATTTTTCATTCCTTCCTATTTTTTCATTCCTTCCTGCTTCTGCATGCTTGTTTGGCTATCTACCCTAGCCCGACGGTCGACGGCAACGCAATCACGCGAGTGAGCGTAGGATACCATGTGTTATTGAAGTGATGATACAGTCCTTAGAATACCATGTGTTAGAAAATTTTGAAGGGATGTCATTATTGGGTATAAAATGTAAATAGTTCATGTACTCTTTGATAAGTTTTAGTAAATGTGCAAAACTGAAACCGCACCGCAAAAACCGACTCCAAACCACACCAATGTCAAACCGCACCGCACGGTTTGGATGTGGTGCGGTTTTGTAAAGTCCAAAACCGGCCCTCTTCGGTGCGGTTGCGGTTTGGGCTCAAACCGCACCAGTTTCAGGCCTAGCTCTACTTACACTGTATCCCCACGTGTCCAACATGGACTTTATGTAGTGGCTTTGACTTAGGGAAATACCATTCTTCCCAAAGCTCACTTGCATGCCTAGTATAGTGTTAGCTACACCTAGGTCTTTAATGTTAAATTCTTTTATTAGATCTGACTTAACGTCATCCACTTCAGATTGATCAGACCCTAGAATGAGTATATCATCTACGTACAAGCATATTATGGCGACTTTATCCGATCTATTACGTAGGTAAAGACATTTATCCGAAAGACTCGACATGAATCCAATGTTCTTTACACTATAGTCGAACTTCTCATGCCATAATTTTGGTGCTTGCTTTAGTCCGTATAAAGACTTAAGTAATTTACAGACTTTCATTTCATGACCGTCTACAATGAAACATTCAGGTTGACTCATGTAGATCTCTTCGGTCAGATCTCCGTTCAAGAACGCAGTCTTAACATCCATTTGATGAACAATAAAGTTCTCAATAGATGCAATAGCAAGGAGAACCCGAATGGTTACCAAGTGACACACGGGTGAGTAGACATCAAAGTAATCTACTCCGCTGACTTGTGTGAAACCTTTAACCACCAGGCGTGCTTTATACTTAGCTACGCTACCATCAGGATTCAATTTCTTTTTCAGAACCCACTTACACCCTACGGTTTTAGTCCATTTTGGCTTATCAACCAACGTCCAGGTGTTATTCTGAAGAAGAGAATTCATCTCTTCATCTATAGCTTCTTTCCAGAGTAGTGAATCCCTGGATCTCATCGCTTCCTTATAGGTGGATGGATCGGCCTCAACGTGGTAAGTCACAAAGTCACTACCGAAGGTTCTGGGAATTCGCTCTCTTAAAGAAGTCCTTCTAGACTCTAGGCCAGAGGTATCTACCAGAACGGAATAGGAGGTGCTCGGTACTGATTCATGATCTTCCTCAGTAATAGTTGTTTGCATACCTGAGATTGTTAAGTTCTTATCTTTGAGGAATTTATCCTCGAAGAACACCGCATCCCTAGATTCTATTATGATATTATTAGAAATATCAAGGAACCTATCTGCAGCACTATCCTCAGCACAACCTAGGTAGACACAAGTATTGGTCCTAGGTCCAACTTTAGGCCGTCTAGGGTCAGGAACCCTGACATAGGCTATACAACCCCAGGTCTTAAGTCGAGTACACGACGGGGGTCTCTTAAACCAAAGCTCGTAGGGAGTAACCTCTAACTTAGCATGAGGTACTTTATTCAGAATGTGATTCGCAGTCAAGACTGCTTCGCCCCAATAAGCGGAAGGCATGCCTGCAGTGAGCAGCATAGAGTTCAACATCTCTGTTAACGTTCTATTCTTGCGCTCGGCTATGCCGTTAGATTGGGGGGAGTAAGGAGCAGTGGTTTCTGCTATGATGCCCTGTGAAGCAAGGAAGCATCTGAACTCACTGGACATATATTCTCCTCCTCTATCACTCCTAAAACGTTTTATTTTCATGCTTAGTTGGTTTTCTACCCTGGTTTTGAAAAGACAAAACTTTTCAAACGCTTCATCTTTAGTTTTAAGCAACGAAATATGACAAAATCTCGTGCAGTCATCTATAAACGTGATCATATACTTCCTCCCACCTCTAGTGACAAAACTCTTAAAGTCATAAATATCGGAATGTATAAGCTCAAGAGGTGTTGTGCTCCTAGTAACCGTGCCAAAAGGTTTCCTAGTGATCTTAGTCTGAGCGCACACTTCGCATTTTTCAAGTGAAGACTTAGTGTCTAATGTGATCTTGTGAGTTCTAGCTACTTGGAACATTTTCCTGTAGTTTACGTGTCCTAGTCTCTCGTGTAGAGTCCTAGGGATAACTAAGTTCAATTGAACTTGTTGGACTACCTCACTTGCTAGACTCAGACGGTACATCCTATTTTGGACATAAGCACATCCAAAATAGTGCGAGTTAACTGACAAAGTTACCCTGCCGCTACAGAAGCTAAGCGACATACCCGCATCACATAATAAATTGATAGACACTAAGTTAGCAGCTATGGCAGGAATAAATTTAACATTCTTTAAAATTAAAGACTTACCTGAGGAGAGCAGCAGAGTTGCGTTCCCCACCGTCATCACGTCAGCTGTGTCTCCATTTGCCACAGTTACTGATTCCTTTGCATCCTTCAACTCTGTCAGAAGATTAGCATTGTTGCAAACGTGGCACGTTGCCCCAGAATCCAGGTACCACTCCGTGCTGGCCGGCGCGGGTCCGACCATGGCAACAAAGTCGGATGGCACAGCTTGGCTAACCAGATGGGCTTGGTTGCCTTCTTATGGTGCCCGAGTTCTTTCTTTCCTCGGTAGCTTGCAGTTAGATGCGCAGTGTCCCCACTTATTGCAGTTATAACATTTACCCTTAAATTTCTTAGACGGTTTACTCGGGCCTGCAATCTGGGGGCTACTACGAGACGTTTTGGTCTTGTGAGGGGGAGGAGGACGCTTGGAGCTTGAAATCATGTTGGCAGCAGCCTTCTGCTTGCCAACAGCTTCCAAAGCGTGCTTCGTCCTATTCTCGTCCTCAATGCGTATGAAACGCTTGAGGTCGTTCAGACCAACCTGCATCTTCTTGCGGTACATTTCTGTTTTGAAATTGTACCACGAGGAGGGCAACTTATACACAATCGTGCCCGCAACAAAACTATCGGGCAGACTAATAGACTCACTATGCAAGGAATCAATTAAATTTTCAAATTCGGATACCTGAGGGAGAATGGCTTTCTCCTCGTCGAAGCTGAAAGAGTGGAACTTGTCCACTAGGTCCGTCTTGGACAGGTCCTCCTCCTGCCTAAAGTGCTCCTGCAGCGCATCCCAGATCTCCTTTGCGGTGCTCATCTTCATGTAGGTCTGGGCCAGGCTGTTAGACAGATAGTTCAGCAGGTAGTCCCTGCAGAAGTCTTCATATGAAAACCACTGTGCCTCATCAGCAGTCCCAACGACCTCAGCACCATCAGACTGAACTGTGTAGAACACGTTCAGAAACTTCATCCCGAACTGAGTGTTCAACTTCCAGGCGTTGAACTCAGTCGCCGTGAACTTCTCCAGCTTTATCATCAGAACGGGGGTCGAGAAGTTGTTCCCCTTCATCATTGTGCTTGGAGACGACGGCGACGGGAAGAGGCGGAAGGCGGCTGAGGGGGATCTTGAGGCACGGGAGAACCACAACGCACGTGTACTATTGCTGAGAAGCGCACAATCAGAGGTCGTGCGTGACCTGCTGAGCGCACGATCAGTGGTCGTGCGGGAATTGGCTGCTGAAGAGCGCACGATCAGCGGTCGTGCGCGATGGGTCGAGCGCACGATCAGCGGTCGTGCACGAACTCCCCTTTTGCTAGCAGCGGCTTCGTCTTCTTCGCACAGGAGGCAGATCTGGACTGCGGAGGCGGCGCGGCAGCAGCCCTGGATCTGCGGGCTAGGACGACGGCGACAGCAAATCAAGAGCAGCAGCGGCGAGGGACGGGGAAGACTAGCAGATCCGCGACCTCTAGATCTTGCTCACGGCGACGGCTCTGCGGCAAGGGGCAGCGAACGGCTTGCGGCAGACGGGATCTCCTTCGTGAGAATGGCAGCAGGAGCGAACGGCGTCGGCGGGGATGAACTCGCGCGGACGAAGGCACCTGCGGCTGCTTCGAAGAAGTCGGGGGGGGGGGGGGGGGGGGGGGGGGGGCGACCGGCGCGATCAGCGATGATTTCTCCTTCGGACGACGGGGGAGCAAACCCTAGGCACTTTTCGAGAATGTAGAGGGGTTGATCGAAATATCCGGGGGAAGTCTAAGTGGAACTGTCTCTCCGTTGCCTCCAGCTAGGTATATATAGCAGAATACCTAGGGTTTCCACACGCAAAGCCCCCGAGCCCGTTATTCGTCCGAATATACCTTTACATCTTTATCAGCTTGGAATGTAACGCAAGCAAGACACCCAGTGCGTGTATCAGATTTGTGGTACTTCAAAGGTGATTTCTTTGTACTATTCAACCCGGCTTTTGAGCAGCAAAAAGCACGTTGTTTAACTATTCGTGTATGCGTCCAGTACAGTAAGTGTTGCTTACGAACGCTGAAACTTGTCTTGTGGGCATAATCACAATATATTTTGTAGGCCTCTTCATTTGAATGGACAATAGGAAACACAACAGGTTCTATCTTAACCTGAGAGAAAAAAAAAGGTTCATAGAGAGCACCAGTCTTCATTTTTTTTTAATTATATGCAGTTGAAACATAAAAATCCAGCCATAAAATTAGTTTTTTCATACATCTTAAAAAATGCAGCCTAAAATCTAGTCATAAAATAAGTTTATTCATACAGTTACAAAAAATAAAACAAAAAATCCAGTCACAAATCAGGTTATATACAGTTAGAAAAATATGATATAAAATCCAGTCGAAAAATTACCTAATTTGTACAGTTATAAAAATTCATGCTCGCCATATAATCGAAGGGATCGAGTTACTGAATTGACACATAGTATTAAACTTACCTTTTCATCAGTAGCTCGGGGGTTGGGGGTCTCGGGGTTTGAAGTAGCCATTTGGAAGAAAAGAGACTCAACTACCTACCATTTTAAAAAGAGCGATGTTAAACGCAGGCCAGTTTTGGCTATATGCAGGCTAAAGTTTTTTAAAAAGAGCGATGTTAAACGCAGGCCGGTTTTGGCTATATGCAGGCCACAATTTTTTTTTAAAAAAGTATCATTTTTTCCTTTTCAACCTGTAGGCCATAGAACTAGACTTATACGCACTGTCATCGCCCACGACCCGTGCAGCCACCGGACAAGATCGAGCTTCTTCTCTGCTCTCCTCTCCCTCCTTCGGCGACTCCGACCGGTGATCTCCACTTCAACCAACAACTTGTGTATATAAATAAAAAAATAAAAAAAATGAAAGCTAAGATCGAATTAACCATTTGGGTAGATTTGAGAGACCGCTCCAAAAAAAATGAAAATATTTTAAGGTATATTGCCGGGTAAGAAAAGGTTGTACCTCTCATTGTTCGTGCACATTACACATCAGGCCAAGTGTATGCGGGTGTACACATTCTGTGCTTCGACGAGGTAATCTTGGAGGATGAGGTCGGATACGGAGGCGTCAGAGGCGGGGCGGTGGTTGAGGAAGGTGGTGGCGGGGCGAGTTCGTGTGCATAGTTGAAGAGGGAATTCATCAGCCTAATCCTGCTTTTAAAATCTTTTAACGGTGCCAAAAAAAATTGGAGTATATATATTAAATTTGGCCTGCATGAATAATTTGTTGTCCTGCATATATCCACGGCCTGCATTAAGCCAAAACAGGCCTGCATATAACATTGCTCTTTAAAAACACCTCAAAATCATGATGAAAAGGATGATAGAAATGACGGTGAGGGAGAACAACAGAAAACTACCTGGAGCTCGGAAATGAGGGGACGGAATACGCCTCTGTCGCCGGAAAACGCCTCTGTCGCAGGGAACAACACTATCCCGACTGATGAAGGAGCCCTGATGAAGGGGAAGATCGCGAAGGGAGAGGGAGAAGCTTCCGCCTTTTTTTTGGCGAGGGAAAGAGGCGGAAAAGAGGTGAGAAAGATGGACCCAGGTATTTAAAGGCGCACAGATATTCTGTGCGATTATCTCAGCAAAAATTTTCTCTTTTAGATTATACCGTCCTGCTACTCTTGTAGAACTGCTCACCAATAAAACAGCGAGTCGGAAGAGTTACAGGGACTCTCGTTGATGTTATCGTTCTGCGGTCAGAGGGAGGAAATAGTAAACTAAACTAAACTTGAATAAAATAAAATAAAAATAATCGGAGCTCTGCTTAAGCTCCATCTTCTCATTTCTCAATGTACAGTTGACGCGCGTAGAAGACGAGGGCGACTTCCTCCGTCTTTGGCGATCAACTCTCCAGCTACAGCGAGCTTCTCCTTCCACTCCGCCGCCGGTTCCGCTTCGTACGCCGTCTTATTCGGTAGAAGCGTTTGTCGCATCCACTTCCGATTTGTCCGCCGAGAGAGTCGGAGTCGAGATTCCTGTTCCGAAGTCTCAAGCTGTCGGCAAGTCTCATTGTTCTGTCGATTTTCTTCTTATTTCACTTAATGTGTCCGTTGCTCGCTGATAATTTCTGCTCGCGGGATTTTGATCTATCATTGACTACTTTTGTGTAAAGTTCGAATCGATTTTAGGTCGACTGTAGAGAAGTTGAGAGTAGGTCCGGAGATCGTAATCCATAAGGAGACCCCCATCTGCCATGCAATTTATAAGTGTCGGACAGTTTTATGACTTGTTGTTGATTGGAATTCAAGCTTTACTATAATTGGATTGGATTGTAGGTGCAATCCTCCTCTATTAGGATATTAAACATGAGGATAAAGTAGTTCCAGTTTCTGTTCGATTCATTTGGATTAGTAACGATTTTCTATCAAGTCCGATGAACTATAATCTCTTAAGCGCAAATCTGTTTTATGAACCTGGTCGACTTCTAACAAAACCATTTTCTCTGTTGATACCTTCATAGTAGATTTCAACCAAATAGTAGTTGAAGATGGCAGCCGACAAATTTAAGCCCTGTTCTATTAACATATAAATTATACAATACATAAGCCTAAGATGCTTAGTATCAAGACAAATTCCCCTTTCTTGTAGTATATCCGCATATATACAACATGCTCAGCTATCCCATCTCCTTCGATCTTTCATATAAATGATAATTGGATTGCAGTCTCATTTGTCTAGAAATTCTTTGACATTTGTTGAGGATTTATTTCACTTAAACAAGTTTGTAGATTGTTGTTCTCTTTGCTATGTGAGTCTTAACAATAAGTGTCTATTCAGGATGTAAATGATGTGAAATATTTGAAGTCGGAAGAACACGTCAACCAACACGGGAATAAGGACACCAAGAAATGAACTTCAAACTATCACAATTTAATAACTCTGGCAGCTAGTTACAAACGAACAAGGCTGAATACAAGTTGCATCCAACTTGAATCACGGCAGCCAATAGTAGAAAAGAACTTGAATCAAGTCAGCTTCTTCTCCGGAGCACACCGCGCAGGTGATACTCGCTTCTCGCTACCTCGCAAGCTCGCTGCTCGCACTCCTCAGGTCCCTAATCGCCACTAGACGAAGCTCGCTACTCGCCACACTCAACGCCCCGCGTTAGCTCCTAACGCCCCGCGTTAACTCGCGAGTAGGTAACTCTCTTGCCGAACTTACTCCAAGTTTGATGCTCGCCTGGAAGCACTATGGTATCTCTAACTCGCTCAAAGTAGAGGATACTCGCCACTTTCAGAATCGATACTTTTAGAGGGGGGTACCCCTCTATTTATAGGCAAAACAGGGGGGAGGTGCGATAAGGAGATAACGCGGGCGTTAGCTTGTAACGTTGGCGTTAGCTCAGCGAGAAGGAGCTAACGCCGGCGTTGGCTCTAACGCCGGGCGTTAGCTCACTTCAAAACTCAACACTCCCCCTTGAAGTGAGCTCCGGGAACAACACCAAGCAACGAGCGAAGCCTCCGGAACGGCCCCACAGATAGGGGCTTCGTGAATATATTCGCAAGGTTGTCTTCACTCTGCACATGCTCTACTGCGATCAAGCCACCCAGCACCTTCTCTCTGATGAAGTGATGCTCGATCTCAATGTGCTTGGTCCTTGCATGACACACTAGATTGGTTACCAGTTTCAATGCACTCCCATTGTCCCCACGTAGCACAGTAGGTCCGCTGACCTCCTCGTCCACATCCTCCACTAGTCTCCTTAGCCAGACACACTCCTGAGCTGCTAAGGACGACGCCTTATACTCGGCCTCCGTGGTAGAAAGGGAAATAGAGTCATGCTTCTTGCTACACCACGAGATAGCAGCAGCTCCACACAAAAACACGTACCCTGATGTCGACTTGCGATCACCAACGTCACCTCCGTAGTCTGCATCCGTGTACCCATGCAGTTTGAAGTCAGACTTCTCTTCATAGGACAACCCCATCTCAAAGGTTCCCTTCGCGTACTTCAGTATCCCCTTGGCTGCCTCCAGATGAGGCTTCCGCGGCTCCTGCATATACCGACTAACTCGGCCGACAGCAAAGGCGATGTCCGACCTCGTGATAGTCAGGTAGATAAGACTCCCCATCAGTGCCCGAAAGATCTTCGGATCAGGAAGAATCCTCCCTTCTTCCTTCCGAAGCTTCAGCCCAGCCTCCAGAGGAACGGAACTGCTCTTTCCCTCCTTCATGCCGAATCTTTCGACGATCCTCTCGGCATACGCCCTCTGGGAAACATACAGCCCGCCTCTTCTCTTCTCAACTTGGAGGCCAAGGAAATGGTGCAGTTCACCAAGATCCTTCATCTCGAATCGTATGGAAAGCTGCTGTCTCAGCTGCTGTCTCAGCGGCTGTCTCAGCGCCGCGACCTCCTCAGGGTTGTTCCCTGTCACGATCATGTCGTCGACGTACAGCAGCACCAGCACGTGAAGACCTCCACTCTTCTTCACGAACATGCTAGAGTCTGAGTCTGAGGCATCATAGCCGCAGAACTGTAAGTACTCTGCAATCTTTCCATACCAGGCTCTCGGCGCCTGTTTTAACCCGTAAAGGGCCTTCTTCAGCTTGCAGACGTTATGTGGAAGTGACTTGGACACGTATCCAGGCGGTTGCACCATGAATATGTCTTTGTCAATCTCTCCATACAGGAACGCGTTCTTCACATCAAGCTGCCACAACTTCCAACCTCGGCACGCCGCCAGAGCGATGATCGTCCTCACCGACGTCATCTTTGCGACAGGACTAAATGTCTCATCATAGTCCTCTCCGTAGGTTTGAGAGAAGCCCCGAGCGACAAGCCTCGCCTTGTACCGCTCCACTTCTCCATCCGCTCTCTTCTTGACCTTGTACACTTATTTGCAGGTGACATGTTTGATGTCCTCCACCATGGGAACCAGGTCCCATGTCTCATTCTTCTCTAGGGCCTCCATCTCCTCGATCATGGTCGTGTCCCACTCCTTGATGCCAGCTGCATCATCAAAGCAGGCAGGTTTCCTCTCATCGAGTGGTCCTGCGAAGAAGCAGGAGACCAAACTCACGAAGTTCCCCTCCTTGTAACGAGCAGGCGGGACGATGGTCCGCTTCGACCTCCTAAAGGCTTGGCCACTATCTACCACTCCGGTAGCCTCCTCTGCTTGAGCTCCTCTCTGAACTCCTCCTGAAGCAGTGCTCTCCCTGCTTCTAGAGTTCGAAGCTCCCCCTGAGCCAGAAGCTCCTCCGGAGCCAGAAGGCGATGGAGCACTGAGAGATAGCTCCAACTCCACAGTAGGGTCCTCAGTGGCCCTCTCTTCTTCCCTGCTAGATTCTCCACTCTCTGGCAGCACCACATAAGAGTCTCCCTGGTATGAGACCAGTTCGTCAAACACTACGTCGCGCGAGGCGACGAACTCGTGGGTCTGCGGATCCATGCACTTCCACCCCTTCTTCCGCTCATCGTAGCCGATGAAGATACACTTCCTCGCTTTCGGCTCCAACTTGGTTCTCTGAGCGTCCGGGACGTGCACGAAGCAGGTAGAACCAAACACTTTCATGTGACCCACATTTAGCTTCTTCCCGAACATGAGCTGGTGTGGAGACATCATCCTCTTAGGACTCAGAGGTAGCCGGTTGATCACATGAGTAGCACACGTCATTCCCTCCGCCCATAAGGCCTTGAGAATGCTCTTGGCATGTAGCCAACTCCTGGTAGTCTCCATGATACCGCTGCGGGTATCGGCTCGCCGATAGGGTCGGCGATAGCGGAAGGGGTAACGCCTGGGCTGGCGCCGGGCGACAACGGCGGCGGTAGAGGGGGAACGGACGGGGGAAAGAGAGAGAGGGAGAGAAGTAGAGAGAAGGAGAAAGACAAGTGGAGCAGCCCCTCCTAAGTTGATTGATCCAAAGATAATGTCCAAACCCTAAGGTGATCCCTTATATAGGGGAACCCACCTCTACCAAAAGTTCACAAAACAAAGACGACATAAAACATTTAATTAAAACTGCATAAGAAACACTTGGGCCGGTCGGCCACTTCAGACGGCCTTCGCCGAACCGCCCGCTTCGGTGTTGTCACTTGGTCTCGCGCGAGCCCTCCTCGAATACACCTGCCATTCCGGCTCGTCCGACTGGATGTCGGTAACAATACCGCCATCTGGGAAATTGGCCTTGTCCTCAAGGCAGTAATCCGGAAACTGCCGGCGAAAATCATCCCGCAAGAGCCAAGTAGCGGACGTACGGGGGCGGTTGCGCCACGCCACCCGTACCTCCTCCGGTTGGGAAGCTCCGGCCGTGGGCTTGCACTGATCAAGAATGGCTTCCGGATAGAGCGGCTCTGAACTGGGCGTGTCCAAGTCGGTCAGAATGTGGTCGAAGACGGGATGATCGCCTATCACGCGCCGAAGTTGTGATACATGAAATACGGGATGAATGCGAGCGGTGTCCGGAAGGCGGAGGCGATAGGCCACGGCGCCGATGCGGCTGAGAATCTCGAACGGTCCAAAGAAGCGCGGAGCGAGCTTGGGGCAAGTGCGGCGTGCCACCGTGAGCTGGCGATAGGGATGAAGTTTAATGAACACTCGCTCTCCCACTTGGAATTGAAGGTCCCTGCGTTTCCGGTTGGCAAAAGACGACATCTTTGCCTGAGCCCGTCGAAGATGGTGCTTTAAACTGTCCAAGATGACATCCCTATCGTGGAGATGATCCGCCAAGCTAGCCACCGGGCATTCCCCAGGTAAGTAGCGGAGCACGGTCGGCGGTGGCCGGCCGTATACCGTCTCGAATGGCGAGGTGTTGGCGGAGTGGTGGTATGCGGTATTGTAGGAGTACTCTGCCCAACCAAGCCATTTGGCCCACGAACCTGGCCTCTCTCCGATGAAACAGCGCAAGTAAGTCTCCAAGCACCTGTTGAGGACCTCGGATTGGCCATCCGATTGCGGGTGATATGCTGTACTCATCCGGAGTTGGGTCCCCTGCAGACGGAATAGCTCAGTCCAGAAGCTACTGAGAAAAAGTGGGTCCCGATCGCTAACGATCGAACGGGGAAACCCATGAAGACGGACTATCTCCGCGATGAAGCAGTCGACAACAGACGCCGCAGTGTAGGGGTGGCGAAGTGGGATGAAGTGCGCGTACTTCGTTAGGCGGTCCACGACCACCAAGATGCAATCGAAGCCGTTGGAGCGGGGCAACCGGGTGATGAAGTCCATAGCTATGTCCTCCCAGATACGTTCCGGAATCGGTAGGGGCTGCAGGAGGCCGCTGGGAAACATCGTCTCGTATTGGGCCTTCTGACATGGTAGGCAGGCCGCTACGAATGCTTTCACCTGTCGAAGCATGTGGGGCCAAAAGAGCGAGGCCGCCAACCGACGGTATGCCCGATAAGCACCCGCGTGGCCGCCTGATGGGGTGGAGTGGAACTCCGCTAGCAAAGCCGGAATCATCGCCGATGATGCAGATAAAACAAGGCGGTCCCGATGGAAGAGGCGGCCCCCTATCAGTGTAAACGGCGGTCGGGACGAGGGGTCGGCCAACAAGGCGGCCCGAATATCCTGAAGTTGGGGGTCCCGGTCCACCTCGTGTTGAATGGCCGCAGCATCGTCCCACACCGGCCGGGAGATGGCTGTCAACTCTGGCGCGTGTGGGCGGCGGGAGAGCGCGTCGGCCGCCCGATTAGTCTTGCCCGGACGAAATTCCACCGTGAAATCATAGCCGAGCAACTTGGCCACCCAAACCTGCTGCGTTGGCGTGGCTATCTTTTGTTGAAGTAGATAACGGAGGTTGTGGTGATCGGTGCGGATGACGAAGGGCCGCCCCAGGAGATAAGGCCGCCAATGTTGGACCGCCAAGAGTACTAGCGCCATGAGCTCGTTCTCGTACGCCGAGCGGCTGCGCACCGCATTGGAGAACGCTCGACTATAAAAGGCAATTGGCCGGCCGGCCTGCATCAAGACGGCGCCGACGCCGGTGCCCGAGGCATCGCACTCGACGATAAACGGCTGGTGGAAGTCCGGCATGGCTAAAACTGGACCGTGGATCAAGGATGGCTGGAGCGCCGTGAAGGCCTCCATGGCCGCCGGTGGCCATGTGAAGGGCCCCTCAGATTTCTTCAGCAGCTAAGTGAGGGGGCGGGCCAAGCCGTCGTAATTTCTGATGAAGCGCCGGTAGTATCCTGTCAGGCCGAGGAAAGCCCGGACGTCGTGCAAGGAGGCGGGAGTCGGCCATCGCAGCACCGCCTGAATTTTGTCTTCATCCATGGCCACGCCGTGGGCCGAAATAGTATGGCCCAAGTAGCTGACAGTAGCCGTGGCGAAGGTGCACTTCTTGCGGTTGACCGTGAGCTGATGTAAGCGGAGAGTGGCGAACGTCTCCCGAACATGACGGAGGTGGTCCTGCCAAGTGTGACTGAAGACAAGGATATCATCAAAAAAAAACAAGGACATGCTTACGCAGAACGGGTCGAAAGATCTCATTCATGGTTGCTTGGAATGTCGCGGGGGCGTTGGTGAGCCCAAATGGCATGACCAAAAACTCGAAGTGCCCATCGTACGTTCTGAAGGCTGTCTTGGGCACGTCTTCCGGTCGAACGCGAATCTGATGATAGTCGGCCCGTAGGTCCAACTTGGTGAAGCAAGTCGTGCCGTGTAGCTCGTCCAAGAGCTCCTGAATTACCGGGATAGGATATTTGTCGGGTACCGTGGCCTTGTTGAGCTCCCGATAGTCAACACAGAAGCTCCAACTGCCATCTCTCTTGCGGACTAGTAACATCGGGCTGGAAAAAGGGCTAGCACTGGGCCGGATGATACCGCCCAACAACATCTCGCGAACGAGTCTTTCGATCTCGTCCTTTTGGGCGTGTCCGTAACGGTAGGGTCTCACGGACACCGCAGACGACCCCGGATGGAGAACGATGGCATGATCGGTCGGTCGGGGAGGTGGAAGGCCCAAGGGGGCGGTGAAGATGTCCTCGAAATCCGCAAGGATGGCGCCCATGTCGACCTTGATAGGTGCGGCCGCCTCGCGAGGGGGGGGGGGGGTCGCCTGAAGGGGCCACAACCAGGCCGAGAAATCCACGTCGGCGACGCGTGTCATAGCCCGATATGACAGCGGTGAACGGAGGAGGGTAGGGTCACCCACCAAGCGACACCGGCGGCCCTGCTGCTGAAAAACCATCGTCATCGAAGCCCAATTCACCCGGATGTCTCTAAGGGTCTCGAGCCAAGCAACGCCGAGAATAGCGTCGAGGCCACCTAACTCAAACATGTAAAAATCAGCCGTGACCCGGCACGGTCCCACTGTCATGGAAACATCCCTGCATTGGCCCAAGGTCGGTCGGCGGCGGCCATCGCCTAGGCACACCGAAAAGTCCGGTGACGGATCAACCGGTATGGCGAGCTCCTGCGCCAGATGGGCGGACATGAAGTTATGACTTGCCCCGCTGTCCACCATCACGATGACGGGGTGGTTGAGTATTTCGCCGGCCAACTTCATGGTGCGGGGCCCCGTTAATCCCCCCACGGAGTAGAATGGCAGTTCTAACACGTTGAGAGGGGCGTCCTCGAGATCGACCGAAGGTGGGTCGGGTGGTGGCTCCAAAGGTGGCGAGTCCTCGGTGGTGGCGTACCCTTCGCTGTCGCTAAAGATAGCGTGGAATTCTTTGACCGGGCAAACATGCTGAGGCGAGTATGGTTGGCGGCAGCGGAAACATAACCCGCGGCGCCGAAGGTCGTTGTAGTCCACGGTGGAGAGGCGGTTGGGACCGTCCGGACGTGCCGGCCGAGCGGGGGGCGCGGGGGCCGGTCGAGGACCGGTATCCCGCACTAGTGGATGACGGAACGGTTGTGGGCCGGAGTGTCGGGGGCCGATGACCGCCTCGACCGCACGGGCAAGTTCCAGGGCGTCGGAGACCGTTCGAGGGTGATGAGTTCGAATGCGGGAGCGGATGCTGGGGAGGAGACCTTGCAGGAAAAATCCCAGGTAATGGTCAGGCGGGAGGCCGGGAACTTGTGTGACAAGAGCAACGAAGTCATCGATATACGCGTCCACCGTTGTTGATTGGCGGGCGGAGCAAAGCCGCTCGATAGCGGAGCCGGTGTAGCGAGAATCATAACGGCTAATCATTTCTTGTTTGAATTCATGCCACGGAATGAGGGGTTGCACTTGGCGAAGCCAACGTGCCCAATGGAGGGCCGAACCGTCCATGCCGACCATAGCGGTGCCGACGCGATCCGCCGGGGGGGGTACCATTGAGGTCGAAATATTGCTCCGTACGGGAAACCCATCCCATAGGGTCCGTCCCGGAGAAAGGGGGAACATCCATTGCCAATGTGGGGCGAGCAACGGCAACCGGCGGAATGGCTGGGCACGGTTGGGACGCCGCCGACGCACGGACGCCGGCCGCGAGTGGGGAAGGGGGGTGCCGAGCAGCGAAGCCGTGTCCGTCGGGGTCAATGATGGCGGCGGTGTGCTCGACGACGGATGCATGGCGTCGAGGTGCAATAAGATCGAGGATTGAGTGGCTAAGACGGCCTCCATTATCGATTCCAACTTGGAGATCTGAGAGCCGTGGATCGCAACGTTGGCCGCGAGGGTGGAGTCGTCGTCGGTGGCGGAAGAGTCGGCGGGATGAAGGCGGGTGTTTGGGACCATTAGGGTTTCCGGCGGCTGAGAGGACGCGGGCGGAGATGGCAGGTCGGACCAATGATACCGCTGCGGGTATCGGCTCGCCGATAGGGTCGGCGATAGCGGAAGGGGTAACGCCTGGGCTGGCGCCAGGCGACAGCGGCGGCGGTAGAGGGGGAACGGACGGGGGAAAGAGAGAGAGGGAGAGAAGTAGAGAGAAGGAGAAAGACAAGGGGAGCAGCCCCTCCTAAGTTGATTGATCCAAAGATAATGTCCAAACCCTAAGGTGGTCCCTTATATAGGGGGAACCCACCTCTACCAAAAGTTCACAAAACAAAGACGACATAAAACATTTAATTAAAACTGCATAAGAAACACTTGGGCCGGTCGGCCACTTCAGACGGCCTTCGCCGAACCGCCCGCTTCGGTGTTGTCACTTGGTCTCGCGCGAGCCCTCCTCGAATACACCTGCCATTCCGGCTCGTCCGACCGGATGTCGGTAACACTCCACCAGATGGCGGATCATCCTCTCTGCCACCCCATTCTGCTGAGGGGTGTGAGCGCAGGAGAGCTCCCGCCGAATGCCGAACCTCCTGCAGAAAGAAGCAAACTCATTGGAGGTAAACTCCCCTCCATTGTCGCTTCTCAGCTTCTTCACTCTGCGGTTCAGCCTCCCTTCCACATTCTCCTTCCACTCTTGGAACTTGTCGAATACTTCTGACTTCTCTCTCAGAAAGTATACCCACGTATAGCGGGTATAATCATCCACCAGAACCAGCGCATACTTATTGCCTCCATAAGTAAGGGTTGCGCACGGCCCCAAAACGTCAGCATGTACGCACTCAAGAGGTGCCTTACACCTGGTCTCCGACTTGTCAAATGGAAGTCGATGTGACTTTCCATATTGGCATCCGTCGCACACATGGTCGTCGCCGTAGGAAGAGAGATGAGGCAAGCCACTCACTAGGCCCTTTGCCGCCATCATCTTCAGCTTGTCCATCCCCACATGACCCAGCCTCTCATGCCAGATCACTGCGCTGTCGTTTGTCTTCAGCTTGTCCACGTAGGCATTTGCAGACAGAACATACAAATCCTTCACCCTTCTCCCGGTGAGCGTGACGTCAGCATCGACAGACGATAGGTTCTTCAGGAACTTCACCTCCTTCGGTCCAAACAGCACGTGGTATCCAACATCCACTGCGTTAGCAACCGAGAAGAGGTTCTTCTTCATGCCAGACACGTGATACACACTCTTCAGTGTCACTGGCGTCTCTCTACTCCCAAGGGACACCTTCCCTTCTCGCTCCACGGGATGTACCGTATCATCCGCAGTGATGATAACATCTATTCCTTCATATGCTTCCAAGGAGTCGAACTTGGACATATCTCCTGTGAGATGATGCCCGCAACCGGAATCCACTATCCAGTCGTTCTCGAGGTTGATGGAGGCTAAGACATCGACTGACGTTGTCGTCATCTCTGCCAGGAAACAGTTATCTCCCCTCTCACCGCCCTGGTGACCTCCACCTCTTCCTCCACCTCTCTGATGGTCTCCACCTCTCTGATGGTCTCCACCTCTCTGGTGATCTCCCTCCTTGTTAGCAGCATGACCGGCCTTCAGATTGGACCGACAGTCCTTCGTCATGTGCCCGTACTTCCTACAGGCAAAGCAAAGGGATCTCCCCATCTCATCGCGCGCAGGGAGGAACTTCCTCCCATCTCCCTGAGAGGACGTTGAAGGTCCATCTTCGGAGTTCTTCTTTCTCTTGTCCCAGGATCTCCTCTTTCCTGAGAGCAAGGCCTCACCATCTCCTCCTGAGATGGATACTCCCGCCATCTGCTTCGCCAAGCTCTCCTGTGACGACAGCAGGTTCTCTAGCTCCAGTAAGGAGGGCTGAGTAGCCCACCCTTGCACGGAAGTAACGAAGGGGACATACTCCTTCCTCAAGCCTCGGAGTATGTACCGCTTCAACTTCGCCTCTGAGATCGGCTCGTCTGGATCCAAGGCCGAGATCTCCCCACACAGGTTCTTCACCTTCAGGAAGAAGGTGGATATCGCTATCTCGCCTTGAGTCGTCCTAGCAAACTCATTCTCCAGGAATTTTAGCCGCGCCACATTCTTCTTGTTGAATAACCCATCGAGGGCTATCCAGATCGCAGACGCTGACTTGCAACCTATGATGTGGTCGAACAAGTCAGGCGATATGGCTCTCTTCAAGGTGAACTCCGCCTTGACGTTGGTCTTCCTCCAAGCTCTCACAGTTGTACCATTATCTCCGGCAGCTACTACTTCCTCTTGCTCCCCACCACCAACAACCTCCCAGAGATCCTCTCCAAGAAGGTAGCTCTCCATATAAGACATCCACTTCTTGTAGTTGGTTTGAGTAAGCAGCTCAATGCCAAGTCCCCTAACATACCCTCCTCCGCCGTCCATCTTGGTTGCTCAGTTCTTGTTTCCACTATCGCTCTGATACCATGTGAAATATTTGAAGTCGGAAGAACACGTCAACCAACACGGGAATAAGGACACCAAGAAATGAACTTCAAACTATCACAATTTAATAACTTTGTCAGCTAGTTACAAACGAACAAGGCTGAATACAAGTTGCATCCAACTTGAATCACGACAGCCAATAGTAGAAAAGAACTTGGTCATGGAAAAGGTCCGGTTCTCCTCCGGAGCACACCGCGCAGGTGATACTCGCTCCTCGCTACCGCCGGCGTTAACGCTAACGCCCAGCGTTAGCTCTGCTCCTCGCAAGCTCGCTGCTCGCACTCCTCAGCTCCCTAGTCGCCACTAGACGAAGCTCGCTACTCGCCACACTCAACGCCCCGCGTTAGCTCCTAACGCCCCGCGTTAACTCGCGAGTAGGTAACTCTCTTGCCGAACTTACTCCAAGTTCGATGCTCGCCTGGAAGCACTCTGGTATCTCTAACTCGCTCAAAGTAGAGGATACTCGCCACTTTCAGAATCGATACTCTTAGAGGGGGGGGGGGGGGGGGGGGGTACCCCTCTATTTATAGGCAAAACAGGGGGGGGAGGTGCGAGAGGGAGATAACGCGGGCGTTAGCTTGTAACGCTGGCGTTAGCTCAGCGAGAAGGAGCTAACGCCGGGCGTTAGCTCACTTCAAAACTCAACAAATGAGGCTTCGGAATTGGGATTGAAGGTCAATTCCAATGGAATTGAACCTCCAATAACAATTTCAAGGTTCCATCTCCATCCAAATGACCGAACCCTAATAGTTTCCTCTATTATTTGTATTTCTTTGGAGTTGATTTGATTGTGTCGATACAGCCATGGTTCCAAAATTTTGTAGGATTTTAAGTCTTTATTAATATGCTGCATGTTCATTGGTAATAAGATGCAGTCATCATATGGTCAGACATCCTTGCACTGCTTTCCATTTGTCCCTTTCTAGTTTATGGATTATCAACGTAAGTCTTGTCATCCCTAACATCTCTGAGTGACTTAATTTTTGTTTCTTCTTCTTGGGTTTCATCCTTTTCTTTAAGAAAATCAGGGCAAAATAATATGTTGTAAATCTCGTTTATCTCCCTGTGGCATATTGTTGTCTGCTTGTATTATTGTTGTTATCCCCAAGGTTACATTTTTCAAGAGCAGCACGGCCTGGGGCACAAGGATTGATTTTTTCCGTGTCCAGAGAACGCATGCGGGAGCTTAGTGCTTGGCAATCAGTGATCGTCGATCGCAGATTGGTGCTAGCGGTCGCCTATCGTAGTAGCTCTGTTCGTCGACTGGGGCCAACGATTGTTGTTCGCCGATCGTAGTAGCTCTGTTCGTCGACTGGGGCTAGCGATTGCCGTTCGCCGACTGGGACCAGCGATCTCCGATCGCTGACCGAGCCAGTGATCGCCGACCGAAGGAGAATGACACTATCCGTCGACTGAGTTAAGGCGGCAGGTTTATGTTTTTTACAATCTTTGGATATGCTTGGATGGTACATATTTCCTCTAAGCGACTTTAAGTCATGGGAGAGGGGGGTTACCACTTTGTTTTTTTTCTCTTTCTAAATCTGTAGACGGAGACAAGGACAACTGTTTTTAGTTAGGATTAGGAAGCGCCGCTGGAGGCCTCGGAACTCGATCAGAGTTATTTTCCGTCAACCTGTAGGAATCCTTGTCTGCTCGTGCTAATCTCTTTTATTTGCGTATCTCATGGCTGGAAGCCTGGAAGGAGGTCGAAGAAGGTAACAATCTCCTCTCGGTTTTCATTAATATTTTCCTGGTTGCGTTGAGACGAGTGACGACCCTTGGTTTCCTTAATTAGTGGAGACTACAGGATCCTTGTTTCGGGCATGTGATCTCGCCATGAATAGATATAATCGCTCGACGTTCAATTCCGAGCATATGCATGTCGTGGTAGTCATTTCAACTTAAGCGGTGATGTTTGTATGACGACTTTATATAGATATTGGGGCCTAAATGCGGTTACGTTCATAGTGTCGTTGGAACGCTCGAATCTTAGTGGTGGTGTCACAATGAGAGTCGGCTTGCTAGCTGCCTTTAAATCCCAAGTGATTTGGGTATGCTTGATGTGTTGTATTGAAGATAGGTTGAAGGGTGCTTGACATGGGTATAACCGCTCTCCTTCATAGGTTTTGGGACTTGGTAGAAGGGCCCACGAAAGGGTATGACCGACTGCTCTTATACATGAGGTGTTGGTAGAAGGGCTCAGAAAAGGGGTATTATTGACCGCACCTGATGATGAGATACTCTAGTAAAAGGGTCTCAAAAGGGGTATAACCGACTAGTCTCTAAGACATGAATGTGAGAACATCTTGAGTACGTTATGTGTATGCGCTATGATGATATGCAAGATCAGCGATAATTGACTAGAAGTTGTAGTGCAACCGCAGTAATCATCCAACCTGCATACATGTTGCATAGTAGACCCCAAATTATATGTTCAAATCGTAGAAAATATGCTCGTGGCACCCCACTTGATGCATATTGTATATATATTACTTATGATTATTTTATTGTCATACGAAGTGTTGACTTGCAGGGCGATGTGGTTCCCCGGAGTCCGCTAGGACGGCCGGGAGGAGGGGATTTGTTACTCCGTTGTTGGTCACTTGCAGCCGACCTATATCTTTTGTTCTTTGTTTTGATGTTGCAAGACATAATGCGTAGGGAAGAGCTTAGCTGCCCAAAACAAAAGAAAGTCTCTGAAGTGTCTTCCCTACCTTCTTTCTTTATATTTAGGCATGCATGCTTAAGTTTCATGTATTGTATGTATGAACCTGTGATGTAAGGCCATAAGACCTTTAGACTTTGTTAGTACATCATGGACTCTTTTAGTAGTGGACTACCTTTATATTTCTTTTGGTTTCCGTTGTGATATACTCTGGGCTTTTAGTTGATGTTGGGAATACTTTAATATCATGTTATAATATTCTATTTGTAAGAGTTGTATGTTGTGGGGCCCGACCAAACCCATATTATACGATAGTTACAGGTGAGGTATTACGTATGCCTCTACCAAATCTAAAAGAAAGTTTGAATTCATGTTGCTTATTAGGAGAAATATTGGTAGAAGATGCTTGAACGCTTTTATTGATTTTATCTTTTTTGTTTTGTTATATGAAGATCAAGGTGCTTCTCTTCAGAAGAATATCATTAAAATAAAGAACCCCATGACATGCTTTGGTTGTTTCGGGGTAAAAGAAATTTATGTTGCACCAGTTAAAGGGGGTCCGTTTCCCGCAAGTCATGCAACAGGTATTATTTTCTTTTTATTATTATTATTTTTTGTGCATGATGAAATATATAATGTCACATGTGCCATCGTGCCAAGGTGACGGTCAAACAGGCATGCTTCTAGCAGTTGATTTCATGAAGTAAAATTATACACTATCCTGCTCATGGCTAAAAATTTTTTGAAACCTTAAGCATTAAACAAATCTCAGATATCAAGTCTAACGCTTCGTTATAATAGTTCATAGAAATGTGAAAACTTTAAAACTCTAAATCCCTTTTGTACCAACTCTCTTGCGATTTCACCTTCTCTATGAATGTGGAAGAACAATCAGATTTCTAGTAGTCTTGATTTTGAAAACATAAATGGAAGAACAATCTACCAAACAATTTGTATATAGATAATAAATTTCTCAAAATCAAGGGATCCAGTTCAATGAGTAGAAATTTTCTTTGGAAACAAAATACCAAACCAATACCATAGTATCAACCTTTGCGTTTAGGGAATAAAAGCTCTAAATTGTTGTATAAGGAAATATCGTCTTACTTTTAGAATCTCCTTAAAATGTACAATCAACATAACAAAGATTATCTTCAGAGCGATTATAAGCACTTTAAAAAATATAGCAGGCTTAACCACATGATGGTCTTAATGAAAGAGTTAGTAACATGCCAAAAGGTCCAATTTAAGAAGGAAATAACTCTAAAATCACTCCCAAAACATTTTTCTTGGTTACAGCAAACTTAACTACAATAATTTTATTTTGGAATATTAAAATGCACAGAAAAATTCGACACAATTGGCAATTTGAACATTGTTTACAAGAATAGAACATAAAAATTCAGAAACCTGAAAACATATAATAGGAGTCAAAACTATATTACAGTAGTCAAATTCAATCGCAAAATAAATTAAAAGGAAAAGAAATGAGGAAGAACCCTTTGATTTAATTTTTTTGCATTTTCACCTTCTCTAAAAATGGAGAAGAATGCTAAAGACATCCAATTCATAATAGTTGAAGTTTTCTTTGGGACAAAAAAAATCCAAACCAGTACCATAGCAATAACATATGCATTTAAAGAATAAAATACTGCAAATTATTGTACAACAGAAATATCATCTTACCCTTAGAATTTCTTAAAATGCCACTACAAGCAGATGAATCTCTAATTTTGTTTTCTATCTTGTACCAAGTTTCTTTGTTAATGACTGTTTATTTAAAGATGCATATACTCTACAATTATGATGCAGTCAATGATGGATCTTACCGTTCATCTGATACTACCCCGAAGGGTGTTCAAAGTTTGAAATTGCAACCTATAGAAGTCCATGTTATTCCTGTAGAAGAAATAAAAAATATAACTGATAATTTTGGGAACAATGCCTTGATTGGAGAGGGCTCTTATGGTAGAGTGTATTATGGTATCCTAAAGAATGGTAAGGCTGCAGCTTTAAAGAAATTAGATGCCAGTAAACAGCCAGATCAAGAATTTCTTTCCCAGGTGACTTCCTTAGTTGTTTGATGGATATTTTCTTAATTTTATTCATGGTTCCCTCATATAATGGTTCTTCAGGTGTCAATGGTATCAAGATTAAAAAATGAAAATGTTGTTGAGCTGCTTGGCTATTATATTGATGGCAGTCTCCGTGTCCTTGCATATGAGTTTGCTACAATGGGATCTCTTCATGATGTTCTTCACGGTAAGAATTATCATATGTTTACATGCATCCACTTCTCGTTGATTAAAATTACTATTATCTTATTATTTTCCTTCTTGAGGTTGAAGAAATGTAGGCTAATGTTTAACTTGTGTTGAGATTAGTCCACCATTGAGAAACTAATATATTTTGTGCACTTAATACAAATCTTGGTCCCCTCCACCAAGAATATATTAGTTTTATGTTGGATGCTTAGGTTCTAATGTGGCATTAGAGCATGCTAGTCCTAACAACCCACTCTTACACACATCACTCAATTAAAGAAAAAAACTAGTCTACATGTTAGAGACCAAAGATCCTATATGCACGGGGTCATGTTGAGAATAATCCCATATTGGGAAAGCCTTGTGCACCTAATATAGATATTGAGTTCATCCATCTACAAGCAATTAGTTATAAGTTGGATTAGGTTTTAATGTGTTGCTCTAGATTTATTGTTAAGTCTCATGAGTTCATATTGGATCAATAAAAAATAGATACCCGTTGCATGGAACTCCCGTTAATGCAGGGCCTGTCACAATTTAATTTAAGCTAATTAATTGTTGGAAGGGAGAAAAGAAGTAATGCAGTGCGATTTCATTCATCCACATAGGGGAATTTATAACATTACAATAAGACTCACAAACCTTCAACAACAATGTGGGACTAAACCCCAATACACCTAAAGTCTCTAATAGACCGGCATTGACTCGATAATTTCAACATTCTCGCTCAAGCTGAAGGGGAAACCTTCAGCTTGGACATATCAAATAACGGCAATGGAGGTAGGCGATGCGGGACAAAACATCAGACGTGCCACCGCGGGAAATTCCAAACCGGGGAATCAAGCCCGGGACATAGCTACACATGACGCTGACCCACACACGATGCAGGACCCACACACGACGCAGGACCCACACACGATGTGGACTTGCTGGAAACCGGTCAAACCAACATCACCTACACACACAACATGCGAAAAAGGAACGAAAAATGAGGAGCAAATCATCAACCGAGCAACCATGGATAATCTGTCGGGGATACATCCGCCCAAGAGCGGTCCCACACATCACAGTCCCACACGTCACAGTCCCACACGTCACAGTCCCACACAACACTGTCCCATGCGGCACAACCTGGTGAGATTTAGAGCACCAACATCAATCACGTCCTAAACACACGGCTAATCGAAAGAAAACATGGGGAGACACATATGACATAAGCCTGGAGGCCGTGTGGAACGAAGGCGAAAATCGGGAAAGATCATCCGAGTTGCCTTCATCCCAACACTCCCCCTCACGTGGATAACACGTGCAAAAAGGCATAACAATACCTAAACAAATATTAGGACACAGATTAAAAAGACATAAAACGATAAAAACACACACGAAACTTCAGCAACACCATCATCGATGAGAGAAGCGAGCAACGGGATCCACATCACCGACGGGATTAGCAGAGGAAGCCTTCTGACAGCGGCAAAGAACAACCAATAGAGACAGCAACGGGAAGAGATCGAAGATGGCGAGACCATTGCGGAAGCGGGATCCATTGAGGCAGCAACAAGCGGGATCCATGGAGCTAGCAGCAAGTGGGATCCACGGAGGCAGCATCAACAGGGTTGGGACCGCAGGGAAAGATCGACGATGTAGTCGACGCCCATTGAAGAAAGAAAGCGACGACATGGCTTGATCTACGAAGATGATAGGATCCTGCAGGAACGACAACAGAGGCTGCCGACGAGATCGGCGCAGAAAGCAAAAAAAATGGACCATCACCGTCGCAATCGTCAACAGAAGAAGCAGCTGGATGTGACAGGAAGGAAGAAGTCGACAAAAGTAGCAGCGGGAGAAGAAGACTTGCCGTCGACGTCGATGGAAGCAGCAGTCGGAGAGGAAGATCATTTCATCGTCGAAGAGCAGCGGCAGGCCCAACAGGATCGCAGAGAAGCAGTGACGGGATCGAAGCGGAACGGAGAAGTCATCGACGAAATCGGCAGATGCAGTCGTGGACGGGAACGAAGGCGAGGAGCAGCAATAGGACTCAGCGATGGGAACAACAGAGAAACCTCCGTCGACGAGGGGAAGAAATCAGCGCATGCGAGAGATGAGCTCGACGGGAGCTACGATGGGAGGATATGTCGTCGAAGTAGTTGATGTCGTGGATGCCACAGGAGATTATCCACGAGCCAGAAGACGAAGCCGCAACAAGCACTCTTGCGCGAGAACCGGATGAACAGTCTCCCTAGGAGCGTGGGAAACAAAATAGATCAGGGAGGAATCTATGGCTCTGATACCATGTTGGAAGGGAGAAAAGAAGTAATGCAGTGCGATTTCATTCATCCACATAGGGGGAATTTATAGCATTACAATAAGTCTCACAAACCTAAAACAACAATGTGGGACTAAATCCCAATACACCTAAAGTCTCTAATAGACCGACATTAACTCGATAATTTCAACATTAATCTTACATTTGCAAATCGGTTGTTTCCATGTCCCAATTCTGGGACCTCTGATGTACTATTAAATGAATTGTGATTCCTTTTGAGAAATACTTCAGCTGCTTATTTTCCGTGTGATGTCAAAATTTTCAATTGAAGTTGAATACTTATACAGGGCGCAAAGGAGTCAAAGGCGCGCAACCAGGTCCCGTTTTATCATGGGCTCAAAGAGTTAAAATTGCTGTAGGAGCAGCAAGAGGGCTCGAATACCTACATGAGAAGGCCCAACCTCGTATCATTCATCGAGATATCAAGTCTAGCAATATACTCCTTTTTGACGAAGATGTGGCGAAGATTGCCGATTTTGATCTTTCAAATCAATCTCCAGATATGGCAGCTCGCCTACACTCAACTAGGGTACTTGGAACTTTCGGATATCATGCCCCAGAGTAAGTTTAAACTGGATTACTGCAGCAATTGTGTTGAAATACTTCCATCTCTAACAAGGAATTGGGGTTTTGCAGGTATGCTATGACAGGCCAGCTTAGTTCAAAGAGTGATGTTTATAGTTTTGGAGTAGTTCTTTTAGAGCTACTGACCGGTCGCAAGCCTGTTGATCATACATTGCCACGTGGCCAGCAAAGTCTTGTGACATGGGTAATGAGTGTTTCACTCTCTATAGTTCCTATAAATCTATAAGTTAATATGCTGTGATATAATCTGATGCTCCGATGTGCAGGCAGCGCCAAGGCTTAGTGAAGATAAGGTGCAACAATGTGTTGACGCTAGGCTGGGATCAGATTATCCTCCGAAGTCTGTAGCCAAGGTATAATTTGTCATGCGATACTCCTTTTTCAAAAAATTGATTGGATTCACCAAGGAAACTAATAATGTTTATATATATGCATACTGTTACCGTTTTGATAAGAGATCGGGAGGAATCCGGCAAGGGGAAGGCCAGCGGTGGTGAGCGAGACGAAATGAGGAAGGATAAAGAGAAACTTAGGGAGCAACCCTAAAAACTTTCATACATTCAAGCATAAAAAAAAATCAAACTCCTACCCCTCCCTCTTATATAGATAGTGAGGGCACACAAATTAAGACATTACATTTATTATTAATTATGTCTAATTAATATTAATTAAATACCATTTAATTTATATTAATTAACACACTTAATTCCAAAGGAATAATCATGGCGTCTTCCATGCGCATGCCCCAAATAAGTGCAGCGTCTTCCATTCGCGTACGTCGATGATCTCCATCCGGGGGGTCCACTTGCGTGATAGTGTATGCGTAACACTATATCCCCCTTGAAAATCGATCTTGTCCTCAAGGTCGAGTGTTATGCTTTTATCGGGATCTTTAAGGATGTTGACGAGAAAGGAGTTGTGCATTGCTAGTGGCGGTGGCGAGTGCCTTGAGGAGAAAGATCGAAGAGGTGTTAAAAAAAGAAATATTTGGGCTGAATATTTATGTGTTAGATGAGTGCGGTTAGAGGAAAGGGGGACAACAAGAGTGGGTGGGCTTGTGAGGGTGAAAGTGGGTGCTGGATGGGTGTGGAAAGGGGGCGACAGCTAGGAGAGGAAAAGGTGCCAGTTAATGAGAGGGAGAGAGATGGGTATGCTGAGAGAGTAGGAAAAAAAGGATGAAATAAAGTGGGGGTTGGCGTGTAGTGGGGAAGAAGGGTGTGAAATCGGGTTTTGTTAAATGAAATTGGAGGAGAGGAGAGAGGGTGACAACTAAAGTAGGTGGGGCTATGGAGGTGATGGTTGAGATTAATTGAGTATGCAAGAGAGAGAGGGCCGTGGGGTTAAAAGGGGGCAGAGAGAGAATAAGGATTAGAAAAAAAAAGGATGTGACAAGACAAGAAAAAGAGAGGGGATTTTGGCATCTAGTGAGGCAGAGGGACAACTGGATTTGTTGGAAACCGGTAGTTGTTGTTCGGTCAGGCGGCAGCCTATCAAAAAGTGTGCTGGTAAAGAATGGGAAGGTAACAACTTGGTGGGGAAGGAGTAAGCGGGCGGGTGGCTCGAGGAGATGCGGTTAGGTCGTGGTGCTTGAAGCGATGAAGCCACATTTCGAGGTTCCAGCATCGGTGAAGGAGATGCAGGGGGGTGTCGATGCGGCAACGTCATTGGTGAAGCCGATGCAAGAGGAGGTTGTTGTTGGAGGCAAGGACGTGCGGAGGTAGGTTGCTAATTGGCGGGCGCGACAAGTTGCGGGGAAGCTTGCTCGACGGGTTTCTGGGAGGCGTTCTCGGCGGGTAGCTGGGAGACTTGCTCGACGGGTTGCGGAGAGGCGTGCTCGAAGGCACTGGAAGGGGAAGTTTGGACGGGCTGCTCGATGATGACGACGCTGGAAGGTGAAGGTGGGGCGGGCTGCTCAACGGTGGAAGGGGAGGAGCCATGCTCCTGTGGTTCCCCGGCGCGGGCCAGGCGGTGGCATTGCAGAGCGGATAGCTCCTGTATGCGTTTGTCGTTGGCAATGGTCTTGACAAGGAGGTCCCACATAGCTAGGAGCTCGCTGCGGATGTCTATAGTGAGGGCGGAACGGACTTGCGGCGGGTTGGGGGCGGTTGGCCTGAGCTGCGGCGGCATGAGGGCGTCGAGACGGTTGAGAATGAGCGCTTGATCGGCGAGGGTGGCGTTGACGGTGGACTGCAAGCGGTCGAACTGGGCATCGAAGCGGTCGAGTCGGGCCATGGAAACAGAAATCTGATCCGGCGGACCGGCAGGTCGGACCATTGTTACCGTTTTGATAAGAGATCGGGAGGAATCCGGCAAGGGGAAGGGCCGGCGGTGGTGAGCGAGACGAAAGGAGGAAGGATAAAGAGGAACTTAGGGAGCAACCCTAAAAACTTTCATACATTCAAGCATAAAAAAATCAAACTCCTACCCCTCCCTCTTATATAGATGGGGAGGGCACACAAATTAAGACATTACATTTATTATTAATTATGTCTAATTAATATTAATTAAATACCATTTAATTAATATTAATTAACACACTTAATTCCAAAGGAATAATCACGGCGGCTTCCATGCGCATGCCCCAAATAAGTGCGGCGTCTTCCATTCGCGTACGTCGATGATCTCCATCTAGGGGGTCCGCTTGCGTGATAGTGTATGCGTAACACATACACACACGCGCGCGCGCATATTTGAAACAAATTATAAACAAAATTCTGGGTCAGCTAGTACTAAGAGTTTAGTTATGTTTATTACAAACAATATGTTCACTCATAACTTTATATACACATTTGTGTTTAAAGCTCTATTTAGCATTAAGGTTATGACTGGTGCGGGGCGTCGAACCCCCAAACACAGTTCTCCATGCATGGTTTTATTCATAGTGAAGTACCATTTTCGCGCATCGTATTCTACCAAATGCCCGAACCCCAGTGCCCAAATAACCTGGGTATCACATCGACATTCTACGGAAACATCTCCGCTCTTAAAACAGAGTTCCAAACAATGCCTAAGTAATTACTCGATGATTGATGGAAATTTTGGCTGCGCTTTTACATGAATAAAACTGGGCTTAAAGGCCAATCTGACTTGGCAATGACTATCCTATGGGCCCCATGGACAGTAAGAGCAGTGGTGGCCGAGAAAAGTATATTGGTGCCAGAAGACAAGTTGTTATATTATATTGATGCTTTGGGCTCTTCGTGTTCTTCATTATAACAAGGGGTAGGTTGTGTTCTCATTCAAAGACGGGAAATAGAATATCTTTAATTGCTTAAACATTCAAGACCCCTAGGGTCCTTTAAATAGAACATACAAGGGGCAAATACGTAATTCAATCCCCGACACTTAATAAAACATAATACATAAATACTAAGACTAGATAAATGGGCATACAATGTTAACCATGGACCTCTCGCAGGACAACGAAGGAGGAAAAAAAATACCTCCAGCCATGGGAAAGCTGCCGATGAAGTTTGCGGAAGCCTTTAACTGGACGGGGAAGCACAGCAGGGCAGCAACTCGAACTGGAGGAGGAAGCCTTAAAGTGAGCGCAGCAGCTTGCGACTCCGGCGACGAAGGGACGACGACTCCCTGCTTCCTATTATCGGATCGGCACCGGGAGATCAAACCGCGAAGGGGGGGGGGGGGGTGCGTTCTTCCTCTTGACCTAAGCTCCCTAATCGCGGGATCCTCTAGCCGACGGGATTTCAAGAGGGAAAAAAGATTAGGTCTTGAGGGGAACCACACCCTAGCTTTTATACCCGTGTCCCTTGTCCACCCATCATGGATCCAAGGGCCAGGATTAATTTAGCTTAGGTTCTACACATAAAGGCTCTCATCAAAATTAATTCGCACTCTTGGCTAATGAGCAACAGAAACGTGACTAGACCCGTCGTGATCATAAATTAATGGGTCACTTATATGGTCAAAATCCTTAGACGACGTACATGGTCTACATGACAAGTATTTGGCCCACTAAATAGATATTGTCTAACAACATTGTCTAACAATTTACCACTTGGGCCAAAAACGATTATGTTAAAATTTAGATCATGTAAGCTTAATGACGTCAAATTATAATGACACCGTCAAATTTGACCAACGTTTCCAAACAATCCGGTCCATTGAAGAACACTAACATGGGACATGGTGATCGTAATCACTCCAAATCGTGACAGGACCTTCCATATCACAAATATTAGTGCTCTCAACGGCATGGATCAAATGAAGGATGTGCAACATGGAAATTACATAATATATGATCGGTCATGCCTATTTCCAACTGGTTCTACTTTATGACTCCAATGAGTCAAACAATAAGTCTGTCATCTTTAAAACATATTAAGCTAGCAAATAATAAAGAAGACATATACAATTTCATCTCAGAATCATCAAAATAGAATGTGCACATAAATGTCTGTCGAACTAAATAAGCAAAGAAAATTACAGACTCCCACTAAACCAGCACATCAGAAGAACTAACCACACCCATACGAGCAACATGCTCCAGAAAGACTTTAGGTGGCAAGCCCTTAGTGAGTGGATCTGCAATCATGAGCTTAGTGCTAATGTACTCAACAGACACAAGATGATTCCGAACTCTTTCCTTGACGACGAGAAACTTTATATCAATGTGCCTTGACCTTGCTGAACTCTTGTCGTTGTTGGAATAAAGCTCTGCAGCTTTGTTATCACAATACAGCTTTAATGGTTTCTCAACTATGTCCACCACTTGAAGCCCAGAAATAAAATTCCGTAGCCATATCGCTTGATTCGATGCCTCATAGCAAGCGATGAATTCCGCCTCCATGGTGGAAGAAGCAATAAGTGTCTGCTTGACACTCTTCCACGAAACTGCTCCTCCTCCCATCATGAAAACGCAACCTGATGTGGACCTCTTACTGTCAAGACAACCAGCAAAATCTGAATCTGTATATCCAATCAGCTCCAACTGATCAGATCTCCTGTAGGTGAGCATGTAATCTTTCGTCCTCTGAAGGTATCGCATCACCCTCTTGGCAGCCTTCCAATGATCAATACCGGGGTTGCTCAAAAACCTGCCAAGCATACCAACAGCAAAAGCAATATCTGGACGGGTGCAGACTTGAGCATACATAAGGCTCCCAACTGCGGAGGCATATGGGATATCTTTCATTTGCTCTACCTGAAAAGGGTTCTTAGGACATTGCAGTAAACTCAATTTATCTCCCTTGGAAATGGGTGTTTCACCGGGTGAACACCCCTTCATCCCATATCTGTTTAGCACCTTATCGATATAAGCCTTCTGTGATAAACCTAATACACCACGTGATCTATCGCGATGTATCTGAATGCCCATCACAAAAGACGCCTCCCCAAGGTCTTTCATTTCAAAGTTCCTTGAAAGAAAAACCTTGGTCTCCTGTAGAAGCTCTATATCGCTGCTTGCTAGTAGAATATCATCTACATACAGTACTAAGACGATAAATCTTCCCGCTTTAATTTTATGGTAAATGCATTGATCAACTATATTTTCTTTAAAGCCGAAGCTAGAAATGACTTGATCAAATTTCATATACCACTGACGCGATGCCTGTTTCAAACCGTAAATGGATTTCTTCAATTTGCATACCAAGTGTTCTGAACCTTTCAGTGCAAAACCCTTTGGTTGCACCATATAGATTTCTTCCTGAATGTTCTCATTAAGGAACGCCGTTTTAACATCCATTTGGTGAAGCTCTAAATCATACTGAGCCACCAGAGCCATAATGACCCTAAAAGAGTCTTTCAAAGAAACCGGAGAGAAAGTCTCTTTATAGTCGATGCCCTCCTTTTGAGTAAACCCTTTCGCTACAAGACGAGACTTATATCGTTCGATATTGCCCTTTGAATCCTTCTTGGTTTTAAATAGCCATTTGCAACCAATTGGTTTCTTCCATTTGGGCAACTCTACTAGATCCTAAACGTCGTTGTCTTTCATGGATTTCATCTCATCTATCATGGCATTTGTCCACTTATTCGACTGAGCACTGAGCTTGGCCTCATCAAAGGATGTAGGATCATCCTCTAGCCCCATGTCAAAGTCATGCTCATGGAGATACACCTCATAATCATCAGAAATGGCGGATCTCCTTTCTCTAGTGGATCGCCTTAATGGCACTTGTGGTGGAGGATGCTCAGGTTCCACTTCATTAGTTGGATTCAATTCAGCATCTGGATGAGAGGAGCCTGCATCAAGCAAAGGCATGTCAATAGCACTTTGCAAAGGTACGTCTGTTTCACCACATTCAACATTAATCATGGGGATGATTACATGTTCTTCTTCAAAGGTGAACTCTCTAACTGAATTTCCCCCACTACTTTCAGCATCCTCGATGAATTTGGCATTATCGGTCTCGATTATGTTTTGGGTGGAAGGACAATAAAATTTGAAGTCTTTAGACCTCTCAGAGTATCCAACAAAGTAGCAACTAACGGTCCTGGAATCCAGCTTCTTCTTATGTGGTCTATAAGGCCGAGCCTCAGCTGGACAACCCCAAACATGAAGGTGCTTTATACTAGGAAGTTTCCCAGTCCATAGCTCATATGGGGTTTTGGGCACCGCTTTACTGGGAACTCTATTTAGGAGGTAAACTGAGGTCTTTAAAGCTTCGCCCCACAGTGACTCATGTAGGGAGGTATGAGCAATCATACTCCTAACCATGTCTTTTAGTGTGCGGTTACGTCTCTCAGCAACACCATTTTGACGTGGAGTCCCTGGTTGTGTATACTGAGGAACGATGCCACACTCTTCCAAAAATTTGGCAAACGGTCCTGTACATTGACCTGACCCGTCATTCCTACCATAGTATTCACCACCACGGTCGGATCTAACGGCTAATCTTCTTATTGAGTTGATTCTCAACTTCAGCTTTATAGATTTTAAACATGTCCAGTGACTGAGATTTCTCATGTATTAAGTATAGGTACCCATACCGAGAATAGTCATCTATAAAGGTGATAAAATACGTATGACCATTCCAAGATGCTGTAGGGAATGGACCACAAATGTCTGTATGTATCACCTCTAAGACACCTCGACTCTTTTTAGCACCAAACTTCCTAATATTTGTTTGTTTTCCCTTTATACAACTCGTACAGACTGTGAGGTCCGAGTAGTCTAAAGGGCCTAGTGTCTCTATTGTTCACATGTAGGGATTCATAGTGCGAGGAATTTAAGTCTAATTTATATAAGCCATCAAGTAAAGAGCCTGAACCAATAATTTTGGAATAAAAAAAGATATTAAATGTTCCATTACCAAAAGCGACAGTAAAACCAGATCTGTCTAATAGTGCAATAGAAATCAAATTCCGTCTAAACGACGGTACAGACATAGTCTCATCCAAATCCAAAACAAAACCAGACCCTAATATAAGCCTATAGACTCCAATGGCCTCGACAACTACTCTGTTCTCGTCGCCCATGTAGATGAAACGTTCACTTTCATTTGGTGATCTGGATGTTAGAAATCCCTGCATTAAATTACTTATGTGAATTGTTGCACCAGTATCTAACCACTAAGTGTTAGGAGACACTTCAGTTAAATTGATTTCAGAACAAACAAAAACATGAGAATTACCTTTCTTTATGAGCCACTTTTGGTATGCAGCGCAATCCTTCTTCACATGGCCTACTTTCTTGCAAAAGAAGCAGGAAACAACCTTAGCCTTCATCTTTTGCACATTTGCCACTCCCGGATCAGCGCTAGTGGTAGTGATTTCCTTCGCTTTAGCCCCATTCCTCTTCCTTTTATTTATGCCCGCATTGCCTTGAAACACCAAGTGAGCACTTTCTGTCCTATCATGCTTCATTCTCTCTTCCTCTTGCACACAGTGACTGATGAGCTCAGTGAGGCTCCATTTATCCCTTTGAGTATTATAATTTATCTTAAAGGGATTAAACTGTGCAGGAAGCGAGATCAGAACAAGGTGCACTAGAATCTCATCAGAGAATTCCAATTTAAGTGCCCTCAATTTCGAAACAAGATTGGACATTTCCATGATGTACTCCCTTATGTTCCCTTTACCGTTGTAGCGCATATTGACCAGCTTGCTAAGATGCGTACTGGCCTCAACCTTATCCGATTTAGTAAACCGGTTAGCTACTTCAGCAAGGAACTGCATGGCTTTTTCTTGATCAGGCATTGCACCCCTTATGGCTTCAGGAATGGAATGTTTCATAACCATAAGACACATCCTATTGGACCTCTCCCACTTCTCATATGATTTTTCATATGCAGCCTTTTCTTCGGCTGTGCTAGACGCAGTAAGAGCAGTGGGTTCATCAGCCCTCAAGGCGTAGTCTAAGTCCATACATCCTAGAACGATCTTTATGTGGTCTTGCCACTTGTCAAAGTTTGACCCATTAAGTATTGGAATGCCGTTTAAGCTTGCAGAAATTGATGATGCATTCACTATAAATAAAGAAAAATGAAAAATTACATGCTCGTAAAAATCCCATCAAATAATTGTTGCAAATATGAATTAAAATTGCCAATAAATTAAGTCTTCATATATGCAGTTAGTCTAACTGATAGGGTGGCCAGTTAGACTCTCAGAGCAAAGTGTGTGACTATTTTGCCAACTATGGAGTGGCCCGATATAAACACTTCAAATCCTAGGTCCTATGCGGCAGATAGTCTTCCTTTGGGCCGACTGTCGCCGTATGGGATTTGCCCCAAAACCTAAAGCATTTATATTGACCATATAATAGTGTGTGGTCCGGCCAAAAACGACACCCTTCCTTTGGGCCGAGTGCGAAACGCATGGGCCACACAATTTATGCAACTGAATCTTTACCCCGTTGTCAAACTAATTAGGGCGAACGTCTCAATTCAGGTCTTGAAATGATAGGGGTCTGCCTTTGGGCTGACCCTTATACGTCAAGTGTATCCAAAATTGTGATATTCACATTAATTATTTGACACTGTTTATGGCTCGGCCAAGTGATAGCCTTCCTTTGGGCCGACAACCACTCGCATGAGTCACAAACACAATTTTAAAACCCCTTGATCTGTATAGAATGAAGAATCTATGTATACAAATCTAATAGCAGCCCCCCCCCCCCCCCCCCCCCCCCCCAAAAAAAGAATGCGTATAGAAGCTATTAGGGTGGCTGCCCTTCCGAAAAACAGCGGCAAAACGCCGTTAGGGTGGCTGCCGTTCGGAAAAACAGCAGAAAAACGCCGCTCGGCCACTCCAGCCATAAAAAAAAATTCACGGGGAGCGATTAGATCCATTAGAAATGAAATGTAAGATGGAAAAAACACAGATCTGCAGTAATCGTAGCGAGATTGGCTCTGATACCACTTGTTAACCATGGACCTCTCGCAGGACAACGAAGGAGGAAAAAAATATACCTCCAGCCATGGGAAAGCTGCCGATGAAGTTTGCGGAAGCCTTTAACTGGACGGGGCAGCACAGCAGGGCAGCAACTCGAACTGGAGGAGGAAGCCTTCAAGTGAGCGCAGCAGCTTGCGACGAAGGGACGACGACTCCCTGCTTCCTATTATCGGATCGGCACCGGGAGATCAAACCACGAATGGGGGGGGGGTGCGTTCTTCCTCTTGACCTAAGCTCCCTAATCGCGGGATCCTCTAGCCGACGGGATTTCAAGAGGGAAAAGAGATTAGGTCTTAAGGGGAACCACACCCTAGCTTTTATACCCGTGTCCCTTGTCCACCCATCATGGATCCAAGGGCCAGGATTAATTTAGCTTAGGTTCTACACATAAAGGCCCTCATCAAAATTAATTCGCACTCTTGGCTAATGCGCAACAGAAACGTGACTAGACCCGCCATGATCATAAATTAATGGGTCACTTATATGGTCAAAATCCTTAGACGGCGTACATGGTCTACATGACAAGTATTTGACCCACTAAATAGACATTGTCTAACAACATTGTCTAACATACAACCCATAACATCATAAATGGGCACGCAGCCCATAACAATGTTCTCCCTACAATCTCATTAGGCACAGTCAATCTACTTGCTACGATTTGGTGGGATAGCACATTACCGCCTACGTCAACGAAATCAACCAAAAGGGGAAGCAACTACTATCGACAATCCCAAGGGTGGATCTGCTTCAGGAAACTCCTCCACCACTCTCACTACTATGCAGTACCCGCGACTCAATGCAGATCTAGTTCACGATTGAAGGCGAACTAAGCACAATCCTCGATTCCTCTCGCAGCTGGAGTCTGGAGATGCCCAATCGAGAGAGCGAGTAGGGCTTTTGCTCTAATAGCAGGAAGATTTGGTAAAAATGAATGCATGTAATCTCAGACATCAATATAGGCAGATATACTCTTAATGAAAATAGTAAAAGAAATAATGTCACTTAACAAAGATATCTTCATGCAAGTAGTGGTTAAAAGGACCCACCAACAGCAGGGAATTCGTACAAATCCCACGGATTTTGGTCACGTCTGGTCGTCTTTTATCATAAAACTCGAGTGATTTTAGCGATTGGCGGAAGAATTAACTATTTATGTTATTTTGAAGCAGAGTTATCATGTTTTTCCCTCTTTAGTAAATGATAAATGCGATTTTGGATGGCAGTTTGCTGCGGTTGCTGCGCTGTGTGTACAGTATGAAGCAGATTTTAGGCCAAACATGAGTATTGTTGTGAAGGCTCTGCAGCCTCTCCTAAACGTTAGGCCGGGTGGAGCGCCTGCTGAAGCCCAATGATTTTGTTGCCGCCGGCAGACTGCTGGAAATATCCGCAGCTTTATAAATCTTCTCGCTCAGTGTTAAATGCATGTAAGTATATAAGTTAAGCCGCTGTATCCAAATTTTATTTAATTTTTATTTATTAAGAGTGTTGAATGTCTGGAAATTATGAAGAGAATATGGAATAAAATGTCAAAAGTGTGGAGTTAAGTTTGCCTATGCAGTATTTATATGATATAAGATTGTTTGATATGATTGGATTTGTCATGTGTATTGATGAGTAATTATCCATAACTAATCACGCGATCTTTGTGTGTTATTTTCCTAATGCAGTCATTGTATGTTTTCAAGGTTGGAAAAGTATATACACGTGCACTAGGGGAATGCGCACAGCCGCTCGCAAAGCCAGTATGTGTTTCTAACTTAATTTCCATGCGCCCGTATAGTTTAGGCTCAGGCTCTTTCATTATTTGTATTTATTTGTAAGGAATAAGGAATTGATGTCTTTAGTTACAAAACAAGGAAAATCAAGAAAAGGGATGGAACCAAAGCTAAATGAATTAAGTTAACTCCTTAAGGAGGTTTCATAAATAATTTCAAATCAATAGTTATTCTTTTCATATTAATTCTTGCCGGGCAAACCCTAAAAATTTCAAATGGTCGGAATTGAACTGAGACAATTCCAACGATCGTAAAAGCGCATGATTCCAAGTCTGTTTGACCCCTCAAACAACCTGTACAAATTAGCACGCGAGTTGAACCAAATCAAACCGTCCCGGCCCAGTTCGGTCCCCTTCCTCCCTCACATCAGGACAGAGCGCCCTAACACGAGGTGTGGGCGACCCCTCCGTTTTTCTTCCTCCCAAAAACTCCAACAAACGATTAATGAAATTTTAGATGTGAAAAATTTGGAAGGTACGTCTCCTCGGCCATTTGACGAAACTTCAATTTGACAACCACGTTGGATTTCTCTTGGAAAAAACATACAAGATAGACCACTCAATCGAAAGTTTTGGAGGAGATTTGATGGGGTGGCAATTATGTGTAGTCTTCCACTATCGATTGCAGGAATTTTAAACCTCTGATCGGGAAACCGCGTCGGCAGCTGACACCTACCGTGTTAATTGCACCCGTGCCTTAGTTTCCTATTTGACTCGCACGCTTTACTCGCCAGCTTCTCAAGAATGCCTAAATCCGATCCTACGGACGGGCGAGGAAACTTATTGGCTAACTTCGCCGACCACTGCTTCCCCGAGGGGAAAGTGTCAGAGGAGGATCGTCTTGCATTGGCGGTCACGTATCTCCCTGAGGGATACACCGCTCGCTGCCCTAGGGAGCGTGAAGCCATCAACACATTTTGCGAGGACGAGCTCGTTTTCCCCATCTCGCACTTTGAAGTGGGTCTCTGCCTCTAGCGGACCTGACCGAGTTGCCCAGATTTGCTGGGAGGGGGGCACAGTTGTCCGTGTTAGAGTGACCGAATCTAGAGCAATCCCTAGAGCGCAGCGGAATGACGAGGATCGAGTATAGAGGGGTTATACCTCCGGCCATTACGACCACTTTTGGACGATCGGCTTCAACTGTAGCGCTGGACGGAGCACCTCCTAGATCTGAGCAAACAAGCCCGGCTGAGTACCTCCAACAGTCGGCAATGTCTCCTGAAGAGAGAAGGGGCGAGCTTTCTCCGTAGGGCTAGTGTCGCTGGAGGAAGGAAACTCAGGCGAACGAAGACCTGCGGCTTCACTGTGCTTCTGCGACGGATTCAGCGATAGCAGAAGAGGGCGACTCCGGAGGGGAAAGAGTCGCGACTGCCGAAGGCCGGAGAGGGAGGAGTCGCGAGCAGCTCTCACGGAGGAAAAACGCCGAGCGGGAGAGGTGGCGGAAACGAAAACCCAAATCGCGAAAATCTCCAGAACCCTAAATCGCGATCGGAGAGGAATAGTGCGGCGCTCGGCTTCCGAATGGTGGGGAAACTAGAGTGAACCGGATGACCTGTTATGGATGGGTTCACAAGTCTATAAATACCCCCATTCAGGGCCTTGAGCAAAGCCTTAATCGATCGGGGCCGTCGATCCTCCCATCTAGAGGATCGAGGTCAAAAACCCGATCTAATTTAATAGCGCGCGTCACTTTGAGTTTATTGAGTCACCCTGAATACCGGTCACCCTATCAGGTTCCCACGGGTTGAATCACATAAGGTAATTCTTACATTCTCCCACTTGATTCAACACAAGGAAAATCCTTCCTATTATTTGAAAAATAATAATTACACTTCATAAGAGAAAAATAACTCTAGACTCATAGGGTGACGGTGAACAATAAAACTTTATGTATGGCCATACTTAATAAATGTAACTACAGTGACTCTTGGCTCAAAAACTTTATGTGACGGCTTTATACCTGCATAGGACATCACTTCCACATGAACTGCAGCGGTTGTACCTTGATAGTAGGTACTTCCCTTCCGCAATCACAATGTAGTTGTTAAACCCTATCAAGTGCTTTAAGCGGCATTAATTCTTTATGAGTGGACGCTCCCACTCTTTAATGCAATATTGAATCTCTGATAATACTTTAGTATGCGCATAAGAGATAATAAACTGAAATACTGCATTAATCAACCATAACAGGAGAATAACATAAAATGTCATGACAACTTTAAACATCAAACGAGTCCACAAGTCTCATTCTGTCTACATGACTTTTGTATAACTTAGGTGGGAACCCTTTAGTCATGAGATCTGCTGTTGGGTTTTTCTAGAACCATACATCACATGTAGGCGCAGCGGAAATAAACAGAAACAACCCAAAAAGACTTGGATCGGCCATGAATATTGAATCAAGAAGTTAAAACAAAACTACTAGGCAAAAATACCTTAGTGGGGTTGGATCCAATCCAACCTAGATGCTCCAAGAAGAGTCCTGTCGTCGGCTATGCGAGTCCTCACGTAGAATAATGTCTACGTCTCTACAGCAGTCCACACGAGCCGGGAGAACACCAAGTTACGTCGCGCGCAACTCGGAAGGGAGAACAACTGCACCTTGCACTTCCACGAACTGCTAGGTTCGCTCCAGGAAGAACAATCACGACGACGATCGCCGGAGAGGAGGTCGGCGGAGGCGAACTGGGCGGCGGAACACTTTCCGTCTAGGGTTTGAGCGAGAGCGGAACACTTCCGTCGGCTAAACCTTTCGTCAGTAATGAGAACCCTAAAAGAAGATCTATTTATACCCAAAGCATAAACGGGCTTCTAGAAGAATCGCTATCCGCAGACCACACAGCAGAATTGGGGTTTCTGTTACAATTCGTCGGGATTTCACGAATCAGCATTCGTCGAGTTTACACGGGACAATCCGACGAATTCCGACGAATCCAATCAGACGGCAACATTTGCCGAGTGAAGGGTCTCTGTGACAATTCGTCGGGATTCCACGGAATGATCCGACGAATTCCGACGAATCCGACAAGTCATATCCGACGAATTCAGACAGCAACAATTGCTGGACTTCCCCATTCTATATGATGATTGGTAACCTTTACCAACACAGTTAATCTTCCAACTTCTCCACATGCTCTTATGTGCGACCCTGCAGGCTCATATCGCGTTGGCAGTGACATTACATGTTTGACCACTTCTAGATCACAATGGTAACTCCAACAGTCTCCCACTTGATCTTGAAAGTATCAAACAAAAACCTCACAAACAATGAGCGGCATCTAGCAATGCATCATTGCTCCCCAAGCAATAAGAGTTCATAACTCATAAGCCTTTATGACCAATGTTCCAGCGTTGTCTTTGTCCCTTACATCCGGAAAGAACTAGAGGCATGGACCGTGTCACCCTCATAATAGCTCAATCCAAGTTTCTTGATCTAGAACGGACTTCCAGAGAATGGTGAGCTCAATATCACATATTGACTCAACCAAGCATGGCCATGCATTTCTCAGTCCAATTCCATCAAGGGGGCCCATGGATGCAACTCCTGTTATATAGGAGGACAAATCTCATATCTGCTCACACCCAAACACCCAAATGATTCGTAACGTACCCAACGACCACCCTTATCATCAACCTTCTTCAAGGAAGACTTTAGATGACATCAAAGCACGCTCTTCCTCACTCGATGAATGTTGTGACTTCAGGTCAAAGGACCACAACACCATTGTCAAATGAGACCTACTTGTGACACTTTTAAGTAACAATCCACAAAGTAGTCTCAGGTTGGGTCTGTCCAGTACAACTTGTTCACTAACAAGTACCCACGTGATGACTTGATATCACAATATCATGACCTGTGAGAACCGGTCATCAGTCAACACACATGCTAGTCTTAATGTATCATCATCACCCTTAGCTTCTACGATGATACCTCGACCAGGGATCTTTTAAGAATGAAGCTTCGAAATCATAGACTCTCACATTCAAGTCACGTACTTGATGTCCTATGGAAGCGAACATTCTAAGGGTATTTATCACGAATTTTATTCTATCATATAGAAACAGTATATCGTAATAAAAGAACTTGTCATTAATTGTAAAATGAAATCATTGGTACACAATTCATCATATGAATAAATATTAAACAGCCAACAGAATATATATTTTACATGCAACCCACAAGACTCCCACTAGAGTTGATCACTCAGGTATCGTATACCCATTGATCTAGTATGACCATCATGCTTTCTCTGCGCGAGAGGCTTTGTCAGTGGATCTGCAATATTCTCCTCAGTCGACACTCTGCAAATGTTCACATCTCCTCGTTCGACAATCTCACGAATAAGATGGAACCGCCGAAGTATGTGCTTGGAGCGCTGATGGGATCTAGGTTCCTTAGATTGTGCAATTGCACCATTGTTATCACAGTAGAGAACTACGGGACCAACAATGCTAGGAACTACATCTAGCTCGCCGATGAATTTCCTAATCCATACAGCCTCCTTCGCTGCATTTGCCGCAGCGATATACTCGGCCTCAGTTGTAGAATCAGCAACTGTCTCTTGCTTGGAACTCTTCCAGCTCACAGCTCCTCCATTCAGGCAAAACACAAATCCTGACTGAGACTTCGAATCATCCCTATCAGTTTGGAAGCTGGCATCCGTGTAACCACTTACAACGAGCTCTTCCTCTCCACCATATACCAAGAATACATCCTTAGTCCTTCTCAAGTACTTCAGGATATTCTTTACGGCTATCCAGTGACATTCACCAGGATCAGACTGATATCTGCTAGTCATGCTCAAAGCAAAAGAGACATCGGGTCGAGTACATAACATTGCATACATGATTGACCCAATTGCCGAAGCATATGGAATCAACTTCATGCGGTCCTTATCTTCGCAAGATTTTGGACACTGGTCCTTAGAGAGATTTACACCATGAGACATGGGCAAAAATCCTTTCTTGGACTCAAGCATGTTGAACCGCTTCAACACCTTCTCAATGTACGTACTCTGGGTCAAACCCAGCAACTTCTTCGATCTATCTCTATAGATCTTAATACCGAGTATGTAAGTCGCTTCACCCAAGTCCTTCATAGAAAAGCAGTTCCCTAGGTTGTTCTTAACAACTTTCAGGGTAGGTATGTCATTCCCGATCAGCAGTATGTCATCTACATACAATATCAGGAAGACAACAATGCTCCCACTGATTCGCTTGTAAACACACGGTTCATCTTCATTCTTGACAAAACCAAACTCTTTGATTTTCTCATCAAAACGAAGATTCCAACTTCTAGAGGCCTGTTTCAATCCATAGATGGACCTGTTCAGCTTGCATATTTTAGTGGCTTCATTTGGGGATACAAAACCCTCGGGTTGTGTCATGTACACTTCCTCAAGGAGGTTTCCATTTAGGAAAGCCGTTTTGACATCCATCTGCCAGATCTCGTAGTCATAATACGCAGCAATAGCAAGCAATATCCTAATAAACTTTACCATGGCAACAGGGGAAAAGGTCTCATCATAGTCAACACCATGAATTTGCTTGAAACCCTTAGCCACCAGTCGCCCTTTGAATGTCTGTACATTCCCATCCATGTCGGTCTTCTTCTTGAAGACCCACTTGCACCCTATGGGTCGTACCCCTTCAGGTGGTTCCACCAAGTTCCAAACTTGGTTTGTATACATGGAGTCCATTTCGGATTTCATAGCCTCAAGTCATTTGTTGGAGTCTGGTCCATTCATAGCCTCTTGGTAGGTCGCTGGTTCATCATCATGATCCATAAGCAACACATTACCTATTTGAGACACGAGAAATCCATATCTCTCAGGCTCAAATCTTGGTCTACCAGATCTACGTAGGACTTGTGTCTGAACAGGTTCTCTAGCTACAACATCTTGTAGTTCTGGCTCAGAATCCAATTCTGGTTCATTCACTACTTGTGGTTCTTGAACTTCTTCAAGTTCTACCTTTTGCGTCTTTCTTGACAAGAACTCTTTCTCCAAGAAGACACCCGTCCTTGCGACAAACACTTTGCCCTCAGACGGTAGGTAAAAGTAATATCTTTTCGTTTCCTTAGGATATCCCACCAGATAACACTTATCTGATTTGGGTTCCAGCTTGTCAGGCATTTGACGTCGTACGTATGCCTCACAGCCCCAAATTTTAATGAATGACATACTATGACGCTTCCCAGTCCATATCTCATATGGTGTCTTTAGAACCGTTTTCGTTGGAGCGCGATTCAGTGTCATTGCAGCAGTTTCTAAAGCAAAACCCCAAAAGGAAACAGACAAATCTGCATGACTCATCATCGACCGTACCATGTCTAACAGAGTACGATTTCTCCTCTCAGACACACCATTATGCTGCGGTGTCCTAGGTGGAGTGAGTTGTGATACAATACCACACTCTTTCAGATGATCACGGAACTCATGACTCAGGTATTCGCCACCTCGATCAGATCGGAGTGCTTTAACCTTTTTACCCAATTGGTTCTCCACTTCATTCTTAAACTCTTTGAACTTTTCAAAAGTTTCGGATTTGCACTTCATAAGATACACGTATCCGTATCTACTGAAATCATCAGTAAATGTAACGAAGTAGAAATACCCACCTCTAGCCATAGAACTCATGGGTCCGCATACATCATTATGTACTATACCCAAAAGATCCTCAGCCCTCTCAGTATAACCAGTGAAAGGGGCTTTAGTCATCTTGCCTAACAAACAAGACTCGCATCGCTCAAATGATTCATAATCAAATGAGTCCAATAGTCCATCTTTATGGAGCTTGGATATGCGCTTCTCGTTTATATGACCCAAACGACAATGCCAGAGATATGTAGGATTTGAGTCATTTGTTCTTAGTCTTTTATTATTATCTACATTATAGATCGGATGGTCTAGGTTCAAAACATAAAGACCATTAAACAATTGAGCTACAGCATAACAAACATCATTCTTAAATATAGAACAACAATTGTTCTTAATTATAAAAGAAAATCCAATCATGTCTAAGCATGAAATGGATATAATGTTTCTAGTTATGGCCGGAACATAATAACAATTATTAAGTTCTATTACAAGCCCACTGGGCAAAGAAAGACGGTAAACCCCTACGGCTACAGCAGCAACTCTTGCTCCATTGCCGACGCGCAGGTCCACCTCTCCTTTACTCAGCAATCTCCTCCTTCCCAGTTCCTGCACATTTGTACAAATGTGAGAACCACATCCGGTATCCAATACCCAAGATGAAGGAGCAGAAATGTTTATCTCTATAACGTAAATATTCGAAGCGGGAGTCATACCTCCCTTCACTTTCCGCAGACCCTCAATGTACGAAGGACAATTCCTCCTCCAATGACCAGCCTTGCCACAGTGGTGGCATTTCCGTTCCTTCACGGTGCTCTTCTTTTTCAGCGCAAAAGATTTGGGCTCAAGATGTGACTTAGGTCCCACCTTCGTCTTCTTGAAGCCCTTGGCCTTACCCTTGCCTTTATGTACCATCAATATGGGACTAGCAGGCTTGGCCTTCTTCATGTTTATCTCGGCAGTTCGCAACATGCCTAGGAGCTCGGGCAGTGTCTTGTCTATTTCATTCATGTTGTAGTTCAAGACGAACTGCTCATAACTATCCGACAACGATTGTAGGATAAGATCTGTGGCCAACTCTTGACCCAGAGGAAAACCAGTCTCTCCAGGTTCTCAATATACCCAATCATCTTGAGTACGTGAGTACCAACTGAGTCTCGAGCTCCCATTTTGCACTGAAATAAGGCCTTCGTGACATCGAACCTCTCTTGACGAGCTTGCCCTTGAAACATTTTCTTTAGGTGCTCGTCAATCTCCTTGCACCTTATGTTCTCGTGTTGCTTCTGAAGCTCAGAGTTCATGGTGGCAAGCATAAGGCACTCGACGTCTAAGGCGTCATCGGTATACTTCTTATAAGCATCCTTATCAACACGGGACGAGTTCCCGGTCGGCACCTCGGGGGCTTCTTCTTCCAAGACGTAGAGCTTTCGCTCTTGCCTGAGAACAATTCTCAGGTTCCTATACCAGTCCATGTAGTTCGTCCCACTAAGCTTGTCCTTCTCAAGGATAGCTCTCAGGGACAAGGTGGAATGTGAACCACTTGCCATGAAATTCTACAAGAATTCATGCAGAATTTATCAGTACCTTAATTTCAAAATACAATTTATTTTAATTTGGACTTCAATTAAATACTCCCACTATTTTATTCAAATTAATAGCCCTCACTATCAATTCGGAGAGTCCATGCGAGCTACTCTCTTAGTGGACAAGATCCGTATTTCACCAACACCACGAGTCTGCTTTGGCGTTCCTCTCATAATGCGGTTATTTAGGTAGGCAACGCTTGCCAATTGCATCCTCATGCAACTCTTGTATGGCTGGTGAATAACTCCTTATTCGCATCCATCATATGGTGCATGCCAACCATATGCCTCTAGGCACTCAACCTTTGAGGTCACCTAGTTAAGTTAGACCCGATGTCGACAGTGGGATATCACAATTATCCGCTCGCACCCTTACCAAGATAGATTAATGCACCTTGCTTTGGCAAGCCCACACTTCATCGATCGAGGCAGGAAGAGTGTCATCCATCGGAAGGCATCCGAACACTTAATATTTGATGAAGGGATTTTAAATTTAATAATAGGTTAACACTTAACCATGATCAACATTTGATCAAGTGCACATCAACAGAAAAACAAGCTTTCTAAAATCCACATGCATCCCTTATGTGCACAACATAAGACTATCAACCTTTGATAGACGAAAGGGCTAAATCTGGACATTTAGAACTCTTCCAAATCTTCAGATTTACATGCATTGGACAAAGGCAAAGACAACTCGACTTAAAGGAGTAGACAAGCTCGTCTCTCATTGTTGGATTCAAAATCCAAAACAATACAAGGGTTCATTAACCACTTGAGGGACGGTTACTGCTAAGGAGACAACAATTTCTAACAATTAGAAATTACCACGAAATCCCAGACGTTCCTGGCGGGGTTCCAAGGGGCCGCGCCCCTGGCGGGGTCTTAGGGGCAGAGCCCCTAACGGGGTCCAAGGGGCAGCGCCCCTAGCGGTGGTCTCGCTGCCCTTGCGGGGTGCGGGGCAGAGCCCCGACCAAATTTTTTTTTGAAATCCCACCACCAGAAACCACACAAAATCACATCAAATGTGATATTCCAAGAAGAAATCTTGACATTTAGAACGCTTCCAAATACCTAGATTTGCACGTACTGGAATAACCTAACTTCTAAAACAACATTCATGATCGCAACCTAGCTTTGATACCACTGTTGGGTTTTTCTAGAACCATACATCACATGTAGGCGCAGCGGAAATAAACAGAAACAACCCAAAAAGACTTGGATCGGCCATGAATATTGAATCAAGAAGTTAAAACAAAACTACTAGGCAAAAATACGTTAGTGGGGTTGGATCCAATCCAACCTAGATGATCCAAGAAGAAGAGTCCTGTCGTCGGCTATGCGAGTCCTCACGTAGAATAATGTCTACGTCTCTACAGCAGTCCACACGAGCCGGGAGAACACCAAGTTACGTCGCACGCAACTCGGAAGGGAGAACAACTGCACCTTGCACTTCCACGAACTGCTAGGTTCGCTCCAGGAAGAACAATCACGACGACGATCGTCGGAGAGGAGGTCGGCGGAGGCGAACTGGGCGACGGAACACTTTCCGTCTAGGGTTCGAGCGAGAGCGGAACACTTCCGTCGGCTAAACCTTTCGTCAGTAATGAGAACCCTAAAAGAAGATCTATTTATACCCAAAGCATAAACAGGCTTCTAGAAGAATCGCTATCCGCAGACCACACAGCAGAATTGGGGTTTCTGTTACAATTCGTCGGGATTTCACGAATCAGCATTCGTCGAGTTTACACGGGACAATCCGACGAATTCCGACGAATCCAATCAGACGGCAACATTTGCCGAGTGAAGGGTCTCTGTGACAATTCGTCGGGATTCCACGGAATGATCCGACGAATTCCGACGAATCCGACAAGTCATATCCGATGAATTCAGACAACAACAATTGCTGGACTTCCCCATTCTATATGATGATTGGTAACCTTTACCAACACAGTTAATCTTCCAACTTCTCCACATGCTCTTATGTGCGACCCTGCAGGCTCATATCGCGTTGGCAGTGACATTACATGTTTGACCACTTCTAGATCACAATGGTAACTCCAACATCTGCTACCATAAGCAGTGTGCTTATATGCTCGATGACGATTTTACCCTCCTGCACGTTCTCTCTAACCACCAAAAATTTTAAATCAATGTGCTTGCTGCGGCTCCCACTTTTATTGTTCTTTGCAAAGAACACTGCTGCAACATTATCACATAGAAGCTTCATTGGCTTAGGAACTGTATCCATCATCCTAAGCCCTGAGGAGAAATTCCTCAATCACAATGCTTGTTTTGTTGCTTCATAACATGCAATGAACTCTGCCTCCATAGTCGAGGATGCGATGAGAGTCTGTTTGACACTCTTCCATGTCACTGCACCACCGGCCAGCATGAAGATGTAGCCCGATGTGGATTTCCTTGAGTCTTGGCAGCCTGCAAAGTCTGCATCTGTGTATCCGACCAGGTCCATATTGTCGGATTCTCTATATGTAAGCATGTAATATTTCGTCCCCTGGAGATAGCGCAGTACTTTCTTGACTGCTGTCCAGTGCTCTATCCCAGGATTACTTTGATATCTTCCCAACATCCCTACCACGAAAGCAATGTCCGGTCTAGTGCAAACATCTAGATAGACCAAACTGCCAACCGCAGATGCATATGGAATATTCTTCATGGATTCCAACTCCAGAGAATTTTTAGGACATTGTGACAAACTAAATTTGTCACCCTTTACTATGGGAGCTATAGAACTAGAACAATTTCTCATATTAAATCTTTCCAAAGTTTTGTTGACATAGGCCTTCTGAGACAACCCCAAGATCTTTTTAGATCTATCTCTATGTATCTCAATTCCTATCACATAGGAAGCCTCCCCTAAGTCTTTCATGTCAAAATTTTTAGAGAGAAATTGTTTAGTTTCTTTTATCATTCTCAAGTTGTTACTCGCAAGCAAAATATCATCAACATACAGGACTAGAAGCATGAATCGGCTCCCACACACCTTGATGTATATACATTGATCCACAATGTTTTCCTCGAAACCAAATGAGGTAATGACATTATGGAACTTTATATACCATTGTCGTGAGGCTTGTTTTAGCCCATATATTGATTTCTTTAATTTGCATACGAGGTTGTGTCCTTTCTCTGAAATGAATCCTTCAGCCTGCTTCATATATACTTCTTCTTCAATTTCCCCATTTAAGAATGCCGTTTTGACATCCATTTGATGTAGCTCCAAATTAAAATGAGCTACAAGGGCCATGATAATCCTTAATGAATCCTTCTTAGAGACCGGAGAGAAGGTATCATGATAATCAATGCCCTCCTTTTGAAGGAAACCTTTGGCAACAAGTCTTGCCTTATATCGTTCAATATTACCAGAGACATCCACTTTAGTCTTGTAGACCCATTTGGAACCTACAACACGAAAACCTTCTGGTAATTCTACTAGATCTCATACTTGATTGTTTGCCATTGAGTTTAATTCATCCTTCATAGCTTCATACCATTTTTCAAAATCTGTACGGCTCATCACCTCTGAAAAGGTAATGGGGACTTGATTGAGTCCAGACGTGTAGTCTGTCTCTTGTAAGTATACAACATAATCAGAAGGAATAACCGACCTTTTGACTCTTGAAGATCTTCTTAAATCTGATTGATCAAGTGGTTGTGGTGCAGTCTCCACTTGTGGTGGTTCCTGAATGACTGCTTCACTAACCACATCTTCATGAGAGCTCTGGATAGGAGGATCATAGATCATTCCTTCATAAGTTGGGATCCGAATAGGTAGATGTTGAGCCACAGCAGGTATGAGCCCACCAGGCTCAACACCACTACCTGAAGGTGCAGTCTCCTGCACCTCTTCTATCACAACTTTATGAGAACTACTCTCACCAGTGTGGAGTTCTTCAAGAAACCTAGCATTCCTTGCTTCTACTATTTTTAGCGTGTGAGAGGGACAATAAAATCTATAACCCTTGGATTTTTCCGCATAGCCAATGAAAAAACCACTGACTGTCCTTGGGTCTAATTTCTTTTCATGTGGGTTGTACACCCTAACCTCTACTTGATAGCCCCATATGTGTACATGATTTAAACTGGGTTTCCATCCATTCCATAACTCAAATGGTGTTTTAGGAACTGATTTGGATGGGACCCTGTTCAAGACGTACACGGCCGTTTTTAGAGCTTCACTCCACATGTTAGGAGGGAGAGATGAGACACTTGTCATGCTCCTTACCATATCCATTAAAGTTCGATTCCTTCTTTCGGCTACACCATTTTGTTGTGGTGTGTCAGGAGTCGTATACTGAGCTATGATTCCGTGTTCCTGAAGAAATCTAGCGAATGGACCAGGTCTTTGGCATCCATCTGTGAACCTACCATAATATTCTCCACCCCTGTCAGATCTTACAATTTTGATACTCAAACCAAATTGTTTCTCTACCTCTGCCTTATAGACTTTGAAAGCATCAAGCGCTTCAGATTTGTCATTCAGAAGGTACAGATACATGTATCTTGTAAAATCGTCAATAAAAGTTATAAAATACTTTTGATCATTTAGGCAAAGGGTGTTGAATGGTCCACAAATGTCAGTGTGGATTATCATTAATTTTGCATCACTTCTTCTAGCTCCTTTAGTGGACTTGCTAGTATGTTTTCCCTTTATGCATGGTATGCAAGTCCCAAAATCAGTGAAATCAAGTGTCGGAATGACATCTTCCTTCACTAATCTTTTGAGGCGCTCTATGGAGATATGACCTAATCTCCTATGCCATAAGCTAGATGAATTGATGTTTTTTACACTGTTATTACTAATGTTATCATGCACTGTGGTGAATGACTGCATATAATTTAAATCTAAATCAAGACTATATAAACCATCAATCAATCTACCAAAGCCAATAGATACTGAATCTTTAATAATCAGAATAGAAAAGTCTTGAAACTGAAAATTAAAGCCTTTAGGCGTTAGTCTTGATACAGATACTAAATTCTTAGAAAAACTAGGAATGAAGAATGTCTTCTCTAAATCCAAAATGTATCCGGTTTGAAGGACGAGCCTGTATGTCCCAACACCTTCAACAGAAGACGGCATCTTGTTCCCTGAGTAGACGCATAGTTCCCCATCACTTGGTTTCCTTAGGCTTTGGAAACCCTGCATAACAGTAGAAACATGGATTGTAGAGCCTGAATCAATCCACCATGTGTTATGAAAATCATGAGAATTTACAAAGTTTGATTCATAACACACTAACGACGTCATACCTCCTTATTTCCCGAGCCAGATTGTGTACTTGTTGCAATCCTACTTCATGTGACCCCTTTTCTTGCAGAAGAAACAAGTTGATAGTTTTATGTTATCCGATTTCTTGATGGAAACAGCTATCTCCTTGCTTTTTCCCCTAGGGTCACTCTTGGACTTGCTAGATTGGCCTTTCTTGCTAGATTGGCCTTGCACAAAATGCACTGATTCCAGCTTCTCTTGCTTCAGCCTACCTTGCTCTTGGACACACATGTTCAAGAGCTCGTTCACTGACCATTTTTCCTTATGTGTCATATAAGACACCTTGAAGGCAGTGTAGTCGGCAGGTAGAGAAGTTAAGATGAAGTGGACTAGAAATGACTCCGAGAAGTCGACGTCCAATGTCTTTAGCTGAGCAGTTATATCTCTCATCTCCATAATATATCCCTGCACGCTCTCTGTCCCTTTAAGCCTCATGGAACAGAGTTTTGCCATTAGGGTGCTAGCCTGTGCTTTATCCGAGCTGACAAACTGCTCATCAATGACCCCCATTAGTTCTTTAGCAGTTTTGCATTCAGGGATAGATCCCCTTATGCTCTGACTGACGTGGGTCTTGATTACCATTATACTGAGACGATTGGATCTCTCCCATCGCTCGTATAAGGTGTGGTCAACCGTAGAGCTTTGGTCCGTAGGCACAGCTGGCTCCACCGTGCGAAGAGCCAAATCAAGGTCCATGCACCCTAAGGCAAGAAGCACCTTATCTTTCCATATTTTGTAATTGTCCCCCGAGAGAGTGGGGATAAATTGAGTTGGGTCGATTACTGTGTTAAAAATTGCAAAGATCATAAAACACACGCTTACTATTGATTTTTAAAGCAACGAAAAAATAGTAATTTTTTACGCATTGAGGTAGAAATCTTTATTTAACAATTAACCCATATTAATTGTTAATGATAAAATCCAGACCACCTTTAGGCAAAGACCGCTAGCGCATAAGATTTTATCTCGCTTTATTCAATTATATAGCTAGTAAGAAAATGTATCACGAGTAATGAGATCTCGTACCTGTGGGTATGGAGACTCATTAATCGAGGTACACACTTACCGCTATAAGCCAATTAAAATTCGTCGTTGCTATCAATTACTTCCCTGTGGGGCCGAGTAATTTTTTAACAACCTCGAAAAATAATTGCAACGTGCAATAATTAAATTATGTTGTGATTTGTTAAGCACACCCCATGATGTGATCCAGTATAATCACTTTATCGGTTTTATCAAGATGCTTTGGCTATTCTTGGTAAACTCGATAAAACTTTATTCTAATTAGAGCACTAAAAGCTAACAAATTTTTTTTTTGGAGCTCATAAAACCACAAGGAGGACCCGAATCCGATTTCCAACCACCTTTAGCCGCAATGCGTCAAAAGCCGGATGACACGTGACTCCACCCCGCCAAATGTGAAGTCGAAGGAGTTTTTCTGTCGTTTGCACCTCCACCGCCGCATCGGAGAGCTCCCAGGAACACTGGATTGGAAACTGGAGGGCTTCATCAAGAAACGGTCACGGAGATCGGATTCGGGTCGAAAATGTCTAAGTTTCCGTTGCCACCAAATACATTCCAGAAAATTAAATAATAATTACATGGCCGAATTGAAAAAATATTACACCATCACAGAACAATGGGCAACGGGCAACCACGACATTTTCGAGCACACAACAATGAGCATCCAAAAAGAAATTAGCAACGCGGATTTTGGAAGAAATCGCCGCAAATTTTTTGATTGAAAAAGAAAAATCCAAACAATATTTTTTGGGAAGAAATCTTCAGAGAGTTTTCAAAACCGATCAAGGTATTCCTCTCTATATCGCTCTGATACCAAATGTTAGAGTGACCGAATCTAGAGCAATCCCTAGAGCGCAGCGGAATGACGAGGATCGAGTATAGAGGGGTTATACCTCCGGCCATTACGACCACTTTTGGACGATCGGCTTCAACTGTAGCGCTGGACGGGGCACCTCCTAGATCTGAGCAAACAAGCCCGGGCTGAGTACCTCCAACAGTCGGCAATGTCTCCTGAAGAGAGAAGGGGCGAGCTTTCTCCGTAGGGCTAGTGTCGCTAGAGGAAGGAAACTCAGGCGAACGAAGACCTGCGGCTTCATTGTGCTTCTGCGACGGATTCAGCGATAGCAGAAGAGGGCGACGCCGGAGGGGAAAGAGTCGCGACTGCCGAAGGCTGGAGAGGGAGGAGTCGCGAGCAGCTCTCACGGAGGAAAAACGCCGAGTGGGAGAGGTGGCGGAAACGAAAACCCAAATCGCGAAAATCTCCAGAACCCTAAATCGCGATCGGAGAGGAATAGTGCGGCGCTCGGCTTCCGAATGGTGGGGAAACTAGAGTGAACCGGATGACCTGTTATGGATGGGTTCACAAGTCTATAAATACCCCCATTAAGGGCCTTGAGCAAAGCCCTAATCGATCGGGGCCGTCGATACTCCCATCTAGAGGATCGAGGTCAAAAACCCGATCTAATTTAATAGCGCGCGTCACTTTGAGTTTATTGAGTCGCCCTGAATACCGGTCACCCTATCGGGTTCCCACGGGTTGAATCACATAGGGTAATTCTTACAGTCCGACCATCAAAGTTGGCGATTCGAGGGACAAACCAAGCATTCATATTCGCTCATGAAACACACACACACACACTATGGGAGGGTAAATACGATTGAAGGGCCACCATAGAATGCAATCCTACGCTTCTTATCACTGCAAACCACACGAAATTGAGCATAATGGGAGTGTAGATGCAATCGAATAGCTTTCAGTGTGACCGTAAGTCAAACCGATTAACGCACTGCTCTCCAGAATGCCCCCGCGCCGCGCTCTCCTGAACACTCCACCACTCCCTACACTCCAGAAAGTGCCCCCGCAGATTGCTCTCCAAAATGCTCATTCACACCGGTCTCTACGATGCGTCACTGCACATCGCTCTCCAGCATCCCCCCCTTCCCACGTGCGCCACACATTGCAGAATGCGCCACCTTATAGTGCACTGTTGAACGCGCCCCCACGCTTTGCTCTACAGAACGTGCCCCTTGGGTTCCTCTCTTCAAACCAGAACTTCTGCCTTTACACTCTGCTCTCCAGAGCACGCCCCGCACAGCGTACTCTCCCCCCTCCCCTCATACTACTCTCTACAGAATGCGCCCCCGCGCTACACCCTCCAGGACACGCTCCAACACACATGATGGCGAAAGAAGCTCAACTATCACCCTACTTCCATTGTAAAACGAGAAATGACCAGATACCCTCACTGAATCTCCAACTTTGTACTCAAAACATTACTAGCGGTTTTTTCCCTTCTGAGTTGTACGCTTAAACGCGCATTCTATTGATTCTCAAGCTAAGACAAATATAATCTACTGAATTCAATGAGCGTTAATCAATCGACCTACTGCAATTCTAAAATAATCTTAAAATTAACCACTTTTACAATGGCAAATTTGTTAGAATATGACTGAATAACAACACCTCTATTTTTGATCCATTTGGGGTCATCATCTCCAAGTAGTGTATACCTCAAGCAATCCTATCCGTCCTTTCCGGGGCCCTCTTCATCATCACCGACAATGAAGTTGACCGCCATTTGTGAATATTTTGTCATGCTGTTGGATTTTGGTTGTCCGCAGACCACTGTGCCACTTGGACACCGTTTATGTAAACGCCAGGTCAAAGTTGGCACTCATGCAAGAAACTGCAAAGATTAGTTCTGGGCACCAAATGCTTCACCACACACGAGTTTTAGGGCTCCTTCGGGCGGCACGGATCGGGATTCTGGCGGAATGCCGGGGCGCGTCGTTTTGTCGGCCGGGTCTGTGGAATTTGCGTAATTGTGGATGTCGTGCGGAATCATGTCATGGGATCTATACCATGACAATGGCCCGACATCCGTGGGTACTAGGATCCTCTTCATTTGGACTTATAATATTCATTTCACGGTCTAGATTAATTCGTGGCTAATCCGATGAGTTCACTAATCACATTCTTTTATATTTTTTCTTTAATAAAAAAATTATGCACATTTAAATAAAGTGAGAATATACTATCACCATAAAATGCACCCAAATGGAGGACACGCTCTGATTGGTCCTCGTTATATCCGGGACTCTTACCCACTTCGTCCGGAATCTTCAGCCAAACAAGGACTTTATGCATTACATTCAACGCAATTTTGCATTGACCATCTAAATAAATATTAAGTTTATTTTATTTTGTTTGCTTATATATATATATATATATACGAGTGACAGGCACGGGCCTCCAGCCCGATCCAAGACGACATTTGTCGTGGGGGCGATATTTGTCGTGGGGGCGACTTTTGTCGTGGGTGGCGACTTTTGTATTTGGGGGCGACATTTGTCGGGGGGAGCACCAATTTTTTTTTTTTGGGGAGGGGGGAGGGACATTCGTCTGGGGTGGGGACATTCGGCTGTGGCTGGGACATTCGGCGGTGGTGGGAAAATTCGGTGAGTGAAGGGACATTTGACTACATAGACTGATTTTGATTAACTAACACAGGTGGAAGAACTTGGAACCTCAAATCAATGTTTTCATATAAATCATGCAGGTCTCTCAACTCCAACATTTTGCTAAATTTAGTGAAATAAAAACATTGTACCGAATTTCACACATGAAATTTATTTATAAATCTATAACTCAAGACAATACATCTACAACTCAAGTGAATGTGTATTAGGACTCTAACAAAAGAAGCTTCCTATATGAATCATTCCTGGATCAATAACCCAGCTAAAGTTGTGGTATTTTCTGCAGAATATGGGAGCTGACAACAGGAAGAGAACTGCAATGATTTAAAAAAGCAAAACCAAAAGAAATATTTGTATGGTGAACAAAAATGGGTAGAGATTATCGTATAGAGAGCCTACTCATCATCTGCATCTATATTTTATAATTATGTGAAATAAAATGTCAAATTTTCACTAAATGAATGAAAAAAATCATCTGCTTCTAGGTACCTTCTGGAATTACTATAGGAGCATCGAGAATACATTCAAAAGCATTGCAACAAAGCCGTTACTAATTTTTTATGGGGTAAGGATTCCAATACACAATTATAGGAAACTAAGGCACCAAGTTTGCACCATTTAGAGTGAGATTCGAGTTAGAGCTACCTCCATGTATTACCAAGCAAGAGAAAACTCTAGTTTTGAAATTTTGATAAGAGCAATTGTGAGATGAGATCATAAGAACATTATGAATTTTAGTCATAAGATCACGGTATATCCAAAATTTATATTACTTTCAGGATAACCTACAATAATAACACATTTAAAACTGATGGTTCTGATTTGAATCATTCCTATTAAATGATGCCATAGGCTTTAAAATCTGATGGGGATTTTTGCTGAACAATAATAAATGAATTTATTGAGAACTCTAAGGAAATGAAACAGGATATTACTTGTGATTTCACGTGTTATTCTTTTTTGTTAACATCGTCAACATTCATTCAAAGTCATAAGACTATTTTTATCCAATATAAAATGTCTTGGTAGTAATATTTAAGATGATTTCATTCAAAGGGCTTTGCTAAATGGTTGTACTATTTAAAATCACACAACTGTTTTGCTTGGCAAAGAAATTGGCACATGAATTTAAGTAGCATAGAACTTTGCACATGAACTTTGCTAAATGGTTGTACTATTTAAAATCACACAACGGTTTTGCTTGGGAAAGAAATACATCCATCTATAATTAAATAAACATCAAAATCCTTCATAGAGACAGAATCCATGAAAATTGGGTTAGATGCAATCTAGATAGTGCTAGTGATGTGATGCTGTCACAATGTAAGTGAGTAGAGACAGAATTAATCATGAATATTTCAATAAAAAGTCAATGAAGCCAAGTAATATTGGCAGTAGTAGTTATTGTAGAGAAATGGTATAAACCTTATAGTATATTCACTTAAAGATAAATACACTATGAGTACAAATATATAGGAAGAGAGAGGAGGAAGAAATCCTATACAAGAGATGTGGGACTAAAAGAGAGGAGAATAAATGAGCCTAATATATGGGCCTTTACATAGTTTTTCTTATATTCTCTAACACTCTCCCGCAAGCTGGAGCGTACAAGTCGTAGGCACCCAGCTTGGATAAGAACTGGTGGTATAATGGCCGAGGAAGAGCTTTAGTCATGATGTCAGCAACTTGTTTTGCAGCTGGGACATGTTCCAATTCTATCTTCTTTGCCTGAACCTTTTCCCGGACAAAATGACAATCAACTTCAATATGTTTTGTCCGCTCATGAAACACAGGATTCTTGGCAATATGAATAGCAGTCTGACTGTCACAAAAAAGAGTTGCCGGAGAGGAGAGTTTGACACCCAAATCTCCCAAAAGTCCTTCAAGTCAGGTTAATTCAGAAGCGACAGCAACCATAGCTTTATATTCAGCCTCAGCCGAGGAGCGAGCAACCACAACCTGTTTCTTGCTACGCCATGTTATAAGATGTCCACCAGAGTACGTACAAAATCCAGTCGTGGAACGTCTGTCATCAGGAGAGCCAGCATAGTCAGCATCCGAGTAAGCAAGAAGAGATGACGAGGTGGATGGTTTGTAGACAAGGCCTTGTCCTGGAGCGGTTTTCAAGTATCGGAGAATGCGCTCAACAGCTTGGAGGTGAGAAGTCCTTGGAGTGTGCATGAAGCGACTTACAACGCCGACGACAAACGAAATATCTGGTCGAGTAACTGTAAGATAAATCAGCTTCCCAACCAAACGACGGTAGTACTCTGGATTCTCAAGGAGTTGATCAGCCTCAGAACCAGCTGCACATAATTTTTGATTTGAATCCATAGGGGTATCTGCAGGTTTACAGCCAGGGAAGCCTGCCTCTTGTAGTAAGTCAATGCAGTATTTCCGTTGGGACAGGACTAACCCATCGGGTCGACGAGCGACTTCAATTCCGATGAAGTATCTAAGATTGCCAAGATCCTTCGTTTGGAACGCCGAGTTCAAATGCTCCTTGAGTTGTTGTATCCCAGAGATGTCGTCCCCAGTGATCAGGATATCATCAACATACACAAGGAGGATCACAGTTCTCGTGGGTCCTTCTTTGATGAATAGAGAGAAATCAGCAGAGCTTCGTCGAAAACCAAGTGCCAGTAGGACTCTGCAGAATTTATCAAACCAAGCTCTCGGAGATTGTTTGAGGCCATAGAGAGCTTTCAGAATGCGGCAAACATAGGTTGTACGAGACTCCCCCGTGGTCTCGAACCCGGGAGGTTGGTACATATACACTGGCTCCTGGAGATCACCGTTCAAGAAGGCATTCTTGATATCTAACTGAATAAGAGGCCAACGGCGGTGGACAGCGACGGAGATCACCACACGAACAGTGTTTAACTTGGCTACGGGGGAGAAGGTTTCATCGTAGTCCAAGCCTCGTTGTTGAGTGAAACCGCGGGCGACAAGACGAGCCTTTAAGCGGTCAATAGTCCCATCGACATTTTGTTTTACAGCGAAGACCCATTTGCAGCTGACACAGTGTTGGCCGGGAGGAAGAGGTACCAGCTCCCAAGTGTGATTAGCTCGGAGAGCGACCATCTCTTCTTCCATCGCAGCACGCCACCCCGGATGCTGTAGCGCTTCCTGCACAGAGTTAGGAAGGGAAATGGAAGAAAGAGAGGTAGCAAACCGGTGAAGAGGTGGAGATAGCCGGTGGAGAGATACGTGGTTGGCCATCGGATGAGCTGTAGAGGCGGATGCTGGATCAACCGCTGATGGAGAGGCATCGGTAGCAGAGGGCGTCTGAAGGGGACCATCCTTAGATTTACGACGAGAGTATACTTGAATGATGGGAGGTGGCTGTTTAGTATATGGAGATGGTGAAGGTACCGTAGGGGGCAGAGATGGTGAGGGAGTAGTGTCCGTCGGAACAAAAGGACGAACAGTAGTGGAAGGTAATGTGCTTGGAACAGAGGGAGAGTGGAAGGATTGGTCTTCACAGAACGTAACATCAGGTGAGACAATGGTTTTGCCGGTGGTTGGAGAGTAGCACACGTATCCTTTTTGAGTCCGAGAATAGCCGACAAACATATACTTGGCAGCTCGTGGGGCAAGTTTATCGGCAGGCGGACCGAGAAGGTGAACGTAGCAAACGCACCCGAAAACTCGAGGTGGAATAGGAAAGAGAGTAGTGGAGGGGAAGAGGAGTTGCATGGGAGTGGCAAAGTTAAGAACGGAGGAGGGCATGCGGTTAATGAGATGACAAGCAGTGGAGACGGCAAAGTTCCAGTATTCCGTAGGTACCTGCATTTGAACCATGAGTGCCCGAGCAACATCCAGAAGGTGACGATTTTTCCGTTCGGCAACGCCATTTTGTTGGGGGGTATAGGCACAAGATGTTTGGTGAATTATGCCAAACTCAGTGCAGAGAGTAGAAAAGGAGCAGCCAGTGTACTCGCGGGCGTTGTCAGTTCGAATTATTTTAAGTGGAGTGGAGAATTGTGTTCGTGATTCAGTCACAAAGGCACGAAACACAGAAGGTAGCTCAGAGCGATCATGAAGTAAATATAACCAGGTAACACGTGAATAATCATCAATAAAAGTTACAAAGTAACGATAACCAGAAATACTGGGGACCTTATAAGGGCCCCATACATCAGAATGGACTAAAGATAACGGAGTCGTGCTCCGGGTACATGAAGGGGAAAAAGAGGAGCGATGTTGCTTGTCGTAGAAGCAGGCTTCGCATGTAAACTCGTGAAGAGGTACATCAGGGAGAGCTTTGCGGAGGACTGGAAGAGGAGCATGCCCAAGACGGCGATGCCAGTCAACTGTGGAGACAGTCAGGATAGTGGTAGGTGGGAGATCCAAGAGATAGAGCCCATTCATCAGCCGACCGCTGCCAATGATACTCCGTGTGCGGCGATCCTGAAAAACAAAAGAAGAGGAAGAGAAGGTTACACAGTAATCAAGATCCTGTATCAAACGACTCACAGAGAGTAAGTTGAAAGGAGAGCCCGGAACATGAAGAACCGTGGAGAGCGTTAGAGTGGGAGTGAGGTGCAGATCAGCAGCACCCGCAACCGGAGTAGTAGCGCCATTTGCAACAACAATAGACGGAGGGTGAGACGTCTGTAGATACTGAGGTGGTTTCTGGGAGGTGATATGATGCGTCGCTCCAGAATCTACGATCCAATGAGAACAGTGAGATAGGCAGGTTATACCTTCAGTAGAGAAAGAAGCAACTGAGCCAGGAGAACGGCCAAGACTGCCTTGAAGCTGTTGGAACTGGGAGCGTAGGTCATCAAATTCCTGTCGAGTAGGACCAGGCTGATCGGCTGGTGAAGGCGCAACAGGAGGTGCCGAAGTAGCAGCAAGATGAGGAGGGAGACCATGCTTACGGTAGCAGGTTGTTTCACGATGACCGTCACGGCCACAGTAAGTAAACTTTAAAGGAGGTCGGCCACCACGTCCTCGTCCCCGAGACGGAGGACGACCACCGCGAGCAGAGGAACCAGGAGTAGGTGTTGGAAGGAGCGGCTGTTGAAGAAGAGCCGGAGAAAAATTTGGTGGGGCCTCAGAGGGAGGTGTAACCTTGATAAGCATGGAGCAGACAGCATACAGAGACGGTGTGGTAGTAGAGGAGAGTATCTGAGCGCGAACGCTATGTAGATGAGGAGGTATGCTAGAGAGTAGCATAGCAATGGTCACTGCCTCTTTCTGGGATCGCTGGATAGCTAGATCCGGAGTGGGAGGCTGATGTTGAAGCCAAGCCTCATGAAGAGTCTTTGCCTTGGCGACATGAGAGAGCATGTCATCGAGCGCGTCAGGCTTAAGGTTCTGAAGGTCAGATATGATGTCATACAGATGTTGGAGGCTGTTCTGCCCAGAGTAGAAGGCATGAAGTTCATCCCACATGGCTTTGGCAGTGTCATGATACATAGCCATCCTATACGGCTCCGAGTCCATGGAGTTGAGAAGCCACGTTTGGACACGACCATCATCCTTAAGCCAGTCAGCAGTAGGCTCAGTAGGAACCTGGGTTAAGTGATGAAGGAGCTCTTTGGTCTGTAAGACTCGGCGCACCGAGTGCACCCATTCCACAAAGTTACGCTTCCCGGTAAGTGAGATAGTGGTAATTCGAAGTTCATCACGAACATCGGAGATCGGAGCAGCAGTCGGAGCGGACGATGGAATGGTAGTGGAGGAGGAATCGTCGAGGGCCATTGGAAGGGAGACCAATGGAAGAGAAGCCGGCTAGAGACAAGGAGCAACGGCAAGAGAAGGGCCCGCAGCGGCAATGTCAGGGAGACCGGCTGCGGCAGGGGCAGGGCAGCGGTCTGGAGGGGCAGGGCAGCAGTCTGGAGGGGCTGGCGGGCAGGGATCAGAGCAGCTGCCAGAGCAAAGCAGGGGCGAGCGAGTAGCGACAAGAGCGGTCTCGGCAGGTCGCAGAAGGCCCGGGGAGGTCGCTCGAGTAAGAGCGGTCTCAGTCAGGCGAACGGCGAGCTAGCAGAGAGCGCTGGCTGGCGGGTTGGCACGGAAGCTCGGGGAGATCGCTGGCTGGCAGGTCGCACGAGATCGCTGACTGGCGAACGACGAGCTAGCAGAAGAGGAGACCGCACGGCAGCAAAGGCGACCACGCTAGGGATAGTCGCAGCGAGCAGGAGCGGAGATCGCACGACTTGAGATCGTACGAGGCTTTGCGGAGCAGAGGAGACCGCTCGAGCTGCTGCGGGCAGAGCAGAGAATCGGAAAGGGGGAAGAGAAGGGTCCCACGCGCCAAAGGATGCAGGCTATAAAGTCCAAGAAGAGGAGAGGGAAGCTTGGGGGGGGGGGGGGGGGCAATGCTGGAAGCAGCGGAGTTCGCAGCAGGGGGAGCGGTCTCAGAAAAGGAAACCGCAAGATTGCAGCAGGGGGGAGAGGGGCGGTCAGAAAATTGGAGACCACAAATTTTGGACCGAGTGCTCTGATACCATGTAGAGAAATGGTATAAACCTTGTAGTATATTCACTTAAAAATAAATACAAGTATGAGTACAAATATATAGGAAGAGAGAGGAGGAAGAAATCATATACAAGAGATGCGAGACTAAAAGAAGGAGAATAAATGGGTCTAATATATGGGCCTTAACATTGTTTTTCCTATATTCTCTAACAGTTATCATAGCTTTATACTCGTCACCTGCTAAGCTAACACTTGTGTAAAAATGTACTTAGTGCTAATAAAACATTTCAGATATTTTTATTCCATTTTTCTTCAGGGTTGCCGTTCTTCTTAATTTTGTTTTTGACAAAAATCAAAAGAGGTAGTAGAAGATACGTAATGGAGATTGGCAAACCATAAATTAAATTAATAAACAAAATCTACAACGGGTATGAGAAGCGATGACAAAATCGATGTACAGGGCTGGCATCACTTGCCGTCGCAATGGTAAATGTCGTCGAAAATGGCAGAGTAGGCGGTATGATCGAGAGAGAGGGAACATACTATGATCGTAGAAGGTCCACTGAGTTGGGTGTCGGGGAAGAATGGCAGTGGCTCCTGGATATGACGACGGCGAGGGAGGCGAACTGCGAGACGGAGAAAGATCCGAGTATCGGGAGCGCGATGATGAATATGCAAAGGAGCGAAGCGAAGGTCTGAGCGGAAGTGGGATTTTTTGGCTGCGGGGAGGAGGGTGCTCTAGGGCGAGTGCCGAAATCGGGGATCGGGATGAGAATCGAAGGGGGACTCGCTTTTTTACGGGGAGTTGAGAATCGGGTTTTTTTAATCAACGACGCTTGTATTTTGAAGCCATATATCCGACGGTCATTATTTTTTGATGTATTTTTGATCTCATGCTATTCGCAGACCACCATACTTCTTTTTAATATAGTATATATATATACGAGTGACAGGCACGGGCCTCCGGCCCTATCCCAGACGACATTTGTCGAGGTGGCGATATTTGTCTTGGGGGCGACATTTGTCGTGGGGGTGATATTTGTCATGGGGTGCGACATTTGTCGTAGGAGCGATATTTGTCGTGGGAGAGACATTTGAAGTTGAGAGCTAAATTTGCTGTGGGGGCGACATTTGTCGTGGGGGCGACATTTATCGTGGGGGGGGGGGGGGGGGGGCGACATTTTTCGTGGGAAGGCATTTGTCGTGGAAGGCGTCATTTGTCGTTGGGGCGGCATTTGTCGTGGAGGGCGACGTTTGTCGTTGGGGCGACATTTGTGGGGTGGGGTGGGGTGAGGCGACATTTGTCGTAGGGGCGACATTTGTTGTGGGGGCGACATTTGTCGTGCAAGACGACATTTGTCGTGGGATCGGACGACCCTGATTTTATTAAAACGGTCGAATTAATCATTTGGAGCCCACAGCGGATCCGTGTTATATATATATATATCTTTACCATATATAAAGAAATATCAAACTCATGAATTTTAAAGCCGTTGAAATGATTACGGCCGTTGAATCTGGCAAGATATTTCATCAGCCGTCGGATCAAATCACTCCCTCTCTCTCCATTTTTTCATAGGTCTCCTAAACCTACTAGGGGGTGACATAAAACTATGAAAGTGTAGAGTACCCTACAACATAAAATTATAATTTTGCCCCTAAATTTATTGAAAAATAAGCGTCATATGACCCGTTTTTAATCTCACAAAATTTGTCAATGGTGAGAATCGAGCTCAAGTTTCCACTATATCAAACAAAGATGGCAACCATCACACCATATGATTTTTGTTGAACAAAATTGAATTAAGTTTTATATATACTGATATAAATATGAATTGCCCCCGCAGAAAGTCGTCACCCCTGCCGAATATCGCCCCCACTGAATGTCGCCGCCCCTGCCGAATGTCGCCACCCCTGTCGAATGTCGCCGCCCCTGCCGAATGTCGCCCCGCCAAATGTCGCCGCCCCTGCCGAATATTGCCGCTCGCACGGGGAGCCCCATGCCCTGTCACTCGTGTGTGTGTGTGTAATGAAAGGAGCATTTTTGTAAACTGGGAAAACTTGGGGGGGGGGAGGTAAATGTAATTTGGAAAGATCGTGCAAACGGTAAATATGCAAACTAACATGGGAGGTCCCAATCACTAACCCTTCATTTATATATCATCAAATGTGCAACATGAAACATGTTATTTCAAATATTTGTCGAAATCCAACCATTCCAATATTACAACATAATGTCCTTATCTATGACATAAGTCAAAACAACTAGTTACCCTTCTCACATTTTATTGTAGTTCTCTAATATGCTTTAAACTCTGGGCTTAACTCCTAACACTTATTAATTAATCATGTTCATCGGTACGTAAAGTCGTGTAAGATTGATATTCAAACAAATATCATAACCTATAAACTCCGGGTTTATGATTTATGGTTTATGATTTTAAGGTTTAGTGTTTAGGCTTTTAGGGTTTAGGCTTTTACGGTTTAGGGTTTATCCCACGAAGACACAATATTTCAACAAGGCACAAGATTAATGACACATTTATTTGATAACGATACCGGGAGGTAGGTTGTTGAAGCCAGGCCTCGACCCACCTACCTCCTTTGTAAGAGGGTCCTAGAAACACATCTTACACCCATCCGTGTTGCACTTTTGTTCAATGGGGGCACCAAGCCACGGTTTCGAACCGTCTACCAGCCGTCCCCGCATCCAAACTGCAGTCCACACGCACTAATTACTAGCTCCCCGCTCGTCTCCTCTTGACCCACCATTGAGCGGTAGGTTGTTTAAGGTTCTCCCGGGATCAAACACCCGACCTCTTTTATAAGAGGAGACTAACACCACCTCTTATACCCATCTCCACTGCAGCGGGGATGGGTATAAGAGGTGGTGTTAGTCCCCTCTTCGATCAAACTACCTATTCAACTTCTCGTTATAAAATTACGAGCTGTCATATGCCTAGTATTTTAATGTTAAATTTTTTAAAATTAAAATTCCCCGATGCTATTTTAGGACCAACTAGGGGACTCCCACATAAAACATGTTTTTTTTTTATAAAAATATGTTTTTTGTATTTTAATCTATCTATAGAGAATATAATTTAGGTGATAAACTTGAGTTTTTTTTTACTTGTGAGAGCTACTGAAGAACTAGCTAACGAGGGGACTCTAACATGGCGGCGACGGTGTTGATAAATCGAAGATGTCAGCGACCGCGGTGTGTACACTGGGGCTATCATGAGCGCATACCCGATCCCGATTTTTGGCACGAAGCGGCCGCACATCAGGAAGGCATAGTTGGCGGCGGATCCCAACTATAAGGCGCCGAACGAAGAAGATGCCAGTGGCTAGGACTATGGTGTTACTACCTCCCCCAATCCATTTTTGTAGTTAGCCTTTTAAAATAAATAATAGTTTTATAATATAAATAAAATAAATTTAAGTTAAAAAATTAGGTTAGATGCCATGTAGGCATCCACGTAGGCACCACATAAGCACTTTTCATTATTAGGGATTACATTTAATACCTTTTGGTGATTGTAAACTGATTTCAATAATTCAATCATTAGATTTCAAGAAAAGAAATTATATAAACACGCATAAAATTTACTCGCAGCCAAACTATATAAACACGCTATTGACACCGACACGCGATACGCGATACGACACGCGACTCGTCAATTCTCAAAAAACATAATTTTTTGACACGCTGGGACATGTATATTAAATATTTATTTTTTATAATTATGAAGGAGTACATACTCCAGTTCCTCTCGACACATGATGAAGAAGATGGTTGTGCAAGAAGCTTTATGACTAAACTTTGTAGCATAAATGCACTTGCACCATGAATAACCCACCAAGCCTTAGGATCCATCGAAAGTCGATTGTGAACTGAATTAAATTATCTAAATTCTCAATTTATATAAGCAAAATTTGCATACTCTAAATTCACCTTGGTGCGATCCTCAATGTTAGGAAAGTACTTCCTAAAATATTTTTTGGTTTCTTGAATGATTTTGCTTTCCTTGTATGGAGAAATTCTAGAAAAATCTTTATTGAGTCATTGTTCACTATAGTACCTAAATTTTAAAAATAAAACATCACACATAGTGGCCTTTATAGTGTTCTGAAATGTCGGAGAGTGTCGGAGAGTCCGATGCGTGTTGAACATAGCCAACATATGCAGCATCCTCGCTTGCATCTGCTTCGGCGCCCAGGTGTCGGAGGATACGGTGAGGGAGATAGATGACAACCCCGAAACTCCCTGACTCTCTCCCGGAGTTAACTACCCAACTTTCTCCCGGCGCACACAGGCCCCCGAAGAGGCGAAATCGCGTGGGAGAGAAGGGGGTGAGCTGGGTGCGCTTAATGATGATGCGGGATACGATTTTATTATTTTTTGAGATTTTTTTGGGTCCGATGATAGCGAATTTTGGAGTGCTTTTAACATTGCTCTTTCAAGAAAGTTTCGGGGATCTCTCTTATAATTATGCCATTTTAATAAGCATGTTCATTTAATGCTTATCGGAGGTTTTATGTATTTACTATTTACGATGTTAGCTCTTAAAATTAATTAATAATTAATTAATTATTAATTAATACTGATGTTTAGAAGCAAGCGTGCATTTAAATTTTGCCAGGGCCGCTTTGTTGTAATTATTTGTATAATTAAGGGTAATTATATAACCCCGCTAGCTGCCATCAGATTTCTCGTGCAATAAAATTGCTCGTATTTTCAAATTAGTAGTTAAGAACGGCGAAATTTCTTGGGTCTGGCTCCGGGTTTCCGGAAGAATTTTTAGTCGGGACTCGGACCAAAAGCATGGTCCGGCATTTATTTTCGTCCGGCATTCGGACGAAAAGAATGGTCCGGGAAGCCAATCAAAAAAGCAGAAATAGTAGGGCAAGGTTCAAAGATTTATTGTGCACCACGGGCCCCACAATACATGGCAGCTTTTGAATTTCGGCAAAAAAATTTAGGTACACGCGGGTACCGTGCAAATAGGGTATTTTTTATGCTTAAATTATATTTTTCGATAACAAAAAATTAATTGTAACAAAACTAAATTATGGAATATAAATTATGATATTTTTACAATCAATTTAAGTAATTTCGGATGGTAAATTCTCTCGTCCGAGTCTCCCTAGGCATGAGCACAAAAAACCGTAAAGAAAAATCACACCAAATTGTAAACCGCACCGAGTAGTGTAGGTGCGGTGCGGTTTTGAAATTTTATAAACCGCATGCGGTGCGGTTTTCAAATCTTAAAAACCGCAAACACCGCACCGCACCGATTATTTAGGTACTTTTAATTTTTATAATTTGGTGACATCACATTTTAATATATTAAATAAAATATTCACATTTTATTTGTGCACAACCCTCATATCACTTATTCACCTATTTACATTTATATCAGATTCATATCACCTATTATTATATTTACATTTTCTTATATATCCCTCATATCACCTATGCACTAACACCGCACCTATTTACATTAATATCACTGATTCACCTAGTCACGAATCACGAGCGCTGAAAAGGTCCAAAAGCTATCGGCCGAAGGCGGTTTGAAAAATCTGCACCAAGTCGAAACCGCACCAAACCGCAATCAGGGGAATCAAAGCGTGAAGCAAGACCTGGAGCAATCCGGTCCCACACCTGATGTCAACAAAGAATATCAAATAATATATGGTGTCAAAAAACCGCACCGCAAAAACCGCACCAAATCGAAACTGCACCGCGTAATTTCGGTGCGATGTGGTTTTGCTCGGGCCAAAACCGCGCCCTTGCGTTGTGGTTGCAGTTTGGGCCAAACCGCACCAAATCGCACCGCACACACCCCTAAGTCTCCCTCAAAAAAATTTTATCCCAACAAAAAAAAATGTTTCTTTGCAAATAAATAATAAAATATTAATTATGATTTTTTATGGTGATCCAATTTTTCAATAAAAATTTATTTTTAAAAAAAAATTTCGAACGGATATCGCGTCCTTTAAAATCCGGTCGGATATCATTTTTTTTTTGCTTTTTTTTAATCAAGAATTTCGCTGGCGGTCTGATAATTGATAACACGACCAGATTTGACGCGGACTGAAAAATCTCTCCTGCTGACCCACTGTATAGTGAATTTTGTCATATCACAAATTACAGGTTCGCCCACGCACGAACGAACTCTTTTTATCATATATAAGTTGTTAGGATCGTGACACCTCACACGCGCATGGATCGTCCGGATCGCGCCATGTCATCGATCCGTGGGAGGGGTTTGTTACTTGTGAGGATTAATCTTTGATTAGGAAATCTCTTATTGGGTTAATCCTATTTAGGATTCTTCATTATGAGGAGGATTATTTTCTTCCTATTCCGGCTAAACCCATTTTTAGCAATTTTCCTAAATCTGCAGATTATCTCCTATTTACGGGAGATTTTATTTGGCTCCTATTTATAGGACCAGTCCCCCCAGCCATCCTTAACGCCAAGCAAATTCCGCAGGAGGGAGGAGGCAGTTGAGAGAGGTGAGCGGCAGCAGCGGCGCCAGTAGCTCGGCGGCAAGGAGGAGGCGGCTCTGTCCAGTGGCGACAGGCGGCCTCAGGCCAAGGGAGCTTTTCGGGCTGTTTCAGGTGGAAGCAGCGGGCGGCGGCAGCGGTGGCTCCAGGAGTTCTTCAACAGCGGTGAAGGCCCTCAGTGTGATCCAGGCCGGCGACAGCCGCGGAACTTGGTTCCGGTGAGAGTGGCTGCAGCAGGGCGGTGGTCCAGGCGTGCGGAAGCAGCGGCGGCGGGTCTTGGGCCCGGTGGCAGTGCGAGACATCGCTCGGCGATATCAGTATCGCTCGCGATTGCTACCAGTGCAGTTTGGGGGCAGATTCTACTGGGCGCACCACGTTATATCTTTTGTCTCACTATTGTATCTTGTAACTCTCATATTTATAGTGGATCTTTCGGCGCGCTCTCCCCGTGGAGTAGGAGTCTCATACTCCGAACCACGTAATCTTTTGTGTCGTCTGTGTATGCTAGAATCTCGTTCTGCATTTTATTTTTGCAAGATATTGGTTCTTGCTCATTCGTGAAATTCCGTTGCGCTACCGCGGCTTAACTCGATCCGATTTCACAACAATTGGTATCAGAGGGAGGTTCCGCGGGGGTGATCGTCTGGACGTTCCGGTTCTCTGATTTGGGTCAACGGTGGGTGACGACATTGGTCCGCTCCCTATCTTCCCAGATCGGTTCCGCGAATATCATCTTGATCGCCCAGTAGCTCTGCGAGCAAGACAATGTCGGCAAAATTCGAGATTTCTAGGTACGACGGCAAGATTGATTTTGGCCTTTGGCAGAAGCGCATAAATGCCGTTCTCGTCCATCAAGGTCTTCATAAGGCTCTCCTCGGCAAGGAGAAGTCCGGGAAGAAGGACCGGCGGAGGAGCAGGGCAGGCTTCGTGGCGAGGGCGTGTGCGCAGAGAAAGGACCTTGGCGGAGGTAAAGTCTTCGCATCCGTGGGCGGAGAGTCATCTCAGGAGAGCCCAGGCGCCGTAAAGGGAGCCATCCGGCCCAAGGGTCCCTCCAGGGAACTCATGATCACTCAGGAGAAGGTGGAGTCGCACAGTGAGAGGTTGAGTGCGAGTCGTCTTGCAAAAGACTCGGTCTATTGGGCAAGGGCGAAGCTCGTCGGGGTGCGCCACTGGGAGTTGAGGGAGTTCGGTAGAGGTAGAGGCAGGAAGTTGCGGGAGATATCCTGGAGGGATATTAGTACGGACTTGCGAGGAAGTCTAGTGACTGGAGTCAAGTTCAAGAGCGGTCTTGACTTGACTCATTCTGATGCGCGTTGATCGCGGTCAGGCCCCAGGGAGAGGGGGCTCGTAGTCGTCGGTAGTGGAGATTTAAGCTGAAGGTGGAGTTAAGTTTGCGTGAGGCGTCAAGGTGGAGATTGTTAGGATCGTGACACCTCACACGCACGGATCGTCCGGATCGCGCCATGTCATCGATCCGTGGGAGGGGTTTGTTACTTGTGAGGATTAATCTTTGATTAGGAAATCTCTTATTGGGTTAATCCTATTTAGGATTCTTTATTATGAGGAGGATTATTTTCTTCCTATTCCGGCTAAACCCATTTTTAGCATTTTTCCTAAATCTGCAGATTATCTCCTATTTACGGGAGATTTTATTTGGCTCCTATTTATAGGACCAGTCCCTCCAGCCATCCTTAACGCCAAGCAAATTCCGCAAGAGGGAGGAGGCAGTTGAGAGAGGTGAGCGGCAGTAGCGGCGCCAGTAGCTCGGCGGCAAGGAGGTGGCGGCTCTGTCCAGCGGCGACAGGCGGCCTCAGGCCAAGGGAGCTTTTCGGGCTGTTTCAGGTGGAAGCAGCGGGCGGCGGCAGCGGTGGCTCCAGGAGTTCTTCAACAGCGGCGGAGGCCCTCAGTGTGATCCAGGCCGGCGACAGCCGCGGAACTTGGTTCCGGTGAGAGCGGCGGCAGCAGGGCGGTGGTCCAGGCGTGCGGAAGCAGCGGCGACGGGTCTTGGGCCCGGTGGCAGTGCGAGACATCGCTCGGCGATATCGATATCGCTCGCGATTGTCACCAGTGCAGTTTGGGGGCAGATTCTACTGGGCGCACCACGTTATATCTTTTGTCTCACTATTGTATCTTGTAACTCTCATATTTATAGTGGATCTTTCGGCGCGCTCTCCCCGTGGAGTAGGAGTCCCATACTCTGAACCACGTAATCTTTTGTGTCGTCTGTATATGCTAGAATCTCGTTCCGCATTTTATTTTTGCACGATACTGGTTCTTGCTCATTCGTGAAATTCCGTTGCGCTACCGCGGCTTAACTCGATCCGATTTCACAACAATAAGTGTCTTAGAAAATTGTAATAATTTTTTTGGAAATGTAAATATATAAAAAAAACAATTCGGTCTAATATTTTTTTTTATAATAATATAAAAAATGTAAATATTAAATTAATGTGTAATTCAGTCTTAATCATACATGTACAACCCTGTATTCGCCGAGTGGGCCCCTGAGGCCCAAGATATTTTTAGGCCCAATATTTTCAAATGACGCGACCCCGAGAGGAGGAGGGGTGAGCATTTGGAGGGAGTCGAGTCTGAGGGGCGCATCCCAGGACTGTTCCCTTGTGAGGGCGAGCCGGGGAGGGCCGGGAGGCCTCCGACTCGCCCAGAGCCTTGTGAGGGCGAGCCGGGGAGGGCCGGGAGGCCTCCGGCTCGCCCAGACCCTTGTGGGGGCGAGCTGGGAGGGCCGGGAGGCCTCCGGCTCGCCCACACCCTTGTGGGGGCGAGCCGGGAGGGCCGGGAGGCCTCCAGCTCGCCCACACCCTTGTGGGGGCGAGCCGGGAGGGCCGGGAGGCATCCGGCTCGCCCACACCCTTGTGGGGGCGAGACGGGAGGGCCGGGAGGCCTCCGGCTCGCCCACACCCTTGTGGGGGCGAGCCGGGAGGGCTGGGAGGCCTCCGGCTCGCCCACACCCTTGTGGGGGCGAGCTGAGAGGGCCGGGAGGCCTCCGGCTCGCCCACACCCTTGTGGGGGCGAGCTGGGAGAGCCGGGGGCCTCCGGCTCGCCCACACCCTTGTGGGGGCGAGCTGGGAGGGTCGGGAGGCCTCCGGCTCGCCCACACTCTTGTGGGGTCGAGCCGGGAGGGCCGGGAGGCCTCCGGCTCGCCCAGACCCTTGTGGGGGCGAGCCGGGAGGGCCGAGAGGCCTCCGGCTCGCCCACACCCTTGTGGGGGCGAGCCGGGAGGGCCGGGAGGCCTCCGGCTCGCCCAGAACCTTGTCGGGTAGGCGGTCTGCGTTTAGCGCCCAAGAGTAGCGGGATTTGGCTATTCGCAGTCCAGTTTTGGTTATTCGCAGTCCAAGAGCAGCGAGATTTGACTATCTGCAGCCCAGTTCAAGGGTATTTTGGTAATCTGGCAGACCAGTTTTCGGCTATTTGCAGCCCAACTTCAGAAATCCTATAAATAGGACCAAGGGGGCACCATTTGGAAGGATCTCATTCTAGGCTAGCTCTCTCCCTCTCTCTCTCCCTCCCCAAGTCTCTCTAGGGGGGTGAGGAGAGCCTCCAGTGGTGCCCAAGCTTAGTAGTGGCTTGGGAGGGGAAGTTCCTGAGGGGCTTCCGGGTATGTGGCGGGACCTCCCCACTAAGCCCTTGGTCCAGTCCCTAGTTCCAACACCTTCAACCTAGAGCTCTATCTTGGGAGGAGTAAGGATTGGTCGCCCCTCGGCTAGCTGAGGGCCCCGAACTCCACAGAGACTAAGTCTTGTTCGCAAGTCTCAGTTTCAACACATGGTGCGGTGAGCGTGGAGTGTGACCGATTCACGAAACTCTCGAGATGAGCTCCATGGACGGAGGTGGAGGAAGTTCTGACCCAGGTCATTCGCAGCCCCCGGTGGCTGGAGTGACGTTGGAGATGTTTGAAAGCTTCAAGCGAGAGGTCATGCAGACCTTGCAGATCGCCTTCGCCACAACGGCTGTAGGCAGAAGAGGAGATGGTTCGGAGGTCCCGCCCCAGCAGGTGGAGGAGGGAACTCTCGGCCAGCAGTTCAGAAAGGAGATACCGGTGAGGGGGGAGTGGGGAGGTGCCATACCCCCACTCGCCCACCCTCAAGGGGGCGAGCTCAGGAGGGGGGCGCCCTCCCAGCTCGCCCCAGCCCCTCAAAGGGGCGAGCTCAGGAGGGGGCGCCCTCCCAGCTCGCCCCAGCCCCTCAAGGGGGCGAGCTCAGGAGGGCGACGCCCTCCCAGCTCGCCCCAGCCCCTCAAGGGGGCGAGCTCAGGAGGGGGCGCCCTCCCAGCTCACCCCAGCCCCTCAAGGGGGCGAGCACAGGAGGAAGGCACCGTCCCAGCTCGCCCCGTCTCTTCCAGCCCAGTCCCAAAAGGGGGCGAGCGGGGAGGCATCCGGCCCCCACTCGCTCCACCCCAAAAGAAACCAAGTGAATGTTGATGGTCGAGACCACCTCGGGTGGAGGCTATCCAATAGCCCGGCGAGCGCAGAGGTCAACAATTCGACTCCGCGAGAGCAAGGAAGTAAGGACTTCAAAAGAAAAAGATCCAACCGCCCGAGGTGGAGGCCGGGACCAAACACACCCCCTCCACCACCTCAGCAAACCATGGAGATTGGTGGGGGTAGACGGAGGAGAATCAGAAAAGCAGGAAGAAGAGGGAAAGGAAGGGGTAGGGTGGAGTCGCCCTACTGCGACTTCCACCAGGAGGGTCACGCGACGTTCACTTACCCTGAGTTCTCAGAGATGAAGGATGCGAGGGGTCCAGGGCAACAGCAACAACTACCAGAAGAAGTTGAGGAAGACCAAGACTGGGAGTGGGAGGCTCAGTTCGGCTTCCATACTTAAGTTTCATTTTCTAGCCTTAAGTTCGTGTAATGCTATGTTCCGTTTCCATGTCTAGTTTTTCCAACATGTACTAGGATGGTTTAATATAATGAAAGTTTTTCAAAAATACTTAGCCCCGATGCTGGCCCGCTGACCAGGCTCCCACCTAGCTGGCAGGGCCGGGAACCGCTCGAGGGCGGGGAAGAGAATGCTTAGCCTCGATGCTGGCCCGCTGACCAGGCTCCCATCAAGCTGGCAGGTCCGAGGATCGCTCGGGGACAAGGAAGTCACAAGTATTTAGTCCTGATGCTGGCCCGCGGACCAGGCTCCCACCTAGCTGGCAGGGCCGGGAACCACTCGGGACAGGGAGGAAAAGGTCCACCACTAGTAGAGCTCGCTCCTAGAAGTGTGTCGACCCTATGTCCACCACTAGTAGAGCTCGCTCCTAGAAGTGTGTCGACCCTATGTCCACCACTAGTAGAGCTCGCTCCTAGAAGAGTGTCGACCCAATGTCCACCACTAGTAGAGCTCGCTCCTAGAAGAGTGTCGACCCTATGTCCACCACTAGTAGAGCTCGCTCCTAAAAGTGTGTCAACCCTATGTCCACCACTAGTAGAGCTCGCTCCTAGAAGTGTGTCGACCCTATGTCCACCACTAGTAGAGCTCGCTCCTAGAAGTGTGTCGACCCTATGTCCACCACTAGTAGAGCTCGCTCCTAGAAGTGTGTCGACCCTATATCCACCACTAGTAGAGCTCGCTCCTAGAAGTGTGTCGACCCTATGTCCACCACTAGTAGAGCTCGCTCCTAGAAGTGTGTCGACCCTATGTCCACCACTAGTAGAGCTCGCTCCTAGAAGTGTGTCGACCCTATGTCCACCACTAGTAGAGCTCGCTCCTAGAAGTGTGTCGACCCTATGTCCACCACTAGTAGAGCTCGCTCCTAGAAGTGTGTCGACCCTATGTCCACCACTAGTAGAGCTCGCTCCTAGAAGTGTGTCGACCCTATGTCCACCACTAGTAGAGCTCGCTCCTAGAAGTGTGTCGACCCTATGTCCACCACTAGTAGAGCTCGCTCCTAGAAGTGTGTCGACCCTATGTCCACCACTAGTAGAGCTCGCTCCTAGAAGTGTGTCGACCCTATGTCCACCACTAGTAGAGCTCGCTCCTAGAAGATTGTCGACCCTATGTCCACCACTAGTAGAGCTCGCTCCTAGAAGAGTGTCGACCCTATGTCCACCACTAGTAGAGCTCGCTCCTAGAAGTGTGTCGACCCTATGTCCACCACTAGTAGAGCTCGCTCCTAGAAGTGTGTCGACCCTATGTCCACCACTAGTAGAGCTCGCTCCTAGAAGTGTGTCGACCCTATGTCCACCACTAGTAGAGCTCGCTCCTAGAAGTGTGTCGACCCTATGTCCACCACTAGTAGAGCTCGCTCCTAGAAGTGTGTCGACCCTATGTCCACCACTAGTAGAGCTCGCTCCTAGAAGTGTGTCGACCCTATGTCCACCACTAGTAGAGCTCGCTCCTAGAAGTGTGTCGACCCTATGTCCACCACTAGTAGAGCTCGCTCCTAGAAGTGTGTCGACCCTATGTCCACCACTAGTAGAGCTCGCTCCTAGAAGTGTGTCGACCCTATGTCCACCACTAGTAGAGCTCGCTCCTAGAAGTGTGTCGACCCTATGCCCACCACTAGTAGAGCTCGCTCCTAGAAGTGTGTCGACCCTATGCCCACCACTAGTAGAGCTCGCTCCTAGAAGTGTGTCGACCCTATGTCCACCACTAGTAGAGCTCGCTCCTAGAAGTGTGTCGACCCTATGTCCACCACTAGTAGAGCTCGCTCCTAGAAGTGTGTCGACCCTATGTCCACCACTAGTAGAGCTCGCTCCTAGAAGTGTGTCGACCATATGTCCACCACTAGTAGAGCTCGCTCCTAGAAGTGTGTCGACCCTATGTCCACCACTAGTAGAGCTCGCTCCTAGAAGTGTGTCGACCCTATGTCCACCACTAGTAGAGCTCGCTCCTAGAAGTGTGTCGACCCTATGTCCACCACTAGTAGAGCTCGCTCCTAGAAGTGTGTCGACCCTATGTCCGCCACTAGTAGAGCTCGCTCCTAGAAGTGTGTCGACCCTATGTCCGCCACTAGTAGAGCTCGCTCCTAGAAGTGTGTCGACCCTATGTCCGCCACTAGTAGAGCTCGCTCCTAGAAGTGTGTCGACCATATGTCCACCACTAGTAGAGCTCGCTCCTAGAAGTGTGTCGACCCTATGTCCACCACTAGTAGAGCTCGCTCCTAGAAGTGTGTCGACCCTATGTCCACCACTAGTAGAGCTCGCTCCTAGAAGTGTGTCGACCCTATGTCCACCACTAGTAGAGCTCGCTCCTAGAAGTGTGTCGACCCTATGTCCACCACTAGTAGAGCTCGCTCCTAGAAATGTGTCGACCCTATGTCCACCACTAGTAGAGCTCGCTCCTAGAAGTATTTAGTCTCGACGCTGGCCCGCTGACCAGGCTCTCATCAAGCTGGCAGGTCCGAGGATCGCTCGGTGGCAGGAAAGTTTCAAGTATTTAGTCCCGATGTTGGCCCGCTGACCAGGCTCCCATCAAGCTGGCAGGTCCGAGGATCGCTCGGTGACAGGAAAGTTTCAAGTACTTAGTCCCGATGCTGGCCCGCTGGCCAGGCTCCCATCTAGCTGGCAGGGCCGGGAACCGTTCGGAGGCAAGAAGGAAAGTACTTAGCATCGATGCTGGCCCGCTGACCAGGCTCTCACCTAGCTGGCAGGGTCAGGAACCGCTCAGTGGCCGAAAATTCTCTTAAGTATTTTTCCCCCCGAGGTGGCTCCGTTAGCCGAGCTCTCACTAGCCGGCAGGGTAGGAAGGCCTCTCAGGGAGGCTAAGTGTTTTTCCCCCGAGGTGGCTCCACTAGCCCGACTCTCACTAGCCGGCAGGGTAGGAAGGCCTCTCGGGGAGGCTGTGTTTTTCCCCGAGGTGGCTCAGCTAGCCGGGCTCTCGCTAGCCGGCAAGGTTGGGGAACCTCTCGGGGATGCGTTGTGGCTTTTCCAAGATATCACCAATAACCGGATTCCCAGCGACACTCGTCGAATATGCAGGGTTGGACATTTCTTTCCGAGCGTGAGTCACGCTCGAAAAGAGCGGGGATTGTGTACAACCCTGTATTCGCCGAGTGGGCCCCCGAGGCCCAAGATATTTTTAGGCCCAATATTTTCAAAAGACGCGACCCCGGGAGGAGGAGGGGTGAGCATTTGGAGGGAGTCGAGTCTGAGGGGCGCATCCCAGGACTGTTCCCTTATGAGGGCGAGCCGGGGAGGGCCGGGAGGCCTCCGACTCGCCCAGAGCCTTGTGAGGGCGAGCCGGGGAGGGCCGGGAGGCCTCCGGCTCGCCCAGAGCCTTGTGGGGGCGAGCCGGGAGGGCCGGGAGGCCTCCGGCTCGCCCAGACCCTTGTGGGGGCGAGCTGGGAGGGCCGGGAGGCCTCCGGCTCTCCCACACCCTTGTGGGGGCGAGCCGGGAGGGCCGGGAGGCCTCCGGCTCGCCCACACCCTTGTGGGGGCGAGCGGGGAAGGACGGGAGGCCTCCGGCTCGCCCACACCCTTGTGGGGGCGAGCCGGGAGGGCCGGGAGGCCTCCGGCTCGCCCAGAGCCTTGTGGGGGCGAGCCGGGAGGCCTCCGGCTCGCCCACACCCTTGTGGGGGCGAGCCGGGAGGGCCGGGAGGCCTCCGACTCGCCCAGAGCCTTGTGGAGGCGAGCGGGGAGGGCCGGGAGGCCTCCGGCTCGCCCACACCCTTGTGGGGGCGAGCCGGGAGGGCCGGGAGGGCCGGGAGGCCTCCGGCTCGCCCAGACCCTTGTGGGGGCGAGCCGGGAGGGCCGGGAGGCCTCCGGCTCGCCCACACCCTTGTGGGGGCGAGCCGGGAGGGCCGGGAGGCCTCCGGCTGGCCCACACCCTTGTGGGGGCGAGCCGGGAGGGCCGGGAGGCCTCCGGCTCGCCCACACCCTTGTGGGGGCGAGCCGGGAGGTCCGGGAGGCCTCCGGCTCGCCCACACCCTTGTGGGGGCGAGCCGGGAGGGCCGGGAGGCCTCCGGCTCGCCCACACCCTTGTGGGGGCGAGCCGGGAGGGCCAGGAGGCCTCCGGCTCGCCCACACCCTTGTGGGGGCGAGCTGCGAGGGCCGGGAGGCCTCCGGCTCGCCCACACCCTTGTGGGGGCGAGCTGGGAGGGCCGGGGGGCCTCCGGCTCGCCCACACCCTTGTGCGCCCACACCCTTGTGGGGGCCTCCGGCTCGCCCACACCCTTGTGGGGGCGAGCTGCGAGGGCCGGGAGGCCTCCGGCTCGCCCACACTCTTGTGGGGGCGAGCCGGGAGGGCCGGGAGGCCTCCGGCTCGCCCAGACCCTTGTGGGGGCGAGCCAGGAGGGCCGGGAGGCCTCCGGCTCGCCCACACCCTTGTGGGGGCGAGCCGGGAGGGCCGGGAGGCCTCCGGCTCGCCCAAAACCTTGCCGGGTAGGCGGTCTGCGTTTAGCGCCCAAGAGTAGCGGGATTTGGCTATTCGCAGTCCAGTTTTGGTTATTCGCAGTCCAAGAGCAGCGGGATTTGACTATCTGCAGCCCAGTTCAAGGGTATTTTGGTAACCTGGCAGACCAGTTTTCGGCTATTTGCAGCCCAAGTTCAGAAATCCTATAAATAGGACCAATGGGGCACCATTTGGAAGGATCTCATTCTAGGCTAGCTCTCTCCCTCTCTCTCTCCCTCCCCAAGTCTTTCTAGGGGGGTGAGGAGAGCCTCCAGTGGTGCCCAAGCTTAGTAGTGGCTTGGGAGGGGAAGTTCCTGAGGGGCTTCCGGGTATGTGGCGGGACCTCCCCACTAAGCCCTTGGTCCAGTCCCTAGTTCCAACACCTTCAACCTAGAGCTCTCCCTTGGGAGGAGTAAGGATTGGTCGCCCCTCGGTTAGCTGAGGGCCCCGAACTCCACAGAGACTAAGTCTTGTTCGCAAGTCTCAGTTTCAACAATACCCATCAACCTAATGTTGTGACTTTCTAAAGAATGATATTTAGAAGATCTAAATCATGTTTACTCATATATTGTGATTTTTCAAATCACTTTATTTTATCAAGTTGATTAATAAATATATATATATCAAACTCATATTTTTGTAATTCTACCGATTTCTATGCACCCAAGGTATTTCAATTTTATTTTTAATAAAAGGGAGTTGGTAAACGCACCGCAGGTTTGGCTAGTCATACCGCATTTTCTTCTAATTTTTCGCGCCTTTTGGAAATAAGCCTTGTACATGCATTTTTAGGAAAAGTGTTCAACACGAAAGTTGTAGATTTCAACGAGATCTATAACTTTCGTGTTGAACACTTTCCTAAAAATGCATGTGCAAGGCGTATTTCTAAAAGGCGCGAAACTTGGGCGTATTTCCAAAGTACGTCTTGTACATGCATTTTTAGGAAATGTGTTCAACATGAAAGTTGTAGATCTAGTCGAAATCTACAACTTTTGTGTTGAAGCCTTTAACTCCCTTAATAAATGCCTAATAATTATAGGAATTGTTTATCTAAAAACAAGAACAAAAGGCATACACGGCTAATTTGTAGCAAAATGGGAAAGGAGTTCCCACAGCGTAGTAATATCTATAATAATATTTGTAGGCGATTGACATATGGACATTCAAATTGGCTATTCGAAGATCATATTTTAAGTTTTAAAAAGGGTGATGTTATTTGTACACCATAAATGGCTATTTGTAGCCCATGGATATTCGTTCCCCTCAAAATTATATTTGTACCCCAACTGGCTATTTATACCCCAATGTTTAAAATTTAAAAACAAAGATAGAATTATCCCTACAAAATATATTGTGACATAAGTACATCATTTTCAAAATATATTGTGACATAACACTAATTTCTTCAAAATTTAGTCACCATCCGTAAGCTTCTGCTCAAAATATGTTATCCCTGCAAAATAGTGGCTACAAATTTAAAAACTAATATAAAACAAACATAGAAGGATCCCTGCAAAATATATTATGACTTAAGTACATCATTTTCAGAATATATTGTGACATAACACTAGTTTCTTCAAAATTAGGCACCATCCGTAAGCTTCCGCTCCTCATACATTATCCCTGCAAAATAGTGGCTAGAAATGTGTTACATCTGTCTTACTTAATAAGTTGTGGTATATATGAAGAACCCAAATGATGAAATAGCGTCAATATATAGAATATGAACTCTGCAAAATAACAATAATATTAGATTAAGTCATTGCCAATGATTTAATATTTTAATGATAATATACAACATTTACATACCTTATGATCAAAAAAGTCGTGTGATATATGGAATTTCCCATTGTTCTGCCACTTGTTCATGATATCTTGTCCACACTGGAAATATCGGCGGTTGCGAGCATTCTTCCTTCATCCGCAATTCAATGAAGTGGTTGTTATTTATATATCCGATATAAACAACCCTTCTAATCTCTGGCGGAGCCGAATATAGTGGTAGAAATGTGAATGATTGTTGGCTTGAGAGATGAACTAGTTGTATGTTGTAGCATGATGCAACTAATAGCCCCATGTCAGGCATTGTCACCCACTTATCAAGTGGGGCCGGTACCTTCCAACAATCTAGAGATTTTAGTAATTCTAATTTCCTTGATGCCCCAAATATTTCAGTGTACAATAATGATCTATCATGTAGCTCACCCGCAAGATCATGTCGTACTTGCATCCAACTATCTCCCATATTTAGAGCAATACTTATTACCCTGTATCCGCAATGCCCATCTCCTAAAACATCAATGGAGTCAATGAGATGTGTACGCACATTTGGAGGCATTTGTTTGCGCACATTTTCAAGAAAACCACCCCTTCGAATTGGAAGTTTCTTTGTCGCCTTAATCAATTTGACCTTAACATGTTCCTCATTTAGGACATGCTCAAAATGAGAAGGGTCTCTTTTTGTGGATTTATAATCCTCCAAAAACTTCTTCAAACTTTCTTTCGGGCGATCTTTCAATTTTATGGGCATTTTAGGTTCATTTGTTTGACTTGCATCCGGATTGACTAGTTCACGCAATTTTCTTCTAATTTCCTTTCTCTGGAGATCACTAATACTGCTATATTTTTTTAGAATTCCTTCCACATCATTCTCTATATCAACACACTCATTTTGTTCTTCCTTCACTTTGAACTCAGGCTTGTCAAGTAATGTTAACTGTTTTCACTGTTTTGTGCACCATCCATAAAGGAATTGCGTTACTCTCTTTAATGTACGTAACAAGCTCATGTGCGCAAGGCAATCCAAGCGCATATCTGTTCTTATGTGTACATTGTCCATGCTCCACATACCCCGAATTTATTTTAACTTCTTCCTTTTTTATTATCTCTAATGCAGCAATAGAGACGTTACCAAGCAGCCCTGAGAAATATAATGTTTTGAAACTTGGAAAAACTTGCATTTTACTTTGCCCAAACATTCGTTTGATTTCCGTGTGTTGTAAATTTATCATGTTGTCAAAAGTTTTCCAAACTGTTGTAAGGTTTCCAACTGAAACTTCAAGAAATTTTTTGAGTTGACTATGCCCCCCTCTACACGGTTAGTAGATGTGTTTCCAAAGTGCAAGTATTTATCCACCCACGCTGCAATAAACCTCTCTTTGTAAGGTTATAACCATGTATTTGTAACATAAGCAATCACATCCGGGTACTTTGTAGCATAATCAATCACCATTTCATTCAATCGCATATTAAACTCATTTTCAGATATTGCATTCACAATATTTTGCCATACACTCAAAAAAACATCACATTCTTTTCCTTTAGTAAAATACTTTTTGTAGTGGGCAAAAATATTGCGATGTATATGTACTTGACATAACACACTTTTTGTTTTTGAGAAAACAACTTCAATTGCATTTATCAAAGCAATCTCTCGGTCCGTTATAACGACATTAGGCATCACATTCTCATCAAAAGTAAGCTTGAAACACTCAAGAGCCCATTTATAATTGGCTTCATTTTCACTTGACATAAAGGCAAAACAAGAGTAAAAAGATTGATTGGTAGATGTAACACCAACAATGGAAAGTAGTGGCAAACGATAACGGTTGGTCTTATAAGTGCAATCAATCATAAATGTAGTGGAGAACATATTACTTAGACGCACTGAAGTTGGATGTGCAAAAAACAAATTTTCCAAAAGCATAGTGCTCTCATTTACTTGGGTGAAACTAATATATTCGGAAGCACTAATGCACTTAAACAAATGTTGGATTGGACTTCCACCATCTAGTTGAGTTATGTATAACTTTGCTTTCTCATTGTAGATTGTTCTAAGTGATGTAGAATTCCCCGGATCTCTTTTCTTTAAAGCGGTTAAAATTTTGCGAGGCTTACAACCGACATTGAACATCTCTTCCACTATCTTGTTCTCATTCTCATCTAGTCTACCAGCATATGAATGTGCTTCAAGATGAACGAACTCATGGTTGTGCATACCATGTTTAACTATAATTTTCCACTCATTATTCGCATCTCTTTGTCCTTTCAAAGCAAACTTACACCCGCAACGTTTGAAACTTGATTTTCTTATATTTTTCTTAATGTACCCTTTCTCGTTTTGACTGTCAGGAGGTACCCCGGCTCTATCACAACCCAATGTTACCCTTGGTGATACTCTGGAGGTGATAGTATCTGCTCTCAGAATAATTATAACAAAACCCAAATTTTTTGCCATTTTTCGCGCTCATTCAATCAGCTCTTCTTTACTTTCAAATTTGGTATTAGTACAAAAGTGCATTCCAACATCAACAACGGTGTCTTTAGAGGACTCTTCATTACACAACAATAACATTTTTTCTGAACTCATACCTATCAAATGGAAGTACAATCACATAAACGAAGGTCACAACATTGAATATAAACAAGGAAAAAAGATATCTCAAAAACTCCTAGCAATGGAACTAATGCTATTTTACAAAATAATGATATTTAATATACAAACCTCATACTCTAATAGTTGTAAAAATCAGCCCCCAATTTTTGAGAGTTTTTGAAATCATCCCCAAATTTTCACATTTAAAATCAAGTCATGAACTACACAAACTTATAGAAAATCAAGTCATGAACTACACTATTTCATCCACAAACACAAACTTATAAAAAATCACTGTCTACTACACAGCTTCTTCTCCTAAGTCCTTAACAAGAACTTAACAAGTGCAGATTATGAACACAAACAAAAATAAATTCATTTCAGGTATATGGGTGGATATTTCACAAGAGAATCAAAGAAGGAAACAATGTCACCTTAGTGGAAGGGATCTTGCTGCAGGAGAAGGAAGAGTCGGGGTTCGCGTGAGCAGAGGAGTGGGAGAGGTCCTGTTCGGCCTATCCAGAGAAGAAGAAGAAGAAGAATATGAAGAGGAGGAGGAGATTCTGGGCTGGAGCAGGCGGTGGAGCGGTGGTGAAGCGGCGAACGGCGGAGCAGGCGGTGGAGCGGCGGCCGGTCGCGCGTCAGGTGAGGGGTTTCACGAATCGCGCGAGGGTTTCTTCGCTGCGGGCGGAAGGAGGAGGGGGTACAATTATAAACTTGTAGGGTTATAAAATATGAGGTTTTAAATGAAGTAAGGGTGTATGAATAGCCAAACATGGTGTACAAATAACACCACCCTTTAAAAATAGAAATCAGAAACACTACCTTTTCATAATCGCAACCCCCATTCTTTTTCCCGATACTAGAGCCTCTTCACGCATTCCGCCCAATTCGACGCTGGATTGCCCGCCCCTCGCCCGAGCACACAACCTCGCCAGAGGGGCTTCATCGGCTCTCCATTCCGCCTCCAACACTGGAGGTATCTCGCCGGTGAGACTTCCACGGATGCTATTGATGCACTAGGTCGTTTTTTCATCTTTATTTTTTTTGTTTTAGGGTTCATCTTCCCAACAAGGCATGAATGTATAGTTGAAATTTAGAAATCTGAATGATAATTAATTTTTTTTTTGTTTTGGGCTATGAATATCGATTTAGGGGCTGCGCATATCAAAGGGTTGCGAATAACCAAATTGAGTGTGCGTATATCAATCACCTATTTGTATAGCAATGCTACGACTGTGCAGATGTCACAGTGACCGCAGTGGCCTCCCCACGATAATTTTCGCGAGATATTTGAGGAAATTTGTTCACGGGGAGGACCCCGCTTTCACGACGATTGCGTGGGAAGGTCCGCACACGAATATGCCCTAAGACTCCACCGTGTACAATGTGTTTGCCAATAAGTTATAATTTTATCCCATTTATATTTTTCTGGAATTAACTTCACCTGTTTATTATTATTATTTTCTTTATATATATATATTTCTGTATTATTTATATATAATTAATATATTAAATTAGTCCCTCAAGCCTTGCTACTTTATGAAATCAGTCCCTTAACTTATATTTGCATGAAATCAGTCCCCAACTTTACAGAAATTCTGAAATCGGTCCTAGTTAGCGGAATGGACTAACGGAAAGTAATTTATTTCATGATCTATAAACCTAAAAATTAACAAAATAGCGTCATGTGATGATCAATTTTATAAATAGCGTCATATTATGAGAAAATTGTTAACCTTGTAGGATAAAATTTATTGTTGGGATGGAGATGCACTGAATGTATATGTTTAACTTCAGAATTATGTTCGATCTTAACCTTTTTAGTATATACGATCTCGTATATTTGTTTAGATAATAAAAAATTTCTTTCGGAATTGACCGGAAGAGCATTTTTAATTAACGATCCAAGTAGCATCGTTCTTTGCGGCGGAATGAAATGTTAATTTTACAAAAAATATGTAATTTGGAAGTGCCAATATGGAATATGGACATGCATTTGGAACATTAGTGACCGGTCTAACTACACCAAACCAAACAGTTGATTTAACTCGCTAAACTGTTTTATAAAAAAAGCTTTCTAATTCGACTAATTTGTTTTATAAAAAAAGCTTTCTAATTTGACTAATTATTCATTTAATATAATAACAAAATGATAATTGAAAGAGCTAGAAATTTGGCACAATCATTTATCTTAAACTGAATATGTAAAATTTATGAATGTGTTAATCATAAGAGCAGCAAATTCTTAAACTTCATTAAAATAAACTACTTTCCGTTAAACATATACATTCAGTGCAGCTCCATCACAACAAAAAAATTTATCCTACAAGGTTAACAATTTTCTCATAATATGACGCTATTTATTTTGTTAATTTTTAGGTCTATAGATCATGAAATAAATTACTTTCCGTTAGTCCATTCCGTTAACTAGGACCGATTTCAGAATTTCTGTAAAATTGGAGACTGATTTCATGCAAATATAAGTTGAGGGACTGATTTCATAAAGTAGCAAGACTTGAGGGACTAATTTAATAGTTTTGCCTATATTAAATTCATCGAATGACAATTATTAATCATTTAATCTGATATATAATATGACGAAGCAGACGAGCATCTTCATTTTAATAATCAATTAATAAATATGTGCGTGTTGACTTCCTCCGCCTTCGGCGATTATACATCTCCAGTTATCGCGGCTTTTCCACTTCCTCCGCCGCCGGCTCCGCTTCTTTCGCCGCCTTCTCCGGTAGAAGCACTTGTCCGATCGAACCTCCGATTTTTTCGGCGAGATTGTGGGAGGTGAGATTCCTTTTCTGAAGCCTCAAGGTTCCTTGCTATGTCCATTTTTTGCTTCTTTCACTTGATGTATCGTGCACTGAAGAGTTCTGTTTATGGGATTTTGATCTACCATTGACTACTTTTGGTAAAGTTTGATTCGATTTTGGATCGACTGTAGAGAAGTGAGTAGAACCGGAGACCGTAATCCATAAGGAGATCCTCATCTCCGATTCTTACGCCGCCTTCTCCTGTGTAATCCTCCTCTATTAACCACGAGGGAAAAGGTCTTTCAGTTTCTGTTTGATTTATTTGGATTAGTAGCTATTTCCCATCAAATCCGATGAGCTATAATCTCTTAAGCTCAAACCATTTTTATGAGCTGGTTGACTCTAACAAACCATTTTCTCTGTTGATACTTTCATAGTAGATTTCAAACAAGTAGTAGTTGAAGATGGCAGCCGGCAAATTTAACCCCTGGTTTATAAACATATAAATCATATAAGAGATATGAGACTAAGATGTCTAATTCTGAGGCATCTGCTAAAATTGTGGATTTCTGCTTGATCCATGGGTCAGAGGAACTCCTTCAGATTGGATGTGGATTTGTTTCTCTTAAATAAGCTTGTAGATTGCTGTTTTAATTTGATGTGTGAGTTTTAACAACATAAATTTTCTGTGTGTTATCTGTATTGCTAGGGAGATGTTTTGATTGTGTCGATTCAGTTGTGATTCCAGAATTTTGTTCTATGTTACGCGTTCGTAGGTGATAAGACGTAATCATCAAATGGTTAGACATCCTTGCATACTTCTCCGCTAGCCGCTTTCTAGTTTAGGGATTATCAACATAGTTTTGTCATCCCTAACATCTCTGAGTGACATGATTTTTTATTTCTCTTCCTGATTTTTATCATTTTCTTCAAGGAAATCCGGTTGAAGTAAAATGCCGCTTATGAATCTTGAGGGAAAATTTGAGTTCATGCTGCTTACCTTGACTCCATTAGCAATATTGTTAGAAGATGCTTGTGTGCTTTTATTGAATCTAACATTTTTTTTGTTTGAAGGTAAAGGTACTTCTCTTCCGAAGAATAACATTAAAATAAAGAACCCCATGTCTTGCTTCGCTTGCTGTGGGGAAGAAGAAGTTCATGTTGCACCCGTTAAAGGGGGGCCTTTTCCTGCAAGTCAAGCAACAGGTATTATTTTCTTTTCTTGTTAGCTCATGAAGTTTAAAAAAGAGAATTCGGAATACATCTGGTGCATATCTAAATTAAGGAAATCTCAATTATCAAGTCTAACATCTCGTTGTTGTAGTTCATAGAAATCTGAAAACTTTAACACTATGAACCTGCTAAGATTTGTAAAGTGAGCTAGCGCAGGTGCTAGCTCAGCTTCCAGGTGGGCTTCCCGGATCTATAAATAGGGGGTCATTCCCCCTGCAGGGAATAGAAGAGAGAAATAGAGGCTTGAGCGGTCTCATTTTGGCGGTCTCAATTAGAGCGAACTCGGGGTGAGTTCGCCAAGCGACCTAGAGCAGGTGTCTTGAGTGTGGGAGACCGCGAGCTAGCGCGGGCGCTAGGAGGTAGCGCATGCGGTAATGGAGAAGTGATCTGGCGGTCTGCAACCGGCGGTCTGCAACCGGCGGTCTGCAACCGGCGGTCTCGTCTGTGGAGTGTGCGAGCAGCGAGCTCGTGAGACCGCGAGCTAGCGCGGGCGTTAGCGATACCGCGGACGCTAGTGAAGAGGTGGAGAAGCGGACATTTGTTCGCTACCAGCTGTTCTTTCTTTGTATTCTGCTGTTGTAAATCAAGGTTTATGCAACTTGTATTCAGTCTCCTCTATTATAATTGTTGTAACTATTTGCCAAGTAATAAAGATGTGCTTCTTGTTCATTCTTGGTGTACTCGTCTCAGTGTTCCATAGATCTTGAAAACTTCACATGGTATCAGAGGGAGGTTGGAACAAGCACTGAGTAACAAGTACTGAGCAACCAAGATGGACGGAGGAGGAGGCTATGCGAGAGGTCTTGACATTGAGTTACTGACTCAAACAAACTTCAAGAAGTGGAAGTCATGTATGGAGAGCTATCTTCTTGGAGAGGACCTATGGGAGGTCGTCGGTGGAGATGAGCAAGGGGAAGTTGTAGCTGTTGATGGTAATGCTCAAGTGGTGAGAGCTTGGAGGAAGACAAATACCAAAGCAGAGTTCACTTTGAAGAGAGCTATTTCTCCTGACTTGTTCGACCACATCATGGGTTGCAAGTCAACATCCGAGATCTGGAGGGCCCTCGATGGGCTATGCAACAAGAAGAATGTAGCTCGACTACAGTTTCTGGAGAATGAGTTGGCGCAGTCCACTCAAGGAGAGTTGTCAATATCCACCTTCTTCTTGAAGGTGACGAATCTGTGTGCAGAGATTTCTATCTTGGATCTTGATGAGCCGATCTCTGAGGCGAAGCTGAAGAGTCACATACTCCGAGACCTGCGGAAGGAGTATGTTCCGTTTATCACCTCAGTGCAAGGATGGGCTACTCAGCCCTCCTTACTAGAGCTAGAGAATCTGTTGTCGTCATAGGAGAGCTTGGCGAAGCAGATGGATGAAGTATCTATCTCAGGGGGAGATAGCGAGGTGCTGTTCTCAGGAAAGAAGAAGTCCTGAGACAAGAAGAAGAAGAACTCCAGAGATGGACCCTCAACGTCCTCTCAATGAGATAAATGGAAGTTCCTCCCTGCTCGCAATGAGAGGGGGATACCTCTTTCTTATGCCTGTAAAAAGTACGGGCACATGTCAAAGTATTGCCGGTCCAATCTGAAGGCCGGTCACGTTGCTGAGAAGGAAGGAGGCTATTGGAGAGGTGGAGCAAGAGGTGGAGGTCACCAGGGTGTTGAGGGCGGAGACAACTGCTTCCTGGCTGAGATGATGACAACGCCTGTCGATGTCTTAACCTCCATCAGTTTTGAGAACGACTGGATTGTGGATTCCGGTTGCGGGCACCATCTCACTGGAGAGTCCAAGTTTGCCTCTCTGAAGGCATATGGAGGGACGGATGCGATCATCACTGCTGATGATACGGTGCATCCAGTTGAGCAAGAATGGATGATATCCTTTGGAAGTGAAGAGAAGTCTGTGACACTGAAGAGTGTGTATCATGTGCCGGGCATGAAGAAGAATCTGTTCTCGGTTGCAAACGCAGTGGATGCTGGATACCACGTGCTGTTTGGACCGAAGGAGGTGAAGTTTCTGAAGAACCTGTCTTCTGTTGATGCTGATATCACGCTCATCGGGAGAAGGGTAAAGAATTTATATGTTCTTTCTACAAATGCCTACGTTGATAAGCTGAAGACAAATGACAGCGCTGCGATCTGGCATGAGAGGCTAGGTCATGTGGGGATGGACAAGTTGAAGATGATGACTGCAAAAGGCCTGGTGAATGGTCTGCAAAATCTCTCTTCCTGCTGCGACGGTCATGCGTGCGAGGGCTGTCAATATGGAAAGTCACATCGACTTCCGTTTGACAAGTCTGAGACCAGGTGTAAGGCACCTCTGGAGTGCGTACATGCTGATGTGATGAGGCCGTGCGCCACCCTTACTTATGGAAGCAATAAGTATGCGTTGTTTCTGGTGTGGATGAATACACCCGCTACACATGAGTATATTTCAACTGAAGGAGAAGTCAGAAGTGTTTACAAAGTTCCAGGAGTGGAAGGAACTAGTGGAGGAGAGGCTGAACCTGAGGGTAAAGAAGCTCAGAAGTGATAATGTGGGGTACCTCTAACGATTTTGCTTCTTTCTGCAGAAAATTCGGCGAGAGCTCTCTTGTGCTCATACCCCTCAGCAAAATGGGGTCGCAGAGAGGAATATCCGCCATCTGGTGGAGACTTCCAGGAGTTGGCTACATGCTAAAGAGATTCCCAAGGCCTTGTGGGCGGAGGGAATGACGCGCGCAACTCACGTGATCAATCAGCTACCTCTGAGTCCTAACAGGATGATGTCTCCACACCAACTCATGTTCGGGGAGAAGCCAAATGTGGATCACATGAGAGTTTTTGGCTCTACCTGCTTCGTGCACGTTCCGGATGCTTAGAGAACCAAGCTGGAGCCGAAAGCACGGAAGTGTGACTGTATCGGCTATGATGAGCGGAAGAAGGGTTGGAAGTGCATGGATCCGCAGATCCACAAGTTCGTCGTCTCGCGCGACGTGGTGTTTGACGAACTGATCTCGTATCAGGGAGTCTCTTCTGTGGTGCTGCCGGAGAGTCAAGGTTCAAGCATAAGTGAAGAAAGAGTTACTGAGGACTCTACTGTGGAGTTGGAGCTATCTCCAAGTGCTCCATCACCATCCAACTCAGGAGGAGCTTCAAGTTCAAGAAGCAGGGGGAGCAGTGTTCCAAGAGATACTGGAAGAAGAGATGTAGAGGAGGAGTCTACCGGAGTAGTAGAGAGTGGCCAAGCCTTGAGGAGGTCGAAGCGGACCATCGTCCCGCCTGCTCGCTATAAGGAGGGAAACTTCGTATGTTTGGTCTCTTGCTTCTTTGTAGGACCACTAGACGAGAGGGAACCTGCCTGCTTTGAAGATGCTGTTGGCACCAAGGAGTGGGACGTGACCATGGATGAGGAGATGAAAGCGTTGGAGAAGAATGAGACATGGGACCTTGTTCCCATGGTGGAGGGCATCAAACCTGTCACCTGCAAGTGGGTGTACAAGGTTAAGAAGAAAGCTGACAGAGGAGTAGAGCGGTACAAGGCTAGGCTTGTCGCTCAAGGTTTTTCACAAACCTATGAAGAGGACTATGATGAGACGTTTAGTCCTGTGGCGAAGATGACGTCGGTGAGAACGGTCCTTTCTCTGGTAGCGTGCCATGGGTAGAAGCTATGACAACTTGATGTGAAGAATGCGTTATTGTATGGAGAGATTGACAAGGACATATTCATGGTGCAACCACCTGGATACGTGTCCAAGTCACAGCTACATCATGTGTGCAAGTTGAAGAAGGCCCACTACGGGTTGAAACAGGCACCGAGAGCCTGGTATGGGAAGATTGCGGAGTATCTGCAGTTTTGTGGTTATGATGCCTCAGACTCTAGCATGTTTGTGAAGAAGAGTGGAGATCTTCATGTGCTGGTGCTGCTGTATGTCGACGACATAATCGTGACTGGGAACAACGATGAGGAGGTCGCGGCGCTGAGACAGCAGTTATCCATCCGCTTTGAGATGAAGGATCTTGGTGAACTACACCATTTCCTTGGACTTCAAGTAGAGAAGAGAAGTGACTGGCTGTTCGTTTCTCAGAGGACTTATGCAAAGAAGATTGTCGAGAGATTCAGCATGAAGGAGGGGAAGAGCAGCTCCGTTCCACTGGAGGTTGGGCTGAAGCTTCAGAAGGAAGAAGGGAGGATTCTTCCTGATTCGAAGATCTTCCGGGCACTGATGGGGAGCCTTATCTACCTGACTATCACGAGGCCGGACATTGCCTTTGCTGTCGGCCGAGTAAGTCGGTATATGCAGGAGCCACAGAAGCCTCATCTGGAGGCAGCTAAAGGGATTCTGAAGTACGTGAAGGGGACCCTTGAGATGGAGTTGATCTATGAAGAGAAGGCTGACTTCAAACTGCACGGGTACACAGATGCAGACTACGGAGATGACGCTGATGATCGCAAGTCGACATCAGGTTACGTGTTTTTATGTGGAGCTGCTGCTATCTCGTGGTATAGCAAGAAGCAGGATTCTATTTCCCTTTCCACCACTGAAGCTGAGTACAAGGCGTCATGCTTAGCCGCCCAAGAGTGTCTGGCTGAGGAGGCTGGTGGAAGATGTGGACGAGAAGGTCAGTGGACCTACTGTTCTTCGCGGTGACAACGAGAGCGCCTTGAAACTGGTAACCAACCCAGTGTGTCACGCAAGAACAAAGCATATTCAGATCGAGCATCACTTCATCAGAGAGAAGGTGTTGGGTGACTTGATTGCGGTGGAGCATGTGCGGGGCGAAGACAACATTGCGGATATATTCACGAAGCCCCTTTCTGCAGGGCCGTTCAGGAAGCTTCGCTCACTGCTCGGAGTTGTTGACGGAGCTCACTTCAAGGGGGAGTGTTAAGATTTGTGAAGTGAGCTAGCGCAGGCGCTAGCGCTAGCGCCGACGCTAGCTCAGCTTCCAGGTGGGCTTCCCGGATCTATAAATAAGGGGTCATTCCCCCTGCAGGGATAAAAGAGAGAAATAGAGGCTTGAGCAGTCTCATTTTGGCGGTCTCAATTAGAGCGAACTCGGAGTGAGTTCGCCAAGCGACCTAGAGCAGGTGTCTTGAGTGTGGGAGACAGCGAGCTAGCGCGGGCGCTAGGAGGTAGCGCATGCGGTAGTGGAGAAGTGATCTGGCGGTCTGCAATCGGCGGTCTCATCTATGGAGTGTGCGAGCAGCGAGCTCGTGAGACCGCGAGCTAGCGCGGGCGCTAGCGATACCGCCAACGCTAGTGAAGAGGTGGAGAAGCGGACATCTGTTCACGACCAGTTGTTCTTTCTTTGTATTCGGCTATTGTAAATCAAGTTGTATGCAACTTGTATTCAGTCTTCTCTATTGTAATTGTTGTAATTATTTGCTAAGTAATAAAGAGGTGTTTTTTGTTCATTCTTGATGTGCTTGTCTTAGTGTTCCATAGATCTTGAAAACTTCATAGAACCTCTTGAAACAAACTCTCTTGCATTTTCACCTTCTAGCACAATTAGATTTCTAGTAATCCTGATTTTGAGAGAATAGGGGGAACAATCTACTATATAGTAAATTTCTCAAAATCAAGAGATCTGATTTGTAGTAGTCGAGGTTTTTTCTGGGAAAAAAATCCAAATCAATACAGTACTAAATTACTAGTAACCTATGCATTGAAATATCATGTTACCCTTGAAATCTCATAAAATTTCACTACAAACAGATAAACTTGTACTTTTTGTTTTCTATCTTTTTGCATTGAATTCCTTTATAGATGCATATACTGTGCACTTATCAAGCAGGCAATGATGCATCTTACCGCACATCTGATCACACGCCAAAGGGTGTTCAAAATGTGAAATTGCAACCTATTGAGGTCCCTGTTATTCCTGTAGAAGAAATAAAAGATATAACTGATAATTTTGGGAGCAATGCCTTGATTGGAGAGGGCTCTTATGGTAGAGTGTATTATGGTATCCTAAAGAATGGTAGGGCTGCAGCTTTAAAGAAATTAGATGCCAGTAAACAGCCAGACCAAGAGTTTCTTTCACAGGTGACTTCCTCAAATATCTGATGGATATTTTCTTATTTTTATTTATGGTTCCCTCACATAACGGTTCTTCAGGTATCAATGGTATCGAGATTAAAGAATGAAAATGTTGTTGAACTGCTTGGCTATTATATTGATGCCAGTCTCCGTGTCCTTGCATATGAGTTCGCAACAATGGGATCTCTTCATGATGTTCTTCATGGTAAGAATTATTATATGTTTACCATGCATCTTCTCTGTGATTAAAATTGCTATTATCTTATTATTTTCCTTCTCGAGGTTGAAGAAATACAGGCTAATGTTTATCTTGTGTTGAGAATAGTACGCCATTGGCAAACTAATATAATCTTGTGCACTTATTTTCATTCTTGAGGTTGTTGAGCCTACTCTCACACACATCACTCAATTAAAAAAATAGTTCACGTGTTATATATGAAAGACCCTACACATGCGAGTTTGTGTTGAGAACAATCCCATATTAGGAAAGCCTTGTGTACTTAATTTAGATATTGGCCCCTCCATATACAACAATTGATTTTATGTTGGCAGTTGGATGCTTAGGTTCTATTGTCCAACTCTAGGTTTGTTGTTGGGACTCGTGAGTTCATATTTGATCAGCAAAAAATGGCATACCAATTGCAAGGAACTCTCGTTATTGTAGGGTCTGTCGGGTTTAATGTAAGCTTTTTAGTCGTACATTTGCGAAGAGGTTGTTTCCATGATTCGAATCTGTGACCTCCAGAGTACTATAGATAATTTTACTATTGCTTCAAGCCCACTGCATCCTTAGCATGAACTTTCCTTTTGATGACTTCATCTATATCATCTAAGAAACCTTGATGATAAATCTATGGCATTGCTGAAAGAACATAAAGTTCCTTAAATACGATGTGAACATGTTGCACCAGCAATATGTTTTACAAAGTGAAAGAATCACAAGAAAGTTAGTTGAAGAAAATTGAAGATAATTTGAGTGCATTGGTTTATTACTCTAAGGAAGCTTCATATGTCAGCAGCTAATAGGTGAATATGATTACTTTTGACAATACTGTCAATCCTGATCTACATGGACTGTCAAGGAAAAGGTTCCTTTGTTATCAGATAACATATGCTTGTATGTACCCAGATAATAAGTTCTGCTGCTTATTTTATTTGTGGTTTTTCAAAATCTCAATTGAAGTTGAATACATATGCAGGGCGCAAAGGAGTCAAGGGAGCACAGCCAGGTCCAGTTCTGTCATGGGCTCAAAGAGTTAAAATTGCTGTAGGAGCAGCAAGAGGACTCGAATACCTACACGAGAAGGCACAACCTCATATTAATCATCGAGATATCAAGTCCAGCAATATACTGCTTTTTGACGAAGATGTTGCGAAGATTGCTGATTTCGATCTTTCAAATCAATCTCCCGATATGGCCGCTCGCCTACACTCGACCAGGGTACTCGGAACTTTTGGTTATCATGCCCCAGAGTAAGTTTAAACTGGATTCTTGCAGCAATTGTGTTGAAATACTTCCAGCTCTAACAAGGAACCGGGGGGTGCAGGTATGCCATGACAGGTCAGCTTAGTTCTAAGAGTGATGTTTATAGCTTTGGAGTTGTTCTTTTAGAGCTACTAACTGGCCGCAAACCTGTTGATCATACATTGCCACGTGGCCAGCAAAGTCTTGTGACATGGGTAATGGGTGTTTCATTCTCTATATTCCTCTAAATCTATAAGTTGTATGTTGTAACATAATTTGATACTTGGATGTACAGGCGGCGCCAAGGCTTAGTGAAGATAAGGTGAGACAATGTGTCGATGATAGACTAGGATCAGATTATCCTCCGAAGGCTGTCGCAAAGGTACTTTAATCATGCAATTCTTATTCAAAATTTTGATTCAATACGTCTTGGAGACTATTTTTGATTCAATTAAAGATATATTAAGGGTATATGTGCAAAAGTGTAAATTCGAGTATATTGTGTTTATATACATATATGTCTCGTATATATATGTGTTTATATACAGGTTTATATGGTATTAGTGCTTGTAATACCTAGCTACCGCCAGCCTCTATTGAGCTCAAGAGATTGACGAGCTTCAAAATCAAGATTATTTTAAGCTCTAAAATCTCTGCAGTAATACATTGTCTACGTCGGCTGATCGAAGTCCTTGATCTTGACCTTCGTCATTCTTCTGTTTCCTCAGCGAATCTCGGTCGAACCCCCAACAACCCGTCAAAGCCGATTCTTCCTCGAAATTAACGTTGCTTATTCCTCGAAATTGACGTCGCTTCTTCCTCAATGAGATCGATAGATTCGTCAAAGCTCCTGCAGAGTCTCGAGCCCACTATTAGTTCTCTCCAACATCATAACTTCTTCCTCGATGAGATTGATAGGGCCTTGATAGAGTCGCCAGACATGCAACCTCATTGTTGTTCTCTGCAGCCCATGTTTTTTGGTCATATAATCCTAGCTTATTAGATGTCCTGGGAAAGTAGCGTAGGATTTGTGACTGACTTAGGTTTGGAAGTTGGAATATAGGTACACTAACGGGAAAATCGATGGAAGTAATTGATACGATGATTAGGAGAAGGATAAATATCTTATGTCTGCAAGAGACTAGATGGGTGAGCGAGAAAACTAAATTTGTTGACAATTCAAGTTTTAAATTATGATACATAGGAAAAAATAAAACAAACAATGGAGTAGGTATTATTGTGGATACTACTTGGAGGAATGAAATTGTTGGAGTAAGTAGAAAAGGTGATAGAATCTTAGCTCTTAAATTGGTCATAGTAAAAGAAACTATTAATGTGATCAGTACTTATGCGCCACAAATAGGATTAAGTGAAACTATTAAAGTGCAATTTTGGGAAGACTTAGATGATTTAATAAGAGAAATATCACAAAGAGAGAAAATTTTCATAGGAGGAGACTTAAATGGACATATAAAAAAGGAAAATACATATTACATAGCCGTTCATGGAGAATTTGGGTATGGAGAAAGAAATAAAGAAGGAAGAATAATTTTAGACTTTGTCATAGCAGATGAGCTAATTGTGAAAAATACGCTTTCATGAAGAGGGAAGAACGTTTAATTACATTTAAAAATGGACCAAATAAATCACAAATTGATTATTTTATAACCCGCAAAATTGATAAAATTGATTTGTAAGAATTGCAAAGTCATACCAGGAGAAAGTTTGACAACACAACATAGATTAGTGGTGTTGGACGTGCAAATTAATTATAATAAATTTAAGACAAAGACAAAAGTGTTGTCAAAAATTCGGTGGTGGAACTTGAAGATGGAAAAACAGGTTGCTTTCAAGACAACAGTTGTGGAACTAGTTGATGATCCTTATGTCGATCCTAGTGTCTCATGAGAAGTTATGTATTCACATTTAAGGATAACTGGAAAGAACTTGAAGAATCAAAAGGTCGTGCGCCCCAAAATAAAGAATCTTGGTGGTGGAAAGAGGAAGTGCAAAATAATTTGAGGGCAAAGAGGGTCAGTTATAAATCACTCTACACTTGTAGGAATGATGAAAACTTGGCAATGTATAAAGTCGCCAAGAAAGAAGCTAAATATGCAGTAAGTAAAGCAAGAAGTCAAACTTATGAAGAATTTTATAAGCGGCTAGATACCAAAGATGGAGAGCGTGCCAAATATAAAATTGCTCGAGCTAGAGAAAGGAAGACAAGAGATTTAAACCAAGTTAAATGCCTAAAGGATGAAACATATATAGTTTTGACGGATGATGTGGCTATTAAAGAGCGATGAAAAAGATATTTTTAACAACTCTATAATGAAACAAAAGACAATGAACTGAACTTGGAAGAGTTAATGTCTAGGGAAAGAAGGAATTTTGTTGCTTACATGTTTCTTCAATAAGATACTGAAGTAAAAGTGGATGACGTACACATGGAGAGAGTATCTTGGTACCTTTGTATAAGAACAAATGAGATATATAAAATTGGGTTAATTACAGAGGAATTAAATTAATGAGTCATACCATGAAACTATGAGAACGAGTAATAGAAAGAAGAGTAAGACGGGAGACTAGCATATCGGAGAATCAATTTGGATTCATGCCAGGGCGGTCGACCATGGAAGCTATACATCTCTTGAGGAGACTCATTGACAACTATCGAGAAAGAAAACAATATTTGTATATGCTGTTTATCGATCTTGAGAAGGCTTATGATAGGGTTTCAAGAGAGATCTTATGGAGAGTCTTAGAAAAGAAAGGTGTAAACGTATCATACATTGACATAATCAAATATATGTATACAAATTCAGTGACGAGGGTGAGGACATCTGAAGGATTTACACATGAATTCACTGTTGGCTTACATTAAGGTTCAGCTTTAAGCCCTTATCTCTTTTCCCTTATCTTAGATGAGCTCACTTGACATATCCAACAAGTAATACCTTGGTGTTTATTGTTTGCGGATGATATCGTTTTAGTCGATGAGACGCGCGAGGTGTAAACATGAAACTTGAATCTTGGCGAGACACTTTAGAAAAGAAGGGTTTTAGGTTGAGCAGGGCAAAGACGGAGTATATGGAGATTAAATTTAGCAGTGCAAGAATGACAGATGACTTCGTTATTAAGTTGGGTGATCAAGATATTTCCCGCAGTGAGTGCTTTAAATATTTTGGATCGATCGACGATAGTTCAAAAAGATGGAGGTGTTGATAAAGATGTGATACATAGAATCCAAGTAGATTGGTTGAAGTGGAGAGGCGCGTCAGAGATCTTATGTGATCGTAAAGTACAATTAAAACTCGAAGGGAAGTTTTACCGTACTGCAATTAGACCAGCGATGCTCTATGGTTCTGAGTGTTAGGCAATGAATTGTGTAACATGAGCAAAAAATGGGAGCTGTGGAGATGAGAAGGCTTAGGTGGATGTGTGGACACACGAAACTGGATAAAATTAGGAATGAGTGTATCATGGATAAGACATGAGTGACACCAATTGCAGAGAAGATGCGAGAAGCTCGACTAAGATGGTTTGTACATGTACAAAGGAGACCATTAGAGGTACCTGTTAGGCGTTGTGAGAGTTTAGTCACTAGGCATGTTAAACAGGGGAGGGGTAGACCAATAAAGACTTGGAATGAGACTATAAGGAAATAGATGATGTACTTAGGCATTAGTGAGATTATGACTAAAGATAGGACACAATGGCGACAAAAGATCCATATAGCCGACCCCACTATAGTGGGATAAAGGCTTGAGTGTTGTTGTTGTTGTATAATGTTACGCGCACGCGGCGTATTATTATTATTATTATTATTATTATTATTATTATTATTATTATTATTTTCTTTTAAATGCTATTAGGGTTGATGTGAGCCTCCCCCCCTCCCTATATAAGGAGGTGGTTTTGGGGAGTTAGGATATCTTTGGATCCATTGCCTTTGGGCTCTCATTAGAGAGAAACTCCTTGGAGGAACCAGCCTCCGAGAGTTGGCCGGAGCTTGCTTCGGATTGTATCCGTTGTCTCCATCTTGTTCGTATTATTTGGTTTGACCTGCTTCACCGCCCACTGCACTTACCGTCGGTGCTTCGTCCCCCGTCGTCCAGGCTCGCGTGAACCCGCGTAGTCCGCATTCAGCGCCACCGCTCGACAGAACCGATCGCTCGACAGAACGTTCATCCTGCTGCACGCGCCGATCGTCCAGCCGCACCGGATCGATCGATCAGCCGCATCGGATCTATCCGACGCACGGCTCGATCAGCTTCCGCGACCGATCGTCCGCTGCTAACCTCCAGTTCCTTCCGCCGCCGCCTTCTCTTCCGCAACGCCTGTTGTTGATTCCAGTTCCTTTTGCCGCCGTCTGCTCTTCTGCAGCGATCGTCCGCTGCTAGCGCCCCTTGCCAGGCTCCGACACTCTCCTGCCAACCTCCAGCTCGGTGCAGTCGTCCTCATATTCCAAAGAGCCGGATGGAATCCCGCGTGGAAGCCCTCGAACACTCCCTCGCCACCATCAACGCGCGTCTCGAGGCACAGACCGAGCAGTTCGCCTCGATTCTGACCATGCTCCAGAACTTACAGCCCAGCCAGCACTCCGGGCCTCCTGCCGCCTCTATTGTGGGATCCCCCAGCACTACGATCCCCGATACAACCGCAGTGGTGGAATTACCTACTCCACTGTATCGTGGACCTGACATCCCTACATTCCACGGGACTGACCCCCTTGGGTGGATTGCCCGCGCCGAACAGTTCTTCGACATCCACCAGACCCCTTCGACGCAACGGGTCTCCACCGCACTTATCGGCTTGGAAGGGTCTGCCTTCCATTGGGTCCGTTGGCTCCGCCAGACCTCTCCCGCCCTCACCTGGACAGATCTCACCGAGGCCCTGATTCAGTGGTATGACGACCGCTATTCCGGCCCCATGATCGAGCGACTTTGCGGGGTTCGTCACACCGGCTCCATTGACTCGTACATTGATGCCTTCGTGGAATTGATCACTCATGTTCCCGAACTCCCCCCAGACCATTACTTGAGGTTCTTCATGAACGGCTTACAACCCCACTTCCGCTCCCGTCTCCGCACCCTCAAGCCATTAACGGTCCACTAAGCCATCAACCTCTCCCCCCTTGTGGAGGCGGAATTCCTCGCGACGTCCGGCGACATTCCGTACCCATATAAAATATTGATGCTCAACTCTTCGCCTTACTTTGATAATCAATTGATTCATCGCTTATGCCCATCTTTTGAGCCTTCCCGACGTGTTATGGTACTTGGACTCAAGCTAAGAGTCTCTATATGGATGATATCTCTCGAGCCTATGATGTCATTAAGAACTTGTTCCATCTTAAGCAGTCTGAGACATTAACATTCATATTGGAAAATTTTAGACTTTTGCTGCTGATTTATTGAATTTCCTTTTAGGCTCACCTGATGTCAAGGTTCAGCAAACACAAAAGCATAAATTGTTGGCGAATATGTCCGTCCAGGCGTCCATGCTGTCAAATATGATATTGACTATATCTTATATTTCAGGAGGTGCTTCTATCCCCGCACTCACTAATGTCTATTATCGAGTGCCTGGAGCATCTTCGATGACATGTCTCAACCCTACCTACTGTGATAAATGAAGTTACTGTTTGTTCGGCCTTAGCAATTGCTTTCACTCTACCTGGGAGCATAGTCGTGGAAGCCATTTTGGACAGGGATGTGGAGGTAGTCAAGGACGTACGAAGTTCTCATTATAATAGGATGGGTCACACCAAAGATACTTGTTATAGCCTACATGAATTTTCTATTTATAGTCAGTTTTTGCCCCATTATTCTGCTCATATTGTTTCCATCGCCATTCCATCAGGACAAGCTACTATCCAGTTTTTGTAGAGTATTGCTCCTGATTTCTCCAATTTCAAGCCTCTCACAGACTTATGTCCCTCTGGAGGCCCAGACAACCTTTGATGCGTTGTCTCAACCTTACTGACTCAGTTATCAGCAGCTCTTTCTTAGATTCTCGAGTTAAGTGCTTCAGTTTATATGTATGGTAATGCAACTCTTTTTCATTAAATGCACAAACCTCGTCTATCCACTCATGTTACTCTTGCTAAAGGCTCCATTTCCCCAGTCTAGGGTATCAGTGGCATAAGACCTACACCCTCATTATTTCTTCACTCTTTCTTTTTTGTTCTGACCTTTCTATATAACTTTATTTCAATGCACAAACGTATTCAACAACATAATTGTGTTATATCCTTCTTTGCTTCTTTGTTTGCATATAAGATTCAAAGACTGGGAATGGGATTGGTAGAAGACATGAATCCAAATGCATCTATTATCTTGTTGTAGGCTTTTCTCCCAGGACTGCCTTTAATTTTCTGGTTTTGTACTGCAAACTCATAAATAGTTGGGGCATCCAGGATTAATAAGCGTACAGAGAAGGGTTCATTATTTATCAAATCTTCAGAGTTTAAAGTGTGTCTTGTCAATTGGGAAAACATCATGTGTCGTTTTCCAGCAGTTTCAATGTGTACTTTTGCACCTTTTTTCTTTAGTAAATTTTGATGTTTGGGGAACCCAACCCGTCCGTGTTAAAATTTGGTATGTTGTTATTTTCTTCGATGATTATTCTAGAATGAACTAGTTACTTAAAGATCGAAGTGAGTTGTTTATCATTTTTCAAGTATTTTGTGCTGAAATTAAAACTTAGTTAATGCTCATGTTCATATTCTTTGGTCTGGCAATACTCATGAATATTTCTCTGAAAAATTACAAACATTATGTCATCACAAGGAATGATCCACCAATCCTCTTGTCACTATACTTCTCAACAAAATAATGTGGTTTAGAGATAAAACCTATAGTTGGTTGAAATGGCCCGTACTCTTCTGACTTCGCCTACATATGCACGTCCCATCTTATTTTTCGAACAATGGCATGTTAACCTCCTATTATTTTATAAATCTCAAGCCCTCATCTGTATTACATCACCGAGTTCCCTCTATTCTTTTTTCTCGGGATTTTGTATTCTATAGTATCGCGCGTCTTTGGTTGCACATGTTCTATTCACAACATGTATCATAATTATGATAAATTATCCCCAAAATCTATCAAGTGTATTTTCTTTGGGTATTCTTGCAACCAAAATGATGTCGATGTTATTACCAACTCTTCGATGAGCTTTTATTCATGTTTCTATCACTTTCTTTGAAACCACACCCTTCTTAATGAGTCCATGTTATGAAGTTCTTTCTGTTTCGTCTCCTATTCATGTTTCTCCTATAATTATGTTGTCTATGTTGTTACAGGCTCGCCCCCTCCTATCAAGGTTTTTAGATGGGGTTCATGTCATCAGTCCTGACATCGATGAGAACTTGTAACGATGCCTATGGGCATCACACTTGTCTCAATAAGCTCTCCAATCGATGATTCTTATTCATATGGCGTTGTACCCCACCACATGCTGATGAACATCTGATCACTAGCGAACATCTCGCCATATTTGCACCACCACACACCATATATCGTATTTTGTCTATTATGATCACTTGTCTCTAGGCTACCATGCATTTGTTACCTCCCTTTTCTTCAATTGATATACCTTCGACATTATATGATACTTTGTTTCACTCTTAGACGAGGCATGCTATGATTGAGGAAATCAAGGCCTTGGACTCGAACGAGAATTGAAATCTAGTTTGACTTCTTGCTGGGAAGTCCACAGTTGGTTGTCGTTGAGTTTATGCAGTGAAATGTTCTCCCGATGGCACTGTGGAGAAATTGAAGTCCCAATTGGTTGTTGGGGGCACTTCGATACTTTATGTTGACTATATTGAGAAATTCTCGCGCTTAGACAAAATTGCCTAATTTCGTATCTTCTTGTGTCTAACTGGTACACACAATTGGCTTTCCATTAGCCTGAATCAAAAATACCTTCCTACATGGTGATTTGGATGAAAATGTATACATAGAGTAACCACCCGACTTCGTTGCTCAGAGAGAGTCTAGTATGGTATGTCACTTCAAGAAATCTCTATGGTGTGAACCATTTATCATGTTTCTTCTTTAATAGGTTCAGTTCAATTTTCCTATAGTTTGAAATGTTGAGTAGTTCCGATCATTCTGTTTACTATCATCAAAGTTGGGATAAATTGCTATGTTGATTGTGTATGTTGATGACATTATCATCATTGGCTTGATGAAATTTATATCTGTCGGCTCAAGAATTATCTACACCAACAATTTTCAACGCAATATTTTGTAAAGTTCAAATATTTCCTAGGATTTGAAGTGGGTAGGACCAAAGGGTACATATATACCCCACAGGAAATATATGTTAGATATACTAAAAGAAGAGGTATGCTAGGATCGAAGCCGCTTGATACTTCTATTGAGGGGTCTTTAAACTTGCTCCTAATAAGCAAAACCCTATGGAGAGCAAGGCCGATATCAAATATTAGTTGGGAAACTGAACTCTCACATTCACGCGATCAAATGTTTCATTTGATGTTAGTGTGGTTAGTCTGTTTCTCAATTTTCCTGGTGAAGAACATTGGGAGGTTGTAATTTGGATCCTTCGATCCTTGAAGGGTGCTTTTGACTGAGAATTATTGTTTCAAAATCAAGGTAATCAATAGATCGTTGGATATACTGGTGCAGATTAGGCACGATCTCCTTTAGATAGAAGATCCACACAAGGATACTGCATTTTGCTTGGAGGTAACCTTGTTTCATGGAAAAATAAAATCGCAAATATCGAGTGCTGAAGCGAAGTATATATATGACAATAGCTACATATGAGTTGATGTGGTTCATGCAACTATTAACCGAGTTGGAATTTCCTCTTAATGATCATATGAAGTTGTGAAATGACAGCCAGGCAGCAATGCACATTGCATCAAATCTTATAAAAATCAAGCATATCGAGATTAACTCTTATTTGATCAGACAGAGGTGAATCCCCTAATAAAATCACTAAGGCTCTGTTTGGTTGGGCAAAATTGAGGCTTCGTAAATGAAATTGGAGGTTAAATTCAATTGGAAATGTCCTCCAATTATAATTCCAAGTCTCCAATTCCATCCAAATGACGGATCCTAAGGGCCCTTGTAATTGAGTATACATGTACAAAGTTGGGCTTCAATGATATATACTCATCAACGTGAGGGGGAGTTCTATAATTAAAGACATATTAAGGATATATGGGCAAAAGTCTAAACCCTAATATATTATGTGTGTGTGTGTGTGTATTTGCTTTGTATTCTTTTGTTTTGCTTCCATCCAATTTACTTGATGAAGTAGCTATCAAAGCTGCATCATTACATCTGATTCTCTGTAAGCATTGAAGATCACCAAACTCTGGTAATAATGTTCTTTTTCCCCGCTTTCAATTTTCATTATTCATTAAACATTGCGGACAATGTTGAATTTTAAGTGTGGGGATAAAATATATTATTATGGTACATTATAAAAATGAGTTGCATATTATATTGTATGAAAATATTTTTCGAAAGTCACATATTTTTGATGATAGCATGTTTATATATATGTATAATGTTTATTTCAAACAATATGTTCAGATTATACTCCTAACTTTATATGTACATTTTTGTTTAAAGCTCTATGTCAGCTCTTTTAGAAGATCATAACTGAACTTAAGGGCCGACCATATTAGGTCATGAACTTCCGTCACGCGCGCAGCTTCTTTTGGGTCGAGCGTTCCACCGAATCGGCCACCAGGAAATCCGTAGAAATTCCGCCGAATCCACTCTTTAATGATTGATAGAAGATTAACTACTTATATTATTTTGAAACTGAATTATGAGGTTATTTTCCCCTCTTTAATACGCGCTTGATGCGTTTGATTGGCAGTTTGCTGCGGTTGCTGCGTTGTGTGTACAGTACGAAGCAGATTTTAGGCCAAACATGAGCATTGTTGTGAAGGCTCTGCAGCCTCTCCTAAACGCTAGGGCTGGTGCAGCACCTGCTGAAGCCCACTGATTTTGATACCACCAGCAAAATGCTGGAAATATCATGCAACTCTATAAATCGTCTCCCTTACTTTTGACTGTATGTAAGTATTAAGTTAAGCCTCTGTATCAGAATTATTTTATTGTATTGTATTGTTGTCTTTCCTTCTTGTGTGTGGATCATAAATGCAATTCTTTTTTCTTATTTGAATTGTGGAGGGGAGTTTGGTTACATAGTTTTTGTATGATATAACATTATTCTATATGCTTCATCCAATACCTTGATTGCGAATAAATTGGTCTTGCGTGCATCGCGCCGCCGCATAATAAGGATTATTGTTGATTTGATTCGTTGTTGTGTGCGAATTGGGGAGTACATATTGTTGAGGCATATTGAATATAACGGGTTAACGGATGCTTAGCGGTAGGTTAGGACCCGTTAGGGATCCACGCACCCGCCGGGGAATTAGGATTTGCCTATAAATACCCTGCTAGGGACAACGAGTAGAGTGTTCCAAACTAGACACTCACCCGGATGCTTTGAGCACCATTCTAACATTCTCGAAGATCTCTCGTGAGCCCTAGCCGGAATTCCTGTAACCGCCCTTCTCCTCTTTGGTTTTCTGCCGATCGCGAGAGAGAAACCGTTGTTGCAGTTTCGTTGATCGCAAGGAGGAAGAAAGGCATGCATCCCGTCGCTCTCCTCCGATACCACCGGGCGTTCTTCCCGATCGCTTTCAGGCGGTTGGCTCTCGCGGCTCGACTCCCTGCGACGAAGAAGAAGGCCGCCCCTGTCGTTCTCATCATCGCCGATCGTGAAGGAGGAAGGCCGCCGTTTTTCCTGCGAGGGCAGTTCTACTGCAACGGCCGATCGCGCTTCTTCATCGCGATTCGTCGAGCGCAAGGAGAAAGGCCGCCGGTTTCGTCGAAGCGCAAGAAGGAAGTCCGCCGATTCGTCGAGCGCAAGGAGAAAGGCCGCCGGTTTCGTCGAAGGAGAAAGGCCGCCGGTTTCGTCCGCAACCGCTCTGTTCGTCGATCGCATGGTCTGATTCGTCGATCGCAGGTTCTGTTCGTCGATCGCAGGTTCTGTTCGTCGATCGCAGCTTCTGTTCGTCGATCGCAGGTTCAATCTGTTCGTCGATCGCAGCTTCCGTTCGTCGATCGCAGGCATCTGCTCGTCGATCGCGCTGTTTCTCTTCGTCGATCGCATGACATAACTGTTTCGTCGATCACGCTGCTCTCTTCGTCGATCGGAAAGCTCTCTTCGTCGATCGACAGGCTCTCTTCGTCGATCGCAAGAACAGTAACTGCCCCGTTGCAATTTTTCTCGATATCAGAATTCTGACAGTTCTTTTCTCCTAGTGACTCTTTTCGGATATTCTGGTTCTTTGCCGTTGGTGCTAGCGTGACTCTACTCTCCGGCCAGTGAAGTGGAGCATATCAAGTACTGGATTGGATCCAAAGAATTTTGTTCTCGCCTCTACGCGCTTCAGGTGATCTCTTTCTAGTTTTCTGCTCGTCATTAGGTTGCTAGTGGAAATCAATTGTTTTGGAAAGAGACAATGTCGAAGGGCACTATTCCTGTTCCGATGATCAAATTGGAGAAATTCTCCAATTCTGAAATCTGTGCATGGAAGCGGAACACGCAGTTCGGCATGAAGTACCTGAACGTGTTCTACACCGTTCAGTCTGTACGTGCTGACATTCTTGGGACAGATGGCGAGGCCCAGTGGGTTGAAGATGAAGGTTTCTGCCGCGACTACCTGTTGAACTGCATCTCCAACAGGCTTGCTGAGACGTACAGCAAACTGAAGACCGCCAAAGAAATCTGGGATGCTCTGGAGGAGCAATTCAAGGAAGAGGAGAACATGTCCAAAACGCACCTCGTGGACAAGTTTATGGCTTTCACCTTCACTGAGGAAAGGGAAATCCTACCTCAGGTCGCCAATTTTGAGAATCTGGTGGACAAGCTGAACAGTGAGAACATCCCACTGCCAGATGAATTTGTTGCTGGAGCTATTATCTTCAAGCTCCCGTCGGCGTGGTACTCCTTTAAAACGGAGATGTATCGGAAGAAAATGCAGGTCAGTCTTAAAAACCTCAAGCGCTTCATCTGCATTGAGGATGAGAACAAGACTCGACACGCTAGGGAGGCCATTAGCAAGCAGTCCTCTGCTGCCAATATGGTCACGCATCCTAAGCGGAAGTTTAAGTCTGGCAAGACTAGACCGTTACCCAGTGCACCTGCAGTTGTGGACACGAGCAAGAAGACGAAGAAATTCAAAGGCAAGTGCTACAATTGTAACAAGTGGGGTCACTGTGCTTCCGAGTGCAAGCAGCCCAAGAGAGGAGATCCTAGTACACCGAAGCCTGATAATAGGGCCAATATGGTCCATCAGACTGCGCCCACCGACTTTGTTGCCATGGTCGGTAACGGACAGGCCAGTACCGAGTGGTGGCTAGACTCAGGTGCTACATGTTACGTCTGCAACAATTCTGCGCTTCTGGAGGATGTCACTGCAGTCCGAGAGACTGTTACTGTTGCAGATGGAGGAGTTGCTGACGTGCTGAAGGTCGACAATGCTAACTTGACGCTCTCCTCAAGTAAAACTCTTACTTTGAAAAATGTTAAATTTATACCATCATTAGCTGCTAATTTAATTTCGATTAGTTTGTTATGTGATGCGGGTATGTCATTTAACATCAGTGGTGGTCGAGTAACGCTGATGGTTCACTCGCACTACTTTGGTTGTGCGTATGTCGTCAACGGAATGTATAGGTTGAGTCTAGCAAACGAGGTAGTAAATCAGGTTAGTTCTAATTTGATCGATCCTAAGACTTTACATGCAAGACTAAGACACGTCAATTATAGAAAACTACTCCTGCTAGCTAGAACTCACAACATCCCTTTAGACACAAAAACCAGATTTGACAAATGCGAAATCTGTGCTCAAACTAAGATAACTAGAGCACCTTTTAGTCAGGTTTCTAGGAGCACACATTTACTAGAGTTAATACACTCCGACATATGTGACTACAAAAGTTTTGTCACACGTGGAGGTCAGAAGTATCTGATAATTTTATCGACGACTACTCTAGATTCAGTCACATTTATCTACTTAAAATCAAAGATGAAGCTTTTGAAAAATTCTGTATATTCAAAACTAGGGTTGAGAATCAACTCGACATGAAAATCAAACGGCTAAGGAGTGATAGAGGAGGAGAATACGTCTCCGGGGAGTTCAGAGATTTCCTTTCCAGCAATGGCATCATCCCTGAAACGACTGCTCCTTATTCCTCCCAATCCAACAGTATTGCTGAGCGGAAAAATAAGACTTTAACAAAAATGTTGAATTCCATGCTGTTGACTGCTGGCATGCCTGCGGCCTACTCGGGTGAAGCTGCCCTCACGTCTAATCACATTCTTAATAAAGTTCTCCATGCCAAGTTGACTAAGACACCCTATGAGCTTTGGTTTAAGAGACCTTCTAGATTTGATAATCTTAAGACCTGGGGCTGTATCACTTATGTTCGGATACCTGACCTTAGAAGAGCTAAGATTGGACCTAGGGCAAATACGTGTGTCTATCTAGGATGTGCAAAGGATAGTGTTGCAGACAGATTTCTAGATCTATCAACAAACACTGTAATCGAATCTAGAGAAGCTGTCTTCTTTGAGGATAAGTTCCTTAAGGATAAGAACCTGACGCTTCCAGGTCTGCCAGCCACTAGTCGTGAGCCTCCTGCTGAGCCAAGTCAACGTAACTCTGACACTGAGCCTGTAGACACGAGTGGTTTAGATACCAGAAGGCTATCTAGTAGAGAGAAAATGCCTAAAAGCTTCGGTACAGACTTCGTGACTTACCATGTTGAAGCTGATCCATCCACCTATAAGGATGCAATGCGATTTCGAGACTCTCTATTATGGAAAGAAGTCATCGATGAAGAGTTAAACTCTCTCATGCAGAACAACACGTGGACATTGGTTGACTTGCCCAAAGGGGCTAAGACCATTGGAAACAAATGGGTTCTGAAAAAGAAGCTTAATCCTGATGGGAGTATTGTCAAATACAAAGCACGTCTAGTTGCAAAAGACTTCACTCAAGTGAGTGGAATAGATTACTTTGATATATACTCACCTGTTTGTCACTATGCGACAATTAGGATACTTCTCGCTATAACATCTATTGAACACTTTACAGTTCATTAGATGGACATCAAGACTGCATTTCTTAATGAAGATCTGACCGAAGAGATCTACATGCACCAACCTGAAGAGTTTGTCGTAGAAGGTCTAGAAGATAAGGTCTGTAAGTTGATTAAGTCATTCTACGGATTGAAGCAAACACCTAAATTGTGGCACGAAAAATTTGACACTTGTGTTAAAGCTTTGAGTTTTAAATTCAGCTTTTCAGATAAATGTCTGTACGTTCATACAAGTTCAAATAAAGTTGCAATTATATGCTTGTATGTTGACGACATGCTAATTCTGGGCACTGATCAGTCTGAGGTGAAAGACGTGAAAGCTGCCTTGACGACACAATTTAGCATGACTGACTTAGGCGTGGTGAAAATCATCCTAGGAATGGAAGTGAACTTCACTGACAAGGGTAAAACCCTCAGTTAGAGTCACTACATTAGAAATCTACTTGAGAAGTGGGGTTACGTTAATATCAAAGGTAGTGAGACTCTATACGATTATAACAATAGACTGAAACCGAATGAAGGTTCATCTATTAGGCAGTTGGATTACTCCAAACTCATAGGTAGTCTCATGTATGCTACAACCTGCACTAGACCTGACATAGCCTTTACGGTCGGCATGTTAAGTAGATTTACAAGTAACCCTGGGCAGGACCACTGGAATGCCTTAGAAAGGCTTATGCGATACTTAAAGCATACTGAAAAGTATGCTTTATGTTACCGTGGACATCCTCCTGTACTTGAGGGGTATTCTTAGGCCTGCAAGCGGTTCGGTTCGGTTCGATTTTAGATAAAACCGAAACCGAACCGAATAGGCTCGGTTTTTACACACCCAAAACCGAACCGAACCGATCCCGGTTTGGTTCGGTTTTTTAACATCGGTTCGGTTTTTCGGTTAACCTAAAACTTATTATCCCCCAAAATAAATTTTAATGTTTGTTAAAGTGATTTTCTAATAGTAAATCTAGAAAGCAGTTCATCAACATTGAAGGGAAATTGAAAAAACACAATGACATTTAGATTAACGTGTACAATTAATACAATAAGTTCAAGTATTAGTTTAAAATAAAAATCAATAAGTACAACACATTTAATTTACTCGTTCACGCTCGGGTAATTGTTACAAACTTATGATAAGATAAGTGATATTACATGGTCTCGTTATTTCGGGTTCAACTTCAAACTCAATGCTCACAACCTCATGTTTTAATACGACGGGACAAACTCCAAGTCCAAACTTATAATCGGTTCGGTTTTTTCGGTTTATCGACCTATAAACCGAACCGAATAGGCTCGGTTTTTAGCCCCCCCCCCCCCCCCCCCCCCCAAACCGAAACCGAATCGAACTGATCGGTTTGGTCCAAATTCGGTTCGGTTTGGGTCAGTTTGGTCGGTTTCAGTTTTCTGTGCACACCCTTAGGTATTCTGACGCCTCTTGGTGTTCAGAAATTGCTGACAGTAGATCCACTAGCGGTTTTGTATTTACCCTAGGAGGAGCAACAGTAGCTTGGAAGTCAAAGAGGCAGTCGTGCATTGCACTTTCCTCTATGGAATCGGAACTCTATGCCCTCGCTTCAGCAGGAGAAGAAGCTGAGTGGATAAGAGATCTGATCATCGATATTCCAATGACGAGTCTAAAAATAAACTCTATTTCGCTATTTTGTGGCAATCAAGCCACAAAGACCATTGCAACAAATACGTTGTTCAATGGAAAGCGAAGGCAACTAAGGATGAAACAGGCCTGGTTGACCCATCACACCAGTCAGGGGATAATCTCCTTATTGGATTTGAGATCGAAAGATAATGTAGCAGATGTCCTTACCAATGACTTATATAAGGTTCTAACACATAAAACATCGAGGGAGATGAGATTAATGTTCATTTAGTATGACTTAATACCTTGCTTATGTTTTAAATCTTAGAACCGTAGTCTGCTTACATTCGAGCATCTAGAGTGAGCACACGGAAGTATTCCAGATGCTATCTGATGAAAGCCAGAGATGGATAGTTGTCAGTCATTCCAAACTTGATGACTTACGCAATTATTTTTAATTCAAAGGCTGATTTGGGTATCATTCCAAAAACGAATACTGAAGTTGTTGATATGCGTCCTGATATTATGATCATTACTTGTATCATTCCAAACTTGATGATATATTGATCACAGCTTGTTGTATCATTCCAAACTTGATGATATAATACAATTGTGAAACGTTTGGTAATAATCTTAATAATCGAAGGAACATGGTTTGATTCTTTGAAATCAATTGTCTAATTTTGTGTAAATTGGATAGAGATGTTGATATGTGATTCTTTTCTTCCTAGTTAGAGTATTAAGTTCTTTTACTGCTAGAACTATTCACTTTACTTTTGATTTGCAAATATTAGAATTCATAGAGATTTGTCTCATGACATTCTTATTGTGTTTGTTTATAGATCACATGGAGATTGGAGGAGAGAAAGTTGATTTCGACCCAGATGATGATGATCTGTTGTTTGCATAGATCACTGTTCATTTATCTGTTTTGAGTTTTTTCCAGCTATGCTTACAGTTTCTTGTTTGGAGCCATGTGTTTGAGTTTAGATATTATGTATTCTAAAACTCATATTTATGTTTTCTGGAAAACTCATGTTTGTCGTTATTAACTCTTGTTTAAGTAATCTGTGATGTGCCCCCGTTATTTACAATATAAGAGGAGATTGTTGAGGTATATTGAATATAACGGGTTAACAAATGCTTAGCGGTAGGTTAGGACCCGTTAGGGATCCACACACCCGCCGGGGAATTAGGGTTTGCCTATAAATACCCTGCTAGGGGCAACGAGTAGAGTGTTCCAAACTAGACACTCACCCGGATGCTTTGAGCACCATTCTAACACATTTCTAACTGGTAATTTTTGAGCAATGTTAATAGCACCCCTAACGTCGCTAACAACCGCCATGTTATAATAGCATCCCATAAAATTATGTTGTCACACCATGCGGCTATTAGCACACCATCAAAAAAATAAAAAATAAAAATCATTCTTTTCATTCTAAATATGCACCTATCTGAACGAAGTAGAATATATAGGGAAGATTTACTCAAATTTTATCTTACTGCCTAGATAGTATAAGAAAATTGTATTTGTGCAGACATTCGTTTCAATACAAGGGTGTAGAAACGCCTTATGTGTGAGGCTGAGTTGCTGTTGGGGCATTTTCACAAACGCCTTGAGTGCATGTTCGGGCCATCCTGGTAACAAAGTCCCGCCGTTCTTCGTTTTCATCTACAGTACCAGGCCGTCGGTGTTCCATATCCACATCTCCCATTGCTATACTAAGCAACAATAGCCACTTTGTCATTATAACTCACGCTTTAAACCCTAATTGAAACAAGTGAAAAAAAGAAAACTTCTGCACCAAGATATCTTCAATCAAACATCTCAACGCCGAATCCAGGCATCAGAAGCAGTAAAAAAACCCGAAATGTCGAGAAGATCGTATCATTTGGCTTCCGAGACAAACATCATTCCTATTCGGCAAGGACCGCAGCCGGATTCCTGCTTCAAAACAAAGGCCTCCTTCCATGCTGATTTCCTACCATCCAGATCTTCACTTCTATCGAGTCCATATGGTGCCATAAGCCTATCAACGGTCGCATTTTCCGGCAAGCGAAGCACTACGACGTAGATCCACTGGACAGCCCGAAAAAGCTGTGAAACCTTATCATCTGATAGTAGAGAGCACGTCGTCGCCATTTACGCGGCGGAGAAGTTACGAGCAGGGCCGACACGCACGGAGGCAGTCGATCGGAGCCATGGTGAGAAGAGATTTGGAAATACTCGCAGCACCCGCAGGAGGAATTGCTGGACTGACTGACTGACTTGGAGGCAGCTCGTGGTCAGGATTAGGCCATCAGGGCTACGCGTGGGGTGCTACTATACAACCAAAGTATTGAGTTTAATGTGTTTTTTGTCTTTTTTTGGGGGTGCTAATAGCCAACATAGGGGTGCTATTAACATTACTTTAATTTTATAATGCGAATATTTCTACGCATTGTTGACAAACGGAAAAGTAGCGTGCGAGTTCTCGGGTTGCCCTTAAGTTATGACCTTAAGGTGTTTTCCTTTTGAATGTATTGTTAAAAATTTTAATTATAAAACATTATACTTTAAATGTTTTGATTGGAGCTTAATGATGTTTGGTGTTTGAGCTCTTCTTTATGATGGAAAAAGCTCAAAACCAAACTTGGAGGGAATCCAAATATTTGGAGGGAAGCCTTTCATGATGAAATGATGTTCTTTAGTCCCACCTTGCCATTCTCCTTCTTCCCTTAAGTGTATATAAAGAAATTCACACCTTCTTATTTGTTCAAAAGAACATAAGGAGAAACTATGAACCACATACGCGCGCGCGCACGCACCGCACCGGATTTGGATTTGGATTTGGTTGGATTTGGATTTGGGGAATAATTGAATTGAATTGTGTTTTGTTCAAAATAGTTTCAAAGCTTTTATTCGGAGTTGCGTCGATAAGAATTCGAAGCAACTTTCACGCGTCGACAAGCCCGCTGAAGTTGGAGTGGCGTCGAATAGAATTCGACGCACCCGACTTGCGTCGAGTGGAATCGCGTCGAGTAGAACTCGAAGCAAGCTCTTTGCGTCGACTTGCGTCGACATGATCTCGACGCAACGTCGAATTGGATTCAACGCTTCTGCCGTTTTACGCTCTCTCTCTTCGCAGTTTTACGCGTTTTCTTAACTGCTCCTTTACGCGTGTTTTACGCCATTATTTACGTTGGAAATATTCAACGTTTCTCTTCCAGATTATCAGTCTTCCAATTATAACCGTTCGTATTCATTGTGCCTTTTATTTTTTTGCCGTTTTTACGAGATCTTATTATACAGGAGATCTTGCAGTCCGAGTTCTCTATATATATATACTCGTTCTTTCTGCAGCTCTAAGAGAAAAAAAATATACGCTCTTCTGCTCTCTCTCTCTGTTTTGTGACGATCTTTTACGTGTATTCCTTTATTTACATTTGCTTCATCAAGTGGAAGTTCGGGTGCTCTGTGCTTCTTCGGTGTCCGCGCACATCGGAGTTTCGGGATCTAGCCGGGTGTTGTACCTTGGAGGAGTGAGCATCGGTTGAAAGCCCTGCCGGAGGGTGGTGCAACTTCTTTAGGGCAGTGATCACACGCCTTACCCAGGCTCGATTCTAAACTATCCTTTAACTAATCTCTTTTGATTCTCATCCCTTCTGTTTTAAAGTTTTAATAATTTAGTTTTCTAGATTTGTTCTCATATCTTTATTTTCTGCAATTTTCAAATAAGAAAATTATACATTATTTTGGAATATACAAGAAAATATTCCTACATGTATGAACTCTGTGTTTGAATCATCGCGACTTGGTTCTTCTATAGGAAGGTGTTCGGTTCCGATGTCTATCGGTTCTCGACCTAGAGTTGTGTGGTGTGGGAAGAGTTGTGTAATGGCTGGAGATTAGAGAGCAAGGTTCCATTTGGATGGCGGTAGCGGTCGCGAATGCGGTGGTTATGAACCATTATTTGTGAACGCTCGACCTCACCTATGGAATTTCGTTCACTTTTATGTTCAAAACTAGTTTTATTTTCTTAGTGGCGATCATAACCTTTGTCATGCCAAACATACATTCTATGGCGGCGGCGTTTTGTCCAAACTCACCAGAGCAAAAAAGTTGTGCCAAACGGAGCCTTAGGTCTGCTACTTAGGCTTCGTTTGGCTCTCCGGCGGCGGAAGGGAAGGGAGCAAATGTCACTGGCACTTGGGAGTGGAGGGAGGGGGCTGGGTTTCGGAACGGAGCTTTTTCTCCGTTTTGCTCGCAAAAAAGGGGTAACCACTGTCGGCCGAGCTCCCCCGCCTTTGTTTTTCCGCCTTCCGGCGGCGTCTGCTCCGGTGCTGGTGGCCCCCGCCCTCCCAAACGAAGCCTTAGTTTGAGAGTGCCATTTTGCAGTAGTATCGACTATCGAGTAATATTTACCAGGGTAGGAATATTTTTAGGAGTTTCTGTTAGTTATTAAATTGTACATATTTTAAGTGTAGATGGATAAGATAATTAAATATTTAATTATTCATTGAAGTTATTAATATAGTTTAATATAATTAATATGGGATATATCGTGAGTAAAAGCATTTTTATGTTTTAAACTTTTACTCAGACGACTACGATTGGCTTTTTCATAATATTAAAATTATAAAGCAAATTAGCTTATCTACAATGCCCCCAAGTAAGCGCAAATGTCACCCTTCTGTGGCAGCGCTCGGCGGTTTGCGAGCTGCGGGAGCGCCGTCGTGTTAGGGCAATGCCGTAGCCGGGGCATTGTCGCTCAGAACACGAGAGGCCTCATGTGCACTGTCACTCGTACTATAAAATGAGGATAATCAAAGTAGCGGTCTTGAAAGAATGCAACTTCTTAAAGAAAATGATTTTGGAATAAGATGATTTAAAAATGTTAATATTTTCCATAAAAATTAATCTACATTAACGATAATAATATATCTAAGGCCTTAAAAACTCACCATCATTAAGGTCATGTGTGCCACGTGTATGGCTGCGATTGGAGATGAAATGGTTGGAGATCAAAATAAAACCGCGTTCTTGAATGAAGCTTCCTCCCTATGATTGAAATCAGACATAAAACAATATTTTGGGGGAATCGATGGCGCCAAATGGACAGAGAATAATGTTTGTGTTCTTTGAATAACATAACGGAGAAAAAATATTTAAACAAAATGAGCCAAAAATGCAAAACAAAGTCAAGATGAGAAATATTATTAATTTTGTTCATATAAGTTTAAATATAAAATAAAAAAAATCCTAAAACATTTATCATATATTCCATTTGTTGAGATTTTGCAGCCTTTAAGTCTTAGCACATGTGAACATTAAAAAGTAAGCCCGCAATGAACAAATATAAATCACATGTCAAAATTAGGAATATAGACGTATACGTTTAAACTCCTAGATAAACTTTTAGATAAACCTTTTAATAAACTCCCAGATAAACTCATAGATGAACCCCTAGATAAACTCCCAGGTAAATTCTTAGATGAACCACTATAAAAACCCCTAGATGAACTCCTAGATAAAAAAGAAAAGAAAAATATTACTTAAAATGTTTATTATACGTTCCATTTGTTGATATAAGTTTAAATATAAAATAAAAAAAAACCTAAAACATTTATGATATATTCCATTGTTGAGACTTTGCAGCCCTTAAGTCTTAGCACATGTGAAGATTAAAAAGTTAGCCCGCAATGAACAAATATAAATCACATGTCAAAATTAGGAACATAGACGTATACGTTTAAACTCCTAGATAAACTCTTAGATAAACCTCTTGATAAACTCCTAGATGAACTCCCAGATAAACTCATAGATGAACCACTAGATAAACTCTCAGGTAAATTCTTAGATGAATCGCTATAGAAACCCCTAAATGAACTCCTAGATAAAAAAGAAAAGAAAAATACTTCTTAAAATATTTATTATATGTTCGAAATTTTGCAGTCCTCAAATCATAGCACATGTGAAGATCAAAAAGTAAGCCCGCAACGAGCAAATATAAATCACATGCCTATCAAAGTTAAAAAGCCTCAATTAGTAGAGTTTGCAAAACAAAACAAGTCACATAGATTTTCCTCCTTTGATCCATAGATGGATCCCTACAACTACTACAAGAAATAAAAACAAGAAAGAAAAAAAAAATGTAAAAAGATAACGATAGAGAATCAAGTTTGAATAAGTGTGATCCGCTCTAACAAGTTCTTGAAATATCTTTGTCATCCTCCAAAAAATCTTTCTCCTCCTCGTAGCGTAGTTAATCATTGCCATACGCTAACACATACGTATGTGGGTCGCAAATACGCACCCTATCAATGAGTTTCATGTGAACAAGAGAGTATTATGTCTCTCTGCCAATCTCCAACCCGTGGAAAAAATGTCTCCTTGATGAGCGTCACTCGTCATAGATATCACCCATTGTACTTACCTGGGCCAGCCCATCGTCATCCACTGCTCTAAATGTGCAATTGTCGTTGTCACGTCCTACGTTCTCTTGTGCCTAAGTCGGTGGCTTCCAAACCTTCATGAACGTCTTTATGCAGTTGCGAATATTTTGAACATCTGCACTATAGCTACAACGGTTTGAAATTATCACCAACACTTAAGTTGTCGGCTACACCGTCGTAGTTAGTCCCAGACACCAATGCCACTTGTGACAATAATCACCCACAATTCTTTGTTGTCAACAAAAGTTCAATAGTTGTTCTTTGTGACAGCCGCCGCCCACAATTCTTCTCACGACAAATGTGCCCCGCAAAAGCTCAACCTTAGTCGTAATGTCTTAGTGCAAATATGTAGTAATCTTTAAAGCTCATCCCACATCGCTCGCGCCTACGACGTAAACTCCACCTAAAGCACCACATGAAGCCGCGTGCAAAGCCCTGAAATGTGCAGACTATTCGCATGTTGCAACAATACGATCGACTACGCCTAACATCTCTAACCAATTTTGTTCCGTCGCCCTCCTCCCCATGGCCGCCTCTCATTTCATGCTGACAGTGGGGTCCTGCTTCTGGGCCCACGACATCGGTGACAACATTCAAACTCCTATACCCGAAGGTGGAACATATTTTTTTCTATTTTTAAATTTAGCCGGCTAGCATAACCTAATTGGCACATTCTGGCATGGATTGAACCCAATCTGAGTCAAGGTGATCCTTGGAGTTAAAGGTAAGGTGGGACCCACATTGGGCTTGCCTCTCTTAATACAATTTCTGAGTTTTGGGCACAAGCCATGACATGACACTTAAGATGTGTAGGCTTGAATCCCTAAACAATAATTTGATTAAGAATGGTTAAATCAGTCATTTGACTCATTCTAGAAGGAGTTTTAGTAGATTTCTTGGTCTAGGTGTGCACTTGCGGAGTTACTCGATACCGCTTCCTATTGGAGTCGCTGGAAGCGCTCCACGACCACCCGCGTGCGACCTCCACCAAGCCATCAACCCCCTATAAAAGTAACCCGACCCTCCCAAGCCTCTGCACTCCACTCTGGCCCCCCTGACCACAATCACCAACATTCGCGCCAACCTCACAGTCGGAGCAGCCATTGAAGTGCGTCCCAAGCCCAAGGCACTCCCTCCTGCGCCCTGGCCTCCTCCCATCGCTTGGACGAAATCGTAGGATTCAACACTAGATATGAAGCTTGAAGTAAATTTAGAATTCTCTTATGCTTCGTTTGGTTCGGCTTATTTGCTCCGGTGAGTTTGGACAAAAACGTCATTGTCTACCAAACATTTTATGCTTATAACTATTTTCTTTTCTTGGTAATGATAGTAACATTTGTCATACCAAGCATACATTCTATGACAATGACGATTTTGTCCAAACTCACCGGAGCAAATAAGCCGAGCCAAACGAACCTTTAAGTTCTTCGATAAATCATGTCTCAACTCCGAATTTACTTAGGCTCCGTTTGGCACGGCGGTGGCGATCGTGAACGCGGTGGTTATGAACCGTCGTTTGTGACCGCCCGACCTCGTCTAAGGAACTTCATCAACTTTTATGTTCAAAACAGTTCTTTTTCTTGGTGTCCGTCATAATCATTGTCATGCCAAACATACATTCTAAAATTGTCATTTTTTGTGTAAACTCACCGAAGCAAAAACATCGCGCCAAACGGATCTCGATATTTATCGGCAACTAGCAAACATTCAACAAGAGAAAATTAACAACAATCTCACAAATACTCAAGCCACTAAAAATAATTCACATTAGAATTGAGACATTGCATGTCATTTCCTTTATTTACAAAACATTCTTAGAAATGATGATTATAGTTCTCCAACTAGATAAATCATATAGATTTTTGTAATTAATTATTTCTATTTTTGGTTTTCCTATGTACATGTGTTAAGTTGGGGGAATTTTTTTATGCGATTGTTAACCGCAACCCGTCTTTGGCTATTCGCAACTCAAATTTTTTAAAAATACCTCATTTTTTGTGTTTAACCGCAACCCAAAACTTGAAACATTAACCCCTCACGTATCCCGTCTTAAGTCGCGCCCAACCCCTCGCGTATCCACTTTGGTTCCTCTTTTCTCTCTTTAAAGCTGCCTGACGCCTCCTTTCTCGGGTAACAACGGGGTGTGGCAAGTCAAATATCGAGTTGCGGTTGACATTGGGGTGCGACAAGCCAAAATTGGGTTCCCGGCTCCATTTACAAATCTCTGTACGGGAGCCCTGAGATGCAGAAATGTTGCGGAAAAAATGTGGAAGACATAACTGCACGTGAAATCAAAAGTGATCTCCAAAGAGATCACGCACGATCTCCACAGAGATCTCGTGTTATCTTTTCTCTGTGACGTCTGTGCCACGCGTCGGCATCGCGGTAATTCTGGACGCAGATTTGAAAACCATGCCCCAAAAAAAACTTTAGCTTTAAGTTGACTACACAGTTATTAAAAGTTATCACATGTCGATCTAGATTGATCTCATCCAATGTTGCCCTAGCTCAGAGGTAATTAGAACACCTCTCTCTCTCCTCTCTCACACACACACACTCTCTCTCTCTCTTCCAGGAGCCATTTGAGATGGAGCTCAGCGATGGACTGGACGGGAAACCCTAATTCAAGCGAGCAATCAAGAAACTCAATAGCCCAGTCTACGAGGATTTTTTGATAGGGCATTCGATGCGGCGCCGACCATGATGACAGCGGTGGAAATCTTCACGGCCGACGCCATCGGCGCAGGCCGCCGTTGCGACAGCGAGCTCTGTCCCGCCAGCAACCCCTGGCCCATCCATCACGTGGGAAATCGTGCCGCCTTCCGCCGCCTCTGCACCGCGTGCGTTCTCCGACACCATCGCGGCTTCTTCTGCTCGGTCTGCCTCGAGATCCTCGAGTCCCCTCCGCTCTCCGGCGGGGATTCCGCCGCCGCCGATGTCTCCCGATGCCTGCGCTGCCCCTCCTCCGCCCATTCATCATGCGTCCCCGACGGTGCCGCGTCCGATTACATCTGTCCTATATGCGAGGATCCTGATGGGTTCCCGTACTTCTCGGTGGGGGGCAATGCGGATCACCCTCGGCGGCCGATGGACGCAGCGGAGGCAAGGGCGCTTCTATCCGCTTCACGGATCGCGGCAGCTTCCATGAACCGGGCGGCGGCGGCGGCACGGGCGGAGGCGGAGAGAAAGGCGAAGCAGGCAGCGGCGGCGAGTAAGATGGCGAGGGAGATGTTGGAGAGAGCGATGCTGGTGTCTGAAAGGGGGAAGGACGGCATGAAAGAGAAGGAGAACAGAAATGATAGAATGAAAGAAAATTCTTCTTCTGGGAGGATAAATGGAGTTCTGAAAGTGAAGAAGAAGAAGAAAAAGAAGAAGAAGATGACTCTGAGCTCTCAAAGTGGATTGGCATAAAAATTGTAGAAATTGTTCTTTACTTCGTTCAAGGTAAGCATTTTTCACCATTGCAGCTAAATTTAGTGCTTGTTTAGTTGCAGTCTTTGTTAGTAAAAAAATGTGTTAATCCTTCAATTTGTACCTGCAACATTGAAAACTGTTTAGTACCCAATATGCATGATTCTCTTTTGATTTTACTCAAAATTTTGTCATTTAGTAAAAGAATTAAGGAAATAAAACCTTTTGTCTTCTTCTTTTTTAGTTTTTAGATCTTGCCAGAGTTTGGTGATATATGCTCCGTTTGGCACGGCTGTAGCAGTCGTGAACACCGTAGTTATGAACCGTCGTTCGTGAACGCCCGACCTCACCTATGTTCACCTTTGTGTTCAAAAGTAGCTTTCTTTTTTTGATGGTGGTCATAACCGTTGTCATGCCAAACATACATTCTATGGCGGTGGCGTTTTTTACCCAAACTCACCGGAGCAAAAACTCCGTGCCAAACGGAGCCATAGCGTTTTTTCCCTAGTGAGTTTGGACAAAAACGCCGTTGTCATGGAATGCATGTTTGGCATGACAATGGTTATGACCGCCCCAAAGAAAAGAAACTTAGGCTCCGTTTGTCACGACTTTTTTGCTCTGGTGAATTTGGACAAAAACGCCATCATCATAGAATGCATGTTTGGCAAGACAATGGTTATGACCGTCACCGAGAAAAGAAAACTAGTTTTGAACATATAAGTGGATGAAGTTCCTTGGGTGAGGTTGGGCGTTCACGAACGACAGTTCATTACCACCGTGTTCACGAACGACAGTTCATTACCACCGCGTTCACGACCTCCACCACCGTGCCAAACGGAGCTTTAGTTTTTACATAAAAGTGGATGAACTTCCTTAGGTGATTTCAGGCGTTCTCGAACAACAGTTTATAACCACCACGTTCACGACCGCCACCCCCATGCCAAGCAGAGCCATAATATGGTCTAATAAGCGTTTTTAAGAATCATACTCAGACTCCGTTTGGCACAGCGGTTGCGGTCGTGAACGTGGTGGTTATGAACCATCATTCGTGAACGCCCATCCTCATCAAAGGAACTTCATCCACTTTTATGTTCAAAACTTGTTTCCTTTTTCCTTGGGCAGGAAAAAGCAAATACTCATTTAAATGAATTTCATGTGTTATTTATGGTGTGCACCTAGCTATAGATGATCTGCTCTTAACAACCCTATTTTTTATGGTAAAAAGGAGAAGACGCTCTCTTTTTTATATGGTATCATATGATCCTGGTGTGGCGGTCGTGAACATAGTGGTTATGAACTACCGTTCGGGAACGCTCTACCTCATATAAGGAACTCCATTCATTTTTATGTTTAAAATTAATTTTTTTTGTGACGGTCATAACCGTTATGTAAAACACATTCATGACGGTTGAGGTTTTTTATTTCCAAATTCAGGAGAGCAAAAACGTCGCGCCAAACAGACGGCGGTTCCTAAACATCTTGTTCCCGACCGCCACCGTCGTGCACTCGTGCCAAACAAACCCTAAAACGCAAAAGGATTATAGTCAAATTAGAGATCCAAAGCTAGAGATGGGCACAGCCAATGACCTGCCCAACCTTATTGACATGACATGACAAAATACTGATTCCATGATCTGCTATAAGGTGAGATTCCCGCCCCCACATCGGCGCCGTGGGGCTAGTCGGTCTGATGCGCGGTCGAGAACACGGGATCATCCACTACGGAGAAGTGGCGAGCCGGCGCTAGGGCGTTCGGCGGAGACGGCTGCAGCACCAAGTTGTTAGGGGCTCCCCGGGACTCTCGTGATCGTGAGAGTCGATTAATCATTGTTTCGATGATATCAGTATTTGATGAGGCCAAACATAGAACATTTGAATACTATGTGGACCTGATTAATCTCCCATGCAGTTGTCTCCCAAGTTTAATTCACTATTTTCAATTCTCCATTACTTGTGTTTATTCTTTAATACTGAATTTATTGTTTACATCTTTTTTAATTATTTCTGAACTTACAAATGCTGCAGGAGCTGATAATCTTGTCTGTTATCCAAGGGTTGAGAGGCCTTTGGCCTCCATTCCAGTCAAGAGTAGCCCTAACACAATAAGAGTAGGGTCGCATTCCCGGGCATCCTCTTCCTCCTCTGCCCGAATCCCCGCGCCCGCTCCAGCTGACAAACCTCGAAGCAGCCGAGACGGCCCCGACCGCTCGGAATCTAGTTGAGAATGAGAAAGTCTATGGAAAAGAGGAAGATTCAACCCTAGCAGCTGCCAAAGTAACATTTTTTTATCTCTTTTCCCCTCTTGATTTCAGCCTGCTTTATGGGACTTTTTAAACTTAAATTTGTATGCTCAGATATATAACATGTTACTAGCATCTATCTGCACGTGCTCTCCACGTGCTATTTCCCTTCATCTCTCTCTCTCTCTCTCTCTCTCTCTCTCTCTCTCTCTCTCTCTCTCTCTCTCTCTCTCTCTCGATGTATTGTCTCTCTCATGTGTTTGTGAAGATGATAAAAGGATATAAAAGAAGAGGTAAAAATTAGAAACCTCAATATTAGACCAAGGAGGAGGCTTACAAATGCGAAGAAGAACAGAAAACCTAGAACTCGCAATGGATCTTGAAGTATTATTTTTGCGTCTCCCTGACCAAACCCTCCTATATTCGGATTACTCGTTAGTGGTTGATCGAGCTTGATGGATTCACCTTCTCAAACAAGAAGTTCTATTCTTATTACCGTAGTATAGCGTCGACCACTTGACGTTCATTTGCGCATCAACCATGGATATTTCATATTCCTCCTTTTCTTTACGCACGCGTGTTATCAATTTTTGTGCGCATCAACCATGGGAATAGGACCTATCACAACAGCACACAATGCAGTTATTCTTTAAGGAGTCATCCTAAACCCTAAACTGTCATGAAATGTGTTTGACATGAAAACGGTTATTGACAATCACCGTGAGGAGAAAATAATTTTGAACATAAAAATGAATGGAGTTCCTTAGGTGAGGTCAGACATTCACGGACGACAGTTCATAACAACCGCTTTCAACTCGGCCAAGAAAAGCTTTGTTGGGGAACTCACAAAAAGCTGCGCATTGGAGAAAAGCATGGCCATTGTTAGTGGTGAAGAAATTTGGTACTAATGTTTATGCATTGGAGCTTCTTCCAGACATGAGAATTAGTAATATTTTTAGGCAATAACTATATGCAGTCCCACTTTGGCTATGTGCAGGTCATGCAATTTGAAAATGGCTATATGCAGGCTAATTTTTGAACGGTTTCATAAGTTCTTATGAGTTTTTAGTTTGACCTGCATATATCATTGGACTGCATACAATCAAAACTGGTCTGCATATAACATGACCCTGAAAGATTTTCACTCCATCCAAAAGCCTTTTTTTTTATAAATTCCTCTCTTCTTCATTCATTGCGCCTCTCGAACCACATTATCCTTTTGCCATGGAGTTCAGATGGAGGCTGAGGATATAATTTGATGAAAATCGTCGCCAAACACGCAGTGAATTTTCAAGGAATTATAGTTAAATTGGTACACAAAGTTGAAATATATGAGCTATAGCCATTTTTTTTCTTTTTTACGAAAGATGCCCCACTTATTTACCATAGAATTTTCAAGTCAGAGAGTGTTGATGGAGATCCCTCGGAAGAAAGAACCAGTATATAATGAAGAAGAAAGAACCAATTTATGGTGCAGGCGTGATGGAGATCACGCAGAAGAAGCCGCCCTTTGTTAATAACCCACAACTCGATCGCAAATTATCCGCTCCTTGATCGCTGCACCCGCTCACAAAGTCGTCGATCATCACAACCACATTTCTCCTCTTTTCCCCCCACATCTCATAACCCTCCACTATCTCTTATCGCCCAACTCGTAAATCATCAGTATTTATGTAAGCATGATATGGTTCATTTGACATTTAAATTTGTTATGAGGCGCATGTCACATTAGTCCCACATCGTGTATCATTTCCTTATGATGTTCCTTAGTAATATATATAGACAAGGAGACCTCTATGGAGGTATCAAGTATTTTCTCCTCAATACGCGTAACTTGGTATCAGAGCGAGTTTAGGGTTTCCGCTCTCTCTCTCGCGCGTAATCCCGTTGCTCAAGGGCTCGATCCCGCCGCTCTCTCTCTCTCGCCTCGCCCTTGCGGCCTCGCCCGATCCGCCGCTCTCTCTCTCTCGCCTCGCCCTTGCGGCCTCGCCCGATCCCCTGGTTTGAAACCCCGCCGCTGCACGCCGAAAGGGATGGAGGCATGGCCGATCGTTGATGTCGCCGATCGCTGCCTTCCGCCGTTCCGTCCCTGTTCCGTCGATGCTTCCGTGATGCCGCCCCTCCGCCAACAGTAATGTCGTCGTCGTTCCTTCTGCTGCAGTCGATCGCGATGCCGACTGTTCCCACTGCCTACTGCTGCTGTTTCTGCGGCTCCTTCTAGTGCCAGCCGCTGCTTTCTGCGGCTCCTTCCTGCGTGTACCGGCTGCTTCCTCGTGCTAGCTTCAGTCGCTGCCTCTACCGGTTCCTCCTCCGTTTTTCTCTCCATTGAGTTTGGACATGGGTTCCCCTGAGGCAAGTACCACTCTGTCGTCGGTTCCTCCGACGACCGTTCCCTCCGGGGATTCTACTAATACTTTTCCTCCCAGCGCGAGGCTTACTACTACCATCCTTACCTCCTCCAATTTCCAACTGTGGAAGAAGGGGGTTACTATGTCTCTGTCAGGTATCCGACGCACACACCACCTTGCTCGACTTCCAACTCATGCCGTGGGAAGTACAGAATACGATGATTGGTATAGTGATGATTGCCGCATCTTTGCTCTTCTCCTGAGTTCTATGGACCCATCTGTCCAGCAAATGTGCAAGAACTGCGACAGCACCAAAGAACTCTGGGATACCCTACACATGATGTTCTCTCAAGTGAACAACCTCTCTCGTTTTGGTGAACTCTTCCCAAAAATAGCCGAGCTGAGGCAAGGGGCGCGTCCTATTACCGAGTACTTCGCCGAATGGAAGGTTCTAGCTGATGAGATCTTGGATCTGTGGGAGATACCCTCTACCAGGGAAGGGCATCAGGCCCAACGTGAACACCTCGTACTCCTCTGGCTTTTAAATGGATTGGACCCACACTTCTCAACAACGAAGACTGAAATGTTGGCGAGTCCTACGACTCTACAAACGGCTGGTGTGTACCATCGCCTTACTAAAGCTGGATCCATTGGTACTTCTTCCTCTGCTCTACATACTTCCTCCGGAGAGTCGATGACTCTTGCATCTCGGGGTGGCAGGGGGTCTGGTAGGGGGGGCCGATCTGGGCGTGGTCGTGACACTGACACGAGACATTGTGCCCATTGCGGGCGTCGGGGACACACAAAAGATACATGTTGGTTGATTCATGGGAAGCCAGACTGGGCCTCCAAACCTTCTGCTCCATCTCGGTCGGCGCACCTGGCCGACGCCACTTCTATCTCTCCGGGTCCAAGAACTGTTGAAATATCTGAGGATGAGTACCGTCGACTGCAGGCTCTCCAGACTGACTCCCCGACTCATAGTGCGGCTGTGGCTCAAACCATTCAGCTAGTGTGTACTTCACAGCGTCCGGTCCAGTGGTTGGCTGATTCTGGCGCTTCTGATCACCTGACTAGTTCCTCAGGTATCTTACACTCATACAAACCCCATAGTGGAGCTTCAATTACAGTTGCGGATGGCTCCTCAGTTCCTATTGTTGGTTTTGGTAGTTGCAGTGTGACCCCTGACATGACACTCTCCTCTGTGGCTCATGTCCCTCAATCTGCTTACAATCTCTTATCTATTAGTAAGCTTACAAATGATTTGAATTGTATTGCTATTTTCACATCTTCTGGTTGCATTTTTCAGGAACAGTCGACGAGCCGTATTATTGGTAGAGGAAAGCTGCGGGGTGGCGTCTATGTGCTGGATGAAGTCTCCCACCTTGCTTGTTCTGCTGCCTCCACAAAATTCTTGGATCTTCATTATCGTCATGGTCATCCATCTATGCAGGTCATGAGTCGTCTGTATCCTGAGTTTGGGAAAGTCTCCCATCTCAATTGTGAGTCTTGTTTGTTTGCTAAACTCCACAGAGTTAGCTACAGTCCTCGTCTTGATGTTCGTGTCTCTGCACCTTTTGATTTACTTCATTCAGATGTTTGGGGGCCGTGTCCTGTCCCTACGTTGTTAGGACACAAATATTATGTCACTTTTATCGATGATTTTTCTCGTATGACTTGGGTATATTTAATGAAAAATCGTTCTGAGTTGCCTTCTATTTTTCAAACATTTTGGAATGCAATATTTACTCAATTTTCTATTCGTATCAAATGTCTTCGTACTGATAATGGCCGGGAATACTTGTCTCAGTCTACGTCTAATTTTCTTTCCGAGAAAGGCATCCTACACCAAACCAGTTGCCCAGATACCCCTCAACAAAATGGTGTTGCCGAGCGAAAAAATCGACATCTCCTTGAAGTCACCCGGGCCATCCTTCACCACAAGCACGTACCCAAACACTTCTGGGGTGATGCAGTACTTACTGTTGCACATCTTATTAATCATCTTCCCACTCACATCCTCCAGGGGGAGACACCATATCAAACTCTGTATCCTGAACATGATGACTCCCGCCTCCCTTTGCGGGTGTTTGGGTGTGTTTGCTATGTTCGGGATGCTCGTCCCTCTGTCTCCAAACTTGATCCCCGTGCTTTGAAATGTATCTTTCTTGGGTATTCTCGGACGACTAAAGGGTATCGGTGCTACTCTCCTGATCTCCGATGATACATTATTTCCTCCGATATTGTCTTCCTGGAGTCGGACAATTACCCCTTTCATGGATCACCCAGTCCTGACCCCTCTCTTGATGCTCTTTTAGTCCTTCGGCATGAACCTGCTATCATTTCGCCGACTGACCTGTTGGCCCCCCTGTGGGGGCAAGTTTACTCTCGTCGCTCTTCTGATAGTACAGGGATGCCACCATCTCAGCCTACCTCTGCCTCAAATGATACAACGACTGTTCCTACGGAAGCACCTGAAAATGTACCTACTACCCTCACGCCAGCCAGTCCAGATGTTCCTATTGCCGTCCGGAAAGGCAGTCGAACTTGTCGGGAGAATCCCCTTTATGTTAGCTCTTACAAGGGCTTGTCTGCTTCTCATACGGCCCTGCACTCGACTCTGGATCGATATTGTCTTCCCTCTACTGTGGCAGAGGCCAAAGCTCATCCTGGCTGGGCGGCAGCCATGCAGGACGAATTGACAGCTCTTCAGCTCAACAACACCTGGGACCTGGTCCCCTTACCTGCCGGCAAGCGGGCGATTGGATGCAAATGGATCTATTCTGTAAAGGTGAATGCAGATGGTTCTCTTGACCGCTTGAAAGCTCGCTTGGTAGCCAAAGGCTATGCTCAGACTTATGGTGTGGATTATGATGAAACATTTGCACCGGTTGCCAAGATGTCCTCTCTTCGTATTCTTCTTTCTCTGGCCACCTCCCGCCAGTGGGCTTTACACCAGTTGGATATCAAGAATGCTTTTCTTCACGGGCTCTTGGAGGAAGAGGTTTACATGGAGCAACCACCTGGGTTCGTTGCTGAGGGGGAGCGTAACAAGGTGTGTCGTCTCCTAGCGTCATTATATGGATTGAAACAATCCCCTCGGGCTTGGTTTGCCCAGTTCCGTGCTGTGGTTACTCAGTTTGGACTTATCAAGAGTACTAAAGACTCGTCCCTCTTTTATCAGAACTCCTCGGCCGGTACTATTCTTCTACTGGTTTATGTCGACGATATTGTTATCACAGACAGCAACGTTGAAGGAATATCAAATCTCAAAGCATTCTTACACTCCAATTTCCAAACAAAAGATATGGGTCCTTTGCGGTATTTCCTTGGGATTGAGGTTACTCATGATGATCACTCTCTCTTTATTTGTCAACGGAAATATACTCTTGATCTTCTATCCGATCTTGGAATGTCTAACTGTGGCCGTGTGGATTCCCCGCTTGAACCTGGGGAAAAGAGCCTTCATGCCGAAAGCAAACCTTTTGATTCACCCGAGAAGTACCGTAGGATAGTTGGAAAATTAAACTATCTTACCATGACTCGTCCGGACATTGCATGTGCAGTAAGTAAAGTCAGTCAGTTCATGGCTGCTCCAACGGTGTCCCAATGGGAGTCTGTTCTCCGGATTGTCAGATACGTGAAGAAAGATCCAGGTCTGGGAATCTCATACAAGGATAGAGGTCATTTCAATTTAGAAGCATACAGTGACTCTGACTGGGCAGGATGCTTAGCTACTCGAAAATCAACCACGGGATTCACAGTCTTTATGGGTGGAAATCTTGTCTCCTGGAAGAGCAAGAAACAAACTACAGTTGCTAGATCTAGTGCTGAGGCTGAATATCGGGCTATGTCTCACACTGTTGCTGAGATCATGTGGGTAAGGCAAATCCTCTGTGAAATCGGGTACCCAGTTCAGGATCCTACTCCTCTATGGTGCGACAATCAAGCTGCAATCCAAATAGCCACCAATCCTGTGTTCCATGAACGCACAAAACACATAGAGGTCGACTGCCACTTTGTGAGGGAGAAGTACGAAGAAGGCCTTATTTCTCTCACCCATGTGAAGACCGGAGATCAAGTTGCAGATATTCTTACGAAAGGGGTTACGGGGACTAGAATGAACTTTATATGTAACAAGTTGGGTCTGGGAAGTTCCCACGATCCAACTTGAGGGGGAGTGTTATGAGGCGCATGTCACATTAGTCCCACATCGTGTATCATTTCCTTATGATGTTCCTTAGTAATATATATAGACAAGGAGACCTCTATGGAGGTATCAAGTATTTTCTCCTCAATACGCATAACAAAATTTAATATTTATATAAAGAGCACAGTATAGAAAAACCTCAGCAAAATACAATTTTATTCCAGAATTTTATCTTCTCAATGGAATCTTCGACATTTTTTTTTTCGAAAGAAAATCTCCAACGGAAAGTTCAATAGAAAATTAATAAATTTATAAACTATTTTTTTATCCCAGAACATCATCTTGGTTCATAGGGATGTGCAAGATGAACCGATAAACGGACCGGAATCAAACGGTTCGGGTTGATTTTAAATAGGTTCGATTCAGGTCCGGTTATCATAATAGAAGAACCGACAATTCAAATCAATTCTCGGTTCCGCAAGTCGGGTACCCAGATCTGACCCGAGAACGAAAATCAACGCTAATGTTTTTTTTAGTAAAAAAATTTGACAATGTAGTCGTATAGCTAAAAATAATAATTTTCAAACTCGTATAATTATGTCTTTAATGTTATAGAGAGCCATGATTCAATTATTCTAGGGCATTAATAGTTGTATGACAAAAAATCATGAGTTGGAAGAGTTGTTTTTTTAATTATTTTAAAACATTGGTAGAACCGAGAATCGAACCGAAATCAAACTGAAGTGAACAGTTTGAATCCGATTCTATACTTTAAGATCGTAGGTCGGTTCCGATTTCAAAATTTTGAAACCGAACATATATGGGTCGATTCTTGGAACCTAACCAATCCAAGTTGCCCCCCTATAAAATGGTTCATGTGATTCAATATGCAGGTTCACAATGATCTGTGTTTTTAATTATAGGCATTTGGTTTCCCGATGATCGAAAAAATACTTGTGCCAAATAAATATTCTCGAGATTTTTTGAAAAGCAGTGAATTCTCCCTCTTCCAAAAAAAACTACAAAAAACTTTTTGCATTTTCATGTTTCTCCTCCTGCAGGACATCCGCCTTCTCTTCCTACTATTTTTCCTACCACTGCTTTTCAAACAATTCTAATCGCAGCACCCTAGTCTCCCACCACTGCTTATCGCGCAGCCGCAACTGAAACAAAATGATGACAATACAATGGGGAGAACATATTATCCAATGGAAGTGTGAGCAAATTGCAAGCACATTTTAATTCCATGACAACATAATCTATCTTCAACAGTACCAAAGATATTAATAATGTTATTTAACTTAAATGTTTTTGGTACATTATAGTGGCTTTCAATGGCATTACATGGCTCCTTAAAGAAAATTTGTAAAATGATAGTGAAAATTTCATTCCCATTTGGAATTAGATTTCAAAATTACCTGAGATTTCCTTCACTTGCACATGGAATCTTGCTGCAGAATGGATAACATAACATAAACAAAACTAAATGTTTCAACATTATACAGCAGGCCTTGAGGCAGAAAGCATTATAATAATAAATTTACTACCAAAAATTGCCAATCAACAGATTGGATCTATGGATCACTAGAAAAAATTGCTCTTGAAGTACCAGAAATTTCCTTCCTGGGGGTCATGAAATAGTTCTTGCATTGTTCTTCAAGCCACAACCGACGCACTTCAGAATGACGGTGTTCATCGCGGCCTCTGGTTTTATAACAAATTTCACTCCCAGAAAGTCTCTGATGTTTCGGAGCACTGCAATGCTGTAAGGTGTGAGCTTTCCGACGCGAACTTTGGAAACATCGGGCGGGCAGAGAGCGCAGAGAAGAAATAGGAGACCCTGCGCATGATTCAAACATGAATTTTACATAATAAAAGATAGAAAATATCAGGGCTGTATGGATTATTAAACTATTAAATGAATTCAGGAAATGTAGAAGGATTATGATGAATATGAAGTCGAAAATACGCTTTGTTGATCTGAATGTACACAACCAGGAGTAAAACTTGTGAATATGAACTGAGGATCCATAAAATTGACCACCCCTCTAACCTTGCATAATTATAGAAACCTTCCATTTATCTTTAAAAATTACCATAACTTCCCCTATAAGTTTACAATGGAAGGGTGCAATGTAAACTTAGATGAGAGGTTTTGGTAAATTTGAAAGATAGAGGGGAGAGCCTTGTAATATATGTAAAATTAAAGGGAATATATATATATAGGAATAATTACTGAGAGCACCCCTCTTGTTTTCAAAATTACAAAAAACTCCCCTTAAGTTTTCATTTCATTACAAAAATCTTCCCTGGACTTTTCATTTCGTAACATCCATGAAGAAAAATACCCCCTGTACACTGTACATCGAGGGGGGTATTTTGTGCATGGATGTTATGAAATGAAAACGTCAGGGGAGGTTTTTGTAATGAAATGAAAACTTAGCAAATAAGAGGGGTGCTGTCAGTAATTTAGCAAAGTTAGAGGGGAGGTCCCAGTAAGGGATTGTCTGGAAGCATTGTAAATTAGAATCAATGGTGAAGAGAGGAGCATTGTCATCATCATCATTTTAAAAAAATCTAAAACAACTGCTTGTGTTTGCAATGTAAGAAAGAAACTGCTGGAAAAAAAAACTACCTGGTGTGATGAATCAACCACACCGCCGGCCTCAATCTCTCCAAGCAGCATAGAAGCAACTTGAGTGCCAAGGTCCTCTGGAGGTAACAGTTCCGGCTTCTCATCAAATTTCATGGAAGCGTCTTCTTCTGCTTTTGGATAGCTGACCGCCATGTCTGCTGATATCAAACAACCTGTTGTGGTTTCAGCAACCAAAGAAATTCCATAACCAGGTGATCTGCAAAATCAACATGCAAATTTTATGTCACATCAAATTAAGTTAAATTAACTGGTTTTTAAAATTGTATCTCCATGTTGAGAATTATTCGCTGCTTTCATATATTAGGGCGAAATAAATCATCCGGACTTTGTGCCCCAAAAGTCACACCACTGGTGCCCCCTGTACAACCCGTATTCGGTGAGTAGACCAACCTGGGCTCTGCGAGTAGACCGACAGCGTCCGGCGAGTAGATCCAATGACGGTCCTACTCGCCCAGAGTAGGGTGAGGCGAGTACGCCCCTCCCCGTCGTAGCTCTTATCGACGTGATTTCTTCTCGACGGCATGGTCCCTTCTCAATGTTATGAGCGTGATTCATCTAAGCGATATGAACAGCCCGTCTCGACGACAAAAGCTCCTTCTCTCCCAGGGCGAGGCGAGTTGACCTGGCCTCGGGCGAGCTCGCCCCAGGAGAACTCGCCCCTCGGCGAGTAGGATATGGCCTAGTCGCCTCAGCCGCGCTCGCGCAAGAAGGGAGCGAGGCAAGTTCGGGTCAACCCGACTCCTCAGCCCCTTCCCACTATCTGCAGACCAACTGGGGCTGCGATTAGTATTACGAAAAGGCGCGAGGAGCTTTTCGCAGACCAATTTGGTCTGCATATAGCAATTTGGTTAAGGCGGAGGAAGCTATTCGCAGGCCCTTTGGACTATTTTGCCCTCAGGAATATTTGCCTATAAATAGGACTCATTATGTCTCAGATCAGCACGGATCCACCCCCCAAGAGAGCCTAAGTTTTCTTCCTTGTGTCCTTGTGCTGCCTGAGACAGGCTCAGCCCTTGGTTTTTGGGAGGGGAAATCAAGTCAGATTTTCGGGTTAGTGGCGGGACCTCCTTGCTGCAGCCAGTGGGTCATCTCTTAGAGCAACTACCTACCATTCTGTGAGGGTCAATTCTCAGCTCGAAATACTCAGACCTAGGGATTTGACGAAGAGAGAAGTAACTCAAGCTACTCCCCAGTCTCGAACATAGTTGGACCGATATCCGGGTTCCAACAACCCCTGTGATTACAAGATATGCCTTGTGGGGAAATATAATTGACGCACCCAAAAGTATCATGAGTGTGTTACATGTTTAAAGCTTTTATTTGAAGATCAGCTGGAGAACAGTGGCAATTGTAAACATAGTTATGAAAACGCATTAGCATTTTGGCAGGTGCGGACAAGCTTTATCGATCATGCATGTCCAGACCCTATAAAGTAAAATTTGGTCCCAAAAAAAAGTTGTCACTAAAGTTTATATCTCAGATAAATCATCATCACTGTAAACTACGAACACAGTTTCACATCACCACAGCTCAAACTCCACATTTGTCCCATAAATTCTGAGTGTCACTAAGAACAATAAAAGCACATATGATGTGTTGTTAAAAGAGGTGAAATATTAAACTGCCTCCAATTTAAGGGAATAAAGCCACACTAATTGTATTAAAACACAATAAATAAAGAAACTTCAACTTCTATGGATAATTAAAGAACTTGGTAGTATAAAAAAAACTCCCAAGGTTCATCATGTGAAGTGGCAATAAGATCAAGAGAGCCATTCAAATTTTCATCTGCATGGCTAAGCCTGAAATGCAGCCAATTTATTACTCCGAGTTTAACTTCAAAACAGCTGTATTTTGACCTTAAAATTTGTTGAAGAACCCCAAATCTTTTATATATATTTCTCATGTACAAATACAAAGGAAGAATACATATATATAGGAGAGAGAGTGAGACAGAAAAACCTATACAAGGTGTGGGACTAAAGAGAAGAAGGAATAAATGGGCCTGTATATGGGTCTATTTCATGGATTTTTCTAACACTCCTCCGCAAGCTGGAGCGTACAAGTCGCATGCGCCAAGCTTGGACAAAAACTGGTAGTATAATGGCCGGGAGAGAGCTTTGGTAAGGATGTCAGCAACCTATCTTGTAGTGAGAACATGCTCCAATTCAATCTTCTTTGACTGGACCTTCTCCCGAATAAAGTGATAGTCAACTTCAATATGTTTTGTTCGTTCATGGAAGACTGGATTCTTGGCAATATGTATTGCAACTTGACTGTCGCAAAGAAGAGTTGCCGGAGATGAGAGTTTTATGCCTAAATCGTTTAGAAGGCTCTCAAGCCAGGTTAACTCAAACGCACGGCTGCCATGGCCCGATACTCAGCCTCAGCAGATGAGCGAGCAACCACAGTCTATTTCTTGCTACGCCAGGTAATGAGATGTCCACCAAAGTATGTACAGAAACCAGTGGTGGAGCGCCTATCGTCAATGGATCCCGCGTAGTCGGCATCACAGAACGCAACAAGAGATAGAGAGGTAGATGGTTTGTACAGCAGTCCTTGACCGGGAGCGTTCTTTAGATATCTAAGAATACGCTCAACAGCTTGAAGATGAGATGTCTGAGGAGCATGCATAAACCAACTTACTACTACAGCAAATGAGATGTCCGGTCGTGTCACCGTAAGGTAGATTAGCTTTCCGACCAAGCGTCGATAGTATTCGGGGTTTGTAAGCAGTTGGTCGGAGTCAGAGCTATGAGCAGAGAGCTTGTGATTTGCATCCATAGGAGTGTCAACAGGTTTGCACCCAGAGTATCCAGCATCTTGAAGGAGGTCAATACAGTACTTTCGTTAGGATAAAACAAGACCGGCAGGTCGTCTCGCTACTTCAAGCCCAAGGAAGTATCGAAGATTTCCCAGGTCTTTTGTCTGGAACGCCGAGTTCAGCTGTTGTTTAACATATTGTATCCCTGTGGTGTCGTCGCCAGTGATGAGGATATCATCAACATATACAAGAAGAATCACAATGCCGGTTGACCGATGGCGGGTGAATATAGAGAAATTAGTCGTGCTGCGAGTGATTCCCATAGCACAAACAACCTTGCTGAATTTGTCAAACCAAGCGCGCGGTGACTGTTTGAGACCATATATAGACTTCCGGAGACGACAGACCAAGGACTCCCCCGTGGTCTCAAACCCGGGAGGTTGGAGCATATAGACAACTTCCTGCAGATCACCATTAAGGAAGGCATTTTTGATGTCGAGCTGATAGAGGGGCCAATGGCGATGAACAGCCAAGGAGATAAGGACACGAACAGTGTTCAGTTTGGCCACCGGGGAGAGGGTTTCCTCATAATCGAGGCTTTGTTGCTGAGTGAAACCCCTGGCCATGAGGCGAGCTTTCAAGCGATCAATGGTGCCATCAGCAGCATGTTTAATAGCAAAGACCCATTTGCATCTAACACAGGAGTGTCCAGGAGGAAGGGGGACCAGATCCCATGTTTGGTTAGCCCATAGGGTTGTCATCTCGTCGTCCATGGCTGCCCGCCAGCCTGGATGGTGAAGAGCCTCCTGCACATTGTTAGGAAGAGAAACAGAAGAAAGAGAGGTGGCAAATTGTTGGAGAGGGGGGGAAAGGCGATGTATAGATACGTAGTTGGCCAAGGGATGAGCCGTAGAGGTGGTCGCTGGATCAGCCGTTGTCGGACTGTCATTGGCATCAGGAGACTGTTGTAGGAGAGCATCCTTGGATTTTCGGCGAGTATAGACACGCAGAAGAGGTGGAGGTGCCACGGGAGGGATGTGAATCGTAGGTGGAGTTGGTGGTAGAGACGGAGTCGTGACCGGGATGGCTGGCCGAGGAAGAGGAGTTGGGAAAGAGAGAGAGTAGTGAGAGGTAGGGGAGTGGAATGGTTGGTCCTAAGAGAAGGTTACATCAGCCGAGACCACTAGCTTGCCTTCAGTGGGAGAGTAGCAGACATAACCTTTCTAAGTCCAAGAGTAACCAACGAACATATACTTGACGGCGCGAGCAGCAAGTTTGTCGGTAGATGGGCCAAGGAGATGAGCATAGCAAACACAGCCAAAGACACGGGGTGTGAGAGGGAAAGGAGAGGTGGAGGGGAAAAGGAGACTGAATGGGGAGGCAAAAGCAAGGACGGACGAGGGCATGTGGTTGATGAGATGACAAGCAGTAGAAACCGCAAAGTTCCAATATTCGGTGGGCACCTGCATTTGGAACATAAGGGACCGAGCTACATCAAGGAGATGTCGGTTCTTTCGTTCGGCCACGCCATTTTGTTGAGGAGTATAAGCGCAGGAGGTTTGATGGATGATGCCAAACTCGGAGCAAAGATTGGAGAAGGTACGACTGGTGTACTCACGAGCATTATCAGTTCGGATGGATTTTAATGGAGTAGAAAACTGGGTACGCATCCCAGTAATAAAGGTGCGGAACGCAGATGTTAATTCAGTACGGTTATGCAGTAAATATAACCAAATGAGCCGTGAGTAATCATTAATAAATGTCACAAAGTAGCGATATTCAAAAATACTAGGGACTTTATAGGGGCCCCATATATCAGAGTGAACTAAAGAGAACGGAGTACTACTCCGGGTACAAGTAGAAGGGAAAGACGAACGATGTTGTTTGCCATAGATACAGGATTCACAAGTAAACTCTTGTAAGGGAACATCAGGAAGAGCTTTCTTGAGAACTGGAAGGGGAGCATGCCCAAGCCGGCGATGCCAATCAGTGGTGGAGATAGCAGAGAGAGTGGTAGGTGGGAGATCCATGAGATACAATCCATTTTCCAGCCGCCCTTTACCAATGATATTCCACAAGCGGCGATCCTGCACAATAAAAGAGGAAGAAGAGAACGTAACAAAACAATCAAGTTCATGCGTTAGACGACTAATAGAGAGTAAATTAAAAGGAGATCCCGAAACATGAAGAACCGAGGATAAAGGTAGAGTTGGAGTGAGGCGAAGGTCAGCAGCGCCAGAGACCGGGGTGGTGTCGCCATTAGCAACCGTGATGAACTTAGGATGAGCCGACTGTATATACTTTGGGGGCCTCTGGGAGGTGATGTGATGAGTAGCACCGAAATCGACAATCCAGTGGGGGCTCTGAGAAAGACAGGTTATACCTTCAGTGGAGAATGAGGCAGTCGTAGCAGAAGGGCGGCTGAGAGCACCCTGGAGCTGTTGGAGTTGAGTGCGGAGCTCATTGATGTCTTGGTTGGTAGGAGAGGCAGACTCCTGTGAAGGCATTCCAGCGGAGGCAGAGGCAGTAAAGTGAGGAGGCAGGCCATGCTTGCGGTAACATGTGGCTTCAAGATGTCCCTCGCGGTGACAGTAAGTACAACGCATAGTTGAGCGACCACCACGTCCTCGTCCGCGAGACGGGTGGCGTCCGCCCCTAGTGGAGGAACCACGAGAAGAACCAGGAGTGGGAAGAAGGGGTTGCTGAAGAAGAGTCGGGGAGAAACTGGTAGGAGGCTCAGAGGGAGGAGTTACCCTGAGTAACATAGAGCAAACATCATGGAGGGAAGGGGTGGTAGTGGAGGAGAGGATCTGGGCCCGAACACTGTGCAGATGTGGAGGAACACGGGCCATCATCATAGCAGTACAGACGGCTTCCTTCTGAGCCCGTTGAGTCGCGAGATCAGTGGTAGATGGCTGATGCTGGATCCATGCTTCAGTAAGACCCTTAGCACGAGCAACAAATGAGGACATGTCCGCAGCCCCACCCGTATCCAGGGCCTGGAGGTCAGTAATAATGTCATAGAGGTGCTGGAGGTTGTCCTTGCCTGAATACAAGGAATGAAGCTCATCTCACATACCCTTGGCCGTCTCGTGATACATGGCCATTTGGTAGGGTTCGCCATCCATGGAGTTGAGAAGCCATGTCTGAACACGACCGTCATTCCGCAGTCAATCGTCGGTAGAAGGGGAAGGAGGTGCCTGCGTGAGATGAAGTAAGAGTCCTTTTGCCTGAAGGACCCGGCAGACGGAATGCACCCAAGGCACAAAATTTTTCTTTCCGGACAGGGAAATAGTAGTGATCCGTAGCTCATCTCGGAGTTCGGGAGGAGTAGGCACTTCGGAGGAATTAACGCGAGCAGCAGGCACTTCGGAGGAATTGACCGAGGAACCCATGAAGCTGAACAGAGCAACGAGAAGAGGTCGCGCGGTCAGAGCAAGCAGACGGACAGACCGCGCGGGCAGATTTCTGAAGATCGCGGGAGCAGATTGCTGGGAGGACGCGCGGGCAGACTGCTGGAGATCGCGGAAACAAACCGTGTGGGCAGATCTCTGGGAGGGGTGTCGAGCGAGCAGGGCGCGCGGGTGCTGGGAGATCGCGGGAGCAGGTCGCGCAAGGAGGAACTCTGCAGGTCGCGCGGGGAGGAACTTGCGGAAGGTCGCAAAGAAGAGGTCGTGCGGACAGGAGGTCGCGCCAAGAGTCGGCAGGCAGCCCTTGCGGACAGAAGGACGCGGCCAGGAGTCGGCAGGCAGCTCGGATAGACACGATCGGAGCCGCGACCTGGCCGATGGCGGTCTGCGGACGGGAGATCGGGCTGGAGCAGCGGTCTGGAGCAGCTCGTGCGAGCAGGAGAAGGAGCAGCGATCTGAGCAGCGGTGGGTCCCAGCTGTCAGAGGGCAGGTAGAGTATAAAGAGGAGGAGGAGGGGGCACGAAGGAGAGATGGGAGGAAAGAGGGGCGGGGGGGGGGGGGGGGGGGGGGGGGGGGGGGGTCTCACAAAGTGGAGACCGCACAGGAGAATGAAGACCGCCTGGGGGGGCGGTTAAAAAAAACGGAGAGGAGACCGTGCAGGTAAGATTGAGGACGCGTTTCAGAGCGGAGAACCTATCTCTGATACCATATTGGAGAATCCCAAATCTTTTATATATATTTCTCATGTACAAATACAAAGGAAGAATACATATATATAGGAGAGAGAATGAGACAGAAAAACCTATACAAGGTGTGAGACTAAAGAGAGGAAGGAATAAATGGGCCTGTATATGGGCCTATTTCATGGATTTTTCTAACACAATTCAAGATTTTATATTTGAAAGAGTGAAGCTTCACTCCTAAAGGGTTGAGGAAAAATAGTCTATTCAGACTGTTTCTTTCTTGTATCTACAAGAAACTGCGTTGTTACATTCAATTTCCTATGGAAAATCCATTAGAAAAATAGTATCAACAGATTGCATCTATGGATCACTAGAAAAGAAAATGAACCATGCATCGTGAATTCATTACTGCAATACACACTTCACCAGATGCCTAACACAAAATCCTATGGAAAATTCAACTAATTTTCTATCGGTTATCTAACATTGATGGTATAGGTGGTCCTCTCTGTAAAGGAGGTAACAATGCCAATGAAATCCCTATAGAAGCATGGACAATTTAGGCAGAAAAGTGCTAAAGCCAATGGAATTCCTATAGAAGAAACGACAAGTCAATGGAATCCCTATAGAAGCCTAGCTAAGTCATGAATCACTATAGAAGCATCAACAAGTCAATGGAATCCCTATAGAAGCATCAACAAGTCAATGGAATCCCTATAGAAGCATCGCCAAGTTAGAAGGTGAAAAATTCCTTAAAGAGGGCTAGGAAATAAAAGAGGAACGACTCTCTTTAAATTTCAACATTCCCCACACGAGGTGCGAGCTGAGAGCATTTTTGACATTATGGCGCATGAGTGCACCATCACCTCAGACAACCCATCTTGCAGTTACCATCACCGCAGACGTCCCATCTTGAAGTTACCCGGTGCACTTGAGTGGACACCCCATCTTTGACGACACTTGGGTTTCGACAACAAAGCTTGATTAGACTTTCCCCCCATCTTCGACGTCAGTACGATCATCTTCATTCATCGAAGATTAATGCTTGTCAATCGGGGGGAGTTGATGGGGATCAATCGCAAGATCGACATTGGGCTTCGGGCAACCACTCGGCTGGGCTTCGGGCAACCACTCGGCTGGGCTTCGGGCCACCACTCAGCGAGGCACACATTTGTTTACTCAAGCAGAAGGCGGTGATCAGATCGGCAATCTGAGATCACGAGCGCGTCCGGAGCGCCGTTTTACATTTTTCAATTTTTTTACTTTAATTAGTGTGATTTGGACATCGGGCGTAGCAGTCAATCATAGTCATTCACGCTGGGTGTCCTAGCCACCTTTCGTTATAAATAAAAGTGAGGACTGTCATTTTGAGGCATTGTTAGCCTTGTAAGAGAATCCAAAGTCGGCAATCAAATCGTGGTGCGATGTCGCGAGATCCCAGGGTGCGACAACGCGAGATCCCAGGGTGCGACAACGCGAGATCCCGGACTGCGGCATCCCGATTAATCATTTCATTTTTTTCACTGTTCCTGTAATCCCATATACCGCACGTCTTCATCCACGACACTCAAACCACCCGACCCCCTCTGCCACGATCTCCTGCAACACAATCGATCGGACGTACTACAAGCCAAGCCTCCGCCCATCTCATACACATCGACCCTCCACATCACCAACCCCTATCACAGGTTGTCCATTGATTCCAACCCTAATCCCGTCGACACAACCACGATCGATGCTTCCAAATATGCTGCAAAATGAAGTCCAACCGCACCTTTTCACGTCATGAGCCCTTACTCCCCCTTCCATCCGCCACCTTTTCATGTCGTGAGTCCTCCACTCCCCCATCCATCCACCCCCTTTCCACGTTGTGAGCCCTTATTCCCCCTTCCAGCCACAAGTCCCGACCTTCCACCCCACCTTCAATTGCAAGCCCTAATACACCTCAATCTCCAGTCACACTCATTCTCTACCTCAGCCGCAAGCTTGCTCTCGTGGTATTACCGCTGCCACCCCCACGGGATCCACGCCTACTGCCACTACTGGATGCTTTTGATGATGAGTATCTTGTATTGTTTTAGATTATCCTTGTTGAATTTAGGAAGATATCATATATTTGTGTGGGATTTTGTATTGTTGTGTTGTAGTTTCATTTTCCTATTTTCTATAATTCTCATTTGTTTAGATGTGGCTTGGAACCCTTAATGCGAAGGAAATTGTGTTTGCTTGTTTATTTAAATTTGTTGTGAATGTTGTGTTATGTTGCTAAGCCTACTTAATCTTTCTGCTAAATTTCATTCTGGATTGGTTAAAATCATATTTGCATCATATAGAGTAGGTTTACTTGAGTCCATTCCGCTTCACTCACATAGGTTTGCATTAGGGTCGGCACGCAATCTCACAACCAACCCTGCATAAAAAAAATCAATTATATGATCCAACTTTGCATTGGTTGATACAAGAGAGAGGATAGCCGGAGGTTACTTGCCACTGAATTATTGGACATAGACATGAAGCGAACAAGAGAGAGTTCGCTTTTATAATAGGGCATTGTTATAAATAGACCTTGTTTGGTATATACAAACCGAAATTTTGAATGTTTTTTGTCTTTTTTTTTCTACTATATACAAACCACTTTAATACTCATTCTTTTCTAAAAATCTCAGCCCTAGCCACTTCCCATTTCCCGTGCTCTCCCGATACCTCCTCACGATCCCGCCTCCCGTGCGCACGCCAAGCTCTCCGGCGGCCAATGTCGACCAGAAAATCACTGGAGACCACTCCAGGGAGCTTCTGCAAGGCCGGCGACCAGCCCTCTTCCGACGTTGGTGATAGAAATAGTCTCCCGGACGGCGACCTATCATATTCCACCAAGTTTTACATGGACCTCTCCTCTCTAAATGAGGTAATAAAAAACCTCCGCCCTATCACTTCTGTGGATCTCCCGGACTGTTTGGTTGTTGTTTGAAAATTATCCAGCAAAATGATTTCAAAATCAAAAATGGGATCTCCCGGATGGTTAGGTACTTTAATCGTGTTTCCTTGCTCAACATTAGATCAAATGTTTATTCATCAGTGAACGATTCTCTCCTCGGTATTAGTAAGTGCAATCGTGTTTTCCTGCTACTTGTGTTTTTGCCGGTTCTATTTTTTTCTGCAAAAAGAGGGATGCAAATTAGATAAAAGGATTGAGTTGCAGACTACAGTAAGTGCAAATTTAACAGAGGTATTTCTATCAAGGAATATGTAGATTCTTCTGTGAAGAAGGAAAACATGGCTATTGAATCAGAATCATTTTTGAAGCTTGATTATGCATTTTCTATAAGTTGCATTTTTTTATTTGTTTTATATTTTCATAAGGACTATAGAAGCGTATACTTAATTTTGTGGTAACATGGATAGTTGTTTCTGAAGATGGAGTTTGAGCAGTTTCATGATAAAATTCCTCTGTAACTATGCATATTTTAAATTGTGGTAACTATGCAATCATTTCGTACATTTGGTGATGCATGAAGGGTGTCCACTACCTCGTATTGTCTCCTTTTGGAGAAAGTTCCGTGATCCAATTGCAAGCACATGAGAGGACAAATACATTGCACGAGTACAAATTCCAAATCAACAAATATCCAAAACATGTGAGGTAGTAGATTTGGGTGGCTTCTAAGGTATAAATTATTTTTTAGATTTTTGAAATTTAACATTTTATTTAATAAAAAGTTCGATTCAATCCGATATCGAAATTTTATTTATTGATTGCAGACTCGTATCACTTGGCGAAAATGATGAACGACAAAAGTGAAATGGTTACTTCAAATGTGGAGAAACCAACATGTAATTTTATAGAAGAAATGTGAAATGGTAAAGGGGAGTTAATCTTAAAATTAATGTGGAGACTTGTAATTTTATAGAAGAAATGTGAAATGGTTACTTTTGACCAACCCCAAAAGAAGATCACCTTCTTCGAGACATAAAAAGTAGCAAGGAACAGGGTGTCCTGTAACTATAAAAGGAATTGCTTGATAAATATATGTTCGCTTAACCTTCCTTACCTTTAAAAAATAGGACATACACTTTATTAATTAAAGATGGAACAAGCCATGAAGTTCACAAGCTTGTGCAATGAGTCTTTTCAGGAAAAGTTTTAGCACTGCAAAATATATTTACTTTTAATCAATTTATTAATAATTACTGTTTTGACAATTTATAACATTATTTTTTTATATTATGTACGGCTTACAATAATCATTTTGAAGGAAAAAATATGTATAAACACATATAGTTATTTAATACTTATTCTGTATAACTACCATATTTTACTAAGCTAACAGATAGGAAAAAAATAAGCCAAGGATTAAACAAAGAAGTTGCATCATAATACTAATAGTAATTTTCTTAAAAGAAAAAGGCAAATGTCTATAAATACATTAACAATCAATGAGATTGATAACCTTTTAGTATAAAAAGTCGTACCTTCCACAAGATTGACCTGACCTATGATCTGTAAATATATGAACATCTGGAAGGAGACGATTGAAGATCCCACGAGCAGAAAATATCATGCGATTTCCAAACTGAGGTGATACCCTAGTGGAGGAAGTCACTCCTCTTATTCTCTTGACCATTCCTTCATCTATCCATGATGTTGCCTGCTTAAACATTTAAAGTGGGTGTTAGACCTATCGGAGTCAATATGCACATGTGTGAGTGTGTGAAAAAGATATTTTTGCTTTGTTTGGGACGGTTGTGGCATTTGAGAGGCGGCGGTGTCAATATGCACAATCGCCACCACTCTGTCGCTGCTATGTGTGGGTGGTAAGTGTGTATGCAGGAGAGAAAGAGAATCTTCATATAATGACAGAAACTAACAGTTAAGCTATTAGGAACAATAGGAACTCCAAGAACAACTTCTCCACCACCAAGAGGAGCAGCTCCTCGGCTTTCAATTTTTAACTCGAGACCATCTAAAGGAACACCAAATTGTTTGAGTATGTGCAATGTGGTTGTCCGAAAAGTATCTACACTTAGATCCTTAGAATCATTGGTAATTCCTGCAAGCCAAACACATTATTACATAAAGAAACCTTTAAGCATCAAAATTTTCTGCAATTATGCTAAACAGTGCTTTTATAAAAATACACATACACATTACGAAACAGTAATTCTTTGCTGTCTAACGAATCAATAGGTGCTGAATTATAATGGTTTCCTACAAGAACAGGTTATTTAATGCAAATGGACTAGTATTTTGGCAACAAAAATTAGGTAATCATACGTTTTTATTCTTTCATCTATATGCCTCTCCATAATCCTTTATCTAGAAGTCTCATAGGGTCTATCGTCTTTCCCCGTGATTTTGTTTCGCCAAATACAAAATGGGAGACAACGAGCGACAAGAGTATTGTCGTAGCCACAGCACGGGGAACACCGTGCAAGACTACATTTAATATATACAAAGTTATAATAATTAATGCTTTTATTATTATTACGTTATCATTATTGTTTACGCATTTAATGTTACCGTATGTTAGTTAAATAACTATTTATGTTTTATCTTCAACATATAATATTTTTAGAAAATATTAATACAATGTTATCTAGTTATCTATACTTGGCATCATAATGTTAATAATAACGTTATAAATTTAACTCATGTTTTATAACATTATAATATATAAGGTATAATAATTAATTCATACCGGAATTAATTAGGTTAATTGTAGGCTCCAACTGAAGATTATCAAAAAACATCCGCACTTTTGGTCTCATAGTTTTCTTTATTTTAATTTTTTTATTTTAATGTGCAGAACTAAATCGTTCTTAGATAGGAAGCATAGAACCAGAATATCAGAGTGCAACATGCCGAGATCAAGTTACTTGCTTTATAATAATATGGATGAAAAGAATCACAGCCTTCTAAGAGTAGATTAGCTAAGCACCGTAAAAGGAAATGATTGGCTAAGCACCGTAAGGAAATGAATCATAGCCTTCTAAGAGTAGATGAAAGAAGATGATTGGCTAAGCACCGTAAAAGAAGCTCTTATAACAAATATTAAGACAACAAAAGGAGCAAATTGAAATGCTAACACTGTACACTCAGTAAAATGTCTAAGACAAGCACATACCTTAATGATAAAGTATCTTCTTGCAAAACAAATTCTCAAATTTAGAAGAGAATTTTTTGAAAAACAACACTGAAATGCATATCTTTTTGCATTTCAAACCTAAAAGTTAAGAACACCACATCAAAAACTGGTTTGCACCAGGGCCAGTATTGTTTGTTTAGTGATTGGAAGGACATGATGGTCAGTCAAGGGCATCTTTTACAAGTAAAGATGGAAAAGGTTGTTTCAAAAGTGTTGTGTTCAACAGTCCGACCTTTTAAGTTTCAGTTTTTAGTAAAAGTGAGTTCTCCTAAAAAGAGAGAAAAATGTAATTGCTTGCTTGGAATATGTAAAATATTAATAGCCCCAGTTCATAAAAAAAGAACAATGATTCAGCATTTTATAAAATACTAAATTAGGTGAGCGGCTTTAGAACTAATTGATGATCCTTATGTTGATCCTAGTGTCATATGGGAAGTTATGTCTTCTCATTTAAGGTTAAGTGGAAAGAACGTACTTGGAGAATCAAAAGGTCGTGCACCCCCACAAAAAGAATCTTGGTGGTGAAAAAAGAAGTGCAAGACAAAGTGAGGGCAAAGATGGTCAGTTACAAAACATTATATGCTTGGAGGAATGATGAAAACTTGACAAAGTATAAAGTCGCCAAAAAAGAAGCTAAAAATGCAATAAGTAAAGCAAGAAATCAAGCTTATGAAATTTTTTACAAACGACTAGATACCAAAGATGGAGAGCATGATATATATAAAATTGCTCGAGCTAGAGAGAGGAAGACAAGAGATTTAAGCTAAGTTCAATGCATAAAAGATGAATCAGATACGATTTTGACGGATGATATGGCTAAGGAGCGATGGAAAAGATACTTTTATCAACTATACAATGAAGGAAAAGACAATGAACTGAACTTGGAAGAGTTAAGTAAATCGGAGGAGTATAGAAACATAAATTTTTATCGTAAAATTCAAGCATCAGAGATACATGACGCTCTGAAAAAGATGAAAAATGGAAAGACGGTTGGGCCAGACGATATCCCCATTGAAGTATGGAAATGCTTAGGGAGGGAAGGAATTTTATGGCTTACAAGTTTCTTCAATAAGATACTGAAGACAAAAAGGATGTCAGACCAATAGAGAGAGTATTTTGGTACCTTTGTATTAGAATAAAGGAGATATACAAAATTGTGTCAATTACATGGGAATTAAATTAATGAGTCATGTTGGAGCATGCGTTTCGCACTCCTCCGGTTTGATAATAACAAAGTCCCTTTTGTATTTGATTCTATTTTCATTAATGGTGTGCAGATAACAGGTATGTGATATTCACATTGCTGCTGGAGCTAAAATTGCATGTGGGAAAATTTCACTGTCGGAAAATTCCGACAGCCACTGTCGCCCAGGCGACAGCAGAGAAGTTACAACTACTTCCCTCCACGGCAGATCAACGAAAGATAGTTTTGCGCTGTCGGAATTCCGACATCGATGTCGCCCAGGCGACAGCTCCACGATTCCACCAACTGCCCACGACTTCACCCACGACAGCGGCAGTTTTGCGCTGTCGGAAATCCGACATCGATGTCGCCCCAGCGACAGCTCCACAATTCCAGCAACTGCCCACACGACGGCTCGACGGCACGACCGAGGCAGTTTGGCGCTGTCGGAAATTTCCGACAGTGACTGTCGCCCAGGCGACAGTGAAAGTCTATAAAATGGTGCCTTTGGTTCGTGCATTCCAAGCTTTGGAGATTTCCAGTCCCTACCTGAGTGCATACGAACCAGAGAGCTCCAGAACCTCCTCAACTCCTAATTGTGCAAAGAAGGATTGAAGATTGAAGACGAGATCGGGCGCGCTACTCCATCAACGATCATCTCGAGGCTTCAACAATCCATTCAGAGATCTGAATTTCTAGGGAGTTGACTTTTTCATATTGTATTTCATTTACTCATATTTCATTTTGTATTGGGGAAGAAATCGTCGTCTTGCGTGCGGCGTCTAAGTCCTTGCGCGGCTTAGGGGAAAATCGCTTCCTTGTGTGGAGCGTCCAAGTCCTTGCGTGGCTTGGTGGGAAATCGTGGCCTTGTGCGCTACGTCTAGATCTTGAGAAGATCTAGAGGTTAGGCTTGGGCTTGGTCTTGGGAAAGACAAGCGATAGCCTTCCGATCCTTGGGAGAAGGATTGGTAAATCAAAATATTGTATTTCCATTTTATCATTGTGCCTTGATCTTAAGCATTGTTAAGATCATTTTTATTTGTATGCAAATTTCATGATAAATAAAATTATGATCTTTTCACTAATCGCAAATTTGTTTGCTTAAATTTTTATCTTAAAAATTTGTGCTTGGTGTTATACAAAAATTGCATTGTTGTAAAATTAATTTTTAAGAAACTTTTATTAAAGTGAAATTGTCTTAAAATTATTAAGTAAAAATTACAAATTTAAACACACCCTTATTCACCCCCCCCCCCCCCCTCTAAGGGCGTCATACGATCCAACAAGTGGTATCAGAGCCAGGTTACTCCAAAACGGTTTTACCACCGGGAGTAATGGCGCACAACGATCACGCGTTCGTTGAGGGGCAAGGAATTAGTAGGCCACCACTTTTCACGGGCACAGACTACAATTATTGGAAAACACGTATGCGTTGTTTTCTAATTGCTTTAGATATAGAAGTCTGGAATATGGTAGAAACTAGTTACACTTCTCCAACATTTGTTGTAGGAGATGTAACTATAGAAAAACCCAAAGACAAGTGGGATGAAAATGATAAATTAAAATGCAAAAACAATGCAAAGGCCATGAATGCCTTATTTTGCGCACTAGATCGCACCGAGTTTAATAGAGTCTGTGCTTGCGATACTGCTTTTGATATTTGGAATCTTTTGGAAATTACTCATGAAGGTACTTCGCAGGTAAAGGATTCAAAGCTATTTCAATTGGAGTCAGAGTTCGAAAGATTCAAAATGGAAGTGGATGAAGAAATTGACACAATGTACACTCGATTCACTAAAATCGTGAACGATTCAAAAGTGTTGGGTAAGGTCTTTTCAAATGGAGATTTAGTTAGAAAAATCTTAAGATCACTTCCCCCGAAGTTCAATCCAAAAGTGACTGCAATTTCTGAGTCACATGATCTTAAAACCTTACAATTGGAGAGTCTCATTGGGAATCTAAAAACCCATGAAGTGGAGTTGAAGATTCAAAGCCAAGAATATAATTTGGAGCCCAAAAAGAAGAGCTTGGCGTTGAAATCTAAAAAGGAATTTGAGAGTGAGACTGAAGAAAGTGATGAAGATGAAGAAGGATTGTTTGTGAGAAATTTTAAGAAGTTTATGAGAAATCCGGAGAGGAGAAACTCATTTAAAAAGTTTTTCAAAAAGAAGGATTTTGCCTACCAAAAAGGCAAAGGAAAAATGGAGAATAAAGAGGAGCGTCCGCCACCGGAGTGCTACCATTGCAAGAAGATTGGTCATATCAGAAGCAAGTGCCCAAAGTATCTGAAAGAGCAAAAAGCAAAGAGGCACGATAAAAAGAAGAAAGTGTTAAAGGCAGAGACTTGGGATGATTCTTCGTCTGGTGAAGAAAGTGATCCCTCAACACAGGAGGAAGAGGAGGCTAATCTATGCTTGATGGCAAAAGACAGCATTACATCTGAAGACGACTGCAGTGTCCAAAGCGACAGTGAGGTAACGCCTCCATCTTATGAAGAGTTATATTCTGAATTTATGAAAACATGCAAAGTTTTAGATAAAAGCTTAAAGAAAATTGATTTTCTAAAATCTGAAAATGAAGGTCTTTCAAAAGCAAATAAAAAACTATCAAATAAGTTGGAATCTATTGGGAAAGAGAAGATTTTTTGTCAAGAGTGTGATCATTCTTCGACAAGGATAAAAGAACTTGAAACTACTATTTCTAAGTCCGATCAAAAATTTGATCTACTTGTAAAAGAGAAAAGGGACTTAGAAAAAGTTGTTAAAACTTCTCATTCTCAATTAGATAATTATAAGAAAATTTTTGCAAATAGATGTGGCATGATAGTAAAAGAAAATTCAATTCTAAAATCCAAAGTAAATGAGTTGATCATGGCAATTAGAAAATTTGGTGTTGGGAAAAAATCACTGGATATGCTATTAGCCAACCAATGCCATGGTACAGCAAAATTTGGACTAGGATACATTTCTGGAAGCTCTGGAGGCTGTCGGAAATTTCCGACAGCTACTGTCGGAACCGGCGACAGCTCCAGGTTCAGAAATCTTATTTCTAAAAATACAAATTTTTCTAAGTCCACACATAAAGATGCTTCCACCAGCAAGAGTCCAGAGAAACCATTGAAAAATGGTTCCTCACCATTCATTGTGTGTGCCAAATGTCATCGATTTGGTCACATCTCGGGCTCATGTTGGAAGAAAGGAAAAGCTACTGTTAAACAAATCTGGGTACCTAAGGCGTCCACCTATACAATGGGATCGACCACTTGGGTAACCAGATCTTTACTCTCATCATCTTTTTAGGTATGCGTGCAGGCTAGGAACAAGAAAGACGTGTGGTATTTGGACTCTGGATGTTCAAAACACATGACGGGTGATAAATCAAAGTTCCTTAGCCTGGAGATGAAGAAAAGTGGAACAGTGACATTTGGAGATAATGGAAAGGGTAAAGTCAAAGGCATTGGAGTAGTAGGTAACGAAGAATTTAAAATTTCAAATGTTTTATATGTTCAAGGTTTGAAACATAATTTAATTTCTATTAGTCAACTATGTGATAAAAATCTAAATGTTTTATTTGACTCTAGCTCAAACCTTTGCAAAATTATTGATTCTAAAACAAACGAAATCGTACTTACTGCACCAAGAATAAACAATGTCTATACAATCACTTTTCATGATTTATCTCATTCTACACTTAAATGTTTCATTTCAAAGAATGATGAACTTGAATTATGGCATAGGAGACTAGGACATTCTAGTGCTAAACGCATAGTAAAGCTTTCTAAAAATAAAATAATAAAAGGATTACCAAATTTGAATGGAAAGCTATCCTCATTATGTTCACCATGCCAAAAGGGAAAATTTACAAAATCATCTTTTAAAAGCAAAAATGTCATTTCTACCACTAGACCTTTGAATTTATTACATATGGACTTGTTTGGTCCAATTTCTACACAAAGTCTAGGAGGTAGAAAATATACGTTTGTTATTATTGATGATTATTCTAGATTTTGTTGGACTTTGTTTTTATATTCAAAATCTGATGCCTTTGATGAATTTGTAAAACTAATTTCACGTATTCAAAATGAAGTTGATCTGAAGGTAAAATGCATTAGATCAGATCATGGAGGAGAGTTCGATAATGAAAAATTTATTTCATATTGTAACGATTTTGGGATAAAACATGAATTTTCCGCTCCACGCACACCACAGCAAAATGGTGTAGTGGAGAGGAAAAATAGAACACTCCAAGAATTAGGACGTACTATGCTTTGTGAATTTAAATTGCCAAAATATTTTTGGGCCGAAGCAGTTAGTACGGCATGTTATATCATTAATCGTGTCATGATTCGTCCCACATTACAATTAACTCCTTATGAAATTTATTTTCAAAGAAAACCAAATGTATCTTACTTTAAAGTTTTTGGTTGTAAATGCTTTATTTTGAATACAAAAGATAACTTAGGAAAATTTGATGAAAAATGTGATGAAGGAATTTTCATTGGTTATTCTTCAACTAGCAAGGCCTATAGAGTTTATAATAAGAGAACAAAAATAATTGAAGAAGCTATTCATGTTAGGTTTGATGAGTTTGCTTCATGTGTAGAAAGGAAAATTACAGGAAAAGAAGATGAACTCCTTCCCTCGGTGGAGAATGATGAAGAAGAACTTGGAGAAAATGAAGAAGAAAAAGGAGAAGAAAGAGAAGAAGAAAGAGGAGAAGAAGATAGAGAAGAAGAAGAAAGAGAAGGGTATGTACCTCCAACCGAGCTACAATTCTCAAAAGATCATCCGCAAGAACTTGTTATTGGAGAACCATTATGTGGGGTACGTACGCGTTCTAGTTTAAATGAAACCTTTTCAAATTTATGTTTTGTCTCAAATATCGAACCAAAAGATGTTGCCACCGCTTTAAATGATGAATCTTGGTTTCTAGCTATGAATGAAGAACTTAATCAATTTGAAAGAAATAAAGTTTGGATTCTTGTTGATAGACCTAGTGATCATCCAGTGGTAGGAGTCAAATGGATTTTCAAAAACAAATTAGATAGTGACTCTAGGGTCACTAGAAACAAAGCTAGGCTTGTAGCGAAAGGATATAATCAAATTGAAGGGGTAGATTTTGATGAAACTTTTGCACCCGTAGCACGATTGGAAGCAGTTAGAATTTTTGTTGCATTTGCTAGCCATAAAAGATTTAAATTATTGCAAATGGATATTAAAACTGCATTCTTAAACGGGTTGATTAAAGAAGAAGTTTATGTTGAACAACCCCCAGGATTTATAAATGAAAAATTTCCTAATCGCGTATATAGATTGCTAAAAGCTTTGTATGGTTTAAAACAAGCACCACGAGCATGGTATGATAGATTGACTATATATTTATTACAAAATGGTTTTAAAATGGGTGGTGTTGATTGTACACTCTTCATTAAGCAAGTAAATGATGATTTAATTGTTTTACAAATTTATGTTGATGATATTATTTTTGGAGCCACTAATGAAGAGTTGTGTAACTATGTTGTAAAAATGATGGAAAGTGAATTTGAGATGAGTATGGTAGGGGAATTAAAATATTTCTTAGGATTTCAAATTGTTCAAAAACATGATGGAGTTTTTATTAACCAATCAAAATATATTCATGATGTCTTAAAACGATTTGGATTTGAAAATCTCAAACAAGCAAATACTCCTATGAGTGTATCTTTAAAATTAGGAAAAGATGAAACTGGAATATCAATAGATCAAACTTTATATAGAGGCATGATAGGTTCACTTTTATATTTAACTGCTTCTAGACCGGATATTATGTTTTCAGTTTGTTTATGTGCTAGATTTCAAGCCGATCCCAAAGAATCACATTTAAAAGCGGTAAAAAGAATTTTTAGATATTTAATTGGCACATCTAAACTTGGTTTGTGGTATCCTCATAGCGATGATTTTACACTTTTTGGTTATTCTGATTCTGATTACGCCGGTTGTTCACTAGATAGGAAAAGCACTAGTGGCACTTGTCACTTTTTAGGCCCTTCACTCATTTCATGGTCGAGTCGGAAACAGAATTCTGTTGCCCTCTCAACCACCGAAGCCGAATACATCGCACTGGGTAGTTGTTGTGCACAAGCCCTTTGGATGAAACAAACCTTAGAAGACTTTAATATTAAACAACAAACTATTGAATTATGGTGTGATAATAAAAGTGCAATTGATTTAACACACAACCCGGTCCATCATACAAGGTCTAAGCATATTGATGTGAGACATCATTTTATTAGAGATCATATTAAAAATAACCACATAAAAATTTCATTTATAGGCACGGATAATCAACTAGCGGATATATTCACTAAACCTTTACCGGATTCCCGTTTTTCTATGCTTAGGCTAGAATTGGGAATTCTAGACATTTCACAATGAATATATCACTTTTTAAAGCCTATAACAAAAAAAAATTTTATTATCACAAAACATAAATAATGTAAATACAAAAATGCCAAAAATATAAAAACCAAAACATCAAAAACTTTAACAAAATTCATCATCATTCATATTACATCAATATTGTTCAAATAAAAACAGTAGAAACAACTTAAGGATCAAGTTCATTAAACAAAAACAGAAATTTAAAAAAAGTTCACTGTCGCCCAGGCGACAGTGGATGTCGGAATTTTCCGACATCTCCCAGCAGCAGCAGCAACACAAACCTACTCTGAATCTTCATAACCAGCCCCGCTGCTCTCTGGACAATCTTCTGGAGGTCCTCGTCTCACGGCTTTGCCACGGCGAGTCTGCCTCACCGATTGGCGTGGCGGCTCCTCGTCCGGAACTTGCCATTCTGCCTCCTCCTCCGGCGTTGGCTTCAACTTCAGACCTTTGACAAGAAACTTCATAAATTTCTGCATTCGACTACGATCCTTTTTCACTTCCTTTTTGTGATCCTCTAACGAATCACGCAAATCATCAATGGATTCCCTTAGTGATCCTGCCCTAGAAATGCTCGGCTCTCTAATCTCAATTCCCGGTTGAGCTTTTCTAAGCGGCTTCTTCCCTTTCATTGAACCCGTGAAATAAATTTCCGGATAACAATCATCAAAATACGAGTCTTGCACAATCCATCCATACTTCTTATAAAGTACACGCTGAATTACCAACCCCATTGGCAGCGTATGCACCTTCACCCATCTTGGATGTTTCAATCTGTACGTATACCTAATCTGGGATAGTATGAAGTCTGCCATATCAAAAGGCTCATCCTCCATAATATAGTACGTAAAGAGGGTCAACTGCGCAGTAATGCTTCTTGTGTCTCCACTCTTCAACATCACCGAATTCCTTAATATATCTTGGACTAAGTAAGCATCCGGTGTAAGTGAGGTAACTTCAGTGGTAAGAGTTTTCTTCTGATTCCCATGTAAACTCATGTTTACTAGGGTCCAATCTCTATCCTTCCGATAATTCTCCACTATATCAGGCATATTCTCACTCATCACTAGTCCAAATTCCTCTCGTAGATCAACATGTGTTATTTCCACATGTTGACCTTGGATCCTTGATCTCACACCTCCATCCAATTCCGTAACATTTGGGTCTTCCAAATGGTTATAAAATTCACGAATTAAAAAGGATGAAAACCCCTCTGGTGAGATTATTGAGAGAATACCTGCCTTCGCAAGACGATCATAAATATGATCATGTTTTGGCAAATCAAATTCGATGTATTTGGACACCCCAACAATAGCCTTCTCCACTCCGGAATAAACTTGATATGAAGTATGTGCATCTTCCGAAGTACTCTTTCGAGCTTTGGAGCTGGAAGCCATTCTACAATAAAATACAAAAATTTCTAAACCTCCCCCATTAATCAAAAATCAACATGAAAACTATTTTTTCCTTCTTCTCTACTATCAAAATTAAAAAGCCCTAAAAATTTGGAGTTAAAAACACAAAATCAAAAAAAAACCCATACCTTGGATCTAGGGTTGTCGCCGACTTCCGACAGCCTTCCTCTCGTTTTTCACTCCAGGAAATGATGCACAATGTGTTTTGACTCGGTCCCCAGCCTTATTTATACTTTTGGCTGTCGCCCAGGCGACAGTGAGTGTCGGAAATTTCCGACAGCTCCAATTTTTGTAAAAACTTCAATTCTGGGTCCCTTTGATGATTTACAATAGTTATATGTCATTATTAATGCTTCACCTCATGAATTGATGACAAACCATGTGTTATTTATTCAAAAAAAAAATGACTTACATGTTTATATGATTTCATTTCCAAGCTATCATCGTATTGACACTTCTACTTAGTTGTATAGACCATTGGAAATTGTTTTCGCATGCCTCTAAGTATGAGAAATTGTTTATCTATTATAATGAACTATCACGTTCACTTCTTTTGATCAATACGTATGCCGTTTTATTTAAAATATACATGGATCATATTTGTTTTCACATAATACAATAGCATTTCTTAAATACAACTTTCAACATTGATTTGTTAGCACAACAAAATATACTCCATCTTTTGCGATTCAAGTGAATTCGGAGATCCTTGGTCAATTTAAAAAAAAACAAAAAAATTTCAATATATCAAAATTACGATATCACAACATCTGTGATAAAACAAAAAAATTAAAATAACGACAAGGATACTCCACCAAGCACTACTTACCCTCCTGATAAGTCTTAATGAGCATTGTGAGGTTAAGCACCTTGGAAAGAATTGTAAAGTGTCTTGTGCAAAAGAAACATGGTTTTCTATTCATCATGTGCTATATCTTCGACGTCAAAGTTGCCTTTATATGCTTTTATTATGTTATACATTTTAATGATCATGTAAATAACTTCATATGTTTGATCTAAGTATCACATTTACACATCATTATGTTATATAAACATTCATCTCATGAGAATTGGACCGAAAATATTCCATATATCTATAGACTATTGTGTCTTTCTCTGATACTTTCAAATGACCTTACTCATATTGAAGTTATTTTCTTTCATATACTTCATATGGCTATACCGTCACTTCATGGGCTTATTCATACTATGGCATATTCCTATTATTTCATGGACTTCAATTATTACCATCAAATTGCTTCCGCTTACTCTACAATTCTATATCCTATCCCTTAAAAGCTACTCTTTTATTTAATATTCACTTTTGCTAATACCAAAGGGGGAGAATTTAAAGTATAAAAAGAAAAATCACAAATCTATCACTCCTAAATATTCCACCTACACATTACATCATATATTTAAGGGGGAGCATATATTAAGGGGGAGCATATATTTAGGGGGAGCATTCATTTAGGGGGAGCCTTCACCTAAAAGAAGAGTATTTATTTTAAAAGAAATATATCAAGGGAGATTATTTATTTTAAGAGAAATATATCATGTTATATTTGTGCACACACCAAATGTCTAAAATCAACAATCTAAATAGACATGTTTTCTTTTTATACGGATTTGTTATTATCAAAAGGGGGAGATTGTTGGAGCATGCGTTTCGCACTCCTCCGGTTTGATAATAACAAAGTCCCTTTTGTATTTGATTCTATTTTCATTAATGGTGTGCAGATAACAGGTATGTGATATTCACATTGCTGCTGGAGCTAAAATTGCATGTGGGAAAATTTCACTGTCGGAAAATTCCGACAGCCACTGTCGCCCAGGCGACAGCAGAGAAGTTACAACTACTTCCCTCCACGGCAGATCAACGAAAGATAGTTTTGCGCTGTCGGAATTCCGACATCGATGTCGCCCAGGCGACAGCTCCACGATTCCACCAACTGCCCACGACTTCACCCACGACAGCGGCAGTTTTGCGCTGTCGGAAATCCGACATCGATGTCGCCCCAGCGACAGCTCCACAATTCCAGCAACTGCCCACACGACGGCTCGACGGCACGACCGAGGCAGTTTGGCGCTGTCGGAAATTTCCGACAGTGACTGTCGCCCAGGCGACAGTGAAAGTCTATAAAATGGTGCCTTTGGTTCGTGCATTCCAAGCTTTGGAGATTTCCAGTCCCTACCTGAGTGCATACGAACCAGAGAGCTCCAGAACCTCCTCAACTCCTAATTGTGCAAAGAAGGATTGAAGATTGAAGACGAGATCGGGCGCGCTACTCCATCAACGATCATCTCGAGGCTTCAACAATCCATTCAGAGATCTGAATTTCTAGGGAGTTGACTTTTTCATATTGTATTTCATTTACTCATATTTCATTTTGTATTGGGGAAGAAATCGTCGTCTTGCGTGCGGCGTCTAAGTCCTTGCGCGGCTTAGGGGAAAATCGCTTCCTTGTGTGGAGCGTCCAAGTCCTTGCGTGGCTTGGTGGGAAATCGTGGCCTTGTGCGCTACGTCTAGATCTTGAGAAGATCTAGAGGTTGGGCTTGGGCTTGGTCTTGGGAAAGACAAGCGATAGCCTTCCGATCCTTGGGAGAAGGATTGGTAAATCAAAATATTGTATTTCCATTTTATCATTGTGCCTTGATCTTAAGCATTGTTAAGATCATTTTTATTTGTATGCAAATTTCATGATAAATAAAATTATGATCTTTTCACTAATCGCAAATTTGTTTGCTTAAATTTTTATCTTAAAAATTTGTGCTTGGTGTTATACAAAAATTGCATTGTTGTAAAATTAATTTTTAAGAAACTTTTATTAAAGTGAAATTGTCTTAAAATTATTAAGTAAAAATTACAAATTTAAACACACCCTTATTCACCCCCCCCCCCTCTAAGGGCATCATACGATCCAACAAGTCATACTATAAAACTATGAGAACGTGTAATAGAGAGAAGAGTTAGACGAGAGACTAACATCTCAGAGAATCAATTTGGATTCATGCCAGGGAGGTCAACCATGGAAGTTATACATCTCTTGAGGAGACTCATTGACAATTATCGGGAAAGACAAAAAGATTTGCATATGTTGTTTATTGATCTGGAGAAGGCTTATGATAAGGTTCCAAGAGAGCTCTTGTGGAGAGTCTTAGAAAAGAAAGGTGTAAATGTATCGTACATTGACTTAATCAAAGATATGTATACAAATTCAGTGACCAGGGTGAGGACATCTGGAGGATTAACACAGGAATTTTCTATCGTTGTTGGCTTACATCAAGGGTCAGCTTTAAGCTCTTATCTCTTTACCCTTATCTTAGATGAGCTCACCGAACATATCCAACACGCACTACCTTGGTGTTTATTATTTGCAGATGATATTGTTTTGGTCGATGAGACGCGTGAGGGTGTAAACACGAAATTTGAATCTTGGCGAGAGACTTTAGAAAAGAAGAGTTTTAAGTTGAGCAGGTCAAAGACAGAGTATATAGAGCTTAAATTTAGTCGTGCAAGAAGGTTGGATGACTTCGTCATTAAATTGGGTGACCAAGATATTTCCCGCAGTGAGTGCTTTAAATATTTGGGATCGATAATTCAAAAAGATGGAGGTGTAGATAAAGATGTGATACATAGAATCCAAACAGGTTGGTTGAAGTGGAGAGGCGCGTCTGGGATCTTATGTGATCGTAAAGTACCATTAAAACTTAAAGGCAAGTTTTATTGTACTGCAATTAGGCCAGCAATGCTCTACGATTCTGAGTGTTGGGTAGTGAATGGTGTACATGAGCAAAAAATGGGAGTTGCAGAGATGAGAATGCTTAGGTGGATGTGTGGTCACACGAGACTGGATAAAATTAGGAATGAATGTATCAGGGATAAGACAGGAGTGGCGCCAATTATAGAGAAGATGCGAGAAGCTCGTTTAAGATGATTTGGACATGTGCATAGGAGACCATTAGAGGCTCCTGTTAGGCGTTGTGAGAATTTAGTCACTCGACATGTTAAACGGGGGAGGGGTAGACCAAAAAAGACTTGGAATGAAACTATAAGGAAAGATATGATGTACTTAGGTATTAATAAGGCTATGATTAAAGATAGGGCGCAATGGCGACAAAGGATCCATATAGCCGACCCCATTATGGGGAGATAAAGGCTTGAGTGTTGTTGTTGTTGTAGGTGAGCCACTCAACGATCAACAACATAGACCATGTTGGGAAAAACCCTTTAATTTAACTTATCAAATTACCTAAAAGTGATTTTATCCTTTAAGTTGAATTACCCATTGTATAGTGAGGGTATTCTGGTCATTAGATGTCTTAGGATGTCACACTCAACCTTGGGTGTCAAGACCATTTCAAGAGAAGCACAATTTGTGCAGAGTTAACATTTGCGTCGAATAGAAGTCGACGCAACATCGAGTGGATGTCGACGCTACTTAGACTAGAAGTCCAAACAACTCAACCCTTCTGTCGAAGTAGATCAAGTCGACGCTACGTCGAATAGCTATCGACGTAGAAGAGATGGTTATGTCGAAGCATCATAAGAAGACGACGTTGCTTCGATTTCAACTCAGCGCAAAAGGAAGAATCTGTCGAAGCCATCTGAAGTCGACGCAACTTCGACTACATATCGACGCAGACGGTGAAGTTCAAACTCAAGTCTTCAACTCGACGGATACGTCGACAACAGAGTTCAATCAGAGCAAGAAGGAAGTTGAAGTTGTTCTTATAAGAACTCGAAGGCCCGTCAATAAGAGAAAAGGAGAAGTCGACGCAACGTCGAATACAGTCTGAAAAGGAAACTATTTCAGCTGTTTTTTTTTTTTTGAAGACTTCTCTCATGGCCCACAGTGCTCAAGACCGTTCTCCAACGGCTTATTTATCTATACTACTTATAAAGAAATATGGATGACTTTTAAATTCCATGCATTTAAAAGCCATCAAATAAATTTTGTCCGTTCGATTTAAAGATTTAATCATAATTCCGGACTGCGAATAACAATTCAACCCAAATTCTTTTCCCCCTCACTCACTAAAATCCCGAGCCTCTCTAAAATCGGAGAGAGAGAGAGAGAAATAAAAAAAGAAAGGAGAGGGGGGAGAGAGTTCGGCGGAGAGGGAGAGAGAGAGAGGAAGAGAGGGGGAGATAAAAATAAATTTTTTAAGTATATTCGTATATTTTTACAAAAAAAAATATTATAATAGTGAAGTATATTTTTTTACGGTCATTTCGAGTACTCATATGTATATGTTGTGGGTGCAGTCCGCAGACGCATCGAGCACGGGCGAAGCCCGTGCGGAGGCGGGCGAATTCTGCCTGGATGCGGCCGAAGGCCGCACGACGGCATCGCGTCAGGGGCGGGCGAAGCCCGCCGTCGCCGGCCGGGTACTGTCGCGCATGGCCGTAGGAGCGTAGCCCCGTGTCGGGCACTCGTTGCCTCAAATAGAAATCAGAATTAATTGAGGGCAGGAAAACATTCTTGGAAACAAGCTTACAGTTGGTGGACGGGTCGTGAATTAAAGAAGGAAGGAAAGAGAAATTGTCCAAAAAATATACCTTTTCAGGACCTACCAGAAAAGGAAACAAATTCAAAAATCAAAGAGGGACAATAAAAGGGAGGAGCAGAAAGAGAAAGACAGAGCATTCATCACAATCGGCTAAAGTTTTTCTGTTAGGGCTCCCTCTTCTTCTTCTTTCTCCTGGAACCTTAATAAAGAAAAGACAGAGAAGAAAAAACAACTGCTCTCCCTCTCTTAAGAACAAAACAACTGAAGGCTGCTCTTCATCAATATCACATAGCAGTCAGATTGTTCCAAGGAAGTGAAAGGATCTGACAATCATAGCTCCTGCAAATCATCACAATCATAAGCAGGAGTTCATCATCAGCAGATCCAGTGAAAGAATATAGAAGTTGTTCTTGAGACAGGCTTCATAAGAATTCTGAGAACAGAATTCTTCTTCCTCCTTCTTTCTCCTTCTCATTCTCAACTGTAAAAGAGTTTTAAGAATCCCTCTTCCAAAGGATTCAGTGGTTCAAGGTCTTCTTATCAAAAGATCTGGTTGGTTCAAGATCTCCTTATCAAAAGATCTGGTTGGTTCATGATCTCCTTATCAAAAGATCAGTGATTCTAAGAGTCTCCTTATCAAAAGACTCAGGCACAGGTGGTGCATTCTTACCAGGTGGTAGAAGAAAGGACTACTCATATTTTGAAAAACCTCTATAAAATCTCGTGTTTTCTGGTTGCTTATTTTCTGTGTTGTCCCCATTTCATTTACTGTTTTCCTGCTTTCCTTAACAGCACTAGTTTTATTCTGTGTGTGGAATAGTTGGAGCATAATACTTAGGGTGTTATTGTGTTTGCACAAATAGGATAAAAAATAATTTTAAATCTCTATTCACCTCCCCCCCCCCCCCCTCTAGAGTATATCCCAGGGGCACACTGTACACTTTCAATTGGTATCAGAGAGTGGTTGATCATTAAAAGGTTAACACCTTAATCAAAAAGACCTCCTACACTTATTTCTCTATTTTCAAATATTTGTTATAAAGAAAATGAGTACTAAGGATTATGCTTCTACAAGACCCTCAGTATGTAACTTGAATAAGTTCACACTCTGGAAGGCCAGAATAAAGCTTTATATGAATTCCATTGATGAAGACATCTATAATGTTCTACTCACAGGTCCTCCAGCTCCAGTCAGAGAAAGGGCGGGAGAATCTTCAATAACTGAGGCTGTCCCAAGAAATGAGTGGACAGAGGCTGAGAAGAATGTCAAGGCATATGATGTCAAGGCCATGAACATTCTGTTTTAAACAATGTTAGATGACATCTTCCAGAAGGTTGCTGAATGCTAATCAGCAAAAGATATCTGGGATTCTCTCACCAGAATGGTGGAAGGAAGCTCAGATGAAAGAAAAGACAGAAAGTCTCTTCTCATATCCCAGTATGAGAACTTTCAGAAGAAAGCTGAAGAATATGTTGCTGATATGTATGACAGATTCAGCATTATCATTAATGAGCTCAGAGGCTTGGACAAGAAGATATCTTTGACTGAAATTAATGATAAAATCTTCATGTGCTTCCCTAGCTCATGGGATTCAAGGATCTGGGCAATCAGAGAGTCGAGGTACCACAGAGAAATCTCTACTGAAGCTTTGCTAGGAAAGCTTAAGTCATATGAGATGCTACTAAAGAACAGGGCTGAGTCAGAAGAAAAGGAAACCACTCCAGCTCCTATCCAAAGGAGTCTTGCTCTGAAAGCTTCTGAAGGAGAGTCATCTACTCCTGAAGATGAGATGTTCAATCTCCTAGCAAGGAGATTCAAGAAATGGGTCAAGACAAAAGACTCAAGGAGAAGAGAAAGAGACTCAAGGCGCAGGTATGATAAAACTCCAAAGAATGAGATTATATGCTTTACTTGCAACAGACCAGAACACATAGCTCCTGAGTGCTCACAAGAACAAAGGGACAGAAGCAGCAAAAAAGATGAAAAGAAGAAAAAGAAGTCTTTCAAAGGGAAAGAAAAGAAGAAAGTCAAGGCTTTATTGCTGAAACATGGAGTGACTCAGAAGCAGAGTTAAGCTCCTCATCATCTGAAAGTGATGATGAAGCAGAAGCAGACTGCATGATGACACTAGGGATGTCATCAGATGATGAAGATGAACAGGTATCTGTATTTGATGATTTTGATTTTAGTTCAGATGATTTTAAAACTTGTTTTAAAGATTTCTGTATTGATCATCTTAGGGTAGAAAAAGAATTAAACACAACTAGGACTGAATTAGAAAACCTTAAGCAAGATGACATATATCTAAGAAATCAAGATTTAACAAATGAAATTAATAATAAAGAGTCAGAATTGATTGAAATTAGAAAAGAAAGCATAAAACTAAAAGAAGAGATAGCAAAGGCAAAGGCTTTTGAGGACTCACTCAATGAGAGAAGTCAGAAGCTCAAAGACATCACAGAAAATCTCTCTATGAGATTTAATCACCTAGGGTTAGGAGCAGAGCCCTCCACTAGCACAGAAACACCTAGGAAACCTGCCTGGAAAAATCCAGTATCTTTTGTTAGACCTAGTGAGTACCAACCAAGTGAGAAAAGTACATCATCTAAAGGTAAGGCTAGTAGTTATCCAGTTAGGATAGATGAACCTAACAAAGTAAATCTGAATAAGAAAGAAAAACCCTTAGGCAAGAACAATGTAGAGAAATTAAATAACCACAACCAAAAGACTAAAGCAAAACCTAGGATAATAAAACATTTTGTTGATCTATTATACCTAGATACATTCTACACACATTTCAAACATCAGAATAACAAACATAGGTTTGGGAAACTCATTCCTTATCATCTCAAAGGGTATCATGAAAGACCTTTCTATTCTTTCATTGAACCCTACAATAGTAAAAGCAAATGGCCCAAGGTAACGTGGGTCCCTTCTAATGTTTGAATTACTTGTGCAGGGTTAGGTAGGGTCCCACTCAGGAGAAAAATAGAGTGGGAAGAAAGATGTAGGTCTGGAATAATGAACAAAATTCATTCAAGGGAGTGATTTCTGCCTTGAATCTTTCTTACAGTTGATAAAATTAATATCATAATCTATTTTCAATAAATATAATTGCTGGGAAAAACAACAAAAATTTTCTAAGGAAATAGATCTGTTCATTCAGAGGTGCATAGAATAGAAGTCGACGTACCATCGACTTCTACTCGACGTTAGCGTCAAGAAGCACTCAGAGTGGATAATTCGAATAGAATTTGACGCAACGTCAAGTTCATATCGACGTATACGTCGACTTATCGAACGCTGATTAAATTCAAAATGGCATCGATTGAAAATCGACGTAATGTCGACAAGACTACGTCGACTCAAGGTCTGCTGAACAATATCGTTGTGTCGAATACTAGTTGACGCAACGTCGATATAATAGCGCGCGCAGAACTGCCTCTAGAAGCAATCTCGACACAGCTTTGCGCGTCAAATAATAAGTTTTATCGACGATGCGTCGACCTAAACCCTAAGTTGCGGCGATTCATCTCCTCTTAAACAACTTCAGCGTCGAGATCATTGCGCTTTCGAATTTTCCTCTCCTTGCTCTCTTGTTCTCTAGCTCTCCCGTGTTGCTCTCTCTCTCTCCCGTTTTCTCTGTGCCTGCAGGTACCATCGATCAAATGGCTCCACCCAAGGTTAACTCTGGATTTGACGTCGACATAGATTCGTTCAACGCTGCTGCAGAAAGCTTCAGGGCCATTCTTGGTCTATTTCAGGATGCTGGACTGACCAAACTGATATCTACTAGATGTAAGATATTTGATATAGAGCTGAATGAGTTCAAAGAAACTGTGCAGATAGGGGATGATGGATCCCTCAGTGGAAAAATCTCTGAAACAGATATATACATCTCAGAGGAAACTCTAAACCAGACTTATGATCTAGCCACTGGAAGTGAACCAGATGAGTTATCAGGGGATGAGATCAAGGAGGCCCTTGAGATTATGAAGTCCAAGAAGGATAAACCGATTAATCTGAAGAAGATCGATCTTGGTGAAGAATATAGGTTCCTTGCTAACATAGTAGGGAAGGTGTTGCTATGTAAGATCTCAGCACATGATGTGTTCCAAAGCAACAGCTTCAAATTATGGGAGCTCTAGTTCTGAAGAAAAGGATAAACTGGCGGAAATGCCTCCTAAGGATGATTGGGCACAAATATGCTCACAAAGAAAATGCCTATATGAGGATAATGAGTCAGGTACTGCTTCACCACTTCCCAGCAGTGTGTAAGTCAAAAGGAGTGCCCATTCCTCTTGGAAAGAGAATAAACATAGGAATATTCTCTAAGTGAACCAGGCAGATCTTAAAGTCTGGTCAAGTTCCAGCCTCACCTCCTCCTCCTCAAGATTCAGAGAGGCAGATACCAGATCCTCCAAGGAATAATATACCTCCTCCTCCCTCTCAACCTCCTTAGGAAGATGCTCCAGCTCTACAATCTCCTCAGCAGCAACAACAACAACAACAACAAACCCCACAATCCATTACATCCTCTTTAGTCTCAGAGCCATCACTTCTCATTCCCCATCAGCAACCATCCACTTTTACCCCAGACTCTCAGTCTGCTCCACCTCCACCACCACCAATTCATTTCTCACCTGAAACCTACCATGCTCTCTCCCCTATCCAAGAAGACCTCCATCCATCACCTCCTCCATCTACCTCTCATATCCCCCCAATTGACCTTGAGCAGGTCACCTCTAAGGCAGTTGGCATGGCCTCCTCTACCTTTGCAGACCTAATGGCCTCTTAAGCAAGAAAGTTTGACAGAAAGTATTCCCAGATGGAGGCTGAATTATTAGATTTTAAAAGATCCCTCCAGAGTCTCAAGGACTTTATGTCTTCCTCCATGGTCACAAAAGAGTCCTTAACCTTTCTTGCCAGCAAGGTTAAGAAGGAGGAGAGCATTCTGGAGGAAGAAAGGCATGTCCTAGAGGTGGGTGACCATGTTGATGTCTCTCCTGCTCCTGACAAGGTTACCATCTTCCAAGGTGCACAGGTCCAGGGGGAGTCTGCATCAGAAACTCAGAATGAGGAACAAATAGATGCAGCAAGTCAGGGGAGCTCCCAGATAATCAGGGGGAGCCTGCTCCAAAAGTTCAAAGGAATCTGGATACAGAAATGGCAGATGCAAGTACAGCAGTAGTTCAGGGGGAGCCTCAGAATGAAAATCTGCTAGATGAAATAGTTCAGATTGCTCAGGAAGCTGCCCAGCAGGCTGAAGTAAATGCACACTCTCAGGGGGAGTCTCTCAAGGACAAGATTACTGAAGAAGCAGAAGCATCTCCAGACCCAGATGGTGAGAACCTTCTTGAAGATGATGATGAGCCTCTGAAGATAGCACAAAGGAAGGTTGTTCCAAAAGTATTTTCAAGGAAAAGAAGAACTCCTGAGAAGGATTCTTAAGCTCAGGTATTCTGTGATTATTACTCTTGTGGAAAGAACAATATAACTGCCTGACAAATGAATGGAATAGCTTGTGAGTATACTTTTGTGGAAAGAACAATATAAATTGCCTGACATATGAATAAAATAGCTTGTGACTTCAGTCTGTCATTGTCTTATGTCTATGATTGCCTTGTCTGTATTTTGGTTTTTGTTTATAAAAAATGATTATGTAAAATCACTTTAATCAATCTGTAAAATTTGTTAAGATAAATTGGGGAGATTGTTGGGAAAAACTCTTTATTAACTTAACAAATTACCTAAAAGTGTTTTTATCCTTTAGGTTGAATTACTCATTGTATAGTGAGGGTATTCTGGTCATTAGATGTCTTAGGATGTCACACTCAACCTTGGGTGTCAAGACCATTTCAAGAGAAGCACAATTTGGGCAAAGTTAACATTTGCGTCGAATAGAAGTCGACGCAACATCGAGTGGATGTCGACGCTACTTAGACTAGAAGTCCAAGCAACTCAACCCTTATGTCGAAGTAGATCAAGTCGACGTTACGTCGAATAGCTATCGACGTAGAAGAGATGGTTATGTCGAAGCAACATTAGAAGACGACGTTGCTTCGAGTTCAACTCAGCGCAGAAGGAAGAATCTGTCGAAGCCATCTGAAGTCGACGCAACTTCGACTACATATCGACGCAGACGGTGAAGTTCAAACTCAAGTCTTCAACTCGACGGATACGTCGACAAGTAATCGACGTAACGTCGACAGCAGAGTTCAATCAGAGCAAGAAGGAATTCGAAGATGTTCTTATAAGAACTCGAAGGCCCGTCGATAAGAGAAAATGAGAAGTCGACGCAACGTCGAATACAGTCTGAAAAGGAAACCTTTTCAGCTGTTCTTTTTAAAAACTTCTCTCATGGCCCACAGTGCTCAAGGCCGTTCTCCAACGGCTTATTTATTGCATCAAATAGAAAGAAGAATTAATTGAGGGCAGGAAAATATTCTTATAAACAAGCTTACAGTTGGTGGACGGGTCGTGAATTAAAGAAGGAAGGAAAGAGAAATTGTCCAGAAAAATATACCTTTTCAGGACCTATCAGAAAAGGAAACAAATTCAAAAATCAAATAGGGACAATAAAAGGGAGGAGCAGAAAGAGAAAGACAGAGCATTCATCACAATCGGCTAAAGTTTTTCTGTTAGGGCTCCCTCTCCTTCTTCCTCCTGGAACCCTAATAGAGAAAAAACAGAGAAGAAATAACAACTGCTCTCCCTCTCTTAAGAACAGAACAACTGAAGGCTGCTCTTCATCAATATCACATAGCAGTCAGATTGTTCCAAGGAAGTGAAAGGATCTGACAATCATAGCTCCTGCAAATCATCACAATCATAAGCAGGAGTTCATCATCAGCAGATCCAGTGAAAGAATATAGAAGCTGTTCTTGAGACAGGCTTCATAAGAATTCTGAAAACAGAATTCTTCTTCCTTCTTCCTCCTTCTTTCTCCTTCTCATTCTCAACTGTAAAAAAATTTTAAGAATCCCTCTTCTAAAGGATTCAGTGGTTCAAGATCTCCTTATCAAAAGATCTGGTTGGTTCAAAATCTCTTTATCAATAGATCTGGTTGGTTTATGATCTCCTTATCAAAAGATCAGTGGTTCTAATAGTCTCTTTATCAAAAGACTCAGGCACAGGTGGTGCATTCCTACCAGGTGGTAGAAGAGAGGACTACCCACATTTTGGGGAACCTCTATAAAATCTCTTGTGTCTTCTGGTTGCTTATTTTCTGTGTTATCCCCATTTCATTTACTGTTTTCCTGCTTTACTTAACAACACTAGTTCTATTCTGTGTGTGGAATAGTTTGAGCATAATACTTAGGGTGTTATTGTGTTTGCACAAATAGGATAGAAATAATTTTAAATCTCTATTCACCCCCCCCCCCCCCTCTAGAGTATATCTCAGGGGCACACTGTGCACTTTCAGACCATTTGCAGGTTAAGGGTCATGCTCATATGCAATTGAATCCTTGAAGCTTGAACTACTCTAATCAAAAGATGCTCGGGAAAACGGGATCCCACTCACTTGTGATAGACCATGAAAACCCATGGAGATGGCACAACTCTGTGGATGAAAATGTTTGTTACTGAAGGAGCGGTAAATGGATCACATAGTGGTATGAAGTTGTCGTATTTGGGGAACCGATCCACCACCATTAGAATGCAAACAAATCCATTAGATCTTGGTAACCTAGTGATAAAATCCATGGCTATGTCCCTCCATATCAGTTCTGGCACAACAAGTGATTGAAGAAGGCCCATGGGAAAAGTCGCTTCTTACTTGGAGCATTGGCAAGGTAAGTTGTAGCCAACTCCTCCATGCAGAGCAACAGGTCCCGCAAGGAGTACGACATCGACCATTGGATGACATCCCCTCCCCCCTTCTCTTGATCCATAGATATGTTGTGCTACAAAAGGTTTGATCCAAGTAATTGACTTCTTGTTGACCAAATGAGTATTTCTTTGGATTAACGAAGAAGGAATATCCATGAAGAGTGATAAGAGTCACTACAAGTAGAACAAATGATCCTACTATGTCAGAATGTACGCAATTATATCATCGAAAAAAACAAGATACACTTACACAACACTTACCAAAATACATCATTCATTGTTACTTAGAAGTTGGCAGGCGTGTTCGTCAAACCAAAGAGCATAACATACATATAATGTCCATTATGTGTCTGGAAACCAGTCTACAAAATATCCTCCACATGCACCCGGATCTGGTGATATACAGAACGAAGGACAAACTTGGGAAATATATCGCATCGGGGAGCTTATCGAGTAGCTCATGTATGAGCGGAATGGGATATTTGGGGACAATTACCACCTTGTTCAACTCCTGGGAGTCAACATAGATTCACCACTACCGTACATTTGGCAAACCAACAACATTGTGTTCGAGAAAAGGCCTAGTACTCAAACAAATGAGGTCGTATGCCAACATCTCCTTGACCAGTGGCCATATCTCATCGTTTTAGATGTGTGTACCAATATAGTCGGACAAAGATAGATTGAACCGTTGTGAGCCTGTGACTAATAGAATATTGTGATCGGTCGCCGTATGTGGCAGTAGGTCGTGTGGCTCGGTGACCATCCCGGGAATGAATCAAGGATACACTAAGTCTACCTTTTGAATAATTTAAAAGCGGGTATTGCGCGGAGGACAGATGTGTCCCCGCATAAGATTGTTGTCCCCGAAAACATTAACGCCTCCCAATGTATGCAATCAGGAAATTCCTAGAATCACATCGATGTCACCCGACCCAAAGGTGTAGAAGTCGGCCACTATCTGACATGAAGCTACTTGCAATTGGATGTCACGACAAAGGCCACCTATGGGGTTGCGACGACCATCTCACAAGTAAACGGTAAAACACTACAAGGGAATAAGGCAAAGGTGTAAGCGCGTCACAAGCTCTTCGGAGAAAGAAATTGTATATAGCTTCATTATCAATCATGATGAGAATCACTCTCATGGAAATGGCCATTGAGCTTTATGGTACGAGGATTAGATATTCCACCCACAGAAAAGCATGGTAGATCCAACCAGTGTAGGAGACTGTTTGCAGGATCAGTGGGTATGCCCTCCACTTTCAAAGCTTCAAAATACATCAAGGTGATTTTTGCATTGTCATCTTCAATGATCGCTACACTAATACAAAACACGAAATTGTTTTGGCAACCAAAAATAATTAACTCCAAAAATAATTAACTCCAACCAAACGAGCAATCTCCATGGTATAGGTAATTGACTTGACTGTGGGTACGAAAGCAAGGTGCATATGTGGGAGAGGTGCTTTCATAAAATGGTTGGAAGGAAGTCTTGGCACCTATAAGCTTGGCACATAAGTGACGAGCTTGGTGAACTCACCAATATAAATATCCAACTAACTGGATTGATAGACTACGCAAAGGAGCTTCACCACATTGTAGGAGTAGTGATGATCATAGCGCTTTATAAGAGCTTTATGTAGGAACGGACAAGTGAGACACGAAATTGTTTTGGCAAAGCCAATGATTCAATAATATTTTTGTTATTAATGATAACTGAAGTTGTTATTACTAATAAGTAATAAGTGACATGTCCCTCATTTGATGTCAGATTTTTTCACCTAACCTTAAGCTTCTAACTTCTTTATTCAACAATCCAAAACTAGAGTTCGGCTTTTTCCATATAGTTATTATAAGTTAATGTTGTTCTTGCAATTTAAGCCTATCAGTAAAACCTACTACACTCACAGTTGATTTTTTTGCAACCTAATGCACAATACAATTTAAACCTATCCCAATTCTCCTAAAAATCTGAGCCAAATCTAAGTTGAATGAAGAGGATAACTTGATCAGATGTTTTTTTAATCTATAAACTGCTTCAAGTGACTTGGAATTTTTGGCAAACATAATAGTTTCATATTGGCATAGACTCTCAGCGGTATATTTGATGCATGTTTAAACAGTGATAATTGTTGGTACAAAAATTGCACCCCCACGACTTACACTGGAGAAAAAGGGGTAAAGAACTGTGGACGACCGGTTACTAAGGGTCTGGAGCTATGAGAAGGATGTTACTAGATAGCTAGATTACGAGAGGAACCTTAGGGAGGACAAAAACCGAGACCGCCTAGGCTGATACTACGATCTAGGCTCCAACCAAAAGTCTTTTTTGGGGACCCCTACCCCTCTATTTATAGACGCGGAAGCCTGCCCGAACGGGCAGGTCTCAAAATTACGGGCTGCCCAGAATATAAGATAGTTAAGACAGAGGGAAGAAACTACCTGGCGTGCAAATAATAGAAAAACTCAAGGGTTCAGACCGCGCGGTCTGGCGATCTAGAGTTGCTTTATCCGCTGAGAACCTGAAGATCGGTGGCAAAGGATAGGACACGCGGTGTACCACCCGTAATTCGTCGAGATCAGAAAGGCCTAAGGAGACGCCTATTCGCAGACCTCGCTAGGCGAGCATGGGGCGAGCAGGGGCGAGCAGGGGCGAGCAGGGGGGAGCAGGGGCGAGCAGGGCCGAGCAGGGGGGAGCAGGGGCGAGCAGGGGCGAGCATGGGGCGAGCAGGGGCGAGCATGGGGCGAGGATGGGGCGAGCAGGGGCGAGCAGAGGCGAGCATGGGGCGAGCTTGGGCGAGCTTGGGTGAGTACCTCGCGAGTATGGGCGAGTAGCCCTTGTAACTCGCGAGCTTATGCAGTATACTCGCCTGTACCCCCCTAGAATTTCTCTATAAATAGACCCCCAGAGGTACTAGAAATGATACTTTTTGGAAGTGGTCGAGGTCCCCCCAAGCTGGATACTCGCCAAATTCATGTCCGTCTAGTACCTCGCCCAGCTTTTGGTTGCGGAGGGGAAGTTTCTCTCAAACTTTCGGGTATGTGGTGGGACCTCCCTGCTGGAGCACCTGGGGTGTGCTTATAGTCATTTTCTCTCTCTTATTTTAGCTATCCGAGCCGTGGAGTTGGACCGCAGGATCAGTAACCTCGGGCTGCATTGATCCGAATTTTGGAGCCGGGATTTTCCAGGCTTCAACACGCGGTCTAGCAAAATTCAGACCACCGAGATCGGATGAACTTCCTCGTGAGCACTTGAGATCGCGAACTTTCGGGCAAACAATAATGATTCAATAATCAATATGGTTGTTTCCTACCAAGGCTACCATGCTCTTTACTCTAGTTAATTTGTATGTTAATTTCACAACTTAGTTAGATATCAGTTGCACAATGATTCAATATTGTTAGATATCACTTAATATATTATTTGCAATTTAGCAGTAATTATGATTCAATGTCTTCTCAAGGCTCAAGCAAAATAGGATCTACAAAGGGCGGCAGAGATCCGTTTTGGGCATGATGGAAAGTTTATTTTCGAGTTTGTGGATGAAGCAATCGGATCTGAGTCGGGCCCAGGAGAGGAGAACGTAGTGCAGGTAGTTACTGACAATGCATCAAACAATATGTCAGCAGCAAAGATGCTAACAATGAAAAGACCTCATATATTTTGGACATGTGAGAATTGAGATGTAAATGATTCTACTTTTCTATTAGTCGCATTAATTTTGTAGGAATTAACATGATGCTAATTGTTGAAATGCTAATTGTTGAAATGGTTGGTCAAATGAAATTCCTCGGAAGGTAACATTCCTTTTTTCTTCATTTGTATTCTAAATTAAATGAGTTCTCTGCTTTTTAAGGATAATAACCGAAAATGCTTCACTTGATGTTGCTCTTCAAAGGTCAAGTATAGTGGAACCTGATCTCAGACCTTATTGGATGGAGTGCTTGAGTTTATCCTTATTCCTTCATATTCAACATGTAAGATAACTTGTCATATATTTTCATATTTTTGTTTGTACATATTGTCTAGGGGTATGTTTGAAATTGGAACTTTGAAACATTTTTGAATAGGTGGAAAGATTCCCAACATCGTCATTGACAAGATCATCTATCCCGATTGGAAGGTATTCACTGCACTTAAGTTTCTTATTAGTTACTTGATTTGCTCATTGTCAACATCATATTTGAAAATGCACATAAAATCCCTGCAAAAAAAACAAAAACAAAAGTAAATGGAGATATACATAATTACATATAATGAAAAATGAAAATAGATGAATGGTTAATGTAGCTGATAGAGCTAACATAAGATAATATGTTATAATTTATAATATAAGTAGGAATCCGACATTCTAAAATGTCTCTGACATGTCTCCGACATCCGACATCTAAAAACTCAATCTGACATGTCCCCGTCATCCGACATTTAAAACCTTGAGCGTGATCGAGGTCGGAGGAGAGCAAGTTGAACATTTAGTTTGTGTCTTACGTTATAACTTGATTTCCCCTAGCGAAACCACTGAGCATGATTTACGGAGGAATGAAATATTCCGCACCACTGCGCGCATTCAGGGACACTTTTGTTCCATTGTCATTGATAGCGGTACCATGGAAAACTTCGTTTCCCAACGTATGGTTGAGACGCTGGGACTCGAGACACCCCTTGGAGCAACCCTACCACTTATATGGGGTTCATAGTCACCTGACTATGCATGTTACTCAACGATGTTTGGTGGAGTTTTCTATCGGGGACGTGTATCAAGATTCTATTTTGCGTGATGTCGCACCCATCAATGTCTGTCATATCCTGTTAGGTAGAACATGACAACACGATAGACATGTTATGCATGATGGTGTGAGGAACTCCCGCTCCTTTGATCACCATGGGCGAAAGATTATTTTTCTTCCCCAGAAGAATAGTCTTGTTCCTAGGCTTCTTGGGAGGACCTCACTGGCATCTGCCTCGCCTTCCCTAGTTACCACTGCACCCCTTCTATTTAGTGCATCACTTCTACCTGGACCCCCACTCCAGGAAGCATCACTGGATACTAGTGAGTCATTCGTCTTGGATGTTGCCCACACTTTTGGTGATCCCACTTTTGATTCACCTCACTATCCTACGAATATGAGTGATCTTGATTCCAAACTTTCTAGGCTAAGTCGTAGTCGGAGAATTGACTCGGTCCCTAGACTTTTTCTTCCTGCTACGGCACGCGTTTTAAAGGATTCCTCTGGTTGGTTTTAAATGGTAAATCTGCGAATGGTTTTAAAATTTGTCGTGTTAGTCGGGTCCTCGCGAGTGTTGTCATTGAGATGACTGGTCCTGGTTTAGTAGACGCATGAAGGTGTCTAGCAAGAGCGTGTATGAGGTCGTATGATTTAATTATTCCACATGTTGATCCTGCTTATTCCCTACTTTGCTTCTCACTTCGTTCCTTCGTTCCACCCTCTTCCCCACTTTATGATTCTCCCCTATTTGTTGCTCTGATTTTTATTGGTCATTTACATATCATGCATAAAATTATATCTAACGGTTTGCGAGTAACTTTGAAAAACTATAACTTCATGGTTGATTTTATCACCGGGGGTTATCTTTTTCCAATGGAGTTTCATTTCCTGCATCTTTCAGGAAAGAGGGTGAACTTTCAGGCCATGTGCAACGACGATGGGTCCTCCCCATTTCCACCATCTACCACAGCAGGGCAGTGACGCCACAAATTCTCGGATCGACTTTTAGTTGTTTTAGTGGCAAATTTAATCATATTCTCGACGGGGTCGAGTCCTCTCAACCCTAGGAGAATTGATGCAACCCATGTTTGCATCTTTATTTTACTTTATTTCTAGTCTTTTTGTAGGGCTTATCTTCACGCATTTTATGTTTTAGTTTACACGCATTTTATGTTTTAGTTTACACGCATGTTATATCGCGCTTGTTACTTGCGCACTATCGTTCAACTTATTGGGGTGACCGACCAATAAGATACTGAATGAATAGGTCCACCAAATTAGGAGTAGTATTAAATTAAGCAAGCAAATGAATTAACGTATTTGATTTTATTAAAAGAAAATATATTCTGAAATTAATGCTTTATAATTTATTTCGGAGGGAGAAGCCTAGGTATTTTACCTCTTGATTTTGCAACCCTTGAAATTCCAACCATTGATTTCCAAAACAATTAAACCTTTGAAGCTCTCAAATTAAACCCAATGAGTTATCAACAGCTGGCCAACTCCTTTGAAACTCCCCACCCCCCTACCACCACTTTAACATTAAGCAACCGGCCAAGAAACCCACACCCCCCACCCCACTTTATTTCCCACTTTATTTCCCATCTGTTATTAAAAGTTAAAAAACAAAGTGAAAAAATCTCTTTAAAGCTTGACTTCTAGCTCTCATAACAGTCGTTTTCCTCACCCGGCCCGACTTCCCGACCTATACCCCCATCTCCGACGCAACTCCACGACTCATTGCTGCCTTCCCCTGTCCCAACGACCTCCGACGACACATCTCCAGTCCACCCCTGACGGGATCGAGCGTCCTCAGCTCTGATCGGCGTCGACATCCTTCTCTAGCCCGCCAGTCCTCCCGAATCCCCTTTCGGCGATGAGGACGAGTTTTTCCGTGGGTAGTATCTTCTCCGGCGAGCCTCTTTGGTGGTCGTCCAGCCTAGGGCGAACCACGGCCGAACGCTCACGGTCGAGCTCCTCCACCTGAGCCTGTTTCCTCTGTTCCCAGTCTGGACACAACCTTCCTCTGTCTGGGGGACTCGTTTTACACGCATAAAGGCTAGGTATAACTCTCTCTGAAGATCAAGACTCCTTACTATTAGTATAATATTTATGCTTAGTGTTATTTGACTAGTAAAATCAGAGTTTGCATGTTTAAGATAATACTACTCTTATTTTTCGTTAATTTCAAAAATCGTGCTTGATTTCTTGCTTGTTAATGCATGTGGATGAGTTAAACATATCATTGAATGCGAGCGAGTGTTAGGCATTTATGTGTGTTTGTGAAAGCTTGGACAGCTTTCGATTGAAAGTGCTCGAAGGAATCCACCAGCGCACCTTATTTTAAAACTGATATCCAAGTTTTATCTTATAAAATCAATTCTCAAGTTTTATCGAATTTCAAAAACTGATATCCAAGTTCGTGATGTCTTCAGATATATGACTTGATCTTCCTCGAGCTACAAATATGTCTTCCACATTTGGAACAACAATATCATGTTTGTTACAAAATAGTTATTTCATTTAATAGAGAACCTCATCCATTGTCCCTCATTGCTTGAAATCATTTCTTGGAAACTTTGACAAGAATCATGGCATAATGAAGTACAAGGGGAAACTACGCAGAGAATTTTGTTTATTTATCGGCATTACGGAGTACAATGCAGAGCAGTAAAAATCAGGGTTTCAGAGAGGGTTTTACCCTCGCACAGACGCACAGTAACTGCGTCGGAGGAGGACAGGGTCAGGGGAGAAAGGCTGACGGACGTGAAGCCTGATGTCGGTGAATCTCGCGCAGAAGGAGGATGAAGTCGCGCTGTCATGGGAAGAAGGTCGGCAGGTGTGAAGCTTGTTGTAGGTGAAGTCTGGGTCGGTGAATCATGCGCATGTGAAGCATGCGTCTCGGACCATCGGACGTGAAGCCAACGCAGTCGAAGGAGGAGGAGGGGGTCATGACTCAAGCAACTCACGCGAGGACTTTGAGTGGGGTATTAGAAGCCTTATTCTTTAATTAACTTTTTTTAGTGTGGGTGCCCGCCCACACATGGCCTTTATTAGGTCCTCCCATGTGTGATTGTGTTTGCTTTCTACCGTGAGAGCCGAGCTCCATAACATATACGCCGAACATGAATATGTTAAGCGCTCCTAAGAGGTGATTCAAAAATACATAATTAGTCGAAAGGTTAAATTATTCAAGTATTTCACTTGTATATTAAAATTAAAGGAAGTTGAGCCACACTAACCCATTACAATAAATTATTCTCCATCATATAATACAATCAAAGATTTTGATCGTTCTCACAATTCTTGGTTCTGAATCGGAGAACTGAGAACCAACCTAAAGAACAAGAGCTTACTTGAAACCGAACCAAAATGATTAATTTGGGTTGATTCTGATAGTTCTTGATTTTGGTATAGTTCCCAAAAAATTAAAAACAAACTCATGGTTCTTGGGGTAGGGTACCTCGGATCCGACACAACTGAATGCTTAATAGTTATAACAGGTGTATACATTAAATCACTAAATGCAATAGCCCAATATTATTAAAGTGCATCCCATCATCACGTGCCTTCGATAATCCATTTCTATGACTTTATTAATTGTGAGGAAGATCAAAAGATCATCATTGTATCTCCAACTGATATTCTCCAACCAAGGTTGCAATAAGGCTTCATTAGATGTGGAGGGAAACTTTCTGGGGCGAGATAGCATTGAACCATTGTTGGATGTGATGAAATACCGCAAGCACTTCGAGTTTTTGCATTATGACAAATGGTGCCCAATGATGTTTCAATTGAGAAAATTAAAACTTATTTATCACTAATTACATTCCAAATCATTAATTTTATGAGCACAAGACTATGTTGTGATGCTGAGAAATTGAATGGCCCCATGTTCAAATTAAATCAAAATCATTCGTTTCATTTTCATCACTCTCTCCAAACAAAGCAAAGCCGGTGAAATAAGAAAGCTGTCAATTTTATAAAGAAAAATAATTACAGTGAGTTTTTACTTCTATAAATTCCCAAATGAAAATGGTGAAAGAAATAGATCAAACCTTTGAGCCTGATAGAGAGAGGCCTCTTTCCGAAGAGTCCAAGCACAATCAATGGCTCCATAAAGTAACCAATTGCCCTGCTGAGGCCGCAGTCATGCACGAGGTTTTTCCCTCCCATCAAAACCCCAGGTCTGTATCTCAGTTTAGTACCTAAACACACCAACACCACAAACAGACACTCATATACAACAGAAAAGGAGAACTCAACCCCTAAGGAGACGGAGAAGAGTGCGGAGAGCAGCTACACTGACCGGTATCGTTGATCTCGACAGTACAATCATCGGAAATCTTCTCTAGGAGGTGCAGGAAGGAAACCTCGTAGGGGCGGAGGCCCGGTGAGGAAGATTCGGATCGGATATCGTCTACGAGAATCGGCGTCGACGAGAGGGTCGCGAGGAGAAGGCGCAGCCGGAGATACTGGCTTCCCCTCAACTTCATATACGAAGTCTTCATCTTTCCCGGGAATCCGCGAAGACGATAAGCAGGCGGAGACCAAACTGAAAGCTAAGAATACGACGAACGCAAAGAACACCGGCGAGAGAGCGGCTCGCCGTCAAAAGGGAGGGACTCGGAGTCTGATGTAAACCCTGATTAGGGTTTTTATCGATCGATTGGTCTCCCGCCACTTACATTACCGAACCAGTGTATTAAGAAAATAAGAAATTGAGAATGCTTAATTTAGGCTCCTTTTAGCACGATTTTTTTTTTGCGTGGGTTGGGGATAGAGAGAGAAAGTGATCTTAGGAGATCATGAGATCAAAAAGAGATCGTCAGGAGATCATCCCGAACGGAAAGATTTTCCGTATGAATCCCGATGCCAAGAATTTTCGCATAGCACGTGTGTTTGGCATGACAACGGGTATGGCCACCCTAAAAAAAACTAGTTTTGAACATAAAAGTGGACGAAATTCCTTAAGTGACGACGGTTCATAACCACCGCGTTCGTGACCACCAACTCCGCTCCAAACGGAGCCTTAGATTGATCAGTCTCCTGCCTCCTACATACCGCTTTTGCACACATAGCCCTATGTGCAAAGTGCGGCGGCCAGCATACCCCGGGCATTGCTATAATTTTGTGTGCATTTTATATACGATGTGACATAGAGCATGATCGCGAGTAGAGTCATGATCGCACATTACTATCGTGCGAAGCATGGGTGTCCCGTGCCAAACTCTCGTAACCTGAGAATATCATTATTTTTGTTTGATGAATTCATTAAAATGTTAAATTACCCATCCTATTAAATACTCTATTTGTTTTATTCTTATTTAATGATATAAATTATTTATTTTTAATAATATTAATATTTGCAATAAAAACACAGATTGATTCAATTTATGTAATAGTGAATATTTTTATTAAAGAAAATATATAAAAAAATGGGATCAGTGAACCCGTTGGATCTACCACAAATTAATCTGATTCGTGAAATGAATATTATCCATTTTGACTCAAATGAAGAGAATCTTAGTACAACAAATAAAAACCTCGAAAAAAAAATTAACAAAAAATAAAGAATGGAGTTACACTCAGCTTGTGGTGAATGTTTTATTAAATTCTTATATAAGTTGAATTAACATTTGTCACACACCGCCTCTTGTAGTTAGACATTCTGGAACCGTGGCTATTAATAAATAATGTTGTTGCGGAACGCTTAGGGCTCTTGGTAGACCGGTCCAATTGAACCACCTTAGCTCGTGAGCGAACTAAGCGCGCAAACAGTCAATTCGAGATTCGTTGAGTACACTGTGACTTTTTAACGTGGAAAACCCGGAAAGGGTAAAAAATCACGCGGTCGGAGCTGTGCCGACCAAACTTCACTATCTTCTGGGGGTTACAATTTGGTAGTTAGAACTTGAGCGCGACAGGCCGCTGCTCGTTACAATAATAGAGAGGGAGAAAGAGCTTCGGGGGTGACAGGCCACCTCTCGGAAAAACTAAGTCTTTTTCCTTCTGGAAATTCTGGGGAACAAAAGTGAGAAGGCCCGGAGAACAAAAGTGAGAAGCCTCCGGGGAACAAAAGTGAGAAGGCGTGTCGCCTTTCGGGATGAAGAAAATCTTCAAGTCCCCGAAGGAGATCTTCCAGCGCTGAAGGAGAATTCCGCAAAAGTCTGCAAGGAGCTCTCCCGGGTTCTGAAGTCAAGGTCCTCTCGAATGAAGCCTTGGGGCTCCTTTTATAGCTTTGGCCGAGGGCAGTCCGGTAATTTCGCCGTTCGCAGCTTCCATAAATGTTTGGTGGACGAATCATATTTTCTAGTTCGGGGCACACGGATCGCCATTTTTCACAAATGACCACCTTGCCCTTCGGGCGGTTCGGGCAATTCGGGCAGTTCGGGCAGTTCCGTTGGAGGCGAAAAAGGCGACAGGTTGTTCCTGAAATCTGAGAAACTTGAATGATAAAAGGTGAGAAGCGGGAAAGACAAAAAGTGAGATTCTGGAAAGACAAAAAGTGAGAAGCTGGAAAGACAAAAAGTGAGAACGCTCCCGAACGTGTTCGGAAATGTTCTGAGCGCGCTCGAGAGCTAAAGTGTTCTGAGTGTGTAGTGGATTACGGTGGCGCCCTAGGCGGACGGCGGAGCGGGGAGTCGCCCCCCACGGAGGAAAAGGGACCCGACGCACCTGACGAGGGGGCGCCAACGCGGCGGGGGCCCCTTCGAGCCCACCTGCGGAAAAAGCGAGAGGGGGCCGGACCGCACCCTAAGGGCGGTGCGGTTGAGCCGCTCCCCCAGGGGGGGAGGGATGGCTTGGCCGCACCCGTTGGGGGGTGCGGCTGGGCCGCACCTCTTGAGGGGTGCGGCGGGGCCGCACCCCTTGAGGGGTGCGGTCGAGGCGCGGCCGGATCGTTCCCCCGCGATGGGGGCGCTGCCCGCGCGCTACCACGCGCCACTTTGCGCGCGGTAGCGCTCGTACCTGCGGTTCGCTCCGCGCATGCTTTGATCGCAGCGGCTGGCGGTGGAAATGGCGGGCTCGATCTCTTTAACTTAAGCGATTATTTGATGACCGTTGACCCCACCTCTCTTCAGCAGGACTTCCTTTAGACGCACCGCAAGGCCTTAATGGGTGTATAACAAATGTTATATGTACAACCCGTATTCGCCGAGTGGGCCCCTCAAGCCAAGTTGCGAGACCTGGGTCAGCTCGATCATTCGCCCCGGCTAGGAGGTGGAAGTACCCCCAGTTTGGTGGGGGTAAGGTGCAGAAGAGAAGGAGCTAGGTGAGTGGTGCTCTCACGGACCACTCGCCCGGAGGCGTGGGCACTCGCCCAGCTAGGCGGATGCCCAGCGAGTGGTGCCCTCACGGACCACTCGCCCAGGATGATTTAAGGGGGAAATGACCCTGATACCCCTGGTGGGCTGCATATAGCCCTTCGGAACAGCGGAGTTAGGCTGTTAGCAGACCAATTTGGGGTGCTGTTAGTAAAATTAAAAGGCGGATTCATGTTATTTGCAGACCAGCCTAGAAAAATCTATAAATAGACCCTTAAGGGCACCTTGGAGGAGATCCGATTTTAGAGAATCCTCTCCTCCAGGCTAGTTTTTGGTCGGCTGCTAGTGCCCTCCAAGGTGCCCGGTTGAGCTCTGGTTTGGGAGGGGAAGCTAATTGGAGTTGGTCCCGGGCTCGCGCGGCGTGTGTTTCGGGAGACAACTCCCCTCCTTCGCCCCCCAGGCGCTCCACCGTTGTGAGAATGCGCGAGTAGTCCCGATGGAGGTCCTTTAACTCACGCGCGACTCTCAGCCGCACGTCGTCCACCTGGCCGGCTACGTTTCGCTGGATGTGGATGAGCTTCCCCAAGACCTCCGAGATCCGATCCTTCAGGGTTGCGTGATCCGAGGAGTCGCCCAGAAAGTCAGCGAGATCCCCAGGGGAAGGGAGAGGCGAGAGCATCCCCTCTCCCCCTCGTAGTAGGAGTCAAAGGGGGAGGCTTCCCGATAGCCTGCAGAATCACAACTAGGTCAGTAGTGATAAAATATGCGAGTACGATAGGGGCGGGTGAGTGAACTGACCTGGGGTGGGGTCCTGGTGACCTGAAGGACGAGACGAATGGGGGTGCGTTCCAAACAACCAGACGGGAGGTAAGACCTTTCCCTTTCCTGGACGGTAAGGCTGTGAGGTAGGAGCTGGAGCATCCGCAGGATCATTCGCGCGGCCCTGCTGACCGGATCCCTTCTGGGGGGACACCCTCGGCTCATCCGCAAGCGCGGAGGGGTTCGGTCGAACAGGGGAACTCGGAGGAATAGAGTCCCGCAGCGAAAGGTTGGGGTCGAGGGCTACAAAAAACAGTGGTCAGCAGCGAGCAGCAGGAAGGATGAATCCAAAAGGGGTTACAACTTACCGGACTGAAATGAGGTCTCGCCCGGAGGAGGTGAAGGAGCAAGGTCCCGATCTGGAGGCCTCTCGCCCGGGGGAGGTGGCACCACGACACTGCTCGAGACGGCACCGTGGCCGGTCTCGGGCATCGAGATCCCCTGCGAATGGTCAGAGCGAAGGCAGGGTAAGGAGAGGAACTAAACAGAGGGACGAGAGGAATCCTCATACCTGCGTCCCGAGGTCCGGAGGATTCCTTGCCGGAAGAGTATCCGCCGGCGGAGTCCTCGCCGGAGGAGTGCCCGCAGGGGATTCCGAGGCAGTCTCGCCTCTCTGACGATTCAGTCGAATCGCCTTGGCTCGACGCGAGACGTAGGGGGCACTCGGGTCCCGCTTAGACATAAGCCACGGAGCAAATCTGGCTGCCTTGGGGGCAGTTACAGCTTGGGCCGCGGCCAGACGCTCGATCATCTCCAGCGAGAGGGGTCTCGCGGAAGGCTTGTGAGAAGACATTGATCTCAGTGAAGGGCTAAGGGAGGGAAGAAGCTCCGAATCGAGGGTTGTCAACGCTCCAGGAAGTTCTGACATGAAGAGATATATATAGGACAACGGTGGGACCCACAGAATCTTGTGAGTCCAGTCAGCATGCACTCACCGAATACAGGGTTGGACTGTTCTTTCCGAGCGTAGTAACCACTCGCAAAGAGCGGGGATTGTGTACAACCCGTATTCGCCGAGTGGGCCCCTCAAGCCAAGTGGCGAGACCTGGGTCAGCTCGATCATTCGCCCCGGCTAGGAGGTGGAAGTACCCCCGGTTTGGTGGGGGTAAGGTGCAGAAGAGAAGGAGCTAGGCGAGTGGTGCTCTCACGGACCACTCGCCCGGAGGCGTGGGCACTTGCCCAGCTAGGCGGATGCCCAGCGAGTGGTGCCCTCACGGACCACTCGCCCAGGATGATTTAATGGGGAAATGACCCTGATACCCCTGGTGGGCTGCATATAGCCCTTCGGAACAGCGGAGTTAGGCTGTTAGCAGACCAATTTGGGGTGCTGTTAGTAAAATTAAAAGGCGGATTCATGTTATTTGCAGATCAGCCTAGAAAAATCTATAAATAGACCCTTAAGGGCACCTTGGAGGAGATCCGATTTTAGAGAATCCTCTCCTCCAGGCTAGTTTTTGGTCGGCTGCTAATGCCCTCCAAGGTGCCCGGTTGAGCTCTGGTTTGGGAGGGGAAGCTCTCTAAGATCTTCCGGGTGTGTGGCGGGACCTCCTCGCTTCAGCCTTGGGTCTATTCACATTCTCACATCCACCGTCAAGAGAGTCTAGTGAGGGAGAAGTAAGCATCGGCTACACCCCCAGTGGGTCCGAACTCAAGCGACCTGTTGCAGGTTTCAACATTTTTGGTGCGGTGAGCGTGGACCGTAGCCGGTGAAGGAAAATCTTGAATTAGGTTCGATGACAGGAGATGGGGGGAATGGTTCTGACTGAGGTCACTCGCAGCCACCCGCGATAGGAGAGTGGCTGGAGATGTTTGAGAAGTTCAAGCAAGAGGTCCTGCAGACAGTTCTCGCAGCAAGGAGCGAGTGCGAGACCCCGGCAGTCCCCGTGGTTCCGCCCCAGCAGATCGGCGAGAACGCACCGGGACAGCGGCCGGGGAAGGAGGTGCCAGCAGAAGGAAGTGCGCGAGATCTCCCGGGACGACAGCTGTTCGGCAGTCCGGCGAGTGCTGAGGTGTGCGAGTTGGGTCCACGCGAGAAGACCATTCGCCGAACAGGGGAAGGGAGCCCCTTTTGCGAGATGATCCTCTCGGCCCCAGTGCCAGAGGGGTTTCGTGGGCCGGAGATGTCCTACTACACCGGCAAGGAGGATCCAGTCGTGCACCTGCAGTGGTTTGAGGACATGACATCAATCCTTCCCATGTCGGATGCTTTTCAATGCCGACTCTTCGCAACCACCCTGAAGGAGAAAGCAAGGGACTGGTTCCACCAGCTTTCCGCGGGTTCCATCTACACGTTTGATGATCTGCGCCGAGGCTTTCGGCTGCGTTTCTCGACATCAAAAAAGAGGAAGAAGGATGTGGAGGCTCTCTTCAAGATCAAGCAGAGGGAGGGAGAGTCCCTGGCACATTACGTGGATAGGTTCCAGGAGGAGATACACCTCGTGCAGGAGGTGCCGGGATTCGCCCTCCAGATGGCGTTCATCGTAGGGTTGCGAGACGGGTTCTTCAAGATGGACCTGAAAAGAAGACCTCCTTCATCCTTTGAAGAATTGATGGAGCGAGCAGCAGAAGAGATTGAAGGGGAGGCGGCCAACCCAGAGTTCTATAGGAGATTGGCAAGAATGAGTGAGCCCGAGGTGAGGCAGCAAGAAGGAAGAAGGCGGGATGACCCCAGGGGTCACGGGTTCGAAAGACCGCCTCGGAATTGGAGGAATCAGGAGCCCAACAACAGGTTGGGCTGGAGGCACCAGGAAGGACCGACGAGAGGTCAGGAAGAGGGGTACCAAGGAAGAGAAGCGGGAGGAATGAATTCGGGGTGGAGGCAGGGTCCCAGACCCCCTCACCCCCCAAGGGAGCAAGCTATGGCAGTAGGCCGGGGAAGAGGAGGCAGAGGAGCAAGAGAAGGAAGAGGAAGAGCAGGGAGAGGAGGCAGGGTGGCGTTGCCCTATTGTGACTTTCATCAGGAAGAAGGTCACGCGACCGCCACCTGCCCAGAATTCTTGGAGATGAGAGAGAGAGGTCAGCCACGGCGGCAGCAGGCCAGGATCGAGGAAATGCTCCCGGAGGCGGAAGAAGACCGATGCGAGGACAGGGCAGATACAGGAACCAGGGGGGAATCGGGGTGATTCATGGAGGGGTTGGGATAGAGGCCTCTCGCAAGAGGAGCTTCCAGGCAATGTTCCGAAGGGACGTCGCGTCGACTTCCCAGACCCCACCCCTCTCGGAGAAGCTCACCTTCTCCTCGGAAGACATGCCAGATTATGAGGATCCGTTCTGCGACGCTCTGGTGATTCAGACAGCGATTGAAAATTTCACGGTCTCCCGGATCCTGGTGGATAATGGGAGCTCAGTGAACGTGATCTTCAAGAAGGCCTTCGACGCAATGGAGGTGGAAAAGAAGAGGGTGCAGGCCTCCGACGGGCTGCTGTTTGGTTTCTCAGGAGAGCGGAAGGAGGTCGAGGGAGGTGTTGGTCTCCAGGTGACGCTAGGAGGAGTCCCAAGAAACTGCCGGTTCGTCATTGTGGACGCTCCGAGCAGCTATAACGCCATTTTCGGACGCCCCCTCATCAGCGCCTTCCGGTGCGTGCCCTCATCGTACCATCAGTGCCTAAAGCTCCATAGTGGAGGAGTCCAGGTCCGCGTCCGAGGAGATGCTAAGGTGGCGAGGCAGTGCTATGTAACTGCCGTCAACACCATCTCTTGGATGGCGGATGCCGAGAAGATGGATGAAGAGATGGCGAGGCCGGAGGGGCCAGGAGAAGAAGTGGAGAAGAGAGAAGTAGGGGAAGAGGGCGATGCCCGAGAGGAGAATATGGAGGACGCTCGTGAGGAGCAGGAGGTCGAGTTGTTGGAGGTCGCTCAGGAGGAGCAGGAGGTCGAGCCGGTGGAGGCGGAAGGAGTCGTAGAGGAAGAGGCCCGGGTAGAAGGGCGAAAAGCAAAGGGCCAATGGGAAGAGCCAGCCCGGCTCGAGGCGGCAGAAGAGGTGGTGGAGATGGAAGTCCTCACCCAGGAAGGGAGGGTGAAAGAGGTGCGGATCAGCGGGAGTCTCGGCCCGGAGGACAGGGTGAAGATGCTGGAGTGCATCCAGAAGAACGTGGATGTCTTCGCATGGAGCGCAGCTGATATGCCAGGAATCGAGGCGGACGTGGCTTGCCATCGTCTCAACCTCGATCCGGAAGCCCGTCCCATCTGGCAGAAGAGAAGAACCTTCGCCAGCAAGCTCGAGGGACCCATCCGCGAGGAGGTGGCAAAACTCCTCGAAGCAGGTTTTGTATCGGAGATCCAGTATCCAGGCTGGGTCTCCAATGTCGTAATGGTAAAAAAGGCCGATGGCCGCTGGCGCATGTGTGTGGATTTTTCATTGTTAAATAAGGCCTGCCCTAAGGATTGCTATCCCTTGCCTCGGATCGACGCGCTGGTTGACTCAGCCGTCGGTTTTTCTGTGATGAGTTTTTTGGATGCTTTTTCAGGTTATCACCAGATCAGGATGCACCCCCCAGACGTCAAAGACGTCTCGTTCATCACCAGGGAAGGATGCTACTGCTATAAGATGATGCCCTTCGGGTTGAAAAACGCAGGAGCAACCTACCAGAAGATGATGGACCGGGTATTTAGGGAGCAAAGGGGAAGGAACCTGGAGGTCTACGTGGATGACCTTATGGTAAAGAGCACATGCGTGAACTCTCACATCCAGGACCTCGAGGAGACCTTCGCCACCCTACGCAAGTACAAGATGCGCTTGAACCCCCTGAAGTGTGTGTTCGGGGCCAGTAAGGGGAAATTCCTGAGGCACCTTCTCACCCCTTGGGGGGTAGAACCTAACCCAGACAAGGTTAAGGCCATAATGGAGTTAGGGTCGCCGCGGAACGCCAAGGAAGTTCAGCGCTTGACCGGAAGGCTCGCGGGGCTGAGCAGGTTTCTCTCCCGAGCCGGGGAGAAATGCTCCCCCTTTTTCAAAACATTATGAGGTAACCAGAAGTTTGAATGGACAAAAGAATGCGAGGAGGCCTTCCAGGCCTTGAAAAGCCAACTCACCAAGGCTCCACTGCTCCAAGGTCCCAAAGAAGGGGAGGATCTATATCTATATCTCGGGGTCGGGACAGAGGCCGTAAGCTCCGTCCTGGTTCGGGAGGAAGGCAAGAAGCAGCTGCCCATCTACTACGTGAGCAGGGTCCTGAGGGAAGCAGAGCTCAGATACCCGATTTTGGAGAAGTTGGCCTTTGCTCTGGTTGTCGCAGCAAGGAAGCTCAGGCCATACTTCCAGGCCCATTCAATTCAAGTGGTGACAGACCACCCTCTCCGCCAGATCTTCGAAGGAGTGGAACACTCGGGAAGGCTCGCGAAATGGTCGATAGAGCTAAGTGAATTCAACATTACCTTCGTCCCTCGATTATCCATGAAGGCGCAGGTGGTGGCTGATTTCATGGCAGATTATGTGGCCGAGATGAAGGAAGATGGAACCCCTCGTCACGTTCCGTGGAAGCTGCTGGTGGACGGGGCTTCGGGCAAGAATTCACTCGGAGGAGGGGTGGTGCTGGAGAGTCCCCAAGGGGTAAAGATCGAGCAGACACTAGTGATACACTTCCCAATCACCAACAACCAGGCGGAGTATGAGGCGGTGATCGCCGGTCTACGGTTGGCCCAAGAGCTCGGTGTCCATGACGTGGAGGTCCTCACCGACTCCATGGTAATAGCCTCTCAGATCAGGGGAGAGTTCGAGACGAGGGAGTCTGCGCTCATAAGGTACTTGGCCAAAGTGAGAGGTCTCGTGGGAGCGTTCAAAACTTTCTCCATCCAGTACGTCCCGCGGGAGGAGAGCACCCCGGCAGATCGGTTGGCCAAATCCTGTCCTCGGGCCGGGGGAACCCTGACGGACCTATTCCGCCCTTCGATCGAAGAGGGGGAGCTCATGGAAGTAGAGCAGCGGCCCTCCTGGAAGGATCCCTTCGTCACCTTCCTTGCAACAGGAAAGTTTCCAGAGGAAGTCCCGGACCAGAGGCGCTTCCGATATAAGTCCGCCTACTACGTGCTCCACGAGGGGGACTTGTATCGGAAGACCCTCTCGGGCCTCCTGGCCCGATGCGTTTCAGAGGAGGAGGTCCCAAAGATCTTGGAAGAGGTCCACTCCGGCGAGTGCGGCGGTCACTCGGGGAGTAGGATGTTGGAGGCAAGAATAGTGAGGCAGGGGTACTTCTGGCCGACCCTAAATAAAGACGCGGCAGCCTTCGCCAAGAGGTGCCAGAAGTGCCAAATGTTCGCCCCGCTTCAGCTCATGCCAGCTCAGAGGCTAAAGAGTATCACGGCGCCCTAGCCATTCGCCATATGGGGGATGGATCTGGTAGGACCCTTCCCCCAGGCTAGTGGGCAGAGGAGGTTTCTCCTAGTAATGATTGACTACTTCTCAAAGTGGTTGGAGGTCAAGGCGTTGGCTAAGGTCACCTCCCAGGTAATCCGCAACTTCGTATGGGGGGAGATCATTTGTCGACATGGGCTTCCACAGGCCATAGTCACGGATAATGGTCCGCAGTTCGCAAGCGTGGAATTCATCAGCTTCTGTGGCCAGCTGGGGATAGACCTCAAGTTTGCATCCGTTCACCATCCCAGGAGTAACGGGCAGGTGGAGGCGGCAAACAAGGTCATTGTGAACCTGCTCAAGAAGAAGGTGGAAAATCTGAAGGGCAATTGGGTGGAACAGCTTCCATCGGTCTTGTGGGCCCTAAGAACTACCCCCAACACCGCCACGGGAGAGACCCCTTTCAAGCTCTCTCACGGCTGCGAGGCCGTCATCCCCATAGAGTTTGAAGTTATGACACCACGGGTAAAGGCCGCCGCAAGCGGAGAGGAAGATTGGAGAGCCGAAAACGAGGTGGAGTTGCGGCTCTCCCTCGACCTCATCGAAGAAGCTCGAGACCTAGCAGCCATTCGCCAAGAAGAGGTCAAGCGGCGGATGGCCAAGTATTTCGATAAGCACGTCAGGGTTAAGCAGTTCGAGAAGCGAGATCTGGTGCTCAAGAAGGTCGACGCGGCTGGAAGGTCCGCCGCAGTGGGAAAACTTAACCCCAACTGGGAAGGCCCCTATGTCGTGGAAGAGGCACTAAAGTCTGGGGGGTATCGCCTTCAGAATGTGGAGGGCTAACCTCTCAACCACACATGGAGTGGTGACGATCTTAAATGTTTCTATCCCTGAAATTATGTAATGAAAATGTTTTTGAAATAAGAATATTTTGTTTAACATGTGTGTTTGAGATTGATACTGCAGCTTGTAGGAAAAACTCCGAAAGCTCCCAAAATGGCCCCGAGCAGACCCGCTGTCCAGGCTCTCATCTAGCTGGCAGGTCCGAAGGCTCACTCGGTGGCAGGTTCCAAGGTGTTGAGAAAATGGCCCCGAGCAGATCCGCTGTCCAGGCTCTCATCTAGCTGGCAGGTCCGAAGGCTCACTCAGTGGCAGGTTCCAAGGTGTTGAGAAAATGGCCCCGAGCAGACCCGCTGTCCAGGCTCTCATCTAGCTGGCAGGACCGAAGGCTCACTCGGAGGCAGGTTCTATGTGAAAGAAAAGAAGGCCCCGAGCAGACCCGCTGTCCAGGCTCTCATCTAGCTGGCAGGTCCGAAGGTTCACTCGGAGGCAGGTTCTATGTGAAAGAAAAGAAGGCCCCGAGCAGACCCGCTGTCCAGGCTCTCATCTAGCTGGCAGGTCTGAAGGCTCACTCGGAGGCAGGTTCTATGTGAAAGAAAAGATGGCCCCGAGCAGACCCGCTGTCCAGGCTCTCATCTAGCTGGCAGGTCCGAAGGCTCACTCGGAGGCAGGTTCTATGTGAAAGAAAAGAAGGCCCTGAGCAGACCCGCTGTCCAGGCTCTCATCTAGCTGGCAGGTCCGAAGGCTCACTCGGAGGCAGGTTCTATGTGAAAGAAAAGAAGGCCCCGAGCAGACCCGCTGTCCAGGCTCTCATCTAGCTGGCAGGTCCGAAGGCTCACTCGGTGGCAGGTTCAAAATCCTCAGGGGGTGACCTCAAGAGCACTCGCATTGACCACGCGCGGGAGAAACGACCTCACTTCACTTTCATGATTACCTAAGCGAAACCCCGGTTTGGGCGAATGGTAAGGAAGTGCGAGTGGGGGAGGCAGCGGAAAGCGAAGGGAAGAGACACGCCCAGGTCACCCTCGAGCATTCGCTAGGTGGCCGGGACAGTTGCACTACAGTTTAAACGTCCTAATGAGCCTAGCGAGATATAGCGGCGAATGAGAAAGAATTAACGTCCTAGCGAGCCTAGCGAGACATAACAACAAATGAGAAAAAGTGGAGATAGCACAAAAATGGAGAGCACAAAAATCGTGGCCAATATACATATATTTCAAGGGCACTCGCCCCGCTCATGATTACATTCAAAAGATTTTAAGTAAAAGACGGTAAAAAACACGGTCCAGCTCAGGGGTCGGCAGGCTTCTCGCCAGAAGATCTATCACTCTCGCCTGAATCCGGTAGGAGGGCGTCTTCTCGCGGCTCGCCATCCTCATCTTCCGGGAAGGGGATCGGGATGAAGAGCTCGGGGACGACCTGCCGAGCAGAGAGGCATTCGGCCTCTTCCTTCAGGTACCCAGCCTGCCGCAACACCTGCAGCGCATGCTTCACGGCGCTCTGGGCGTTCTCCTGCATCAATTGCTCCAGCTCGTGGTGGGGGTAGAAGTGCCCCCCCCCCCCCGCTCCCCAAGGCGAGTGCCGAGACCTCGGCTTCTCGCGACCGCTGGGCCTCGGCCTTGGCCAGCCGGACTTCGTCTTCAAGGCCAGCCACCCGAGCACGAAGCATCTCGGCAACCATGGTATCCTAAGAATAATAATAAAGGTGGTAAGAAGAAAGTGCATCAATCGGCAACAGGCCACTCGCGGGGAAGGAGAAAATGTATATACCTCCGCAACGGGGCGGCTGGCGAGAAGGGTTTCCGCAGCTGCCAGCTTCGTCCTGAGTTCCAGCGCCTCGGCAGAAACGACGGTCCTGGACTCCTCAACCTCCGCCAAGTTCCGCGCCAGTTTGATGCTCCGGCGCGAAGACATATGCGCGAGCTCGAGCGCCCGCAGCATGGCCCTGGCGGTCTCATGGGCGAGGACCTGAGTAGTCTCGGCATCGTAGACTTCAGCATCCTCCCGACCGTAGAGGGCATACGCGATGGCATAGACCTCACCACTCGCGAGGTCGCTCTCTATCCACGATGGATGAAGGGTGGAGAGCGAGACCCTGTTGGCGTTCCTGTCCCACTTTACCAGGGGGGCCCCTGAGGGGTCCACGTACTTCTCGCCGCTGGGGAAGTTCCGGTGGTCCCTGGGCAATGGAGGCGACGGCAACGACGATCTCGCGCGAAGGGTGGTCTCGCCTGGCGCACCCACCCCTGGGGTTTGAGTCTGAGCACTCGCCCCTAGGATCTCGTCCAAGACCCCCTTTCCCTTGGCGGAGGGGGGATTCTTTGATTTCTTGGAAGAAGAGGAGGTTAGCGCCCCAGGCTTCCGCTTCTTTCCGCTAGGCTTGGAGGAAGAGGGTTCCTCCCGACAGGCATCCGCTGCAGCCTGTGCGAAGGACACGGAATCCCCAGCGGGACGCGGCGGATGCAGGGGGAAGCTACGCACGCCTGCATAATGTTACGAATGATTCAGCGAATGATATAAGAGTCACAAGATCGAAACGAACGAAGTCCCAAAAACTTACCCTCGCCCTGCGGAATGAGCGGGAGCGAGTTGACATTTCGCCGGAGATAGACAAGGTCCATCCCGTGCTCCAAGATGTATTGGTGGAGTTTGGCCTCGTGCCCCCTAGGGTCGGGGGGGGGGGGGAAGGTTGACTCCTCCTCTTGCACCGGGGCGAGAAGTGTATTTCCCAGGTTCCCGCTGACGAAAAGGAATCGCCGAACCCAGTCGTGGTTCTTATTCGGGAGCCCGTAATGCTTGAGCGGGTTCAGACCCGAGAAGAATGAGATGTCGTTGGTGCAGCGAAAGGTGTAGAGCTTGCGGAAGACGGGGAGCGAGAACTCGATCCCCTCTTCTCGCAGATAGCTCGCATACCCGACCAGCATGGCGATGGAGTTGGGGTTGAGCTGGCCGGGCACGACTCCATAATATCTGAAGGTCTGGCGGAGTTCCGGCCAGATGGGAAGGCGAAACCCCACCTCGAAGTGCTCTAGCGGGATCGCGAGAGCACAGGGCGAGATGGAGTTTAGGCGCTCGTCCGGCCTGGGCTTTCGCGCCTCGAACCCAGGCGGGATGTAATCCGCGACCGCAGTCAGGTAAGCCTCGTCGGAGAGGTCGCATGAATCGAAGGTGTGGTTGACGAACGCGCTGGCGCACCTGGCTCTGCCTTCCGCATCACCACCCATGACGCGAATGACGAAGGATAAGAAGGCAGCAGAGAAGAGAGAAGCGCGAGTGCTAGCGCGAGGAAAGAGAAGGAGCGGATGGTAAGGTATTTAATACGGTGGTTGAAAGGCCTATTTATAGAAGGGCTAAACGGTGTTTGGGCTTTCGAGGTAACGGGTGTGCAGATAGCAGTCACGCCTTCCCGACGCCTCGGAACCCGGGCCGACCCCTCTCGCTCAGTAATGACAAATGCCCTGTGGCTATTCGCTCATCGACTACGCGAAAGAGGTTAAGAAAGCATTCAGCAATAATAAAACATTCGGCAATACCCAAGCAAGATATAGGAAATAAAAGACAAAGAATAGAGCATTCGCAAAACACAGGACAAGATTATTACAAACGGAAATAAAAGTCCAGCATCCGCGCTACAGAAAGCAGAAAAATTACAAGAAGGGCGAATGAAGACTGGCTCAATACTCCTCCCAGACCCACCGACCTCGCTTTCGCGACCCAGCTTCCATGGGCATTCGCGGGCGGTAATATGCGAGTATATTGGTGATCTCATGGGAAGCCAATTGGAGTTGGTCCCGGGCTCGCGCGGCGTGTGTTTCGGGAGACAACTCCCCTCCTTCGCCCCCCAGGCGCTCCACCGTTGTGAGAATGCGCGAGTAGTCCCGATGGAGGTCCTTTAACTCACGCGCGACTCTCAGCCGCACGTCGTCCACCTGGCCGGCTACGTTTCGCTGGATGTGGATGAGCTTCCCCAAGACCTCCGAGATCCGATCCTTCAGGGTCGCGTGATCCGAGGAGTCGCCCAGAAAGTCAGCGAGATCCCCAGGGGAAGGGAGAGGCGAGAGCATCCCCTCTCCCCCCTCGTAGTAGGAGTCAAAGGGGGAGGCTTCCCGATAGCCTGCAGAATCACAACTAGGTCAGTAGTGATAAAATATGCGAGTACGATAGGGGCGGGTGAGTGAACTGACCTGGGGTGGGGTCCTGGTGACCTGAAGGACGAGACGAATGGGGGTGCGTTCCAAACAACCAGGCGGGAGGTAAGACCTTTCCCTTTCCTGGACGGTAAGGCTGTGAGGTAGGAGCTGGAGCATCCGCAGGATCATTCGAGCGGCCCTGCTGACCGGATCCCTTCTGGGGGGACACCCTCGGCTCATCCGCAAGCGCGGAGGGGTTCGGTCGAACAGGGGAACTCGGAGGAATAGAGTCCCGCAGCGAAAGGTTGGGGTCGAGGGCTACAAAAAACAGTGGTCAGCAGCGAGCAGCAGGAAGGATGAATCCAAAAGGGGTTACAACTTACCGGACTGAAATGAGGTCTCGCCCGGAGGAGGTGAAGGAGCAAGGTCCCGATCTGGAGGCCTCTCGCCCGGGGGAGGTGGCACCACGACACTGCTCGAGACGGCCCCGTGGCCGGTCTCGGGCATCGAGATCCCCTGCGAATGGTCAGAGCGAAGGCAGGGTAAGGAGAGGAACTAAACAGAGGGACGAGAGGAATCCTCATACCTGCGTCCCGAGGTCTGGAGGATTCCTTGCCGGAAGAGTATCCGCCGGCGGAGTCCTCGCCGGAGGAGTGCCCGCAGGGGATTCCGAGGCAGTCTCGCCTCTCTGACGATTCAGTCGAATCGCCTTGGCTCGACGCGAGACGTAGGGGGCACTCGGGTCCCGCTTAGACATAAGCCAGGGAGCAAATCTGGCTGCCTTGGGGGCAGTTACAGCTTGGGCCGCGGCCAGACGCTCGATCATCTCCAGCGAGAGGGGTCTCGCGGAAGGCTTGTGAGAAGACATTGATCTCAGTGAAGGGCTAAGGGAGGGAAGAAGCTCTGAATCGAGGGTTGTCAACCCTCCAGGAAGTTCTGACATGAAGAGATATATAGGACAACGGTGGGACCCACAGAATCTTGTGAGTCCAGTCAGCATGCACTCACCGAATACAGGGTTGGACTGTTCTTTCCGAGCGTAGTAACCACTCGCAAAGAGCGGGGATTGTGTACAACCCGTATTCGCCGAGTGGGCCCCTCAAGCCAAGTGGCGAGACCTGGGTCAGCTCGATCATTCGCCCCGGCTAGGAGGTGGAAGTACCCCCGGTTTGGTGGGGGTAAGGTGCAGAAGAGAAGGAGCTAGGCGAGTGGTGCTCTCACGGACCACTCGCCCGGAGGCGTGGGCACTCGCCCAGCTAGGCGGATGCCCAGCGAGTGGTGCCCTCACGGACCACTCGCCCAGGATGATTTAAGGGGGAAATGACCCTGATACCCCTGGTGGGCTGCATATAGCCCTTCGGAACAGCGGAGTTGGGCTGTTAGCAGACCAATTTGGGGTGTTGTTAGTAAAATTAAAAGGCGGATTCATGTTATTTGCAGACCAGCCTAGAAAAATCTATAAATAGACCCTTAAGGGCACCTTGGAGGAGATCCGATTTTAGAGAATCCTCTCCTCCAGGCTAGTTTTTGGTCGGCTGCTAGTGCCCTCCAAGGTGCCCGGTTGAGCTCTGGTTTGGGAGGGGAAGCTCTCTAAGATCTTCCGGGTGTGTGGCGGGACCTCCTCGCTTCAGCCTTGGGTCTATTCACATTCTCACATCCACCGTCAAGAGAGTCTAGTGAGGGAGAAGTAAGCATCGGCTACACCCCCAATGGGTCCGAACTCAAGAGACATGTTGCAGGTTTCAACATTATACTAGACTTAGGCTTCATTTGGGGGGACTTATTTACACCGGTCAAGCGGTTACGACCGCATGAATCGGACCTTAATTAAGGTCCAGTTCATGCGGTCGTAACCGCTTGACCGATGAAAATAAGTCCTCTCAAACGAAGCCTTAGGCTTCGTTTGGCGTGGTAGTGGCGGTCGTGAATGTGGTGGTCATGAACCGTAGTTCGTGAATGCACGACCTCACCTAGAAAAATTCATGCATTTTATGCTCAAAATTAATTTATTTTCTTGGTCGCAGTCATAAACTGTCTTGCCAAACATACATGCTTTGACAGAGGTAATGGCCGCTATCAAGAAAAATAAATTAGTTTTGAGCTTAAAATGCATGAAATTTTTTAGGTGAGGTCAGACGTTCACGAATGATGGTTCATGACCACCACATTCACGACCGCCACCACCGCGCCAAACGAAGTCACAATCTATGATAATGGCGTTTTTGTCCCAACTCACCGAAGCAAATAAGCCGCACCAAACGAAGTCATAGTGTTCATTAGAATGGTGAATACTCTATTTGACATAAGTCCTAATAAATACTATATTTGACATATATATATATTATACAAAGAAAAACATTCCAACCATTTTGAAGCCAAATTAGAACCGCTAATTGAATCACAGCCGTTGGATCAAGCTGATCTGGACTGCAAATAGTCATTTCCTCAAAATCCTAGTCTGCAAATATCCATTTCCTGAAAAATTCCCCCCCTCCCTCCCGATACCAGCCCCGAACCATTTTGCTCACCTAACGGGCCACCGCCGTTTGCCTTCCCCGCCGCCGGCCTGATCGGACCCCATCAGCGAGATCGTCAGACCCCGACGAATCTGCCGGGGGTACTTCGGCGGCGCTCCGGCAGGGCCACCGGCGGCGGTGACCCTGACCGTGAGGCCCAAATCGGGGAGGCGAGCGTACTTCGGGTTAAAAAAAATCTGTAAATTTTTTTATTAAATTTCGGTAAATTATAATATAAATATATTAAATATTTATATATATAATAATATTAAATATATATATAATTATATATATATTATAAAATTTAAATATTAGATATATAACTATTAAATATTTTTAAATAAATTGTTTAATAATGGATTAAGGAATAGTATGCTTACAAAAATATATAATATAATAATTATTTAAACTAAAATAGTTATAAGAATCGATATGTTTATTTAAATATAATATTAAATTCACTTTAATAAAAGATATAATGTACTCATATTATTTAAATCTAATATTAAATTCACTTTAATAAAATATATAATGTACTTAAATTCACTACAATAAAAAGTTCTTTAATAAAATATATAATGTAATAAAGTGTGAGTTTGCACTTTGGAGTTTTATCATATTCGCAGGGAGCATGAAACGGTTGTATCCATCGACGTGTGTGTCATTACAAAGTCAAGTCGAATTAATCAGATGATGATGCTTTCAATTCTATTTATCAACTATGTAAACTAAACAATAAACATTTCCACACATTATTCAAAAGAACACAATTCCAAGCATTAAACATCTCCCTAACAAAGGAATTAGGATTTTTAATATCAAGTTCATACGGCTCACACACTTAACATCCAAGAAAAGAACTGAGATTACAAGATTGTATGTAAGAATATACATAGAAAGCAGGAGGAACGAGAGCATAGATCCAAGGTTTAAGGTTCAAAGAAAGGCCTACTGTTTGACAGGAATTATCGTCAGTATTTGATTACTACATCAAGAGGATCACTTGGAATCGATATTTCTGTACAAAGACTAAATGTCGGTGTTCCGCTAGATCTCTTGTGATGATCCCCACCATTATTTAATAAATTAAATTTGTACATTGCGATGTGTGATTTATTTTATGTGGGCACGCAAATTAATTTATGCAAAAAAATTTTCCAACTCATAACTCAGTTACAACGATATCTGCTAACATTAATTCAATTCTGACGTTTAATGAAAGTAATTTTAAATACTGGAAAGAAAGCATCATGATCGTGCTCGGTTGTATGGAGTTAGATCTTGCGCTTAGGACTGAATCTCCCGCATTTTCTTCAGATGATAGTTCCGCTGAGGTGAAACGGAATAATAAAAGGTGGGAGCGTTCAGATCGCATGTGTCTTATGATCATGAAGCGGGGCGTTCCAGAAGCCTTCAGGGGCACTGATGATGGTACCCTGCCTTTGAATTCCTTGACACCCTTGAAAAATGTTTTGCACAAAACGATAAGGCGGAGACAAGCACGCTTCTTGCGAAACTTATTTCCATGAGGTACAAGGGTAAAGGGAATGTACGTGAGTACATTATGGAATTATCCTTACTTGCTTCAAAACTAAAAGCACTAAAATTAGAGCTGTCAAAAGACCTGCTCTTGCATTTAGTTCTGATTTCTCTTCCTGTACAATTCAGTCAATTCAAGATCAGTTATAACTGTCAAAAGGAGAAATTGTCTTTTAATGAGCTCATTTCATATTTTGTGCAAGATGAGGATATATTGAAGTAAGAAATGACTGAAAGTGCTCATATGACAGTGTGTCCCTCTGACAAAGGCCAGAAAAGAAAGAAGGGAAAGCAAGTTGTAAGTGGACCTCCACAAAGGAAGCCACAAAGGGAACAGGATAAAGGTTTCACCTGTTTCTTTTGTTGGGGTGGTGGACATGTGAAGAAAGACTGTACCAAATACCACGCCTGGCATGCTAAGAAGGGTACACTTCTCACTTTAGTCTGTTCTGAAATTAATTTAACTTTTGTACCTAAACACACTTGGTGGATAGATTCTGGTGCTACTACTCACATAAGTGTGTCTATGCATGGTTGTCTGAGTTGCCGAAAGCCAAGTGATGGTGAAAGATACATCTTTGCGGGCGTTGACAAATCAGTTGAAGTTGAAGCTATATACATTTTTTGTTTATTATTAGAGACTGGTCATTATCTAGATTTGTTTGAGACTTTTATTGTACCGTCTTTTAGACGGAATTTGATTTCTATTTCTATATTGGACAAATTTGGTTACCACTGTTCTTTTGGAAATAATAAATTTAGTCTCCTTCTGAATTCAAATCTTATTGGCACTGGTTATTTATCTAATAATGATAACTTATATTTGTTTAATACAATAGCTGTATATAATGAAACATTGCATGTTAATTCAAGAGGTACTAAGTGTAAATTAATTGATCATAATTTCGCTTTTTATGGCACAAGCGCTTAGGGCACATCTACAAACGGGGAATTGAGAGACTTGTGTCAGACGAAATTCTTGATTCTACGGACTTTAAGATTTACATAGACTGTATAAAAGGGAAACAAACGAACATAAGGAAGATAGGTGTCAGTAGAGTTACAGAAGTCTTAGAACTGACACACACTGATATTTGTGGACTTTTCCCCACGGCCTCTTGGAATGGTCAACAATATTATATCATGTTCATAGACGATTACTTTCGTTATGGATACATCTATCTTATTTATGAGAAGTCACAGTCACTGGACGTATTTAAAGCATATAAAGTTGAGGTGGAAAACCAACTCGGCAAACGGATTAAAGCGGTCAGATCTGATCGTGGTGGTGAATACTATGGTAGATATGACGGATCAGGATAATAGCGTCCAGGCCCTTTTGCTAAATTCCTAGAGGAGTGTTGTGTTGTCCCTCAATACACCATGCCTACACTACAACAAAATTGCTTTACGGCGACATTTTTTTATGTCTTTAGTGACGATTTTAAAGTGTCGCGATAGTTTTTATGACATTTATAAAAACGTCACGAAATCGTCGCGATTGCGCATGTCGCCGTAGCTCATTGCGACGCTTTCAAAAAAAATGTCGTGATTGCCAATTACTCTAGCTACCGTGACATTTTTTTCAAAAACGTCATGATTGGCAGTTGTTCTCCCGTGACGCTTTTCTAAAAAAATGTCATAATAAGTAGTTGCTCAGTCCTTCAGGAAGTCAATAGAGCTCCTTCCTCCATTATAACTGCTTGGATCAGTTGGATGAAAAAAAAACTTCGATGGGAAGAGTTCAAAGCGCAAAAAAGCCAATTAAATCACCAAAAATAAAAAAAATACTGCTTCCATTTAGATTGAAGAGGAACTGAAATGGTGAGATACCTTAAGCTTCCATTTCTTCAATTTATTCCTAATCAGGAGGTAAAGGACTTTGAAATTGATATATTTGTGTCGAGGAAGAAGGAGCCGCCGAGGCGGAAGATGTCGAGGAGGACGGAGATATTGACGATGAGCTGGGAAGGAGGATCTGCGGAGGGAGGACGGAGCCGGCGACGGTGAGCTGGGAAGGAGGAGCGGCGGAGGAGGATCTGCGGAGGAGGCTCGGTGGAGGAGCTTTGTAGAAGACCCATTCTTGAGGATTGATTAACAGTCGAGAGGAGGATGCCCGATTGTTATGCGGGGAGGCGTGATATAGACGTATCCGGCGCGCAGCAGTCGAGAGAAAGTAAAGTGGCGTGTAGCAGTGCTTTTTGGGGAGAATACAAAATGAGGAGTTTAGTGGGAAAATTCAAAAATTCAGCGGTAAAAGCAAATGCTAAAAAAAATCTGAAATTGTGAAATAAAGAAGGTTTTTTAATGGTATATTGGTCCAAAAAATGTTACATCATTCCACCTTTTGCAAAATAAATATTTTAATATTGATGTATAATTTTTTATGGTTATTTCGAGTACCAATATATATATATATATATATATATATATATATATATATATATTGCGGGCGCAGCCCACAGACGCGTCTAGCACGAGCGAATCCCGTGCAGAGGCGGGCAAAGCCTGCCTGTACGCGGCCGAAGGCCAGCCGACAGCAGCGCGACGGGGGCAAGCGATGCCCGCCGTCGCCGGCCGGGTACTGTCGCGGTTGGCCGTAGGGGCGGAGCGTCGAGCACTCGTGTGTGTGTGTGTATATATATACGACCAAATTAAAATTCAAAAAGGCTCGGTAGACGAAGCCCGCGTTCCTCTCCACGCAATTTTTCTTCTACCTTGTTTAGTCCTATCTCACGAAACCCTCAAGACTCCTAACCTTCATCATTAGATTGAGATGAAACAAGCATCATTGTGTTCGCATTTGTCATACAAGTTCAATCCAACTGATCAGAGTCAGTTTCGATTTTGTTTGCTCAAAAAATTGTATCAAGCCGACTCATAGTTCAAAACTTTTTAATTTGGTTTTCACAAATATGCACTGAAATGAGGTACAAATGATGTAGTTGAATTTGTATTGATTATACGAGTGCAATGTCACTAAACGATATCAATTTTGATTTAATTTGTATAGAAAGTATGTTCTAAGTAATTGTAGTTCAAACATAGAAAAAACCAAGTTGCACTGAGTCACTAAGCTAATAAGGTCTCCCTGACTCTATACAAAACTGTGCTAGGGCGGAATGGAGTAGCAAGAATCAGTGTTAGGGCGAACAAGAGTAACAAGATTCGTCGATTGGGCAGCACGGATGGCGACCTTTGACACAAGTGCGATAGGGACGGGGACCTTTGGTGTTTAGAGCGGCTAGGACACAAAGTTGACCAGTTTCACGAAGGGAGAACTTGTGTTTTGCGAGTAAAGAAAATCGCAAGAGAAAATTTAATGTGTTTTATAATAATTTTGGTGTACGGATAGTCATTTCTGGGTTGCGGTTAATAATTGCCTATATTATTTAAAAAGTGGGGGCAATACAAAGTTATTCATCACGAATCAATCATACCATGACTAATGCTTTCTTTTTTGCCACAATTATAGGCATCTATAGCTAATACTTGTTTATTAGCCATTAATTATTTGATAAATAATCACTATATCATTCATATCCCCTTCAACGGAATATCTTCTAAGCTTTTTGATGACAAACATTGATTTAAGATTTTGTGTTTTGATGACGTTTTAAAAATAATCGTCACAAAAGATAAACATGTACGTTGACGTTTTTTATGAAAAACGTGGGCAATGCTAAAATTTTGTATTGGTGACGTTTTTGAAAAAAATCGTCGCTAAATTGAAAACTAACGGCGACGCTTTAAAAAACGTCTCAATAAAAACGTCGTTGTGAAGTGTCTATCTTGTAGTGCTAGTACCCCTACCCTGAATGACGTTGCTGAGAGGCGAAATAGAACGCTTAAAGATATGGTGAGAAGTATGATTGCTCATTCTTCTTTACCTCAATCCCTCTGGGGTGAAACACTCAAGACTGCAACTTATGTCCTCAATAGAGTCCCAACTAAAACAGTACCAAAAACCCTTTATGAGCTTTGGACTGGTCGAAAGCCCAGCCTAAAGCATCTTAAAGTTTGGGGTTGTCCAGCTGAGGCTAGGCCTTATAGGCCAAATGAAAAGAAACTGGACTCTAGAACGGTGAGCTGCTATTTTGTTGGATATTATGAAAAATCCAGGGGATATAAATTTTATCATCCTACTGCTAAGGTTTTCTTCGAGACGGGTAATTCTCGGTTCTTTGATGATGTTGAGTTTGGAGGGGAAGATATGGTTAAGGACTTTGTCTTTGAAGATGAATTTATTTCTCTTTCTACAGTTGTTACTGACAATACTCAGGATTTCATTCCTGATGATATCACTCCAGTAACAAATCCGGATCAAGACATTATTGAAGAGCATCCTCATACAGTTCCAAATGAACAAACTCACCAACCTCAAGAACCATTGTCATTAAGGAGATCCACTAGAGAAAGGAGAAGGGCGGTGCCAGATGATTATATCATTTTTCTCCAAGAACATGAAGATGGCCAAGGGATATTAGATGATGATCCGATCAATCTCAATCAGGCTATTCAGAGTTCTAACTCTCAACAGTGGATTGATGCCATGAAGGAAGAGATGAAGTCCATGAAGGACAATGACGTTTGGGATCTTAATTGTCACATTACCCGAAGGTGTGAAACTCATTGGTTGTAAATGGATATTTAAAATCAAAAGGGATTCAAAGGGTAATATTGAAAGATATAAGACATGTTTTGTCGCTAAAGGATTTACTCAAAAGAAAGGCATTGACTATAAAGAGACTTTCTCTCTGGTTTCATAGAAAGACTCTTTTAGAACTATTATGACATTAGTAGCACATTTTGATCTTGAGCTACATCAAATGAATGTTAAGATTGCGTTTCTCAATGACGGCATTGATGAGACGATCTATATGGTGCAACCAAATTACTTTGAGTCTGGAGACCCAAAGTAAAAAAGTTTGCAAATTAAAGAAATCCATCTATGGACTCAAACAAGCGTTTCGACAATGGTATTTCAAATTTCATCAAGTAGTCATCTCCTTCGGTTTTGAGATGAATGTTGCAGATGATTGCATATACCATAGATTCAATGAGAGTAAATATATCTTCCTGATCTTATACGTGGATGACATCTTACTTGCCAACAATGATATAGATATACTGCATGAGACCAAGAAACTTCTTTCAAATAAATTTGAAATGAAAGATCTTGGTGACGCCTCTTTTGTACTAGGCATACAGATACACCGAGATCGCACTCGAGGTATACTTGGGCTATCGCAGGAAAGCTATATCGATAAGGTTCTCAAAAGATTTGGCATGCAGGATTGTAAGCCAGGAGACACCCCTGTGGTTAAGGGAGACAAATTTTGTCTCAATCAATGCCCCAAAACTAAAGCTGAGAAATTGGAGATGCAAAATCTTCCTTATGCATCGGCTGTAGAAAGTCTCATGTATGCTCAAGTATGTACACGCCCAGATATTATGTTCATAGTTGAAATGTTAGGCAGATATCTGAGTAATCCAGGACTGGATCATTGGAAAGCAGCCAAATGGGTCATGCGATACCTGAAAAGGACAAAGGCTTTCATGCTCACCTATAGAAGGTCTGATCAGCTGGAGATCATTGGGTATTCCGATTCAGACTTTGCTGGATGTCAAGATAGCAGGAGATCCACTTCAGACTATGTATATATTTTGGCTGGAGGAGCTATGTAACATCCCAACTCTAAAAAAAGGGTTTAGCCGATTCAGTTGAACCCTTGGAGGAACATAAGTCGGATCAGAGGAAAACCACGACCCGACCTTTGCCACCTAAGGGTGGTTATTTGGAGAAATAACTGTTTTGGGTAGCATTGTGCTTTGCCACAATGCTTAAGTAATATAGTAAGCATGTGTACTCCAAATTTACTTATGTCAGTTCCGTTAGGCTCATATGGTTAATACGAGTGCAACGGAATTCGTTTCGTCCCGATCTGAGGTCGTTTGGAGAAAACGATCATTTTGAGTATCGTAGTGCGTCACAACAAAATCGTTGGGGTACAGTGACCATACGTACTCCAAATTGACTTATGTCAGTTCCGTTAGACTCGTATGGTCAATACGAGTGCAATAGAATTCGTTTCGTCCCGATTCGAGGTCGTTTGGAGAAAACAACCATTTTGAGTATCGTAGTGCGTCACAACAAAGTCGTTGGGGTACAGAGACCATACGTACTCCAAATTTACTTCCGTCAGTTCCGTTAGACTCGTATGGTCAATACGAGTGCAACTGAATTCATTTCGTCGCGCTCCGAGGTCGTTTGAAGAAAATGACCATTTTGAGTATCGTAGTGCGTCACAACAAAGTCGTTGGGGTACATGACCATATGTGCTCCAAATTGACTTCTGTCAGTTCCGTTAGACTCGTATGGTCAATACGAGTGCAACGGAATTCGTTTCGTCCCGATCTGAGGTCATTTGGACAAAACGACCATTTTGAGTATCGTAGTGCGTCACAACAAAGTCGTTGGGTTATAATGACCATACGTACTCCAAATTGTCTTTCGCTAGTTTCGTTAGACTCGTATGGTTAATATGAGTGTAATGGAATTCGTTTCGTTCCGATCCGAGGTCGTTTGGAGAAAACGATCATTTTAAGTATCGTAGTGCGTCACAACAAAGTCGTTGGGTTACAACGACCATATGTACACCAAGTTGTCTTTCGTTAGTTCCGTTAGACTCGTATGGTCAATACGAGTGCAATGGAATTCGTTTCGTCCTGATCTGAGGTCGTTTGGAGAAAACGATCATTTTGAGTATCGTAGTGCGTCACAACAAAATCGTTGGAGTACAGTGACCATACGTACTCCAAATTGACTTCCGTAAGTTGCGTTAGACTCGTATAGTCGATACAAGTGCAACGAGACTCGTTTCGTTGCAATCTGAGGTTGTTTGGAGAAAAACGACTATTTAGAGTATTATCGAGCGCCGCAACAACGTCATTTTAGAATAATGAGCAAACGAACTCCAAATTGAATTATGTCAGTTTCATTAGACTCGTATAGCCGATACGAGTGCAACAAAATTTGTTTCGCTCGATTCCGACGTCGTTTAGTCAAGTAAATAAAAATAAACGTTCGTTAATTATAAGAATCTCGAGATACGTAAACGCTTGATTTCAACCCCGTCACATCAATAATGACCCAACACTCGACGACTTGGACCCATATTGACCTTGACCACATGGGGGATCACTTGTAGTTGACTTTGGTCAACCCTCCTCAAAAGAATAGTTTTCATAATCCTTCTAAACCCTCTCCCCATCAAACCCACCAAGCTAGCTCCTCTCCATTTAATATTTTGGGGTGCACAGATCCCATGGCAGCAACCATAGTGGGATAGGATATTTTCCTAGCCATGGGTTAACCCATGGGTCCAACCCAAGCTAGCCACTCCCAAAACCCTAACTAGACCTAACACTAACCCCTAGCCTAACCCTTAGGTCTAACCCAGCTGTACCATCCCGCCAGTAGGAGGATGCCAGCTCCCAGCTCAGCCCAACCATGGTTGGGTGAAACCAAACCCGAGAGAGAGAGAAGAAGAGAGGGAGTGGTGGGTCTCGGATTGGTTATAAAGAGAGCCCAACCCCTGCTTCCGGAGGGGCAGAACCACCTCCAGAGAGAGCTCCCCTGAACCCCATCTGACGTGGATCCCGCCAACCCAGATAGCTGCCGGAGCCGGAGAAGATGAGCCTGAGCCACTTCGACCACCCTGCCACCTTCCCTCCTCAACCCTGCATGGAGGGCTCCCGAGCCCTGCCAGGCACTCAAGGGAGCCCTACCTCGTCGGAGAGGAGTCGAGAACCCCCCTCCGGGAAGCCTCAGGCGAGGGCACCCCGGGGAAAACACCACTCCAGCGAAACCCGAGGGCGGAGCTCTCTAAGGGATCCCCCCCCCCGGCGGCTGGCAGCGGCGCCAGGCCGTCGGACAATCGCCGGGAGGTGCGCCTGCCTCCGACGAGTCGGTCGGAGGCGGTGGCGCGCTGGTCCGACGGCCGGTCGACGGTGGCGAGAGCCCGTAAGCTCCCAGCCACCGCAAGCTACAGGTACCGTTGGATCTTAAGACTAAGATCCAACGGTACCAAAAACCTGGGCAATGATTGGCCCCCACAGCAGATCGGCCCCGGATCCGCTGCGGGGTCGCAGCTTACGCCTATACAACTCAATCCCAGTCGACTGGGCTGCTTCAAGATCTGTGCTGGCCGGTTTATTAAAATTAGATCTGGTTTTTATTTCTCTAAGCCTAAACCAGAGCTCAAACAGAAAAACTGTAAGAAGGAAAGTTGTAGGTACTGATAAGAGCTACCTCCAGTATTTTTTTTAGAATTTTCTAGTATCTGTAGGTATTTTTGGTAATAAAAATGGGTAAAATTTCTGTGTTTCAATTAACAGAGTTAGAAAATTCTGAGAAAATTTTGAGACCTTCCTATGTTCCACACTTACCATAATTATTTAAGAATTTTTGGAAGAGATTTAATATTTTTAGAAGGTAAAAACCTTTGTTTTTAATTATTTAAGAAATAGCCACTCTTCATAAATGTCTCCAAAATTTATGGGAAGTGTGAAGGGTTGAGACACACCATCTGAAAAGGTTTGGGGATTTTTAAAACATCTCTTGCTATGTTTGGGAATTTATTTGTTAGTTATTGGAGCCTAAATAAATTAGCGAAGACTATTCATACCTCAAGAGGCTTTGGAAAATTTATGATAGCTCGTTATGGATGTTATCAGCCCGAGATAAAGGTCGGATGACTTTCGGATATGGTCTACTTTTTTTAATAATCTTAAAATGGAATAATAACTCAACGAGCTGTGATTAGAATAATGCTCGGACATTGGGAGCCGCCTCTTTGGAGGATCTAAGGGACTCATAACATCGTTCCTCAATTCCGTTTAAGCCATGCTTAAAGGTTGCAATTAAAACCCATGATCAGATTATAACAAAAGGCAGAAGTTGGAAGAAGCTCCTATGAACGGAGGTAGAACAGAACTTTCCTCCTATGAACGGAGATAGAACAGAATTTTCCTCCTATGAACGGAGATGGAACTGAAGCCTTCTGTATATGGAGTGAAGGACTACTAACCCTTTTATTCTATTGCACTTTCTTTTACTCCAGTCTCGTACTAGTCCCGCTCCTTTCAATTCCAGTACCTTTCGTTCAGTTTCTTTTCAGTACCACTCCAGTCTCGTACTGGTCCAGTTTATTTCTGCACTTCATTTCACTTCTGCCCTATAATTTAGAGTTGACATGAAGATGGGGTATGCCTTCATAGTCAACCCTAAATAGCGTCGAACTGGCCGCCGCTTGTAGAGCAGAGCGGACAGATCGATGTTTTGACTTTTCTTTTATTAGTGCATATAATTTAGAGTTGACGTGAAGATGGGGCATGCCTTCAGAGTCAACCCTATATAGTGTCGAACTGGCCGCCGCTTGTAGAGCAGAGCGGACAGATCGATGTTTTGGTTTTTCCTTCTTTATTGTCTATAATTTAGAGTTGACGTGAAGATGTGACATTTCTTCAGAGTCAACCATAAATAGTGTCGAACTGGCCGCCGCTTATAGAGCAGAGCGGACAGATCGATGTTTTGGTTTTTCCTTCTTTATTGCCTATAATTTAGAGTTGACGTGAAGATGTACATTCCTTCAGAGTCAACCATAAATAGTGTTGAATTGGCCGCCGCTTGTAGAGCAAAGCAGACAGATCGATGTTTTGGCTTTTTCTTCTTTATTGCATATAATTTAGAGTTGACGTGAAGATGAGACATTTCTTCAGAGTCAACCATAAATAGTGTCGAACTGACCGCCGCTTGTAGAGCAGAGCGAACAGATAGATGTTTTGGTTTTTCCTTCTTTATTGCCTATAATTTAGAGTTGACGTGAAGATGAGACATTTATTCAGAGTCAACCCTAAATAGTGCCGAACTGACCGCCGCTTGTAGAGCAGAGCAGACAGATCGATGTTTTGACTTTTCCTTCTTTATTGCCTATAATTTAGAGTTGACGTGAATATGAGGCATACCTTCAGAGTCAACCCTAAATAGTGTCGAACTGGACGCCGCTTGTAGAGCAGAGCGGACAGATCGATGTTTTGGTTTTTCTTCATTATTGCCTATAATTTAGAGTTGACGTGAAGATGGGACATTCCTTGAGAGTCAACCTAAATAGTGTTGAACTGGTCGCCGCTTGTAGAGCAGAGCGGATAGATCGATGTTTTGGCTTTTCCTTCTTGATTGCCTATAATTTAGAGTTGACGTGAAGATGAGATATTCCTTCAGAGTCAACCCTAAATAGTGCTGAACTGGCCGCCGCTTGTAGAGCAGAGCGGACAGATCGATGTTTTGGCTTTTCCTTCTTTATTGCCCATAATTTAGAGTTGACGTGAAGATGGGGCATGCCTTCAGAGTCAACCCTAAATAGTGCCGAACTGGCCGTCGCTTGTAGAGCAGAGCAGACAGATCAATTTTTTGGTTTTTTCTTCATTATTACCTATAATTTAGAGTTGACGTGAAGATGATATATTCCTTCAGAGTCAACCCTAAATAGTGTCAAACTGGCCGCCGCTTGTAGAGCAGTGCAGATGAATCAATGTTTTGAGGTTTTATTCTTGTATTGATGTAATTTATATTTGACGGGAATATATTGTGCCTTCGAGAAATATTCCTACGGGAATATGTTGTGCCATCAAGAAATATTCCTACGGGAATATATTGTGCCTTCGAGAAATATTCCTACGGGAATATATTGTGCATTCGAGAAATATTCCTACGGAAATATATTGTGCCTTCGAGGAATATTCCTATGAGAATTAAGTGTACCTTCAGAAAATGTGACTTGGGAGAATGTCGGATGGCCGATGAGCTTTACTCTAAGGCAACCCACACGACGAACGGTCTGGGAGGGCAACCCGTGCGAAACTAATAGAACTACATGGGTCTGAGACCGTATGCGGGATGATACGGAGTACGTAGGCGGTGGTCATGGGAAGACTGCCTCGGCCCAACAAGAGTCCAGATATTCCCTCCTTTATAAATATTATATTATGATTGTTGTTAGAAAGGGTTGGATTTTGTTTGTAGTTCTAATAACTTATCTTTAGCACGGGTAACAGGTGTGGGTGAGAGACAACACCCATGTATGGATGAAGTCACAGAGCAGGCTACGTCAGGACTAAATACGACGCAGATATTTCAATGATCCATACAGGTCTTGAGTTTGAGGTTTCTGTGATAATTATTCTTCCGCTATAATACTACGTCTTCCGCTAAGTGCTATAAAGTGCACTCTTTGGTGACTTCTTCCGCTAGAATACTTCTTCCCTACTCTGTTGGTGTGTAGTGACTTTCGCTTAACATCACCCATATGCGTGACAACGGAGTGTTCAAGGAAGGGGGGTTGGAAAAGCTAGTACCTTCACCCTTCGGGATCGCCTCAGCGTTGTGCAAAAAGGGTGGTGTGCGATAGGATCCCCCGATCGGACTGCCGATTTGGGAGGGGGGTCTTACAAGCTATATCATGGAAAAGTGTCAAGCAGACACTCATAGCTTCCTCGACCATGGCGGCCGAATTCATAGCATGTTATGAGGCATCCAATCATGGAATATGACTGCAAAATTTTGTCACTGGGCTGCGCATTTTGGATGGTATTGGAAGACCACTCAAGTTATTTTGTGGCAATAAGTCTGTAGTGATGTATTCCAATAACAACAAGAGTAGCTCAAAATCTAAGCACATAGAGATTAAGTTCCTGGTTGTTAAAGAGAGAGTTCATAGTGGACAAATGTCTATAGAGCATATTGGGATAAACTTCATATTAGCAGATCCACTTACTAAGGGTTTGACACCATATGTACCACCCGTAATTCGTCGAGATCAGAAAGGCCCAAGTGGCGACTATGACGAGCAAGTGGCGACTATGGCGAGCAAGTGGCGACTATGGAGAGCAAGTGGCGACTATGGAGAGCAAGTGGCGACTATGGAGAGCAAGTGGCGACTATGGAGAGCAAGTGACGACTATGGAGAACAAGTGACGACTATGGAGAGCAAGTGGCGACTATGAAGAGCAGAGGCGAGTATGGGCGACTATGGCATAAGTACTCGCCGAGTAACCCATAGTCACCGGGTTGGGGGCTGGGCTATAAAAAGCCCCCCTACCCTTTGGTTTTCCTATAAATAGGACCCCAGGGGTACTTGGATTGGCACCTGGACTTGAACTTTTGGACCCCGATTCCCGAACTCTCGAGCCCGTCACCCTTGCTTTTAGCCAAGTCGGTGCCTTCCCTGTACCAAGCTCGGCCACTTTGGTTTCGGAGTGGAAGACTCTCTTGAGCTTCTGGGTACGTGGTGGGACCTCCCCGCCGCAGCACCTGAGGTCCGGTTCGTTGCTCTTCTAGCTTCATCGTAGTCGCCAGCCAGGTCATCTCGTTGGACTGCTGGGCGAGTAGCCTCCGGCTGCATCGGTCCGAATTTTGAGGTCAGGATTTTCCTAGCGTCAACACTTTGGTGCGGTGAGCGTGGACCGCAGTAAGAGAAGGAGTCAGGAAGCAGGCAATGAGCATCAAATTCAGCGAGTTCATGGTGGCGAGTATCGTAGTTACTCGCCAATAGAAACAAAGCAGGTGAAGTCGATCTCCACGGCAGGTTGGGAAACAGGTCTCCGACTTGATTCTCATAAGATCCAGAACGGATGATGGGACGGGGCCTCGGTAGTGCATTCCCCTAAGACCAAGCCTCTGCATTGACGGTCGAGATCAGCTCCCCCCTTGCATGTTGGCCGCGGTTCCCTCCGACTGCACCTCTCATCCGACTGGAGAGATTATCAGGAAGAAGTCGTGACGCCGACCTCCTAGCTCGACGATTGGATGATCGACTTAACCTCTCAGGGGACCCTTGAATAAAGGTGTCATGCACCCTCGAGGGCTAAAAGCCCATAACAAAGCGATGTGTTTCCAATTATTTCCTCCAATTGTGTGAGTTAATATGCTTAAGTGTGCTTAACTCCCCGTTTAATTGTTGAGCAACAAGAAATAGGTTAGGTCGGCATTCAGCATCCAAGTAGGATGGATGCCTCAGGATGGTGTGTTCCTTTGGAACCTCCCCGACTGTCAGTCCCTACTTGACGTCATCCTTCAGCGACATCCAAGTAGGATGGAGGCCTCGGGATGGTGTGTCCCCTCGGACCTCCCCGACTGTCAGTCCCTACTTGACGTCATCCATCGCAGACGTTCAGCATCCGAGTAAGATGGAGGCCTCGGGATGCAGGCAGAGTGGAGACCTCGAGTGTGTATGTCCAGAAGGACCCCCCCCCCCCGAGAATCAAGCCCTATCCAGGCAAGGCGATGAAATTCAACCGAAGCGGTCATCGATTCACGTCACGAGTGGGTTAGAGGATGAGTATCCTGCTTAGCTCTCATAACATCCAGAGCGGGTGATGGGATAGTATACCGGGTTTTTTAATGCGTCCTCCTAAGACCAAGCCTCTGCACTGATGGTTGAGATCAGCTCCCCCCTTGCACGCTGGCCGAGATACCCCCCCCATTGTACTTCTCATCCGTCTGGAGAGATTATCATAGTAGAGTTGGAAACCACCCTCCTAGCCCGAAGTTGCTCACCCCCTCGAGTGAACAGAAGTCATCTGAGTTGTGGAGTTGTCGTAGTCCAGGCCTCTGCCCGACCCCTTCTCCAGCAAGCCGGCTACTTGCCTCCTCGGATGAGTCTTTCTCTCCACCTCTAGTTGAGCTCGGCTCCTAGAAGGTGTCGAACTTGTATCCACCTTTAGTTGAGCTCGGCTCCTAGAAGGTGTCGACCTTCTCTCCGCCTCTAGTTGAGCTCGGCTCCTAGAAGGTGTCGAACTTGTCTCCACTTCCAGTTGAGCTCGGCTCCTGTGAAGTGTCGACCATCTCTCCACCTCTAGTTGAGCTCGGCTCCTAGAGGGTGTCGACCTTCTCTCCGCCTCTAGTTGAGCTCGGCTCCTAGAAGGTGTCGAACTTGTATCCACCTTTAGTTGAGCTCGGCTCCTAGAAGTTGTCGACTTTCTTTCCACCTCTAGTTGAGCTCGGCTCCTAGAAGGTGTCGAACTTGTATCCACCTCTAGTTGAGCTCGGCTCCTAGAAGGTGTCGAACTTGTCTCCACTTCCAGTTGAGCTCGGCTCCTGTGAAGTGTCGACCATCTCTCCACCTCTAGTTGAGCTCGGCTCCTAGAAGGTGTCGACCTTCTCTCCGCCTCTAGTTGAGCTTGGCTCCTAGAAGGTGTCGAACTTGTCTCCACTTCCAGTTGAGCTCGACTCCTGTGAAGTGTCGACCATCTCTCCACCTTTAGTTGAGCTCGGCTCCTAGAAGGTGTCGACCTTCTCTCCGCCTCTAGTTGAGCTCGGCTCCTAGAAGGTGTCGACCTTCTCTCCGCCTCTAGTTGAGCTCGGCTCCTAGAAGGTGTCGACCTTCTCTCCGCCTCTAGTTGAGCTCGGCTCCTAGAAGGTGTCGACCTTCTATCCGCCTCTAGTTGAGCTCGGCTCCTAGAGGGTGTCGACCTTCTCTCCACCTCTAGTTGAGCTCGGCTCCTAGAAGGTGTCGAACTTGTATCCACCTTTAGTTGAGCTCGGCTCCTAGAAGGTGTCGACCTTCTCTCCGCCTCTAGTTGAGCTCGGCTCCTAGAAGGTGTCGAACTTGTCTCCACTTCCAGTTGAGCTCGGCTCATGTGAAGTGTCGACCATCTCTCCACCTCTAGTTGAGCTCGGCTCCTAGAGGGTGTCGACCTTCTCTCCGCCTCTAGTTGAGCTCGGCTCTTAGAAGGTGTCGAACTTGTATCCACCTTTAGTTGAGCTCGGCTCCTAGAAGGTGTCGACCTTCTCTCCACCTCTAGTTGAGCTCGGCTCCTAGAAGGTGTCGACCTTCTCTCCGCCTCTAGTTGAGCTCGGCTCCTAGAAGGTGTTGAACTTCTATCCGCCTCTAATTGAGCTCGGCTCCTAGAAGGTGTCGACCTTCTATCCGCCTCTAGTTGAGCTCGGCTCCTAAAAGGTGTCGACCTTCTCTCCGCCTCTAGTTGAGCTCGGCTCTTAGAAGGTGTCGAACTTGTATCCACCTTTAGTTGAGCTCGGCTCCTAGAAGGTGTCGACCTTCTCTCCGCCTCTAGTTGAGCTCGGCTCCTAGAAGGTGTCGAACTTGTCTCCACTTCCAGTTGAGCTCGGCTCCTGTGAAGTGTCGACCATCTCTCCACCTCTAGTTGAGCTCGGCTCCTAGAAGGTGTCGACCTTCTCTCCGCCTCTAGTTGAGCTCAACTCCTAGAAGGTGTCGAACTTGTCTCCACTTCCAGTTGAGCTCGGCTCCTGTGAAGTGTCGACCATCTCTCCACCTCTAGTTGAGCTCGGCTCCTAGAAGGTGTCGACCTTCTCTCCGCCTCTAGTTGAGCTCGGCTCCTAGAAGGTGTTGAACTTGTATCCGCCTCCAGTTGAGCTCGGCTCCCGTGAAGTGTCGGCGTTCTCTCTTCCTCCAGTCAAGCTCGGCGAGGTATCAACTCTTTTTTCCTCCTACAGTTGAGATCCCCTCCTGGGAAGGACCTCGTATACCCTCTAGCGCCCATCTCTCCGAACAATGGGTTCTATATTGTTTTTCCGAGCTCGTATCGAACTCGAAAAAAGCGGGGATTGTGTACCACCCGTAATTCGTCGAGATCAGAAAGGCCCAAGTGGCGACTATGGCGAGCAAGTGGCGACTATGGAGAGCAAGTGACGACTATGGAGAGCAAGTGGAGACTATGGAGAGCAAGTGGCGACTATGGAGAGCAAGTGGTGACTATAGAGAGCAAGTGACGACTATGAGAACAGAGGCGAGTATGGGCGACTATGGCATAAGTACTCGCCGAGTAACCCATAGTCGTCGGGTTGGGGGCTGGGCTATAAAAAGCCCCCTACCCTTTGGTTTTCCTATAAATAGGACCTCATGGGTACTTGGATTGGCACCTGGACTTGAGCTTTTGGACCCCGATTCCCGAACTCTCGAGCCCGTCACCCTTGCTTTCAGCCAAGTCGGTGCCTTCCCTATACCAAGCTCGGCCACTTTGGTTTCGGAGGGGAAGACTCTCTCGAGCTTCTGGGTACGTGGTGGGACCTCCCTGCCGCAGCACCTGGGGTCCTATTTGTTGCTATTCTAGCTTCTTCGTCGTTGCCAGCCAAGCCATCTCGTTGGACTGCTGGGCGAGTAGCCTCCGGCTGCATCGGTCCGAATCTTGAGGTCGGGATTTTCCTGGCGTCAACACCATAGGTCTTTCACGAGCACACTGCTCATATGTGTATTATTCTATTAGAGGATATATTGTGTTAGTGGAAGTTTGTATTTTGATGCTTATTTGTTGTATGATATTTTATGATTATTATTCTGCAAAACAAAACATTCATTATTGCACTTTGAATCTAATTATTTTGATCTCACTAAAGTTAAAGTATGACCATTTGAAAATGGACATGTTAAGATCACATTACATGCAATTTTTATGTCACACATCTATATTTGATTTATGTCATTGATTGTGTACACATATATGACCATTGATGGGTCTATCTACGATTATAGTAGCGACGGTCTCTTTGATCCTATGTTAGTACAATCATTTGGACCAGATTTGATGGAAACGTTTTCAGAAATGACAGCAATTTTTGAGCTCATAAGGTTATCATATAATGCGCAGTTAAGAAATTAACATATGTTAGTCCAAGTGGGAGATTGTTAGGAATAATATTTATGTGGGTCATATATGTTAATTATGCGCGTTAATGGGTTGTCATTAACATCGACCTAATTTAGGTGATCTAATTAATTTGGTCGATTATGTTTCATATTGTATGGACGGTTTAAATAATTTGTGGATACCGGACGCCATTTATATTTATATGATGAGCTTAAATGTAAATGACCGCATTAAGGTTTAGTAATAAATAGGTTATGGTCTCCGGGTCACAAGTTATGATATTCACTCTCATTCAGTTATAGCATCCCATCGCTGGAGAGAGCCTAAGGAGGAAGAAGAGGAGTCGTCTTCTTCATCAGGATCTTGTAGACTTGGAAGATCCGTGACCGCAATAATCCATCCAAATGGATTTTGATATGCTTCCGCTCATGTTTTCTCCGTCTCGATGTTTCCACTAGAGCGAATCCGTCTCCGTCATGGTTTCACGGATTCACCCCAACACGTCTTCCTTCCGAAAGCAAGATCCGTTTGGCATGGCGTGCGGTGGTTACGAACTATCGTTTGTGAATGTCTGACCTCACCTAAGGAACTTCATCCATTTTTATGTTCAAAATTAATATTTTTTCTTGGTGACGGTCATAAACTGTTGTCAAGCCAAACACATAATTTATGTCGGTGATTTTTTAGTCCAAATTTACCGGAGCCAAACCTACCTTCGGTAAATTACCATGAAAATTTTAAATTTTCAGACACTACAATTATGTGGATCTATAATGTGATACCGAGATCTTCTTATATTTAGAAACGGTAATATCATTCCTAAATTCATATTTAACGTCAGCACGTAATTCTAAATATTTAAATGAGTGAAAAGGTTAAAAAAAAACATGAAATAACAGTTACGCATTGATCTAATTTCAGATTTTTTTTTTATGGGAATTCGAGCGGCTCTTTTGTCGTTAGGAAAGGAAGGATTTTCCCGTCCTCTATTTTTTCTTACTATAGCCGGTGGTGCCCGGTGGGTATCCAAAGAGCCGCAGCCTCTTGAATGCTGCTTTTGACGGATTTCCATCTATAACTGACTATACTGTGGTCGGGTGAGCAGTAAAAATTCTCCAAGCTTGAAACTTTAAAATGATAATGTAAAAAAGGAAGGTAGAGATCCAATAAGATTCCAACTTTCGTCGTTTCCCCCTCTCTGAATTCGTGTTGCCGACGAGCGATTAGGGCTCCTCCTCCATTTCGACCGTCGCCCCAATGGCGGCTCAGCAGGGGAGCCCCTTCTTTTCCATGGACAGCACAGGTCATTATCATGATTTTTCTCCTTTTCTCTTCTCCCATTTTTCTCCAAATTCACCTTCTTTTCTCTCTCTTACTCCCTCTCTCTCTCTCTCTAGAAGCAGAAACACTTTAAATGTGATCACACTTGGAATGCTGTCCTTGATGGTTCTTTTGATTGAGACCGGCAGAGGTTTTTGAATGTTGTAAGTGTTAATTTTGTAGCATTGTGATCAGTGGGAGCAGGTGTCTCTTTTCTTCTGCTTCATATGGGAGGACAGGGAATCCGTCACATGAGATCTGCAACGGTGAGTGATCTTGCTGCTTAAACCTTGAGTTCTATTTTCCCCTTTCTCGATCATTCATGTTTTGATTCACTCTGAAGAGTTGTTCTTTCTGTAGATGTTGGCAATGAATTTGTTTGCAGCATGATTTTGAGTCTACCTGTATAAGATGTATTTGGTGATCGATGCTTGATTTTCTATTTCCGAACAAAACCTTGTTGGGGTTTTCCCCACAAATTTGTTTTTAATTTGATACTAAAATCACTGTCTGTAGATCCTTGGTTGGCCAAAAAGAACGATTTTTTATAGTTGTTGATACTGGAAACAAATTTCAAAAGGATTGCATTCTTTAGCAAGATAGTGTCATAGATCTATGAGTTTTTGGTTATTTTTCTCAAATTTTGAGGTTTTTAAAGTGTTCTTCAGAGTAAGTTTGGCTTTCTAGATCTCTGATGGTTTTGGTTTTTAGATAGCTAACGCTCCCCTGTAGTAAGCATTGACTGTATCTTTATGTTTCTGTTTGCTTGTTCTCTTAATGGACTAGACCAAATATTTTCATCCATTTTGTTATACTGATCTATGTAAAGCGTTTTTTTCTCAGTTCTTTGTGGTGCTTTTGGTGCTTGCAACTATAAGCAAGCCGCCATGGGCTGGCGCGCACTGCTTTCATTGTAAGAACTTCAGGTATGGAGCAGATCGGCCGCACAGTGTTTCGATCACGGAGTTTGGCGCGGTTGGAGATGGCGTAACCTTGAACACCAAAGCATTTCAGAATGCGATATTTTACCTCAATTCCTTTTCTGATAAGGGCGGTGCTCAGCTCTTTGTGCCTGCTGGGAAATGGTTGACTGGAAGTTTCAGTCTCATTAGCCATCTCACTTTGTCCTTGGACAAAAATGCCATAATTCTTGGCTCTACGGTGAGTTGTTATGTCATTTTGAGCAATATATGCTACATTCTGTGTGATTTGTTATGATTTAAGTGCTGTTTTGTACAAATTTTTAAATTAGAGTCTTACTAAGATGTCAGTTTTATCTGAAATGTACTGTGTTTCGGCCGGTGCGTTTATATTTATATGCATACGAGTAACAGTGCACGGGGGGCCCCCCGTGCCCCGCACGACAGTACCTGGCTCGCGGAGGCGGGCTTCACCCGCCCCTGACGCGTTGCTGTCAGGCGGCCTTCGGCCGCATCTAGGTTTTTATAACATTAGTCTTGTTTTTTATGATTTTGAGCTCAATTTGTATCTTGTTTGAAAATGTGATGAACATGAAAGTTGTAGATCTCATCGAGAAGAATAACTTTCATGTTGACCACTCTTTGATTTGAAGTTGTTTAGGGCCCCGATTTAAGCCTCGAAAAAGGTCACGCCGAATCGGGAGTCTAAACGGCTTCAAATTAAAAACTGATCAACACGAAAGTTATTCGTCTCGATGAGATCTACAACTTTCATGTTGATCACTTTTTCAAATAAAATAAAAATTAAGGAGAAATCGTAAAAAACGTCATCAATCTGATTGGTGGCGTCCCATTACACCATTAAGGGGATTTCCTTATATATAGTATATATAGATATACAATCTAAGTGTGATCATAGATGATTTGTATGATTCAGTCAGTGACATCTCTACATGGCTCCTAGTTTTGCCTACATCTAGAAGTCGCTATTTTAGGATATAAACTTCGTTAAAAATGATATTTAATATCTACCAGCAAACCGAACAGGTGACATTTTTCGTTAAAATGAGATCACATTACGATGTTTGTGAATAAAACTCGCCTTTTTAGCATTATATCATAGACCCATTGCTGCATCAGTAAGTAATGTTTAGTTACATTCTGTTGTCCATGTTTATTTATATAAATCTCATTTTCTATTTCAGAAAAGAAGAAGCAATGTTACTAAATTTTTTGAGATAATTCTCTCCAAAAGAAAAGAAAAAAGTTATTTTGAAATAGGCTACATGATAAGCTGCATTACCTTGCTGCGTGCATTGAAATACACATTTCTGAACATGCAAATATGTTTTTTCCCGCTTTTTCGCATATTTCCTATAACCTCTTTCATAAACAATTATATACCTTTCAACAGATATTTCCATACAAAACTGCATCTATTCTAACATAATATCATTTCAGGACCCTTATGATTGGCCTATTACAGATCCACTGCCTTCCTATGGGAGAGGCCGTGAGCTACCTGGTGAAAGACATCAAAGCCTCATCTTTGGCCATAATCTAACAGATGTAGTGATAACAGGTTAGCTCATTCTACAAATTTCACGTGGAAACAGATTGGAATCAACTGTAGAATGTAAATGTTTTCCATTTCATCAATGTGTATTTCCTCATTTACATATTACCTTTCCTTTCTAGGAGATAACGGGACCATAGATGGACAGGGAAGTATCTGGTGGGCTATGTTTAACAACAACAGTCTATACCATACTCGACCACATCTGGTGGAATTGATGCACACAACTGGGCTTGTCATCTCGAATCTCACATTCAAAAACTCTCCTTTTTGGACCATTCATCCGGTGTACTGCAAGTTCGTTTCTCCCATGGCCTGTTTATTTTATTTTGTTAGTTAGTAGATGGATGAATTGATGGAGTTTATGTGATAAAGGAGAGTTGAGACTGTTTTTGTTGGATGAACAGCCAAGTCTTCATCCAGAATATTACTATACTTGCTCCATTGGACTCCCCAAATACAGATGGGATCGATCCAGGTAGATCCAAGCTTTTTTGTTACTTTGTTCTACACATGTTCTGTTTTCTACTTTTCTTTGTAATCTTTACCACGAATTATCATATTAACTAGTAAGAGTATGTTTTAGAAGGATCTATATAGGTCAGAAATCTTTGATGATCATAATTTAAAAGCATATTTTTGCCTTAAATCTGAGTCTGATGTTAGAGGTGAACCTTACCTCTAGTTTGATCCAAAATCCATGTATGAATGACAACATGATGTCTTTGTATTGTTGAAGTAAGAGTATGAAAGTGTATTGGCAAAAAACTTTGCATTACAACCCTTTTTAGTCTCTTAGGATCTGTTTGGGCGAGCGGCTTCAATGTGGTGTCGTTATGAATACAGTAATGAAAAACGCAAACACCTTGGGTCCAAAAATTCCAAATATAGGTAAACCGTCAACACTGTGTTTACTACCACAGTTTCACACCGTCAAAACGCCACAATTGTGCCAAAAAGAGCCTATACAACACAAACAAATATCTAAGTTTTTGCAATTTCATATAAAATTCATAAGAATGATTGCTTAAAAGTTTAATGTGTATAACTTTCTCCTTCATTTTTGCACTACAAAGCTATGGTTTTGTCTATTGTTAGGGCTCTCATTTGATTGGTTCTTGTTATAACACTTGTTTTTAAATATAATAATAATGTTTCTACTGGGTTCCATCATTTCGTGGATTGCAATTATAAATTAATGTGAATTTTTAATGTTTACAAGCACCTTCAAATAAATCCAGTGCGATGTTTTCTTTTCCATACAAAATGAGCGAAAACATTGTCACCATGCTCAAAAACGCTGTAGCGGGAGCCCCTTACATGGATTTCAAATTATTTTTAGCTCATATAGTCTCCATAGCTAAGTATGGGTTTCTTAACCATAAGAATTTAGATTGAGGATCCTGTAAATTATTGCACAAATTACTTTAAAATTACTTATAAATTATTAGCTCCCAACTTTTTAGACTTGCTTATCTGGAAATACATTCAGATTCTTCCACCAATGTCTGCATCAAGGATTGCTACATCAGCACCGGCGGTGATCTCATCGTTATCAAGAGCGGGTGGGACGAGTACGGCATCTCCTTTGCCCGTCCCAGCTCCAACATTAGCATCGAACGAATTCTTGGCCAGAGCAGAAATGGAGCCGGCATTGCCATCGGCAGCGAGATGTCCGGCGGCGTGTCTGAAGTGCACGCCGAAGAACTTCACATCTTCAACTCTCGTCACGGAATTCGCATCAAAACATCTCCGGGACGCGGCGGGTACGTGCGAAATGTATACGTCTCCAATGTGATTTTGACCGACGTCGAGTATGCCATCAGGATCACCGGCCAGTTTGGCGAGCATCCGGACGATAATTATGATCCAGACGCATTGCCTGATATCAGCAATATCACAATTAAGGATGTTTATGGGGTAAACATCGGTGTCGCCGGTGTTTTGGAGGGCATCGAAGGAGACAGTTTCAGTCAAATTTGCCTCTCAGACATCCTGCTGAATGTGACAGCAGCAGGAGATTCTTCGTGGAACTGTTCGTATGTCGAAGGCTATTCTTGCCTCGTGTCGCCAAGCTCGTGTCAGCCGCTGCAACAAATTCCTCGCGATTCTTCTGTTTGTTATGCCCCAGCTGATTACCTTGCACCAAATTGCTCCACTAGTACTTATGCGAAGTTGGCATCTTTGTAGATGAGTGTGGCTGCTGCATATGTGTATGTTTTTGGAAATTGTTCATAGATTAGGATGCCAATTAGTCAAAATTTCTTAATTGTTCCATTTTTGTTTTCCTTTATCATCATGTTTTATTATTGAATTTCTTGAGAACCTATATGCTAAGTTTGGAATAATAAGTTTGAATCAAGTTTGGAGATCATCAGAGATTGGTACAAATCTCCAGAATTGTGTGAAGCTAAATACCTTTTTAGTGGCCATTTGAACCAGCATGATCATACTCATGATGTGCATCTAGTATTTATTTATGGATTTTGTTTGAATGTTGGTCCTCTTGGAGAGAATGATGTGTTTGTTGGCTACAGATTGTGTGTTTATTTGAGTTGAATCCCTAATTTTCACTAATTTTGGTGTCGAATATACTACATTACTCTTAGTTATTTCAATTTTATCTCCTTAGAGACCATGTTGTCGATATCAGTGGACATGACCGACATATCAACAACAACACTCAAGCCTTTATCCCACCATAGTGGGGTTGGCTATATGGATCCTCTGTCGCCATTGCGCCCTATCTTTAATCATAGTCTCACTAATGCCTAAGTACATCATGTCTTTCCTTATAGTTTCATTCCAAGTCTTTTTTGGTCTACCCCTCCCCCGTTTAACATGTCTAGTGACTAAACTCTCACAACGCCTAACAGGTGCCTCTAATGGTCTCCTATGCACATGTCTGAACCATCTTAAACGAGCTTCTTGCATCTTCTCTACAATTGGCGCCACTCTTGTCTTAACCCTGATACATTCATTCCTAATTTTATCCCGTCTCGTGTGACCACACATCCACCTAAGCATTCTCTTCTCCGCAACTCCCATTTTTTGCTCATGTACACCATTCATTGCCCAACACTCAGAATCGTAGAGCATTGCTGGTCTAATTGCAGTACGATAAAACTTGCCTTTAAGTTTTAATGGTACTTTACGATCACGTAAGATCCCATACGCGCCTCTCCACTTCAACCAACCTGCTTGATTTCTATGTATCACATCTTTATCTATACCTCCAACTTTTTGAATTATCGATCCCAAATATTTAAAGCACTCACTACGGAAAATATCTTGGTCACCCAGTTTAATGACGGAGTCATCCGACCTTCTTGCACTACTAAATTTAAGCTCTATATACTCTGTCTTTGTCCTGCTCAACCTAAAACCCTTCTTTTCTAAAGTGTCTCGCCAAGATTCAAGTTTCGCATTTACACCCTCACACGTCTCATCGACCAAAACAATATCATCTGCAAATAATAAACACCAAGGTATTGTTTGTTGGATATGTCCGGTGAGCTCATCTAAGATAAGGGTAAAGAGAGAAAAGCTTAAAGCTGACACTTGATGTAAGCCAACAACGATAAGGAATTCCTGTGTTAATCCTCCAGATGTCCTCACCCTGGTAACTGAATTTGAATACATATCTTTGAATACGTCAATGTATGATACATTTACCTCTTTCTTTTCTAAGACTCTCCACAAGACCTCTCTTGGAACCCTATCATAAGCCTTCACCAGATCGATAAACAGCATATGCAAATTTTTTTGTCTTTCCTGATAGTTGTCAATGAGTCTCCTCAAGAGATGTATAGCTTCCATGGTTGACCTCCCTGGCATGAATCCAAATTGATTCTCTGAGATGCTCTTCTCTCGACTAACTCTTCTTTCTATTACTCATTCTCATAGTTTCATAGTATGACTCATTAATTTAATTCCCATGTAATTGACACAATTCTGTATATCTCCTTTGTTCTTATACAAATGTATCAAAATACTTTCTCTCTATTGGTCTGACGTCCTCTTTGTCTTCAGTATCTTATTGAAGAAACTTGTAAGGCATACAATTCCTTCCCTCTTTAAGCATTTCCATACTTCAATGGGAATATCATCTGGTACAACCGTCTTTCCATTTTTCATCTTATTCAGAGCGTCATCTATCTTTGATGCTTGAATTTTACGATAAAAAGTTATGTTTCTATACTCCTCCGATTTACTTAACTCTTCCAAGGTCAGTTCATTGTCTTTTCCTTCATTGTATAGTTGATAAAATTATCTTTTTCATCTCTCAATAGTCACATCATTCGTCAAAAAACCATATTTGTTTCATCTTTTATGCATTTAACTTAGCTTAAATCTCTTGTCTTCCTCTCTCTAGCTCAAGCAATTTTATATATATCACGCTCTCCATCTTTGGAATCTAGTCGTTTGTAAAATTCTTCATAAGCTTGACTTTTTGCTTTACTTATTGCATTTTTAGCTTCTTTCTTGACGACTTTATACTTTGTCAAGTTTTCGTCATTCCTACAAGCATATAATGTTTTGTAGTTGACCCTCTTTGCCCTCACTTTATCTTGAACTTCTTTTTCCCACCACCAAGATTCTTTTTGTGGGGGCGCACTACCTTTTGACTCTCCAAGTACGTTCTTTCCACTAATCCTTAAATGAGAAGACATACTTCCTATGTGAAACTAGGATCAACATAAGGATCTCAACCAGTTGTTCTATAACCTCTTTCTTGAAAGCAACCTGTTTTTCTTTCTTCAAGTTCCACTATCGAATTTTTGGCAACACTTTTGTCTTTCTCTTAAAATTACTATATTTAATTAGCACATCCAACACAATTAGTCTATGTTGAGTTGTCAAACTTTCTCCTGGTATGACTTTGCAATCCTTACAAATCTTTTTTTCAATTTTGCGAGTCATAAAATAGTCAATTTGTCATTTATTTTGTCCACTCTTGAACGTAATTAAGTGTTCTTCCCTCTTTATATCGTCTGACATAAATATTTCATGCATGGCCAAAATAACATGATTTTTTTTACAATTTATATATAAATAGTTATTCAGAAATGCAATTATATTAACAAAATGTTCCTTTTTTTAATTTATGTATGTTACTGCTTACAAACAAAAGTTTGCCTACATTTTACCCTTGTGGTGGGACCCTTCCCCAGGTCCTCGCTGCGTGGGGATGCTTTGTGCATCAGGCTACCCTTTTATGTATGTTACTGCTTATAGCATTATACCGTTATTACCAGTGTAACATGAAATATTTATATTATTTTCATAGATTTAAAAGTTAAATAAATGTTAAATTGTTAATATATCAATATGTATAAATTAAAATATTTATATATAATTATGTATATAAAAAATAAATACTAAAATCTGATATATAAATATTTTTGATATAATAAAATCGACATAAAAAAAACTAAAACTTGAGTGTCACCTAATTTCCTGACATTAACTCTACATACTTGTTTAATTATTGTATTTTCTAACATTAACTCAACTTAGATATGAATAATTTTCTGTCTATTAAGTGCTAACATTTAAATTCATACAACATCAATAATCTAATATTAATTTTATAAGTTTTGTATCGCATAGTACTCCCACAACACTTCTTAATTTTAATCACTCAAACTTAGGCTCCGTTTGGGAGAACTTATTTTCATCGGTCAAGCGGTTACGACCGCATGAACTGAACCGTAATTAAGGTCTGGTTCATGCGGTCGTAACCGTTTGACCGGTGAAAATAAGTCCCCCCAAACAGAGCCTTAATTCTACAGGTTACCTCTCTTATCAAACTTTGGAATTTATTTGTCTTTAAATAAACTATGTTGATTAATTGCTAAAACATCACCCACACTAACATTGTAAAATCATGTATTTGATAGTAGGTGGTGACATTTATCATACTTGTCCTTCTACCATAATCATGTGCATGTAGGTCAGAGAGTTCATCCAACTGTGACCTTTTCGATGTGGAGCCAAGTCGCCCTTCCATAGGGTATCCCTTCCCCTAATAGTCATCATCAAGGTCAATCTATCGGGCTCTCCTAAAGCCTAACAGGCCTGGGCCAAACCTGAGCCTGGCAAGCCTGGACTTTTACAGCCGCAAGCTGGGCCTAGGCCCTCGACTCGGCCAAACCAAGGCCAAATTGTTTGCATTGTCATCATCAAGGTCAATTTTAGCATTCTCATTTCTACCAAACTCGACTTAGGCATCAACAAGTTTGTATTGCCAGCATTTAGATTCATACAACATCAGCACCCTAATAACTATTCTCTTATTGCATAGTAATATTTCTCTATTTTAACCACCAAACTTTAACTTCAGATATTACATTCTCATATATATCAACATTCTTCTAAATAATTAATCCAATGTTCTTCAACCTATTACACCTAGGTATCTATTTATCCTTTGATAAAATAATCTAATAATGACTAATATTATCCACAATTATTGAATCATAATCCACACCTAGGTATCTATTTTGAAGTCATCTGTCTTCTGAACAATATCTTTTGTTGTTGTAATTAGAATGATAAAATCTAAAGTATAGCCTCCTCCTTAGAGGCGGACATGAAATGCCTACCTTTTGTTAGGTTAAAGAAATGAGCTGACTTTCATCAGACGTTCCTTCTACAATGACCGTACATCTTTCAACGATCTTTGCAATATTACGAGATGTAGAATTTACATGCCCTTGTACGGACTATCCCTTCCCTTACTAAGTCATCAATCATCATCAAGGTCAATCTATCAAGCTCACCTTTATTTACGAGATCTCATACAAAATATTGATAAGCGGGTACTCTAATGTGCATCTGCGATATCTCGGGTGATGATATGTGTACAGAAGAAAATAACTTTTTGGTGCACAATGAGCCTATTTCGGTGGGTCGGGGAGGAAGATAAAACCGTGTTATTGAATAGAGTTCCCCCTCCTTGAGGTTGGAATCAAACAAAACGACATTTTTAGGGGTTGACGGTTCCAAATGGAGGATGTTCAGACGGGAAAAAATAGCGTTTGCATAATTTGAAAAGCACAATGGAGAAAGAACATCCAAACAAGTAGAGCCTAATGTTCTGAATCTTGCCAAATATCTCATTATGCCCCCATGCAATTCAATGTACACATCCTTCAAAATAAAGCTTAATCACAAAAAACTATTATGGACTAAATAGTAGATCAGAATACAAATCAAAATGCCTATCCTGGAGAAGACTCTTCCTCTCCATTCTTCTTCAATGCTGAACATAGCACCTGCCTGGAGATGTAGGTTTCAAGTTCTCTTGAGACCTCTGCCAATTTGAGATCAAAATTACTCTTATATTTCTGCGGCCTTGGTGACGAAGAACTCGAAAATCTTCTCCTCGTGGAGGCAGAAATGTGTGGCTTCTCGCTGCTCGCCGGCATCTTCTTGATCTCCGCATTAAGTGTGGGTCCCTTCTTCTTCTCCAACGGCAAAAGTTTCAACGTAGGAGTCGATGGCTTCTGTCCCCTCAGTCTCTCCCTTGCTTTTTCTGCAGCCAATTTGGCTTTCTCCTTGCTCATCTTTATCAATTTCCAGGGGTCTATTCGGACTTCAGCTTTCTCTGAATTGGCTGGAGGGGATCCTTCCTGTACTAGAATGGATAAGCTTCGACTGCTCTGAAAACTGCAGTTTTCTTTTTCAGCTAATGAGTTTCTAAAGTAATATATGTAGGGAAACCTCTCATTTATGTTTGCAAAATTACAGTTTGCAAACCTCTTATCTTTTGAAAATGTAAAAGCCTCCCATGTAAATTGCTTTACAGAACACGCTTGCACAAAAATACCTCCCATTTTGTGCATGCATGTTATGAAAAGTAACTTATTGGGGAGGTTTGAATCATTAATAATATGTATGAAACTTAGGGAAAATGTAATGAAAAAAAAATCTGACAATCTTATATTCTTGATGTCCTTGGCAAATGAATCTGGAAAAGAATCTTGGCTTTTCTGGTGAATCATCATAGTCGCTATCGTCGGAAGATATATCAAAATCATCAAAGTGATCGATGGATTGGCTTTCTTCTCTCATTGCTAAGATGTAATCATATGTTCTCATTCCCTGCAAGAGTCATATAAAGGTCAAATGAGAAATAAGGAATTCAAGAAAAAAACATAGAATAGCTTTTCCCTGCTTATATGTAGATATGTTGTTAAGAAAAGATCAGTCCACCGCAATAGAGCGATTCAAGAAACTTAGGGCCTGTTTGAAAGAGCGGTGGGTTGGGTATGCGGTGGTGGTTATGAACGAAGTTATGAAAAATAGATGTGCCATTTCAGTATACGCCGTTACGAAGCAAGAGAACACATTCTCTCCCCAGAAGCAACACCTACTAATTGGCGAATAAAAGAGGCATCATCCCCCATAAGCAACAAACAAGGTGTCATTCTCTGTAAGCATCACGAATGAAGCAAACAAGATATCTCTATAGTATAAATAGTCATGTAAAGGGGGTCAAATCCTGAAACTGGACAGAAACTTTACTACTTCATAAGCTTTCTATGCTTCGCTCTTTTAGCTCTTATATCTTTATTTTGTTTATCTTAGAGAAGGTCATGTAAACCAGTTCGATTATATCAAATAACAAGGGAGCAAAACTTGGGTCAGGTCGGAATGGTTTCACTCAAAATTAGAAATTGAAACCATATAGATTTGATTTGTTTTGAGAACAGAAACTGATCCATGTACTCAAGGTGTATAACTGGATATTATTTGTTCCTCGGATCTAAATATATTTAACTAGACAGAAAAAATAAATTGTATCTATATATAATTTTCCTAATAAGATAGGTATATACCTCAATAATTCCTAATACAAGAAATATTTGGCGGTGACATTACTATTGCCTCTAATAAGAAGGTATACATTAATCTTGTATCTATTTGACAGTAACAACATGCGCAAACATCCTAACAATAAGGTAAACTTCAATGGTTCCGAAGTTTGAAGAACACATAATAATTTTCCTCTTAAGTAGTGGTAAGAATAAGAAGGTCAACATTGTTCACCAGTTCCAACAATTATCTTGGCGTCTAGTTCTTGTCCGTTTAGAATTCATACCTTTCGGATCAGAACTACATGAAAGAAGAAAAGCTGCCCCAATGCGGCCGAACTATAGGCGGTCAACGCTGCCAAAAGCACCTAGACGAAATCACTTCAAGATTAAAAATCTTCAAATTGGAGAAAAATCATTCATTTTAATTTATGTTCAGTCGACATCAAACATGAACTCACAGAAATTGCTACAAGAACTCCTTTCGGAAACTCGATGTGAAATTCCTGCTTCAATTGCAGTGATATACTTTTGCTTGCAAAACAACGGATAAAAATGGCAACTGCTGTTCCGCCTTCTATTATAAGCTGTAATTTATGAAATTTTTCCAATTTTAGCTCAGAAGTGATGAAAAATGCTCTTGCCGCAGAATAGAAAGTTACCGTTAACATGGTAAAAACCAATAGAAGTATGAATGTGGTGTAGTTTCTTCTTCCGATGCAGTTGTTTAACCACTACAAGAATGAGATTAAGTTATCAAATTGACATACAACTGGATATAGTTTGCCAATAGAGTTATCTATCTAAATCCAGTTACAGCTGTGATGCTAACCTTACAATGGTGATCAAATCCATCAACGCATCGATTGCAGGTTCTGCAATGCTTGCTGTGCCTATTAACCTGCAACAGAAATATTTTATGAATATGACATTTTCTTCATCTTCTAATTCCTTGAACTAAGAATGCAATCCAAAATTAATTGATTATAGGTGAAAGGTCTAATAACTTTATTGAGCACTCATAAGGTGTCCTAAAAAGACGGAGAATATGAGTAAGAGATAAAAGGATATGGATTAGAATGCTCTTGCCATGATCTAACTATGGTTTGGAAGGCGATGTTTAGATAGAAGTCATAGCAGAATATGACCTAGAGCATAAGGAGATGGATTATAAAGCACTCTTTGAACTATGTTTTAGGGCCCGTTTGGCGTGGCGTTTTTGTTCAGGTGAGTTTTGACAAGAAGCCACGGTAATAAAATGTGTTTGGCGACAACAATTATGACCGCCGCCAAGAAAAAACTATTTTTTAACATAAAAGCACATGGAGTTCCTTAGGTGTGGTCGGGCGTTCACCAACGACGGTTCACAACCACAACGTTCACGACCCACCACCGTGCCAAACGGACCCTTAGTCATACAAGAATAGTTGCAGGCCCATAAATTAAAAAAGTAAATATTTAATATCCCACAATTACACAATATGAGGATTTAAAAAGATAAATGTGATGGCTATTGATGAAGATTTAAAAAGCTCGTTTCTTTCTAAGGATGTTATTGTCAAGCTTGAAGATTGTAAAGATAAAAAAGCAAATATAAGCAAGTCTTTGGTAGCTACAAGGACGTGACTTGCTTCTGTTTGAAGAAAGAAAGGTCACTTGAAGATTGATTGCCATGATGTAAAGAAGAAAGAGTATCTCACTTTATTGGGTACATATTCAAATAATGCTATAGTGATAATGAGACTTAGATGCATTGATCAATATATTCTTGAATTGGATTGCTTACATGAGGTGTGTCCTAGCAAATTCTTTTTTTTCCACTTGTGAGTAGTACAACCCATATTCGGCGAGGGTGGACCCATTCAAGCCACATAGGCAGGAGTCAAAGGTCAAAGCAGAAGTCAAAGAGAAGGCCAGTAGGAGCAGTTGAAGACCTGTGCGACTATGGGCGAGCATCCCCCCATACTCGCCGGATAGGCGACTATCGGGGTATTTCGCCAAATGTAGGCGACATCACCCCATACTCGCTAAGTCGCCAAGTCCAGAGAGGCAATCTCGCCGGGCTGGGTGGGTTATAAATAGACCCCCCCCCCCCGGATTTGCCTATAAATAGGACCCCAGGGGTACCAAGAATTGCACGTTTGTCTGAACTTTTCGAGCCCGTTTTCGAAGACTTGGACTGTGAGATCTTGACCATCACCACCCTCAGTCACCATTTTAGATACTCGCTGCTTGGCCATCTTGGTTGTGGAGGGAAAGTTTCTTCTAAACTTCTGAGTACGTGGTGGGACCTCCTCACCGCAACAGCTGGGCTCCTTTTCGAGTTCTCTTAGTCTCTTTGCCCTTGCCCTTTGATCCGTGGAGTTGGATCGCCGGACCAGTAACCTTAGGCTGCCTATATCTGAATATTTGGAGCCGGAATTTTCCAGGCTTCACACTTTGGTGCGGTGAGCGTGGATCGCAGCTAGAGGAAAGTCTAGCGAGAAAGCGAGATGGCGGAAGGAGGCAAGCAAGAAGGAATAATCGGCAACTCGGCAGGTGGAGGCGAGTATGTGACAAGGGCGGATTTCGACGATTTCACGCGGAGGATAGAGGGGACCTTGCGAGCAACGTTGCTTCCTCGCGCCGAGGTCACAGTGACCTCACCTCGTCGCGTGATTTCGTCGGAGGATGGTGGACCATCCGGGCGACTAGGAAAGGAGGCGGTAATGGAAGAGCCGGAGCGATTAGTGCAGTCGCAGTTCTACCTGGCGAGCTCTCGGGGAATTAGGTTCTGAGATGCGGAGAACCCGACAAGGTTCCAGGATACTCGCGCGGGTGGCGAGTATGTCGGCGCTTCTCGCCAACTCGAGGATCGTCGCCAGCTAGGAGGAAGGAACCCATTTTGCGATGAGGTCCTTTCTGCCCCAGTTCCGGAGGGGTTCAGAGTACCCGCTTTGAGCTATTACTCAGGAAGGGATGATCTCATCTGTCACCTCTAGTGGTTTGAGGATGTCGTTTCCATCCGGAACATGTCAGATGCATTTAAATGCAGGCACTTTGCCATCACTTTCCGGGGGAAGGCTAGAGATTAGTTCCACCCGTTGCCAAGAAGCTCCATCTATTGCTTTGAGGGTCTATGTCGAGGGATGACGATGCGATTCGCCACGACAAAGAAGAGGAAGGAGTCAACGACACTCTTCTATCTAGTGCAAAGAGTGCACGAGACGTTGGAGAATTACATCGACCGTTTCCAGGAAGAGGTTCTGGACATCCAGGAGGTGGATGGCTTCACCCTCGGCTAGAGATCAGCAGAGATCCTCCCGTGTCCTATGAAGAGCTTATTGAGAGAGCCAATAAGTTCGTTCATGGGGAGTCGTCGAACCGTGGCTTCTTGGCAAAGCTCGCGAGACTAACCAGGGAAGAAGGCGAGGAATAGGAGAAAGTTCTGGTGTGTGGGAAGGAGTCTCGGAAGCAGGAAGGGAAGAAGCAAGGGGAAGGAAGGCGGGAGGAGCCAAGAAAGAGGGAAAGTCCAGGAGGGAGGAGCTGAGAAGGATGGAAGTGAGGAGGCCCTTTATGGCTCTGGAGCATCAAGAAGAGGCGAGGAGGTATCAAGTTCAAGTGAATAGGCCGCCGTGGAGGCTGGCGGGAAGACCCATCACCAAGGTCAAGGAAGAAGGTTCTCCCCAGAGAGGAGAAATGACAATCAACAAGAGAGGCGTCAAGGAGGAGGACGAGGAGAAGCGATGGCTATTGCCCACCCCATGTCGCCCGACCCACTCCATGTCACGTGAGCGCCTGAAGTGTTCGGTAGCCGTGGCCATCGCCTACTCGCCTTTGCGGATTTGATACTCCTCGCCAGCCTCCACGCCGAGCTCATGCTCGCCCGCGTGCCGACCAACTCTTCATGAAGAAGCTCCCGGCGGTGTTCTATCATCGCCACCCGCCGTTCTATCATCGCCACCCGCCGTTCTAGCTCGTTGATCAGGTGGAATCGAGACTCCGCGCCGACCAGCCGCTCATCGAATTCTTCGGTTTTAGTTACTCGCACCTCTACCGCGAAAATGCGGCGATGGGACTCGCAAATGGCCAGTTGGTCGAACTTGGCCTCGAACTCAAGGTAGGCGCGAGCATTCTTTTTCTGATATTCGCGGAGCGGAAGCCCAACGTCGTCAATCAACGTGCCTCCTAGAGTTGAGGAGCGACCTATCAAATAGAAGACAATCATCTAGTTAGCGAGGATCTTAACGAGGAAGCAACGACTATCCAGAATCAAGGAATTACCAGGCCGCGGAGTGAGTCCTCGCATCACGGTGAGGACTGCGAGATTGATCCCGACGAGGAGTGCGTGCCCGATGAGGAGAAGGGATGCGATGAGCCGAATCTTGCAGCCCTGACGAGGAGCCCCCACGATGGTCCCTGTCCGTTTGGACAGATCGTTGTGGCGATGATCCAGGTTGCCTGAAAGGGTCAGTGGCATGTCCCTGGCCGCGACCATCACATGCTCGCCCTCCCCCGCTGGGCGCAACGAAGAGCGAGGATCTACCGTTCCCCCTACCCTGCGACGATCCCACAGAAGGAACCCTGGGAATGGAGGTCGAGGAGGGGCGGATGTCAGCTGGAGCGGAGGCTTTGTCGGCACATGAGACAACAACGGAAGATTGTTCGCGGGCAGCTGCGAAGTGCTCGAAAGCGTTGGTTGCGAGGTGTTCGCAGGCGTTGGAGGTAGGCTACTCGCTGGAGGAGCGTCTTTGTCGCTAACAGGCGGCGGAGGTTTCTTGCTCGCCTCAGCCGAAGGAGGTTGTTTGTCGCTCGCAGAAGGAACCTGCTTCCCAGAAGACTTCAAGGAAGGCAATCCAAAGGGCGTCTTCCCGTCGCCGAGGTTGAGCCAGAAGGATTGACTAGTTCGTGGCCTCTGCTGAGATTCGAGAGTGGCCAGCGGAATTGAGCGCAGAGGAGGCACCACCAGATGCTCGCCAGGAGTCCCAGTAGTCTGCGACACTGCAAAGAGAAGGAAGACCATCAACGCGAGTATAACGAATACGACGACGATCTAAAACACGAAAATGAAGCCCTAACCTCGCGAGGCGAGCTCTGGTTGCGCCTAGGTCTGGAGCCCGGTAAGGTCCACAGCAGGATCGACCTGCTGTGCAGGAAGGCGAGATGCATCAGGAGCAGGTTACTTGGCATCCACACCAAGGCCCATTCGTTCGAGCATCTCCCGAGTACTAGCGGGAGTCTCAGACTGGTTAACAGCTGGCGCGGCGACATTCTCAGTAGCCGGTTTTTGGTTCTTCTTCTTCTTCGCGACCTTCGCTTTCTTCTTCTTCGGTGTGAGAAGCTCGGCGACATCGTCGCCGTCACGAGACATTTTTGGGTGTTCGGCTTCAAGAATTCTTCCAACTCAGCCATGCTCGCCTGAAGTTCTTCCTAGGCAGTGAGCGACATCCCGTGCGAGTTCAAAGAAGATGTCCAATGAGAGAGCCACCCCCTATTTGTAGAGGTCGGGAGTCAGCAAGACGGTGCCGAGTATGCTAGATACTCGCCAGTAGCAGCTAGCCGAATGAAGGGTTGGATGTTTTTTTCCGAGCTCCTTCGTAGCTCGCAAGGAGCGAGGATTGTATACAATCCAAACTCGTCGAGGGTGGATCCGTTGAGGCCATATATGCAGGAGTCAAAGGTCAAAGCAAAAGTCAAAGTCAAAGAAAAGACCAACAGGAGCAGTTGAAGGCCTGAGCGACTATGGGAAAGCATCCCCCATACTCGTCAGGTGGGCAACTATCGGGGTATCTCGCTAAGTGTAGGCGACATTACCCCATACTCACCAAGCCCAGAGAGGCATTTCGCCGGGTTGGATTGGGTTATAAATAGACCCCCCCATTTGCCTATAAATAGGATCCCAGGTGCTACAGGGGTAGCAAGGATTGTACATAGGCAGTAAAGAAGATGCCTATTTTCGAAGACTTGGACCGTGAGACCTTGACCATCCCCTTGGTCACCATTTTAGATACTCGTCAAGTATGTGCCTTCCTCGTACCCAGCTCGACCATCTTGGTTGTGGAGGGGAAGTGTCTTCTAAACTTCCGGGTACGAGATGGGACCTCCCCGCTGCAGCACCCGGGGTCTTTTCGAGTTCTCTTAGTCTCTTTGCCCTTGCCTTTCGATCCGTGGAGTTGGACCGCCGGACCAGTAACCTAAGGCTGCCTAGATTCGAATATTTGAAGCCGGAATTTTCCAGGCTTCAACATGAGTCAAGTGACTAGTGGCTAGTTTCATATGCGAATAATAAATGTGCAGTATGATTTTAGCATAATCAGTTGAAGATACATTGATCAATATATTAAAATTAACAATCAAAGACAATGATTTACTCATTTTTAATTATGATCAAATTAGATAATCAATGATGAAATGCATATGATCCTAAAAGCAATATGTAAACCATAGCAAATTAATGATAATTAACTTACACATGTGTATAGCGAATATCAGTATATAACTCTCATTTCTAATCCTACCTTGACTTGATATAGCTTGAGCAGTCAAACTTGAGCCTATAATGCCCATATCTTGAAGTAGGATTACTAGCTTAACCTCTAGTTGATTATTATCAAAATAAACACTAAGATGCGCAAAGGGTTTGCATAGAGATGAGTGTACACTATGAGGTCTTCTCCAGTATTAAGGCACCGTTTGGCACGACGTTTTTGCTCCGGTGAGTTTGGACAAAAACACCACCATCATAGAATGTATGTTTGGCATGACAACGGTTATGACCGCCACCAAGAAAAAAAACTAGTTTGGACATAAAAGTGGATGAATTTCCTTAGGTGAGGTCGGACGTTCACGAATGCCACCACCACGCCAAACGGAGCCAAAGTCCAGCAATGCTCCTAACATTTTGAGATTGTGTGTTGCTCAGCCATTCAAATCTTTGAGATTTTAAATAACTCAATTTTGAATGGAGCTGCAGAGAAATTCAAAATCTATTGCCACAAGAGTAAGTTGAAGCAAAGACTGCTAAAAGAATACTCATAATTTTTTGCTTATGGTCTCACTATTAGCAAATTTGTTGTCTATTTATCTATTGGAAATTCCTTTCATCTTTGATTTTCTTGGTGGACATGCAATACAAATCAGCCTACTTTAGTTTATCTATAACATAAACCATTCATACTAATATCATTGAAGAATTTGGAACCGCTTACATGAATAGAAGATGCAGGTCTGAAAATAAAAACAAGAAAAAACACTGCATCCCTGGTGGGTTGTGCTCTTGATACTCATGTGCTGCGCGGTAGATGGGTAATTGCATAGTCTCATGTTTAAAGAGTATTTAGAGGGATCTTTTGGAGTGATTTGATTTCCTTTTTGTTTTGTTTTTGTATTTGTACAAGATATTAGAAGGCTTCCTATTTATTTGGGTAGAAACATTTTGTCTTTTTGTGTTGAGAAGGTGTACTTGAGTTTGAGAAATAGATTAGTTTCTAAACCTCGATTACTTGTACATGCAGGATAATGGATGAATGTCGAATGTAGGCCGTTCTAGAACAATTTTAGAATATTTTGGGAATTTTTATGTGCTTGATTCTTTTGTTATTTACGTTTTTTGTTCATCAAATTCAACCCTACTGTTCTTCTGCATAAATACATCACACACATCTTGGTCAACATAATAAACTAGTTTGGATAAGTGAAGTACCTCAAAATCACAAAGAAAGCAAAATGTGATGTCATCATCCTTCATGTGAGGCGTGATTGCATCATCGACAACAAGAGGAGAAAATGGTAAAATGAGATCCATTTGAACATTGTTTTTCCAAGGATCCAAGTATTTTCTCCTTATGCAACATTTGAGAATCTTGTGCTCTAACTTCCTCACAATCCTCATAATGATCTGATTAAGGATGAATTTATAGTTGAGTTTTGTAATCCCCCTCAACTTTGCTCCCTTTTTCCTTCTAGAGTTTGTTCGGTCAGACGGATCAATGGCAGTGCACCGTATGTATAAAAAGATTACAGAAAATGTCTGGAAGAGATAGAAAAGTTAGTCATAATTGGATTGAATGGAAATAAAAATATGGAAATAACTAAATCAGTTCTTACAGTGAAGGAGAACAGTGTCAGTGCTGTATTCTTTGCTGTTCTATTTCCAAGAAAAGGTGCAAGGAACACGTAGAAGGCAACAATTAGGGAGGTGAAAACTCCTATCCCCACAAACTGCAAGAGTTATACAAAAAATCACAAATTGAAGATTTGGGGTATTTGGTTCACAAACATTGTAATCTTCTGTCAAGTTACTTAAAGATGTTGGCAATTAGTTTTCACGACATCTTTAAATCATATTTTTTAAGTGATATGTTAAGTTCTGATACAAATTACTCAAATACTATCTAACTATTTAAGTAAACTTGGAGAATGCTTGTAGACAGCTGAACAGAGCTGAAAGATCATATATGCATCTTTTATTTCAGTAAATCCAAACACAATTATTAGAAAAACACAAAGTAAAATCAAGAAAAATTTTTTTTGTGTAATTTGGAAGATAAAACCTCCATTGACTTCAATACATGGGAATTAGTTTGTAGTGAACCTGTAGAGGATGAAGAGGGAGCTCCCAGCCATGGCGCCTCATGATTCTTCCTTTAAGTTCTCTGATTTCTTCAAAAATATCAAGAGAAGATCACTTCCTAGACTCTCTCTCCATTTCCTTCGCCTCTTTCATATTTTCGTGCTCTTTCATTATTCTTCCTTTCAGCTCTGGAATAATAAAGGTCAAGTAGCTTCTTGACAATCAAGTGAATGTTAACAAAATTACTCAAAAATAAGGGGAAGTTCAAAAATACGTGAAATGATTAATGCTTGCAGCTAGTTCATTAGTTTTACTGCTAATAATTCTCTGATGGCATGCTGCATTCAGGGAAACTTCTCTTTTAAGATAAAATTCCATATGAAATTGGCCGTGTTAGAACTTTGAAGCTAGTAATCTCTGTAAAGAGATGTTGAATTTTGAAGGTAATTTACAATTTAAAAAAAACCTGTTTTTAATATCTGTGTTCAGTTAAAATTGATTGATCCAAGTGAGAGATGGAGATAATGGATTATTTTGAGAGAATAACTGTTAGAAAAGTAGATCGAGTACTAGGAAAACACAGTCGAGTGAACAATACATAAAATATCTGTTGAGGATAGGATTTTTTTTTGAAAAGCCTTACAGTTTGAAAAACCAGAAGAGATCTATGAAAAAGCAAGTCAAGAGAGCAGGGGAGACACCGGGTTCTCTATCAGGTCAAAAATCGTCGGAGTAGCCGGGAGCCGGGAGGAGCGCCGTCGTAACGAGCAGAGCAGGCCGAGCTCTGGTGTAGCAGAGAAGATCGAGGAAGGAGACTCTATGGCAGAAGATCGAAGGAGGAGAATGAACTCTCACGCCATGGCAGAAGATAGAACGAGGTTTTCATCTCAAGCTTCTCTCAGAACTGGATATCGAACGGTCATATCTACGGGTTTTGAAATTCGAATTAGGGCACGTGATACGTTCACCTCCCGTGAGTTTAGGCCCGCAGTAACCTACACACAATGCTAATGTAATGACATGAAATTTATTTTTGGGCGCTTATATTTGCAGGCCCGAAATTGCTATTTGCAGCCCTTGAAGCATTTAAATCAGAATTAAATCTTAAGAACTAAACCTCTATAATTGCAGCCCCTTCCATTTATTTCCCGATTAAATTTTTTCCCGTGCCTGACCTAACGCGTGACCCCCCCGACTTCACTCTTCCGCTGCCGCCGCCTCGACGCCGCCGCCTCAAAGTCGCCGCCCCGCCGCCCCTTGCTACGTACGCCGCCGGAATTCCAGGCAATCTGGGGTTTTTTCGAAGTTGAATCTGCCCCCATTTCGAAGCCCTTCCAGTGCTCCCTTTCTCCTATTATTACCCAATGTGAGTCTCCTACTCTCTTAGATCTAGGTTCTCATGATTTTAGCTTGAAAAAAATTAGGGTTTTGTGATGTTTACATTTATTTTTCTTGAAAAAAATATAAGGTTTTGCTTGAAAAAAATTATAGATTTTCATTAACATATTTCCACATTGTTGTCTAAATTTTTTCTTGAAAAAATTATAGGTTTAATTTTGTCCAAATTTTTCTAGATTGCAATGAGTAGTGGTGAGCAAAAACTTTTGACATATGGATACATTTCTCAACAACCACATGTAGATGTTGGGCAATATTTTGTGACAAATATGAGTTTTCCTAGCAAGGAATAGTTGATTGAACGGACAAAACACATTGGTAGAGGTTTGGGTTTTGTTGTCATCATTTTGCGTGCCGACAAACTTGGAATATGTAATCACAATCATTTTAGGAAATCTGATTTTATTTTGCTCTAATATTACTATTATTATCTTCTATAATGGATTATTAATATAGGGGAAAAAACAATTTTATAAATTTTTTGACAAGGGGCTGCAAATATCCAACGGGGCTGCAAATAGCGATTGAGGGGTTGCAAATATCCAAGGGCTGCAAATAGCTATTTGAGGTCTGCAAATATAAACGCCCTTATTTTTTGATTATTTTTTTAATTATGACTCAATATTAAGTTTTTTTTTCAAATAACACTAAAAAACAAATTTAATAGTAAAATTTTGAAAAAACAACTTTAGGCACCATTTGGCGTGGCAGTGGCGATTGTGAACGATATTAAATATGAAACTTAAATTAATACGATGATTCCAATTTTGTGATGTGAAAGCGGACTCCAACAATTATTCAAGCAATATTGGTGTTATTTTGAAATGTTCTTTCACTGTTATTTTCATATTAAGTATTTAAATTATATTGTCAAATATGAGTGAGTAAACTTATTGTCTATAAATTTTCTTTTAGGTATTTCATGTGAGCACTATCATGAGTAATGAGAAGAGAAAAGTAAGGATATAAATATTGATGTATTTAAGTCTTTTGCAAGTAGTGTAAATAAAATAAAAAATATGTTCAAAAGGATTTTTATGGTTCCCATGAGCAATTTTGGAATGCGTTAAAAGATCTTTCACAATAGTCTGTGTACCTGCCTCATTAATTATGAGCTTTCAAGCTAAGACGGTGACATCATAGAAATCACATGAATGATTTTCGTGCACTTATAATTGTAGGCATCCTTGTGGAAGAAGTCACATCATTCACACTTAAATCAAAAAGTTACAAGCTCATAGTGGATCATGAGTTTCTCATGTGCACTAACAATAAAATCTTAGGATCGAGGAAATGTAGTAATGTAGACACACAATGTAGTCTGCTTGTCCTCTTATTTACAAGTTATGAAGCCACCAGAGGAAGGGTATTGATTCAATGATTACTCACAATTCACAAGGGATTTTTTTCGGGCTTAGTGCTCATTCTGGCGATATGAGAGACGATTGGTTTGTCTTCTTGGTGGTGGTACATAGTGGCAATGCTATTCGGAGGTTGAGTTGAAGATTAAGATGATAATGTTACTTCAGTGATGACAACAAGTAATGCATTTTGATGGCTGGTGCTAGAAGATTTAAGATAGACGCTACATCTTGGCATTTATATGTTTTCTCTCTAGTACTTCATATGTTCATCGTAGAAATATCTTTATTGCAATTTTATCAGAATTATATTTTATCCTTTGTCGCAAATGTGATTATTTTCACAGCTTATTTTCCAATAGTTGGAATCAAAACTTCAGTTGAAGATCTGTAAGATTGACAATGACAATAAATGACACGAGAATAATTTGACAATTTGATGATTAATGAAATAGAATGCAACATAGATGAGTTCAAGATCTCTGTGCAACAAGACCTTCCCTTGGGTTTGTTAAAAAAATCAAGAAGCCAAAGACAATAACAATTGATGAATTGGAGGATTTGGAATTGAGGGTGTGAGTTCCATTAATGTCATAGATGAAGAAATTAAGATCGTGCTTTAGGAAAAAAATGATAATGTTTTCACTAATGTCATGAAATATCTATGAGGACTTATTCATGGATACTATTTGGTGCCATCGAAGAGATTTTTGCTCCTCATTCATGGTAATATATTGGTACAAAAAAGCTTGAATTATATTCCAACTTTGATTTGAGCTATCTTGGAACGCTTTTTAAATTTCACATATAATATTTGGCCATAGTTAGTATTTTGCACATGATATACTCATGTTATCACCATCGATAGAAGATATGGAAGTAGACAATTAAGCCAGCTTGGGGGGACGGAGGATCACTCGTGTATAACCTATATTCACGAGTGGGACACGTAGCTCCAAATGCTAGCACAACTATCTAGAGTTAATCATTGACTAAAGGATAGTTGAATAGAGGCCACATGCATCTCGCCAACATGTCACTGGCAGCTCACCTATGACCTTGATCAACTTGCTAGTGACTTATTGTGGACTGCAAAAACTCGCCGACAACTTCTACCAGCTCGCCTCTCAGCAGGCGACCTGATCAGGTTTGTATGAGTGAGATCCACCCAGTGAAATATGGGTGCCTCCCCCCACTAATTTCGACCGCCTATAAATACGACTCCATAGTCCAAGGAAGAGGAATCCTCCAATAGTTCAAAAGTGTGATCACTTAGTTGAACTTGGATGTCTCTTTCCTGAACCTAGCTCGGCCTTGGTTTTGGAGGAGTTCTTATATACTCTTTGGTGTGTGCCGGGATCTCTTTGTTGCAGTATGTGGCTCGTAAGTATAGGAAGTGCATACTCTAGCTCGCCTTAGCGTCTGTGCTTGCCAATCCCTTGGCTAGTAATCTTTGACCATTTTTACGGTCTGGACTTTGTGAGCTTGTTTCCTGACTCCAACAACGCACTGAGGGGATCCATGGATGACGAATCTCCACCACGATCTTTTACCAACTATTAAAAACCCGGCCCTCCTGCCAACAAAGTATTAGACATTAGCTCCGCCAAACTGACAGATTCGCAATGCGCTCGAACCGTCGTCCCGAAGGGGTTCTTACGTAATGAACACCATACATCAGCCCCGCCAAATGGGCGGAGCCGGGCTATGCCCGGCCGCCCCCCAAAGGGTTCTTACCTTTACATATGGCATACTTTTGTTTTGCTTTGAAAATTTAAGACTTATTAAATTCTCTTCCAAAATGATAAATCAAAACATCTCAATCTGTATTGAGTGGCAGATACGTCGGCGTTTACTTATTCAACGGCTCAGATAGGCTCACCATTTTCCGACTCGACCGAACTATTCTCCCTAGTCTGACCGTTAAGCACGCCACGTAACCAAATCTGACGGCCAATAATAGAACTTCGCACCAAAATCTCCCGCATGCGCCCACCATCCCGCACAAAAATATAATGCGACCGAGCCAGTTACGGCCTCCCCGTGCCAACAACCAGCTACACCTCAAACCAAATCCCTAGCCCTAACCCCAAATAAAAATCGAAGCGCAAACCCAAACGAGCGGTCCCTGCTCCATGCCCACCATGCCTTCCGCCGGAGACGACGATCCCGTCGCCGGTGACGATGAAGTCACCGACAGCGAGGAAATGGTTGGAAGCGGCGACCTCATCAGGGGGCGGGTTCCTAACTCCGGCGGAGGGGAGGAGTCGCGCCGGATGTTCCAGAAGCTGTGGACCGACGCCGATGAGATGAAGGTTCTGCAGGGATTCCTGGAGTTTACTTCGAAGAGGGGGACGACGCACGCTAACTACCAGCACGACACGGGGCCCTTCTTCGAAGAGATCCGGCCGCGGCTGCAATTCGAGTTCAATAAAAACCAGATTGCGGAGAAGCTGCGCCGCCTCAAGAAGAAGTATCGGAATGCCGCGGCCAGGGTGGGAACCGGCAGGGGATTAGTCTTCAAGAGCCCGCACGATCGGGCCACCTACGAGGTCTCCCGGAAGATCTGGAGCTCCACGTTCTACCGCAAGCCTAAGAACCCGACAAGCCAGCTCGATCAGATCGCCAGCGTCGGCGGATCAGATGGGGTGCTTGTTCCGTCGAGTTTTATCTCATCCGCGTCGGCTTCACCGCCTTTACCGGCCGAGGAGGGAGGTTTGGCTCCGCCTCCAGCTAAGGAGGCCGGATGGGTTCCGCCTCAGACGAAGTCCGAGAAAGCAGCCACGGTGGCGGGTCCAGGTGCGGACGGGGAGGCAGTGAGGATCTGCCTAGCGCCGGTGTTTAAGGAACTGATACAGTTCGCCATGACAGGAGCATTGGCGGCGCTGCCAGCGCCGGCGGCGGTGGAAGAAGACGACAGATGGCGGAAGCAGCGGATTATGGAGCTGGAGCTGTACTTGAAGAGGATGGATCTTATGGAGGAGTGGGTAAGATCTGCGCTGGAGAAGCTTAGATCGATGGGGAGCTGAATCCTTTGCAAATTGAACTTCCTGGAAAGGTCAAGAGTTTAGAGTGGATTATTAGAATAGTTTTATTTATGTTACATGTAAAAAGTTGTGGCCTTTTGAAGTAATTGTTCTCCCCCTTTCTTCTTGCTTATGCTTCTAATTTCTATGTATGCTCCGTGAGCCAGAATTGTGTTGATATGTTGAGAATTCGAGAATTGCTGCAAGGAGTTTCTTCTGTTCTGCTCAGAATTTTGTCCATGGAACTCATGGAATTTCTGTAATCAATGGCCTGAAAATCTGAAAACAAAACCAACCAAGATCCTGATACTCTTTTCGGTTCCGGAGCCATTATCATTGTATGTGGTATGCTGAGATGTATACGGCGCCTTTCAGGCGAGGTTAGTATATCTTTTCTGGTCTTTGTTTGATGACTCTTGGGCTCCGTTTGGCGCGGACTTTTTGCTCTCCCCCCCTCTCTTTTGGTGAGTTTCTTCTGAAGTTCATAACCACCACCGTGTTTATGACCGCCACCACTACGCCAAACGGAGCCCAGGTGGTGTTTAGGCTTCAATGCGGTGGGAAAGTGAGCTCCTTTTGAACCAGAAATGGAGCTCTAAGTTCCCCTTCAAACAGGGACTGAATTTAGGCGGCAACTGAAATCTTGCTAGCTCGGAGCTTGAAAGGTTTTCCTCGGAGCTTGAAAGGTTTTCCAATCAGCCTTGAACTAAAAATTTGTTTTTTTTCACCTCTTACGAGGCTAATTGGCATTTTGCACCCTCAAATATTATATTTTTGGCACATTGCACCTTGAACTCCAAATACCATTAATTTAGCATTTTGCACTCTAGGTTGAATTTTGAGGGGTATTTTTTACATTGCACCCCTCAAATATCTTTGTATTCTATCTTTTTATATAATTTTTTGAGTACATCTAATATTTGATCATGTAAATTAAATTGCTTTTAGTCGATCTCAAAATTCGGAGTGCAAAATGATAGAGCGAGTGCTCGAAGCATCCGAGTGAACATCAAGTTTGGAATGAACTACCCGTTGCCCCCAGCGGGGTATTTATAGGCGTAACCTTAAATCTCCGACGACCCGTTAACGGACCGTTAGGGTTCCGTTAAATACCCGATACAACGCTAAATATACCTTAACATTCTCCTCATATATTGTAGCAATTGTATCACATAACGGGTTAAACACAGCATATAAGTTAGATAACGACAGAATGAGTTTCAAATTAAAAACAACAAGAGTTTTAGATCAAACATCTAAATTCAAACAGGTTCCAAACATGCAAAAGCAAGAGCAGAAGCAAGAACAGTAATCTGAACACAAAACTCAAACTAATAACAGAACGGTCTACTCAGACAGTAGATCATTTGCATCCATGTCGAAATCCACTTTCTCTCCTCCAGACTCCAATTGATCTGCATTGAAACATTTGAATGTCATGAGAACAAAACTCAATGAATCCATACATATGCATATCAAAAGTAAAGTGATTAGTTCTTACAATTTTGAACATAATACTCTAACTAGGAAGAAAGACTCACATGTCCGCATCTCTTATCTAATTTACACAAAATTAGAAATTTGGTTTCATAGAACCAAGCTATGTTCCTTCGATTATTAAGATTATTACCAAACGTTTCACAATTGTATTATATCATCAAGTTTGGAATGATACAACAAGCTGTGACCAATATATCATCAAGTTTGGAATGCTATAAGTAATGATCATAATATCAGGACGCATATCAACAACTTTAGTATTCGTTTTTGGAATGATACCCAATTCAACCTTTGAAAAGAAGTAGTTGTGTGAGTCATCAAGTTTGGAATGACTAGCAACTAAACAATCGCAGGCTTCATCAAGTAACATCTGGAATACTTCAGTGTGCTCAGTCTAGATGCGTGAATGTAGGCAGACTCGGTTCTAAAATCTTAAACAAACATAGGTATTAAGTCCCACTAAATAGACTTTAATCTCATATCCCCCGATGTTTTAGATGTAAGAACCTTGCATAAGCCCTTGGTAAGGACATCTGCTACATTATCTTTTGATCTCACGTCCAAGAGGGAAATGATCCCTTGACTGGTGAGATAGGTCAACCAGGCCTGTTTCATCCGTAGTTGTCTTCGCTTACCATTGAACGGAGAATTAGTTGCAATAGTTTTTGTGGCTTGATTGTCACAAAATATCGAGATAGAGTTCATTTTCAGACTCGTCATTGGAATATAGATTAGCAGCAAATTGCTGCTTGCTCACCACCTCTTTTACATGCCTTGTCCGATTCTCATCCTCAATGCAGATAAACCGCTTGAGGTCTTTCAGACTGACCTGAGTCTTCTTGCGATACATCTCCGTCTTGAAAGAGTACCACGCTGAGGGGAGCTTATAGATGATGGCACCAGCAACGAACCCATCTGGCAGAGGGACACTTTCACTGTTGAGATTGGCCACCCAATTTTCCAGGTCTGCAATCTGGGGAAGGATTTCCCTGTCCTCAGAGAAGGTGAATCCCATGAACTTGTCCACCAGATGCGTCTTGGACATGTTCTCCTCCTCTTTGAACTGATCTTCCAGTGCATTCCAGATCTCCTTCGTTGTCTTCAGCTTCCCAAACGTCTCAGCTAGCGAAGTGGAGAGACAGTTGAGAAGATAATCACGACAGAAATCTTCATCGTTGGTCCACTGATCCTCATCGTCTCCTCCCTTGAAATCTGCGAAATCAGTCTGCAGTGTATAAAAGATATTCAGATATTTCATACTGAACTGCGTGTTTCGCTTCCAAGTGCTGAATTCAGAATGGGAAAACTTCTCCAGTTTGATCATCGGCACGGGAGAGGAGAGGTTGCTGCCCTTTGAAAATGAGGCCATCTGGGGCACATGAGCACTGGTACGGAAGAAGCACTGCACACTGCACTAAAGCAGCAATAAGGATCGGCTTCACTGTTGGAAACTACGTTCGACGAAAACTTGGAGTTCATCGAATCGCGGTCGAAGAGAGCTGAGAGCTCGACGAACTGATCTGGGGCGGCCTCCGTTCGACGAAAAATTGGAGTTCGTCGAACCGTGTTCGACGAAAAAATGGGAGCTCGACGAACTGAACCTGGGCGGCCTCCAAACGATGAACCAGTGAGTGCTCGACGAATAAGCGTTCGACGAAAGGCGGGGCGTTCGACGAAATGTCCCTGGGCGGCCTCCGATCGACGAACTGGCGGGAAAACTTCTTTCTCCTTCGTCGATGAGGGCAAAGCAGCGGCGGGGCGGCGCTGCACTGAAAGGGCGTGACTGAATCGACAGAGACCACAGAGAAGAGCGACAACTCCTCCTTCTACTGTCGATCGATGGCAGGCGGCGACAGATCTTTGTCTAGCGGCGCACGCACAGGAGCGGTTACGGCTAGGGTTCGGCGAAGAGCTCTGGTGAAGAGGAAAGACCGATCTCCTAACGACGGCGGCTGCGATCTTCCAATCGATGACGAAAAAAAACAGCAAGAGAGGACGGCGCGAACTCCTCCTTCGATCGGGAAGAACGAGGGCTCGTCGGCGACGCTGCAAGCAAGAGGGAGAGCGGCGACGCTGCACTCCTCCTTCGGTCGCACGAAGTAGAGAACGGCGAAGATCTACTTCGTCGGAGGGGAACGCGCAGGAGGGGAGGCCGGAGGCTCCTACAGTCGAGCGAGCAAGAGAGGAACGACGGCGAAGTACGCGATTTCCTTCACGCGCGCGAGAGAGAGCGTCCGGAGAGGGGGGCTAGGGTTCACGAGCGGTTACACTTCGAGAATGATAGAGCGAGTGCTCGAAGCATCCGAGTGAACATCAAGTTTGGAATGAACTACCCGTTGCCCCCAGCGGGGTATTTATAGGCGTAACCCTAAATCTCCGACGACCCGTTAACGGACCCGTTAGAGTTCCGTTAAATACCCGATACAACGCTAAATATACCTTAACACAAAATACCCCTCAAAATTCAGCCCAAGAGGTGTAATTAGCAATGCGTCAAATTTATTGATTCGGAATGCAATATGCGAAAAACATGATATTCTAGAGGTGCAAAATTTTAATTATGAAGTAAGAGAGAAAAAAACATATTTTAATTTGTTGTGAAGACACTGAAGCAACACTATCATCTTATTTTATTTTTCTTGTAGGGAATTTAAATGCAACTGCGATTAACTTTGAATTTCTTAATGATTTTTCTTTGGTCAGATCCTAATTTTATGATCCAAACCTTGTATTTTTGGAATCTGGTTTATGGACACAAGTATGCCTGTCCTCCATTTTTAATGCTAGATTGGGAAAAAATGTGCATGTATGTATTCGATATCAAGGAACTGGGTGTTTTTGATTTACAAAACACCAGCTATGTTATGGAGTAACCTTGGTCACAACAAGTGTAACTACCCGTAGACCGTCACAGGATAACAATATTCGTTGCATTTCATTATATTTTTTAGCGCAGTGTACCAATTATACATGTCCAACATGATTATACACAAACATGTTCAGTACATCATTATAATAGTTGTTGTAGCAAGTGGACCACTTCAGGACTCGACATCATCCTTCGTGATTGTTGTCCATCTCAGAAATTTCAACTATTCTTTTTAAACCCAAAACGATAAAGTTCCTCTTTATCATATCTTACGTTTAGATTCTAAAAAATTGGAATGGAAAATGTTAGCCTTTAAACGAAAGATTAAGCACAAAAAAAAATTTAAACGGGAAACTTACCACTTTAACTGTTTTACATACAAAAAAGATTTAATAATAATATTCATATAACATATTATTTCAATTGACGTATCATAATCAGAAGTAAGCAGTCCACTTAAACAGTATATAATTGTACATTTCAAATTGTATCTACATGAACAAAAAGTAGTTATAAGGAAGTGTAATAATCAAGTAACATTCAACGGGGCTAGATTCATTCTTCATCTTTTCTTATTTCATTTCATTGTATTCATTTATTATTTTCTCTTCTGTATTCATTTTCGATATGTTTTCATTTCATTATGTTTAGTGTCGATGCATTTATATCAGTCTTCAGTCTTGGGTCCGTTCCACTTGGGTCAAACTCAGTACGCACAACTCGCATAAGACTCGTTAAGACCCAACAAATTAAAGGTGACCTGGGAGTTTGATCCAGTGCGCACAACTTGCATAAGACCTGTTAAGACGGTCCAACTTGATTTGAATCAGTCTATCGATACCCTTAACTTTTGCATTGATGCTTTCAGTGTGGTATTTTATTAGTAATCATCTATAATTATAATTTATGAATTTCATTCCTTTAACGTTATTATCATTCCCGTACTATTAATTTCTCATGCATAAAATAGTCTCATTGTAGGAAATAAATTCAATAATAAAAATACTTGAAAAGTTGAGCAAAGTTAAAGAGATAATCTCTCACCGTGAGTTTCTCTTTTTCCGTCTTTCCTCGGGTTATCGTCAAGTTTATCGTAGGACGTCATTCTTCTTAGTATCTGTAAATAAGCATCAATTTAAACATGATTCATATCTTTAAATAATTATGATGTGAAATATAAGGGAGATTAAGACAAAAAGTCTTTTTAGAGTAAAAAACAACGTCTAAATTAGCCTCCAAATGAAAACCCCACATCACGAAATACTAAACTTTAACATCACATAGCTCCATAATCATAGCCGGACTATGTATCAAGGTTCAAACATCAGAATTCATAAATTATGAGCCTATTCTAGTCTTAATTCAACATGTTAGTTAAGAATGCAACAACTGAAGTTCTAAATCAATTTCAATTATTTTACTTGCAATCCAAATCAGCCGCCCCTATTGAATTCCAGAATTTAAAGTTCTAATTCCTAATAATCCCAAAGAATTTCCCATTTTTCATGTGGCCAAAATTTTCTACAGCAAAAACTGAAGTCTTATTCTTTCAAATTTTCAAGATCGAAAGGCTTCGTTTGGCGCGGCTTATTTGCTCTGCTGAGTTTGGACAAAAATTCAATTATTGTAGAATATATATATGTTTGGCATGACAAAAGGTTACGACCGCTGCCAAGAAAATAAACAAGTTTTGAGCATAAAATGCATGGAATTTTTTAGGTGAGGTCGGGCGTTCACGAACGACGGTTCATGACCACCGCGTTCACGACTGCCACCACCGCGCCAAACGTAGCCTAAGCTACTCAACAATTGCATAAGGGGGAAGAGGAGGAAGGAGAAGGTTTACATTGAGGAATAATGAAAAGCTTGAAGACTATTGGAGTCTAACAACACACCCTCTCTCAGCCCAAGGACCGAAATCCCAATTGCAGCATGCCGGCAAGGAAGGGACGTCAGAGCAGGTGGAGGAGGGCTTTAATTTCCTCCTGTCGAAATAGGGAGAGAGTAGGCGAGGAAGAAGAAGGGGAGCGGGCGGCTTCTGAGAGCCCTAGGCGAGAGCGGCAAGAATTCTGGGTGAGGCGTGCTGGATTTTGGGAGATTTATTACTTCTTTAATTCTCCAAACCCAACCGGTTTTACTATTAGAACACCAAAATCAACCATTAGTACACCAATGTGCAATAATTTTGTTATTCGTGCCTCAAAAATAAATTGGCATGCAAAACAATTTCAATTTAAAACTTCGTTGAAACATAATTTATGTAATTAAATTCGTTACGGCGATATTTTGTCAATGCTTTTCTTTCATTTTTCTCGAAAATAAATTTATTAAAAAGTTTATTAGTTTTATGCAGTTGTACTAGATTCGGGTGTTACAACAAAGAAGAGTCTTTGTCACGAAATCTTAATATTACGTCACATTAATTATTGTAGATGAGTCGACCAATTATGAGATTAATGGCAAGGTGTGGTGTAGAGAGTAATAAGAGGGAGAAGATGGTGCAATTAAGAGTTGAAACTAAATTAATGATGAATTAATTCAATTAAAGCCTAATTAAGCTTCTTTTACATCACTTTATGAAGTCAATTTCTCCTTGATATTCCTTCTTGCCAACAATTTCCTTCTTTTTTGTGATGACAAGCAAAAGAGAGGTATAGTATATGTTTAAATTCAATCCAGACTTATAATAATCCCAAATAATTAGCATTTTCGAGTACAAGTCTTTCGTACCGATGCTTTGTTCTAACGAAAAGGATGCCCAACCGACCGCGAAAAGTGCTACATCTGTGGGTTGCATGTGTTTCTTCTGAAGATTGAAAGCTTTGTTTGAGGCGGCGGTTGGGCTCCCTTTCGCGCCCCAAGTGGCGGGTAAAAGATGCGCCCCAACAGAGCTCCCTTTCCCACCAGACGAAGGCCCGCCGCCGCCCCAAAGAGAGTCTAAGATCCAATTCGTTATGGCAATTTTCTCCCTTGCGGGGTATGGAAAAAATGCAAACGCTATTCTTTTTCACGTTTGGTTACATCCCGTGGATCCCCCAAAATGATGTTTTATGCATCATTCAACCGCAGGGAGAGGGCCACGCTTATGAACTTAGCTCCATCTCCAACGGACACCGCCCTCCCAAACAAGCCCTAAGACTACAGAAAGAAGGAAGATAATGCGGCTATCCCCCGAAGTCGTAAAACATCACAGATTATACATTCATTTGTAAATATGTGTAATAGAAAGTTTCAGAAGAAACCCAGGCAACTGAATATGCTCCTGGAAAATTAAGATTCAAGACATCTCGACAGTTAATACAAGGAGAAAGGACGGCTCAAGAACAATTTTACGCCATTTTCACAACTAAAATATGAAAATGATAGCAGCAAGAAAACGTTATAAAAATCTAAATTTTCATTGAAAGAACCAAATTTTCTTTTCACATGAGTTCTCAATGTGGTTAAAATGCTGGTATATCTTCTCAGCGCTCCTCTCTGCATCAAATTGAAGCAGCAACAGAGAAGATGAACAAATTTTTTTTACCATTTTCTGAAAGCAGAAGAATTGAGCTGGAGCTTTGAGATAATTTTCATTCAGGAATCCCAAAAAAACATTAAAATCAGAAACCTCAATTCATTTTACTTCACTATTCAGTACATCTGAAACTTCTGTTTGGTCTTCTCAAACACTTGCTCCGCGACAACAGCTCCATTCCCGTCGGCCCTCTTGATCTCGAGACTAGCCTTCTGGTAGAACCCAGTGCCTCTCAATGCGTTGGCGATGAAATCATCGAAGCCAATCGCAATTGCTGCCTCCGCTTGCGCGAGCGAAATAAATCAGAGTATTTAGGCTCCGTTTGGGGGGACTTATTTTCACCGGTCAAGCGGTTACGACCGCATGAGTCGGAGCTGAATTAAGGTCCAATTCATGCGGTCGTAACCGCTTGACCGGTGAAAATAAGTCCCCCCAAACGGAGCCTTAGTTTTATGAAGCTTTTAATTTCCATAAACCAACTCACCTGGAAACTTTGAATTTTTTTTGAAGTTTCTGATTTCCCAAAATGAAGAGGTGGATGGTTGAATAAAGATCAAAATGTTGTCACCTTATTCGCGAAAGATGTATTGCGCCAAAACACATTGGACACGGCTCGCAGGAAGCGTATATTTCGCAATCTGAAAGCTCTATTTTCCCAAGTTTTTTACAGGCCTGATATAGAAAACACCATACATCACAAGGGAGTAATGAAAGTACTAAGAGAGTAATTCATATTTCAAAAAATGAAGCAAAGAATTTATATAAATCTTATGATTGAAATATCAAGATTTAGTTTAAATATATTCTATCAAGATTAAATTTCATAGTTAATTTAATCTACCAAATATGATGTATTATAAATTAGCTACCATGAGTGTGTTGTGGCGACAATACTCGGCCACTGCTCGACTTCCACAGTAATGTGTGCGGCGAAAAAAGATTTAGTAGGCGGCATCAAAAAACAACAACAGTCGAGTATAGACGCCGCCGCACATTGCGCCCGGGAAACCAGTGGACAACTGTTAGTATTTGTTAAAAAGGAATATGTTTCTAAAAGAATTCAATAGCTAAAGTAAAGAAGTTTCTTTGAAACATTCAGTAATTATCCTGAGAAACTACTGGTGTATCTCTGCTATGTATGGATAGCTTTAGAACACATTTTGCAATTTTGGCTTTGATATCCAAACTCTGAATATTTCATGATTAGCAAGAATGGATTTTAATTATGAGATAGTTAATGCCAGCAAAAGGAAATACAGTATATACTATTGCTTTTTCTTCTTACTTTTTTGTTTATGAGCATGACCCCTCTTAACAGACGAGCCACAGGGGATAATCCGGCTGGGGATATTCTGAATCATAGCGGTCCCACCGACCATGGACTCGTTGGATAAAATCAACAGACGAGGCATCGGGGATAACCTGACCGGAGATATTTCGAACCATAGCGGTCCCACCGACCATAGACTCGACGGATAAAACCAACAGACGAGCCACCGGAGATATTCCGAACCATATCGGTCCACCGGCCATGGACTCGCTGGATGAAATCAACAGACGAGCCACCGGTGATAATCCGACCGGGGATATTTCGAACCATAGCGGTCCCACCGAGCATCGGTCCACCGAATGTACTCGCCAAATAAAACCAACATATGAGCCACCGGGGATATTCCGAACCATATAGGTCCCACCGACCATCGGTCCACCAACCATAGACTCTCTAGATAAAATCCACAGACGAGCCACTAGGGATAATCCAACCGGTGATATTCCGAACCATAGCGATCTCAGCGACCATCGATCCACCGACCATGGACTCGCTGGAATAAGGTCAAACCAACAAAGACCCTACCACAACATGTACCACATCGGAGAAAAATGGGGAGACGCAAATAACACAAGATAAAAGCCGGGAGGACAGTGTGGGACTAAGGCGAGAGTCGAAAAATACCATCTGAGTCACCTTCGTCTCTCTCCCTCATGTGGAACACACGTGCAAGACGGCATAACAACAACATACTAAGCAAACACTAACAACTATCAAGCAAAGACAAAAAAAACTACTAAAAAACAACACACTGTGTCAACATCGGCGAGAGATCAACCCCTCGGAAGGGGTCGCAGCGAATGGAGTTGATAGAAACAAGAGTTTCAACGGCCGGAAGCGCCTGGAATCGTCCAAATCATGAAGTACAACGTCTGGAATTGGTCAAAGGACGAGAGGAAGCTGGCAGGATTCGGAGCAGCCATCCTCGTCAAAGTAGCAGCTAGAAGAAGCATGCGAACAGGATCAACAGACGGGCTCGTCGTCGGGATCAGCATACAGACTCGCCGAAGGAAGCAACATGATTTGGAAGGAGTGGTTGACGAGATACTGTGAAGTAATTTGAAGTCGGAAGAACACGTCAACCAACAGGAGAATAAGGACACCAAAGATGAACACAAGCATTCACAATACTAATTTTGGTAGCTAGTTACAACTGAACACGGCTGAATACAAGTTGCATTCAACTTGAATCACAACAGCCAATAGAAGGTAAGAACTTGGTCACGGACAAGGTCCGCTTCTCCTCCGGAGCACACCGCGCAGGTGATACTCGCTCCTCGCTACCGAAGCTCGCTCCTCGCTACCGCCGGCGGTATCGCTAGCGCCGGGCGTTAGCTCTGCTACTCGCAAGCTCGCTGCTCGCACTCCAAGCTACTCGCGTACTCGCCACACGCCGCTTCCTCCAATACTCGCTAGCGCGAGCGCTATCACTAGCGCCGGGCGCTATCTCCCGAGTAGGTACTCGCACTCCCAGCTACTCGCAAGCTCGCTGCTCGCCGCTTCGCCTCTTGTCGCTACCGCGCGCGCTAGCACTAGCGCCGGCGGTATCTCCACTACTCGCTACTCGCTCAAGGGAGCTGGCCGAACTTACTCCAAGTCCGATGCTCGCCTGCCGAACTTACTCCAAGTCCGATGCTCGCCTGGTGGCGCTCTGGTATCTCTAACTCGCTCAAAGTTGATGATACTCGCCAGATCCAGAATCGATTCTCGTTAGAGGGGGGTACCCCTCTATTTATAGGCAAAACAAGGGGGGTGGCGAGTAGGAGCTAGCGCTGGCGCTAGCTCACTTCAAATCTAACACTCCCCCTTGAAGTGAGCTCCGGGAACAACTCCAAGCAACGAGCGAAGCCTCCGGAACGGCCCCGCAGATAGGGGCTTCGTGAATATATCCGCAAGGTTGTCTTCACTCCGCACATGCTCCACAGCGATCAAGCCACCCAGCACCTTCTCTCTGATGAAGTGATGCTCGATCTCAATGTGCTTGGTCCTTGCATGACATACTTGATTGGTTACCAGTTTCAATGCACTCCCGTTGTCCCCACGTAGCACAGTAGGTCCGCTGACCTCCTCGTCCACATCCTCCACTAGTCTCCTTAGCCAGACACACTCCTGAGCTGCTAAGGACGACGGCTTGTACTCGGCCTCCGTGGTAGAAAGGGAAATAGAGTCCTGCTTCTTGCTACACCACGAGATAGCAGCTGCTCCACACAAGAACACGTATCCTGATGTCGACTTGCGATCATCAGCGGCACCTCCGTAGTCTGCATCCGTGTACCCATGCAGCTTGAAGTCAGACTTCTCTTCATAGGACAACCCCATCTCAAGGGTGCCCTTCACGTACTTCAGAATCCATTTGGCTGCCTCCAGATGAGGCTTCCGTGGCTCCTGCATATACCGACTAACTCGGCCGACAGCAAAGGCGATGTCCGGCCTCGTGATAGTCAAGTAGATAAGACTCCCCATCAGTGCCCGAAAGATCTTCGGATCAAGAAGAATCCTCCCTTCTTCCTTCCGAAGCTTCAGCCCAACCTCCAGAGGAACGGAGCTGCTCTTCCCTTCCTTCATGCCGAATCTTTCGACGATCCTCTCGGCATACGCCCTCTGGGAAACATACAGCCCGCCTCTTCTCTTCTCAACTTGGAGGTCAAGGAAATGGCGCAGTTCACCAAGATCCTTCATCTCGAAACGTATGGAAAGCTGCTGTCTCAGCGCTGCGACCTCCTCAGGGTTGTTCCCTGTCACGATCATGTCGTCGACGTATAGCAACACCAGCACGTGAAGACCTCCACTCTTCTTCACGAACATGCTGGAGTCTGAGTCTGAGGCATCGTAGCCGCAGAACTGCAAGTACTCCGCAATCTTCCCATACCAGGCTCTCGGCGCCTGTTTCAACCCGTAGAGGGCCTTCTTCAGCTTGCAAACATGATGTGGCTGAGACTTGGACACGTATCCAGGCGGTTGCACCATGAATATGTCCTTGTCAATCTCTCCATACAGGAACGCATTCTTCACATCAAGCTGCCACAACTTCCAACCTCGGCACGCCGCCAGAGTGATGATCGTCCTCACCGACGTCATCTTTGCGACAGGACTAAATGTCTCCTCGTAGTCCTCTCCGTAGGCTTGCGAGAAGCCTCGAGCGACAAGCCTCGCCTTGTACCGCTCCACTTCTCCATCCGCTCTCTTCTTAACCTTGTACACCCATTTACAGGTGACAGGTTTGATGCCCTCCACCATGGGAACCGGGTCCCATGTCTCATTCTTCTCAAGGGCCTCCATCTCCTCGATCATGGCCGCGTCCCACTCCTTGATGCCAGCTGCATCCTCAAAGCAGACAGGTTCCCTCTCATCGAGTGGTCCTACGAAGAAGCAGGAAACCAAACTCACGAAGTTCCCCTCCTTATAGCGAGCAGGCGGAACGATGGTTCGCTTCGAACTTCTCAAGGCTTGGCCACTATCTACCACTCCGGTAGACTCCTCTGCTTGAGCTCCTCTCTGAGCTCCTCTCTGAACTCCTCCTGAAGCGGTGCTCTCCCTGCTTCTTGAGTTCGTATCTCCCCCTGAGCCAGAAGCTCCTCCTGAGCCAGATGGCGATGGAGCACTTAAAGATAACTCCAACTCCACAGTAGGGACTTCCGTGACCCACTCCTCTTCCCTGCTAGCTTCTCCGCTCTCCGGCAGCTCCACTGAAGAGACTCCCTGGTATGAGACCAGTTCGTCAAACACTACGTCGTGCGAGACGACGAACTTGTGGGTCTGCGGATCCATGCACTTCCACCCCTTCTTCCGCTCATCGTAGCCGATGAAGATACACTTCCTCGCTTTCGGCTCCAACTTTGTTCTCTGAGCGTCCGGGACGTGCACGAAGCAGGTAGAACCGAACACTTTCATGTGACCCACATTTGGCTTCTCCCCGAACATGAGCTGGTGTGGAGACACCACCCTGTTAGGACTCAGAGGTAGCCGATTGATCACATGAGTAGCACACACCATTCCCTCCGCCCATAAGGCCTTGGGAATGCTCTTGGCATGTAGCCAACTCCTGGTAGTCTCCACCAGATGGCGGATCTTCCTCTCTGCCACCCCATTCAGTTGAGGGGTGTGAGCGCAGGAGAGCTCCCGCCGAATGTCGAACCTCCTGCAGAAAGAAGCAAACTCATTGGAGGTAAACTCCCCTCCATTGTCGCTTCTCAGCTTCTTCACTCTGCGGTTCAGCCTCCCCTCCACAAGCTCCTTCCACTCGAGGAACTTGCTGAATACTTCTGACTTCTCTCACAGAAAATATACTCACGTATAGAGGGTGTAGTCATCCACCAGAACCAGCGTATACTATTGCCTCCATAAGTAAGGGTGGCGCACGGCCCCATCACGTCAGCATGTACGCACTCAAGAGGTGCCTTACACCTGGTCTCCGACTTGTCAAATGGAAGTCGATGTGACTTTCCATATTGGCATCCGTCGCACACATGGTCGTCGCCGTAGGAAGAGAGATGAGGCAGACCACTCACTAGGACCTTTGCCGCCATCATCTTCAGCTTGTCCATCCCCACATGACCCAGCCTCTCATGCCAGATCACAGCGCTGTCGTTTGTCTTCAGCTTGTCCACGTAGGCATTTGCAGACAGAACATACAAATCATTCACCCTTCTCCCGGTGAGCGTGACGTCAGCATCGACAGACGAAAGGTTCTTCAAGAATTTTACCTCTTTTGGTCCAAACAGCACGTGGTATCCAGCATCCACGGCGTTCGCCACTGAGAAGAGGTTCTTCTTCATGCCAGGCACGTGATACACACTCTTCAGTGTCACTGGCTTCTCTCTACTCCCAAGGGACACCTTCCCTTCTCGCTCCACAGGATGCACCGTATCATCCGCAGTGATGATAGCATCCGTTCCTTCATACGCTTCCAAGGAGTCGAACTTGGACATATCTCCAGTGAGATTTGCCCGCAACCGGAATCCACTATCCAGTCGTTCTCGAGGTTGATGGAGGCTAAGACATCGACTGACGTTGCCGTCATCTCTGCCAGGAAACAATTATCCCCCCTCTCACCGCCCTGGTGACCTCCACCTCTTCCTCCACCTCTCTGGTGATCTCCCTCCTTGTTAGCAGCATGACCGGCCTTTAGATTGGACCGGCAGTCCTTTGCCATGTGCCCGTACTTCTTACAGGCAAAGCAAAGGGTTCTCCCCTTCTCATCGCGCGCAGGGAGGAACTTCCCCCCATCTCCCTGAGAAGACGTTGAAGGTCCATCTCCGGAGTTCTTCTTTCTCTTGTCCCATGATCTCCTCTTTCCTGATAACAAGGCCTCGCCATCTCCTCCTGAGATGGATACTCCCGCCATCTGCTTCGCCAAGCTCTCCTGTGACGATAGCAGGTTCTCAAGCTCTAGAAGGGAGGGCTGAGTAGCCCATCCTTGCACGGAAGTAACGAAGGGGACATACTCCCTCCTCAATCCTCGGAGTATGTGCCGCTTCAACTTCGCCTCTGAGATTGGCTCTTCAGGATCCAAGGCCGAGATCTTCCCACATAGGTTCTTCACCTTTAGGAAAAAGGTGGATATCGTCATCTCGCCTTGAGTAGACTTCGCCAACTCATTCTCCAGGAATTGTAGCCGCGCCACATTCTTCTTATTGAATAACCCATCGAGGGTTATCCAGATCGCAGACGCTGACTTGCAACCTATGATGTGGTCGAACAAGTCAGGTGATATGACTCTCTTCAAGGTGAACTCCGCCTTGGCGTTGGTCTTCCTCCAAGCTCTCACAGCTGAACCATTATCACTGGCAGCTACTACTTCCTCTTGCTCCCCACCACCAACAACCTCCCAGAGATCCTCTCCAAGAAGGTAGCTCTCCATACAAGACATCCACTTCTTGTAGTTGGTTTGAGTAAGCAGCTCTATGCCAAGTCCCCTAGCATACCCTCCTCCGCCGTCCATCTTGGTTGCTTCGTCCTTGTTCCCACTATAGCTCTGATACCATGTGAAGTAATTTGAAGTCGGAAGAACACGTCAACCAACAGGAGAATAAGGACACCAAAGATGAACATAAGCATTCACAATACTAATTTTGGTAGCTAGTTACAACTGAACATGACTGAATACAAGTTGCATCCAACTTGAATCACAATAGCCAATAGAAGGTAAGAACTTGGTCACGGACAAGGTCCGCTTCTCCTCCGGAGCACACCGCGCAGGTGATACTCGATCCAATACTCGCTCCTCGCTACCGAAGCTCGCTCCTCGCTACCGTCGGCGGTATCGCTAGCGCCGGGCGTTAGCTCTGCTACTCGCAAGCTCGCTGCTCGCACTCCAAGCTACTCGCTTACTCGCCACGCGCCTCTTCCTCCAATACTCGCTAGCGCGAGCGCTATCACTAGCGTCGGGCGCTATCTCCCGAGTAGGTACTCGCACTCCCAGCTACTCGCAAGCTCGCTGCTCGCCGCTTCGCCTCTTGTCGCTACCGCGCGCGCTAGCACTAGCACCGGCGGTATCTCCACTACTCGCTACTCGCTCAAGGGAGCTGGCCGAACTTACTCCAAGTCCGATGCTCGCCTGCCGAACTTACTCCAAGTCCGATGCTCGCCTGGTGGCGCTCTGGTATCTCTAACTCGCTCAAAGTTGATGATACTCGCCAGATCCAGAATCGATTCTCGTTAGAGGGGGGTACCCCTCTATTTATAGGCAAAACAAGGGGGGTGGCGAGTAGGAGCTAGCGCTAGCGCTGGCGCTAGCTCACTTCAAATCTAACAGATACAGCTGGGACAGAGAGGAGATCTGCGACTGGATCGGCAGAGAGAAACGTCGACGGGACCTGCGTACCTGACGGGAGATCGTCGAAGGTCAGCAAGCGAGCGCTAGATGGCATTTGCGACAAAATCGCTAGACGCGGTCGATGACGAGTGTAGCAATCGGGATCAATGAAGCCAACGGAAGACGCAACGGAAGAAGTCGAAGTCGACAGCAGTGCCCGGCGGTGAAGACGAAAGGGAAAAACTAGGCCGGAGTGGGAGCGGAAGCCGAAGCCTTCTTCGATGCGAACAGGCTGCACGCATACGCTATCAGGAGAAATTTCGGGGTAGGAAAAATTCCTGCTCAAATACCATATTGAAATATCAAAGAGGAAATAAAAGGTTCAATTTTATTCATCCACAAAATGGCATTATATAGAAAATACAAGGACTCTTAAACTCAAAATGACAACGTGAGACTAAACTCTAACACTCCTTAAAAGACTCTAATAATGTGATAACTTTAACAATTATGAATAATTGTTTTAAAATTTTCCATTCTTTGATTCTTTCTACTTGACCCTCACTGTGCTAGATTTGTATTTTGAGGCTCTGTTTAGAGCGAAGTTTCGGAGCGGTGGAACGCCTATAGAATGTCAATGTTGCCAGTTGACTGCTTGGGCGCTCAATGTTCGGTGTTCTGCAAAATGACAACGTCGCATGCTGATCATTTGGGCGCTCAGTATTTAGGCATTCCCAGGACCACGTAATGCGCGATGTTCCCCTGCAATTTAGACTCGGGAGCTTTCCACAACGGGAGTTGAGTATTTGACATTAGCTCTTTATTTCGAACATCCACACCAAACAAAGCTTTAGGGCAAGTTTGGGTTGGTGGTGGTGATTAGAGATGGAGCGATCGGAGATGAAGATAAAACAATGTTCTTGAATAGAGCTCCCTCTATGCAGTTGAAATCAGGCACACAATGATATAGCAAAAAAGTATAAACAAACAGAGCCTCAATGAAGTGGGTCATCTTTCAGAGCAAAATAAATCTAAGTAGTTATGCCAAAGCAATGTAATCCTATTTAGACATTAACTAATGTTTAGTTTGACACTTCCTAACTGTTAAATATTGATCTAAGATAGTAGTCATGTTTCCATTCATCTTTGAAGACTTCCTTAACTGCCTCAATGAAGTGGGTCATCTCCATTGTGCCTGAGATGTCTCGGGGATGATGAGTGTGAATCAAGGATCAAATGCGGGTTTACATCCCCTGCATGAAGAATCCTAAGTAGTGGTTGGGCGGTAGGCCAGGGATGTGGTTGACGAGTTCAATAAATTTATCGATGTACTAATCCACTATCAAAGAGTGTCGAAGGGCACATAAACTTTCCACTGCGATACCTGAGAACGGTGATCATACCGCTTTAACGAGGGCCTATTAGAGATCGGACCAAAAGAGGAGGGGCGTCGTCTGTCGAAGCCACTATACCCAATGTAAAGTGGAGCCTTCCATCGCTAAAAACACGAGTGAGATTTTATGTGGTTCTTGGGTGCCCTGAATGTCAAAGAACAGTTCCACCTTCGGTATCAATCCCAAGGGGTTGGTACCATTGTAATGACGAATCTTTAAGGGCGCGCGGGAGGGGGGGGGGGGGAGTCCTGCGTGGTAGAATGATGACCCAAGCGGGTCTCCCGAGCCTCGTGGCGTTGGAGGATGACTTGCATGGACGTGAAAGTGCTGGAATGTTCGTCGAGGTGGCGTTCCACGATTTCGAGGCTTGCATTGTCATTGCGCGGGTAGTGGGCATTCACCCCAGAGGACCAGAAGGCGGCGATGATGTACCGACGGTTAGCGAGCGGTGGTAGGAGATGTCCAAACCGCGGATTGTCGGGACATAGCGCGACATGCTACAAGGAATGCCTGGGCTAGAGCGATAATAGTGTGGAGTTGGCGCGGAGAACTATTGTGGGATCGCGAGGAATCGACGCTAGTTCGAAGATGCGGTTGTGGAATTGGCACTAGGTTGAAGGCGGAACTAGCTCTAGGTCGAAGGAAGAACTGACACAACTTCAGGGTCTTGAGGAGCTGTAGGATTGGGAGTGGAAAGCGACTAAAGAATTGTGAGGAATTGTGGATGTGGCACGAAAGAGGTGGAATTCAATGGTAATTAGCGGGCAGAAATGAGGTCGGAACAATATTACTGATACACTCATAATCACTTGATGGGATGAATGCAATGCTAATATAATTCTATATGCAATTTAAATGAAAGAAATCGACTATAATTAAACAAAGCAAATTTGGAGCACAACCTACGCAAGATTAGAAATTTAATTTCATTTAGCAGGGCAAATCATTCGATGATAGACAATTCTCAAACAATCAATATTGATATGCACCCGTGTATTTTTATAAGCGTTCTCAGGGTGCGTTTAGAGGAGGCTCCACTAAGGAGTAGTGGAGTTAGTGGGGTCAAAGTCCAAGTCATGATCATGGGAGTATAGGAATCCGCCGGCACGCAGCTCGCATTCCGTCAGCGCCAGGCGAGGACAAAGCTGCACCCCACTACTCGGGTGCGATTAGTATCGCACCCCACTACTCGGGTGTGGATAGCCCGCACTCCCATGTAGGGGTGAGGCCGAGCCGCACCCCCAAGGGGTGCGGCCCAGCCGCACCCTCCATGCCGGGGTGCGGCCAAGCCCCCCTCCTTGCGGGGGAGGCGACCGAAACCGCACCCCCTCGTTGGGTGCGGCCGGAGCCCATTTTTCTCTTTGGGGGCGCGACTTCTCGTCTCCCGAGTTCGTTGCGCGCTCAGAGCGCTCACGTGTTCGTTGCACACTCAGAACACTCCCGTGTTCGTTGCGCGCTTAGAACACTTCCGCGCAAGCTCAGAACGCTTTCATGTTCCCGACACGCGCACAATTAACCTTTCTTAATTTCTCAGATCGCAGGTCTCATTCATCGCCTTTATCACCTTCAACGAAGCTGCCCGACCTGCCCGAAGAGCGAGATGGTCATTTACGAAAAAAAGCGATCCATGTGCTCCGAATCGGCAAACGTGATTCGCCCGTCAGGTTGTTACAGTGTTTACGACGACAAAATTACCGGGCTACCCCGACAAAAGCTATAAAAGGAGCTCAGGGCCTTCATTTCAAGACACCTTGCCTTCTACGCCCGAGAGAGCTCTGTTGAAGATTTCCTCTGAGTTCTCCTTCGGTGCTTGAAGATCTCCTTTGAGGCTTCGAAGATATTCTTCAAGTGCTTGAAGATTTCTTCCGCTTCAGAAGACAATCTTCCTAAGCAATTGGGAATCCTTCGGACCCAGAAAGGCGACTCAGTTATCTCACTTTTATTCTCATAAGAAGAAGCGTTCAGCTTTCCGAGAGGTGACCTGTCACCCTCGTAGTTCTCTCTCTCTACCATTGTAACGAGCAGCGACATGTCACGCTCGAGTTCTTAATTTCAGACTGTAACACCCCGGAAGATAGTAGAGTTTGGTCGGCACAGCCCCGACCGCGTGATTTTTCACCGTTTTCGGGTTTTCCACGTTAAAAGTCTTCTTGTCATTTACTAACTTCTTTCATTGACTGTTTGCGTGCTCGGTTCGCTTCCGAGCTAAGATGGTTCAATTGTACCGGTCTACCAGAGCACCCGAGCGACCCGCAACAAATATGAACAAAAATAACAAACTAGTTGTTCGAGATAAAACTCCTTCACAAGCTTGCTGCTTCACTGGGAGGGGAACGATTGGTTGATGCTTCTTCTTTTCACGGAAGAACGAGATCGATAAAGGATCGTTCGTTTGGACGGAATTGAGATCGTGGAATTGAAATTGAAGGTCTAATTCAAATTTTGTTGTCCTTTGTGCGCATGAACATTGGAATTGGAAATCTAAAGAATTCTATGAAATTTATTTTGAACAAAAATAAATTCTTTGCAACCTATATAAGAGTTGGATAATTCTGGCACGAACGAGTTTTTCGCCCGGGGTGTGTTTATTCGCCCGGGGCACATTTTTTTCGCCCAGGCACTCTTTTTTGCCCAGATGCGCGTTTTCGCTTGGGGTGTTTTTTTCCAGGGCAAGCTATTTTCGCTCGAGCACGCGCTTTTCGCCCGGGCACATGTTTTTCGCCCAGGTGAGCGTATTTCGACCGAGCGAGCATTTTTTCGTCGGAGGCTCTTTTTTCCCCATGCGTGCTTTTCGACCAGGCTTACAGTTTTCGCCTGGGCCCGCATTTTTCGCCCAAAGGCGTGTTTAATTTTTTCTGTCGGGAACACGTTTTTTCGCACGGTCGAGCGTTTTTACACAGACGAGCGTTTTTCCCCGGTGCGCGTTTTCGTCGGGGATTGTCGTTTTTCTCCCTAGCACGCACTTTTTCGCCCAAAGGCGAGTTTCTTTGCCCGGTCAAGCGTTTTTCGCACGGGCGAGAGTTTTTCGCCCGGGCACACGTATTTAGCCCGATCGTGCGTATTTCGCACGTGCATGCGTATTTCTCTCGTGTGCGCGCGTATTTTGCCTAGGAGCGTGCTTTTTCACCAACGCGCGCCCGGACGCACGTTTTTTGCCCGGGACCGCGTTTTTCTCCCAGACATGCATTTTTCGCCCGGGCGGGCGCACGTTTTTTTGCCCGGACGGTTGCTTTTCGTCCGTGCACATTTTTTTTTGCCTGGTCGCGTGCTTTTTCGCACGAGCGCGTGTATTTCGCTGAATTAGAATCCAAACCTTCACTTTAAAAATCTAACACGAAGGTCCCCTATCATATAATTATTATTTTTCTTATTTATGATGATGTTGGACCAATCTAGCTCAAAAATTGATGATTAGAGCCTTGTAGTGGCGTGAGATCCGTCCGGCCCTGACACAGTAACATGGCTCATGTTCCCCGGCCAATCACTTTTTTTTTTACTTTTTCTGCCATTTTGGACCGTTGGTTGGGTATCCAATGGCCAGCCTAAGATATGCCCCACCCACATATTTAAAGTTCAAAAGCTTCCCTCACTTTTGCCATTTCGTTAATGGCTGCACTCTGTTTCTTCCCTAGAATCGATTAAGGCTCCGTCTCGCACGGCGGTAGCGGTCGTGTACGTGGTGGTTATGAACTATCGTTCGTGAACGCCTGACCTCACCGAAAGAACTTCATTCTCTTTTATGTTCAAAACTTCATTCTCTTGTATGTGGTGTCCAGACTCGCCTGAGCAAAAACGCTGTGCCAAACGGAGCGTGAAGCTTGAGAGTAAAAGCATGTTTGGGGCAGGAGTTGGCGGTTGGAGATGAAGATAAAATAGTTCTTTTGAATGGAGCTCCATCCCTGCGATTGGAATCAGGCGTAAAATAATGTTATATGAGCAATCCAACACGATTTTATATAATCAATAAAATGTAATACATGAATACTCGAAAGAAATATACATGATCTGATGAATGACACCACAGGTGGAATAGTATGTAGTATGCACGCGACTTGGCGGTTATACATATAACTATATTAGAATTTATTTATCTCGCGAGATGAATATATCACCTCGAGATTGGAATGAATATATAACAACAATAATAATAGTGACGACGAGCAGCTGCCTAGTTCACTGATCGTTTGCCGTCCAGGACCGGTGAAAACACGAGGCCATAGAAGCGGTGCAATACGGGTCCCAAGGCCGGTCCTGCCTCTTGAGTTTTCATTGGCTAGGGATACCTTCCCTTCTTTATAGCTTAAAAACTATGTTGTCCTCTTAATTAATTGTACAATCAATCCTGGTCCCATAATATTTATTGGTGATTGTCATCCGCACTACAGTTTTGGATATCCGCACTTTTTTTGTATGAGTTATTATGCGCCTTTTGGAAATACGCCTTGTACATGCTTTTTTTAGGAAAAGTGATCAACACGAAAGTTGTAGATCTCGTCGAGATCTGCAACTTTCGTGTTGAATAGTTTTTCAAAAAATGCACGCACAAGACGTATTGCCGCCCTGATTGAAATATTGGCGTAATTATAGCGAATTTTTGGAAATACGTCTTGTACATGCATTTTTAGGAAAAGTGTTCAACACGAAAGTTGTATATCTCGACGAGATCTACAACTTTCGTGTTGAACACTTTTCCTAAAACTGCATGTACAAGACGTATTTCTAAAAGACGCGTAATAACTCATACAAAAAAAGTGCGGATAGCCAAAACTGTAGTGCGGATAACAATCACCTATTTATTTATGGGAATAAAAACAAACCAGCTAAACAAATATTATGCGGGAAGGATTGTCGTGATGGAGATTGGAGAACCATGGAAAGCTCTTTTTTTCCCATTTTTTATATCTGAAGTTAAAAAGAATGTATTTTTGCAAGTAAAGATGACATTTTTTTCATTGATTAAAAAAAAAGAAATTTTAGGTATCAATGTATGCTTAGGTGATATTTTAGGATTTGTTGGATAAAAATTGTGTATGATGTGACAATCTAGCTCATGATGTTTGAGATATTATTCGTTTTGACGTCTTTTACGGTGCTTTGAAATAACGGAATCTTAGGTATTAGGGTATGCTTAGGCACTATTTTGGGACGGTTTGTTGAAGAAGGAAAAAATTGTGTACCATGCGACGATCTGGCTAGTAATGTTTGAGATATTATTCGTTTTATTTAAACCCGACGCATATTAAGCCAAAACTTGCAATTTTATCTTTTTTTTTTCTAAGGCGACATATGAGCATTGTCCAAGACGTTTCTCGCTTTCTTTCATTTAAGATTATGCAAACTTGGAATCATGCAATGAGCCGCTCTTTGCCATGTTTTCACCGCCCCAGAGATATGCTCGGCCCATATTGAGATAACATTCAACGGATTTGAAATACTACATTCGTCCCCTGGATGTAGATTTTTTGTGTTTGGGGGCCTTGGGGCGATAAAACGATAATTATGTGATCGCACATTCACAATAATAGATGATCATGCAAGGTCCAAAGGCATCTCCTCTAGACCTAATTATTAGGTGATGTTTTGGTGAAATTTGAATTCTTATATTTAATTTTGATGTTTTTAGAAAATGGTATTTGTAGAATGTTTATGTGTAATGATTTATGTATAAAATTTCATATGTTCCCCAAATTAAGATCTATGGAAGGGTAACAAGTAACAACATATGGTTAATCAACTATCACAATTTTTAAAAATCAACATTATAGGCGGATATAGGGTATGCTTGATTTAAGCTACTCTCCTAAAGGAGTTAATATTCAAATCACGATTTGTTCACTGTGTGTGACTCAACTGTTCTCTAAGAAAAGTTTCGCTACTAATAAATGCTCTGGCATTTTGTGTGAAGAAGAAGAAGAAAGAGCCGCCGCCGGTTCAAGAAGGTCACTGACGCTCTTACCCCCACATGTATCGCTTATTTTTCGAATACCGCATGTGCATGTTGCGGTAATGACTCATCTTCTTTTTTTTTGTCGGAGTCTTTTTTGGAGACTGCTCAATTCGTGACTGCTCCTTTTGAATTTTTTCAAATTCCGGCAATTATGGAAGAGCATTGGTGGCAGAATATATTTTTCTTATGTGATGAAAGAGATTTCTTTCCATGGGTGCAACTGGTCTTCTCTCATCTTTTGGAATTCCTATATATTCCAGCAATTATTCTTTTGATGACATGAAATTTCCTTCATGTTTTGGCTGGATTCCACCGGCTTATATATTTGGAGTGGTCGGTTATCCCCGATGAAGAAGTGAAGAGATTTTCGGCCAGCAGGAATGTGCAGAGCAACAGATTTCTCTTCGGTGGTTCGGCGGATTTCGGACGACATTCGGCCATCGACTAGTCGGCTTCCTCTTCGGAGTTCTTCTTCCAGTCGACTTCTTCTCTCGCCGCCGAAACTGTTTTCCATCATATTCTCGATCTATTCTTCTCCTTCATTTTAGTCGTATTGTATGTTTGGGAAATTAATAATAAATTTATCTCTGTCTGCACAATGGAAGCACCCAATTTCGGGGAACCACTTTACATATGTTGTTCTTGATTGAGGTGTTTGCTTTTATTTTTTCTCTCTAATTTTTGTGCTTATCGCTCTTCGTTATTTTGTCCATTAGAAAAATGTTTTGGAACATGATTTTTCATCTGCACTCGGATCCGATTTTCATAACACCCATGACCACCGTCGAGCCATTGGCCGTGACTGTCTCTTGTTGCAAGTTGCTACGACGTCTTTCATAGAAGCATTCGGTCAGCACAGCCTGGCAGCATGCACGGCTGAACCGAACCGTTCCGACTTGGCCCGATTTGGTCTGTCTTATTCGACCTGGGTTAACTTGGTCAAACCGCTCCAAACTTTCTGTTTTTGACGGCGTTGGAGTCGTCTCGTTGCGCCGGCCACCCTTGTGAAGCTCCGGGCAGGTTCAAGACACCTTAAATGTTTCAATCAAAGCATATTTTACACCGATTCATAATGTGATATAATTCATTTGTCTCGCGAAATTCCCAAAACGCCCTTCATCGGAGCGCCCCCGAGAGGAGTGAAGGGCGAGCTTTTGAGCCCGTGTCTAAAAGTTAGCTTGGTCAATGGAGAATGGTTGTGTACTGAAGGACAAGCTTCTATTGGTTGCGTTTAGCAAAATATAAATTAAAATAAAAACAAAAATAAATAAATAAATAAATAAATAAAAACTGATGGAAGACATGATACTATAGGGTTGTGCCAGACTGTCATCTTTAAAGTGAAAGTTATAGATTAATAAGTTCACACCTGATAGCTACCTGCATATATGGGCTCCGGATCCCCTGGAGTTCTTAGGGGAATTTTAGGGGGTGGAGTTCGCGATTCGAGCCCGATTCGTGTTGAATCGTAAAAGGTGGTTAACACAAAAGTTGTAAATCTTTTCGAGACGAATAATTTTCATGTTGAACATTTTTTTATATGAAGTCGTTTAGGCCCCCGATTTGGACCCCGAAAAAACTGACCCCGAAAAATATTAATTTAATATTTTTCGGGGTCAGTTTTTTCGGGGTCCAAATCGGGGGCCTAAACGACTTCATATAAAAAAATGTTCAACATGAAAATTATTCGTCTCAAAAAGATCTACAACTTTCGTGTTAATCACTTTTTACGATTCAACACGAATCAGGCTCGAATCGCGAACTCCACCCCCTGGAGTTCCCCTAAGAACTCCAGGGGATCCGGATCCCTCAAATGAGAATGAATGCTGCATAATTTAACAAATAAAAATAAAATAAATATTAGACTACTCAATTATTGCCACGTGTCCACATCATCAACCATGGGCTCAAGGGGAAAGCGGTTATCATATCCAATAATCTCAACGTCGTTTGTTTGGGCGGTGGGAGTTGTGGTGTGAGTGAGAGCGATGAGAATGGAGTGATGGGAGATGGAGGGAGGTGACTGCGGTCTCAGAAAAGAGCAGAATCGAAGTTTTGGAGCTGTGCATATGAGAATGAGAGTTTATCGAACAGTTTTAACGGAGCGATGACTTTTTCTCCAATCGAAGATATGGTGCAAAAACGCACAAACAAACATACTCATATGTTTCTGTTTGCCGATGGTGGAAAAAGTGGGTCAAAAAGGTATTTTCGAGACTTTTTGAAAAGCTGTGAACCCTCCCATTTTTAGAAGAAAAAACTAAAGTGAGGTTTTTAAAGTTTAGTGAGTTTTTTTGTGTTTTCGTGTTTCTCTTCCGGCAGATCAGCACCCCCTTCTTCTCTACAGTTTTTTGTATTTGCACGATTGTGTCATGAATGCATTGGTTACGAACCGTCGTTCATGAATGAACCATCCATTTTTGTGCTCAAAACTAGTTTTTTTCCTTGGTGGCAGCCACAACCGTTGCCATCTAAAACACATATGTCATGACGATGACGTTTTTGTTCAAACTCACCGAATCAAAACGCCCTGCCAAACAAATGACTGTTCGTAACCACCGCCACCTCCATGACAAACGAACAATAAGTAAACTCTTTCATAGACGCTCCGATCAGAGTCCTCCCGAATAATAATGCCGTTTAATTTCTCGAGAAAACTTTGCGTGAGCTATGCCTCTTAAACTTTCTTTTTTCTATATACACAAGTGATGGGTTCCCCCTCTACTTATGGAAAATACCGTAACCACCGCACACCGGATCTCATTCCCGCACGTCAAATCACATTACCACACACCGGATCCCGAAAACCACCGCACACCGAATCCCACCTTCGCACACCGGATCACACTCCCGCGCGGCGGATCCAAACCACCACGCACCGATCCAAACCACCTAGCGCGGGATCCCAACCGCCCCGCGCGGGATCGCAACCACCGCCAACCGCCGTCGGCCGACCGCCGCCGGCCGGCCGCCGCCGGCCGGCCGCTGCCGTCCGGCCGCCGCCCGCCGCCCGCCGGCCGCCGCCGCCGGCCGGCCGCCGCCGCCGGCCGGCCGCCGCCGCCGGCCGGCCGGCCGGTCGGCCGCCGCCGGTCGGCCGCCGCCGGCCGCCGCCCCCTTCATGGCCGGCGGCCATGGCCGGCCACCCATGGCCGGCCACCGCCGTCGCCGCCCTTCACCCTCCACCGTCGGATCTCTCCAAGGCCCTCGCGGCCCTCCGATCGTCTCGCGCGATCACGACCCTTCGATAATCGCCAACGATCTCGGCCCTCCATTTGGTGGTTATCCGCGATAACCACCGTAACCACCGTAACTTCCACTTCCCAAGCCTATAAATAGACCCTCAAGGGTCTTCATTTGGATCCGATCTCTGATTCTCTCCCAGACTCTCTCTCTTCATTTCCTCCTCTCCTCATAGTTTCTCTCTCTACACTCCGCCATCTCTTTTTACTAACTGACAGGTCCTTCCTGCAAACGCCTCTTACCGAGGAAGAAGTGCTGCGCCGTTCGAGACGAGCACCCCGAACCCGAGCAGCAAAGTCAAGGCGCTCCGTGAAGTGCTCACCCAGCAAGCGCGCAGCCGCACCAGACGCCCAGCAAGGCAATCAACTCCTAAGTGGTGGCCTGTCACCCACGGAGTTTTCTCTCTCTCTCTCTCTCTCACAATTGTAACGAGGCGCGGCCTGTCGCCCTCGCATTCTCCAAGAAAGCCCTGTAACGGCACAATATAGTGGATTTCGGCCAGCACCGCCCCGGCCACGTGGTTTTTCACCATTTGGAGGGTTTTCCACGCTAAAGATCTGTGTGTACCATTTTCAGCATTTTCTCTCTGCAACATTCTGACTGTGTGCGCACTTGACCGCCCGGGCTAAGACGGACCGAATTGAAACCGGTCTACCGAGGGCGTTGAGAAGCCGCAACAGTTTGGCGCCGTCTGTGGGAACGGTGTTCCCCAAGCTCTGCAAAAGTTCTTTGAAGACAGTATTCGCCTCGCGGCAATACTCGTGACCGACAAAAATGGCGAGAAGAAGTGCTCGCACCACTAATGGCTCCATTCCTGAAGGACGCGTTGAGCCCGCTCCATCCCATTCACTCATCAACGCACCTCCCGTCGAAGAGGTCCCTTTGGCACCTGTCATCACACTAGAAGGACGCATGCGTCAAATAGAGGAACAGCAAGCCGAAATGCTGGCTCTTCTCAGAAACCTTGAAGCACCTGCTCCACCTGCCGCTCCGGTCATCCCACCTCCCTTGGTCCCTAATCGCGCCCCCCTTGGGGAAGCCGCTCGCGAAGAAGAAATGTACGAAGAAGACTACTCAGATGAAGCCAGCTCTGCGCATCCAGCCCGTCCTGGCAGAGGAACTAGGGAAGAACCCTTGTACCATCAGCAAGGAGCAGGGATCAACCAAGCCATAAGAGGGCCCACCCGCGAGGAGATCCGCGATGTAATCGCTGAAGAGTATGGACAAGTCGGACACCGGGGCATCTTCGCCCGCCGCCCTCTACATCACGGCTCCCCCTTGGCGCAGCAACTCCTAGCCCATCTGGTTCCGCACGGCTTCAAGCTTCCTAGCATCGAGTCGTTTGACGGAACGGAGGATCCGCTGGAGCACATCAATCATTTCACCACCATCATGAGGATCTACAATGCTGCCGATCAGCTCCTTTGTCAAGTGTTCCCAGCAACACCCAAGGGGCAAGCCCGCACCTGGTTTCACTCCCTGCGAGAAGGATCCATCAACAACTTCACCGAGCTAGCCCGACGGTTCACAGATCAGTTCGTCGCAAACCGAAGAATCGTCCGAGATCCCTCTCATCTCTCGGGGATCCGCCAGAACGAGGGAGAGACCCTTAAAGAATTCTTCCGTCGCTTCACCACTGAGGCGCGGCAAATACCAGGGGTCGACCCCGAGCTTCTGCGCGGTGTTTTCCTGGGAGGGCTCCGCCCGGGCGACTTCTATTCCGCTCTAATGAGGGAGACAGTTCCAAATTACCCGGACCTCGTGCATCGAGTGGAGGCACAGATAGCAGTGGATGAAGCCATCGAGGCGCATCGCCAGCAGTTCGAGGGAAGTCTGAAGAGGAAGAAAGGATCGGAGCAAGCTCCCAGAAGGCAGGAAGAGCGGCGTACAGAAGAGCGCCAGAACCCTAATCACGGTCGGGATCTCCGAAGGGACCAGGGTCCCCGACCAACGCTGAATTACACTCCCCTCAACACGTCGCGAACCAACGTGCTTTACGCCATTCAAGAAAATCCGGCATTCCGTAGGCCGAGGCCACTAAACCAGAATGAAAGAACCGACCACTCAAAGTATTGTGAGTTCCATAGAGGAGCTAGACACACGACCGAAGAATGCGCGAGGTTAAAGGAGGAAATTGAACGCCTCGTCAGGCAAGGACTCCTTGGAAGGTTCCTGCAAGGCCAGCTACCGAATCAGCCACAGCAACCCAGGCAGCCCAGAGATCAGCCTCCTGCACCTCACGGCCCAGCGGCTGGAATGCCGATGGTAGGGCAAGTCGAGACCATAGCCGGGTCTCCTAACCTCGCCGCGCAAATTCTCTCTATCGCTAGGCCAGAGAAAGGCCATGAAGATAAGAAGTTAAAGCAAGACGCCGCCATCGTCTTCGTAGATGAAGACCTCGAGGGGTTACGGCTGCCACACCAAGACCCGCTCGTGATCAGCGCCGGGATCGGGGATCCCTGTTTCAACGTCAAAAGGATACTGGTCGACAACGGGAGCTCAGTTGACGTCCTATTCCTCTCCACTCTACAGAGCATGAACCTCACCAAGCAGCACCTCAGCCCAGCGGCAGGGCCCGTCTACGGTTTTGATAATCGCCCCGTCCCGGTCCAGGGCATGATCACCCTTCCGGTAACACTGGGCGAGTTCCCCAGGCAGATAATGTAAGACCCAAGTTCCCCGCCTTCGAACCGAAGGGCAGAAGAGGGTCCTACCGCCCAAGGCGACCACTCCGAGCTGCACATGCCCGGGGTGTTCGTCTTGTCAGGCTTACGAGAATCATCACATCAGATCCCAATGGGAAAGCAAAACAGAACCATATTATTTATATATCAGAACATTCGACTACATATAAGAGTTGCTAAGTCATAATTTTCACATGGCCCACTCGGGCCAGCAAAGTTACAAAACTCTCGCTCCTCCTAAGCTTTATAGGCTCACATCTCTGAAGTCGGAGGGCGAGGCAGATCCATCTACTCGCGCAGGCTCTATGGCGGTCTCTCTCTCAGGCTCTGGTCGGGCCACGTGCTGCTCCGTCGCCTAAAAGAGGTGTACAACTACACATTAGTCATATGACTAGTGGACTCACCTCTCCTCCCCAAAACTTTACCTTGGGGACGAGGGTGAACCTTCAACAATTGTAAATAGCTGAAGCAGTACTTTAATAAATATGTGTTAGTATAAAGGAGTACTGTATAAAAGATTGCATCTACAATATTAAAGGAAGGAACTGCATTAAAAGTAAAACAGGTATTCAAAACCCGTGCAAACCCTATGTCGACATAGTTTGACCATTTTGTTCTAGCGGGGTAGGGAACCCTGCGGGCCTCACCGAGGTGGCCATCAGTGACAGCGGTCTGTCCTACCGCTTCTGGTTATGCTCGTACCGCATTACTCAGGCCCTAATGCACCCGAGTGCATTCTTCGATGTAGGAGACATCCGGAACTGTAAAATTGACAACTAGCGGAGGGACCCAGCGGGACATCAAGTACCCGGGGTGCGCTTCTCCCTATTGTCGTGAGTCGTCAACCCTCCCGCACCGGTACGAACGGTCTACGGGCATGTTCAACCCGCCACATTTTGAGAGCACAAAACAACAAACGTTAGTGACGACAATAATTAATGAGTAGGACAAATAACATGAATTGAAATGCTGGAAAGTAAATAGCAATTGTAAAATCAATTCTGCAGATCAGTGTTATTTGTTAATCCTCCGTCTCAAGGAGGCTTCTCCGTTCCGAGGAGGCATTCTCCGTCTCAAGGAGGCATCTCCGTTCCGAGGAGGCATTCTCCATTTCGAGGAGGCATCTCCGTTTCGAGGAGGCATCTCCGTTAAAAGGAGGCAACTCCGTTTCGAGGAGGCTTCTCCGTTTCGAGGAGGCTTCTCCGCTTCGAGGTGGCATCTCCGTTTCAACGAGGCGTAATTACCGCAACCTATTGTATTACGTCGGCTCGACGCCGGTGGTCGGTATCGAATCCTGTTTCGTAGTGCGCAAACCCCCGATCTGAGGTGACTTCCTAAATTCTTAATTTAATTCCGACATAAATGAAAAAGAGGACTCTTTTACTATCTTCGATAGAATCTTTGGTATCCCTCGTCCGAATTGTCGTTCCTGATATAATTTTCAAAAATGACGTTCAAGCCCCAATTCAACCTCGTAAAATAACGAGTTGCCGATAAATCTTCCAATTTTCCATACCCACTGTGAGTTATCAATATTTTCATAATACTAAATTTTTTTTTTAATTTTGTATCCATAAAATTGAATAATGGACTATAAATTCATGGGGGCTTATATTGATTACCAAAAAAAATCTCCCAACAATTAGAGCAGCTGTAACAAAATGTCCCTATGAACTCCTGGAAATAATTTGGGAATATTTCATTGCATAATTAATTCTGAATTAAAATATTAATACCAAAATAAGAGTTTAAAATTCATGGGGACTATCAAATGAAGTCTAAACATCCCAAATAAATTACAGCTGCTGTATAATGATCCCACACACCTCTGGAAATTATTTGGGAATTTATCAGTGGACTGATCTTTCTAAATCAATTAAATGGTGTAAAAATCACTGTATTTTAAATAATTAAAATACTAAATGCTGTTAGAAAAATCCCAAAAATTTACTGATTATTTTACTCTTTGAGATCTACAACTTTGGTATTCAATGATTTTTGAGCAGGTCCATGGATTAGCCCCAGAAAAATCAAAACCCTCTGGTCCATTCAAAATAATACACAACACATATGTTTTTGCAGATCGGACAGCTCTGGTTGCGTTGGACTGATTAATTTTTCGGCCCCGCAGCGGATCTGGAGTCGATCCGCTGCGGGGACCAATCATTATTTGATTGGATTAAGGATATCAGGGCCGTCCGATCCCATACATGGGATCGGACGGTGCCTGCACCTCGCCGGTGGCCGCCCCCTTGCGGGCTTGCCTGGCCGCCGGCGGGTGGCCGGAGCCTCTCGCCTCCACCCCCGGCCAGCTCGCCGGGGGTGGGCGCACTCACCGGCGGTGGTCCGGTGGCCGGCCGGCCACCGGCCGCCGCCAGATATCGAAACAGAGGGGGGTGGGGGTGCTTGCATGCATTCCGCCACCCCCCCTTGCGGCCTCTCCCCGCCGCCGGAGGTGCGGCGGGGAGGCTCGACACCACCCCCGGCCGACTCGCCGGGGGATGGGGCTCCCCTCCGGCGGTGGTCCGGCGGCCGTCGTGCCTCCGGCCGCCGCCGGAAAACCCTAAAGAGGTGGGGAGGAGGCAAATTCTTGCCTGAACGGCGGCGCTCCGACGGCCGGAGCGTCGCGCCGCCTCGTCCAGAGGGTAGAGGAGGGGGAAGGAGGGGGAAGGAGAGGGAGTTCACCTGAGGGGGAGCTCTGGAAGCTTCTCCTTGGTGGTTGGCCATGGGAAGGTGGTGGTGGAGCTCCTTGGGTGGTGGTTTCCGACGAGGAAGGGTGGAGCTCCGGACAGGTGGGGTAGGACCTGAGGGAGAGGGAAGGGATGAGCTTCTATGGCCTGAGGAGGGGTCCCTTTTATAGGCAAAATAGTCCCACATCTCCATGGGTTTTAATTCCACTAAATGGGTTTAAATCCACCATGGTTTGGGCTGGGCAATGAGGTGGCAGCTGATGGGAGGTCTGGAGTGTACCTCTTGGGTTTAGATTGAGTTTGGGTGGGTTAGCTAGGCTTGGAGCTAGGTTTGGAGGGGAGAGAGAAGCCCACTCAAGCCTTAGCCTTGGAACCATTGTGCTTGCCAGCTGTTAGCAACCACTTTGGAGCTTAAATGGGCTGGGTTTGGGCCCAATTCAGTGGGGAAGCTGAATGGGTTTAAGGGGAAGGAAGAAAAATGGCCTTTTCTTCTCTTTTTGGAAGTTTTGACTTTGGTCAACCCTAGGGTGGGTCCCCCATGATGGTCAAAGTCAACATGGGTTCGGGTCGTCGAGGGTCGAGTCAAAGTTGGGGCGTCGGAGGATTTATTCGTGCGCGTACGCATTGCGATAGAGTATTAGGTTTATCGGACTCGTTTTTGGTCAACTTTGACCGAATCTCCTTGAATTGCGGCGAAACGGGTTTCGTTGCGCTCGTATGGTCCATACGGGTCCAACGTGGCTGACAGAACTCAAATCGGAGTTCGTTTGCTCAAAAAGTGGTTTCAGCGTTGCTTTAGTGCTTGACGTCACCCGGATCGGTCATTTTCGCCAAATGACCTCGGATCGGGGCGGAACAGGTTCTGTTGCGCTCGTGTTGACTATACGAGTCTAACGCAACTAACAGAACTCAAATCAGAATTCGTTTACTCAAAAAGTGATTTCCTCGTCACCTTGGTGCTCGACGTCACCCGGATCGGTCATTTTCGCCAAATGACCTCGGATCGGGGTGAAACAGGTTCCGTTGCGCTTGTGTTGACTATACGAGTCTAACGCAATTAACAGAACTCAAATCGGAGTTCGTTTACTCAAAAAGTGATTTCGGGGTTACCTTCTCTCCTAGGGTGCCTTATCGTGCTTTTAATTAGGTCAGTCGGGCCGACTGACCTAATTAAAAGTCGGGATGTTACAATCCAATAAAAATATGAGGATTTTCGTCCTCGAAAATTTGCCAAAAGTAGGGATTTTTAGAGAGGAAGAGATAAATTACCTGAGAAAAGAGTTCCGGGTGCTTTTCTCTAACGAGATTCTCTTGTTCCCATGTATACTCTTCTCGTCCGCAGTTCGACCATAATATCTTAACCATTGTTATGGTTTTATTTCTCAGATCCTTGACTTTGGAATCCACAATCCTCACGGGTTGTAGTGGCATTGACCTGTCTGACTGCACTGGCAGGGGTGGCGTTGGAAGGTGTTGCTCTGGTTGTTGTAAGACGCGTCGCAGTGATGAGACGTGAAAGACGTCATGCAAGTTTCCTAACTCTGGTGGCAAGGCCAATCGATATGCAACGGGGCCAATCCTTTCTATAATTTGGTAGGGTCCCAGATAGCGGGGATCCAACTTCTTTTGTCTCCGTATCCGGGAAATACCGTGCATGGGCTTGATCTTTAGGAAAACTAAATCTCCAACACTGAACTCCACCGGGCGATGTCGGGCATCATAATACTTGGCCTGCCTGCTTTGTGCTTCCAGCATGCGCTCTCGTATCAACCTTATTGCTGATGTGGTGTCATCTATGTAAGTGACACCCAAAGCTTCGGGATCCTCATCCTGGGCCCATGATAAAGGGGTTCGACATCGCCTTCCGTAGAGAGCTTCATATGGGGCCATTTTGATACTGGCCTGGAAGCTATTATTGTAAGAAAATTCCACAAGTGACAGGAGTTGTTCCCATGGTTCATTATGTTCTACTATGCATAGCCGAAGAAGATCCTCCATAGTTCGATTTGTTCTCTCAGTCTGACCATCTGTTTGTGGGTGGAAAGCGGTGCTAAAAGCTAACTTAGTGCCCATATATGCCTGCACCCTTCTCCATTCCTTCGACGTGAATCTTCCATCGCGGTCAGAGACAATCGATTTAGGAACACCATGAAACCGTACTATCTGCTCGATAAAAAGCCTAGCTAGGATATCGACGCCATCTCCCTGTCGATTGGGTATGAACCGGGCTACCTTGGTAAGGCGATCCACCACAACCCATATCGAGTCGTTTCCTGCGCGTGATCGTGGTAGCCCGTGAACGAAATCCATGGAAATATCCTCGAACTTCCATTCTGGTACGGGGAGGGGTTGCAACAACCCTCCCGGGTTTCGACATTCTGCCTTGACCAGTTGGCATGTCTGACAATGTGCCACATAGTTCGTAACATCCTTCTTCATTCCTGGCCAATATAGCGTCCGACGCAGATCTACATACATTTTCACTACTCCTGGGTGAATGGAATATTTGGTGTGGTGAGCTTCCCGTAGTATCTCTTCGCGTATCCCCCCGGTGGAGGGGATATAAACTCGATGCTTATGTTGTAAGAGTCCGTCATATAAGTTAAAATCCTCATTTACCCCTTTTTCGAGAGATTCAATAATCGGCAGCACCTCCGGGTCGGTTTTCTGAGCTTCGCGAATTCGATCTCGAATATCACATTGAATCTCCATCCAATAAATTTCTGCTTGGTATTCCATCGGTTCTCTGCGAGTGATGGGAGTGATGTTTAAGTCTGCTAAAGACTCTAACAGCTCTGCGGGTACTGCCTCCATCCACCCTCCTATCATTGTCGGTTGACGACTTAATGCGTCAGCAACCCTGTTGGCCTTGCCGGGGTGGTATTGTAGGGTGAAATCATAATCGCACAGAAATTCCAACCATCGACGTTGACGGAGATTTAACTCCTTCTGAGTGAAGATGTACTTGAGACTTTTGTGATCGGAGAAAATTTCGCACCGAATACTGTATAGATAATGTCTCCAAATTTTGAGGGCGAAGACGACCGCTCCTAGTTCCAAGTCATGTGCGGGGTAGTTGTATTCATGCGGCTTCAGTTGTCGTGATGCGTAAGCAATTACCCTGCCGTGCTGCATTAGAACAGCTCCCAATCCCTTGAGTGACGCGTCCGTATATATCTGGAAGCCTTCGGTCCCAGAGGGAATAGTAAGAATTGGTGCAGTGGTTAACCGATTCTTTAGTTCTTCGAAGGCTGCCTCGCATTCAGGAGTCTACTTGAATGCGTTCTCCTTTTTGGTAAGGGTGGTAAGGGGCAGGGCTATCTTGGAGAAGCCTTCCACGAATTTTCGATAATAGCCTGCTAATCCGAGAAAGCTTCGAACCTCCGTGACAGACCTGAGTGGGGGCCAGTTTCGTACTGCGAGTATTTTGGCCTGATCTACGGCTACTCCATCCTTGTTTATGGTATGCCCCAAGAATCCAACTTCTTCGAGCCAGAACTCACATTTGCTGAATTTGGCATAAAGGAAGTGTTCGCGCAATTTCAGTAATACCATTTGAAGGTGCCTTGCGTGATCTTCCTTGCTTTTGGAGTATATGAGTATGTCGTTGATGAGTCCTCATCATGTACACTTTTATGGACTCATCTGGGCCGTTTAGTTAGTCATTTCACTGCACTTTAGCCCTGTTTTAGTTTATATTTGATATTCTATGCTAGGTGCACTTTTAGGCCTATTTTGGTGTGATTTCATTTCTATCTTCATTAGTAGTTTTCATGTGCGGTTAAGTGTCACTTTCAGTGGCTAGATTAGTGTTGTACGCTGGAACAGTAGTCGTGCAGGTGTTCCCGGTGCAATTCTGCACAGGAACACTGCGCACGATCACTGGTTCTACTGCGCACGACCACTGGTCGTGCGCCACTGATCGTGCGCACTTAATGCCTTTTTCATGAGTTCTGTTTGGAGCAGTGCGCACGACCATCGATGCTAGTGCGCACGACCACCGGTCGTGCGCTACTGCTCGTGCGCACTTATCATTAAAATTCTGAGTTCTGTTTGCTGTATTGCGCACGACCACCGATGATAGTGCGCACGACCACCGGTCGTGCGCCACTGGTCGTGCGAACATTTTATTTTATAATTTCTGTCCTTGCAGGTTCCGTCCAGGCAGAGCGCACGATCACAGGATTCTAGTGCGCACGACCACTGGTCGTGCGCCACTGACCGTGCGCACTGTTTAATTCCAGCGCCTATAAAATCCGCTGCTCGCGATTTAGGTCGGATCGTTCGCCCGACTCCGCCGTTTTCTGCTCCCGTCCGCCTGGTTTCGCTCCTCCATCGCCGCCCACCTTAGGGAGGATCTCCGGGCAAGCTTTCAACGCCAAATCTTCGCCGGAGTTTCCTCTCGGCCTCCTCCTTCATCCAAGAGCTCCAAAGGAAGACCTAGCCGCTATCTCCATCGAGTAAGAGGAAGTTTGCAACCTCTACCGGATCGTGACACGAAGAAGACGGGTCCATTGGAGAGTCGTGACAGCTCTCTCTACCCCGGACGTAGTTGTGGACCGAGCTTGGACGCGGATTGACAACCCGGCGATTCCAACCGTGAATCTTCAACGAGCCTTCGGATTCGGTCGATTTCTTGCCTTGTTCTCCTTTTATTGATTGTTGTAATAGCTAGATCTATGTATGTTGATGAAGTTGCACTTGAACTAGTTTGTATTTCCATATATTTCTTGTATTTGTGAAATGCTTGTTATTTGAGTTGCTTGAGGAGCGCCACCATCCATTTTCCATCCCACCACCGTGTCCGGTGCCGCACTAGCAATTGCTAGTGGCGTGCCTGTCGAAGAGGTGCTTGCGACCCTCATTCCGCTAGCCCACTCGCCCATCCGCTTACCGAAGCGTGGCATCGTGGCCCGTATTCCATTCGCCTAACGAAGCAGCGCGCTCAAGGCCTGCATAGTTCGATTCCGTTAGCCTACTCGTCCATCCGCCCTTGCGACGTAGCGCGCTCAAGGCCTGCCTAGTATCCATTCCGCCAAGCGAAGCATTGCATAGCGGCATTGCATAGGAGTAGTTGTAGTGTTTTCTTTTATTTTCCAAAAGCCAACCCAACTCTCCCGCAATCCATTCGACCTAAAGGACTTCGATCTCAAGTCCTTCCTCGACATTTAACTCCACCTTACTGTGTTCCTCAAGAGACCGACACTCGGGGATTTATTCCCAAAATTTATTACTTGCGCGACCGGTGCACTTGCCGAATCATCGCATCAAGTTTTTGGCGCCGTTGCCGGGGAACACAGTCGTGTGAGTTTTCTTGAGAGGGAGACAAGAGAGAGAGGTTTTTTCTTTGTGAATAGCCGCATTATTATTTTTGTTTGCCTTTTAATCTTCTGTTGTTTGTTTTTTTATTTCTTTCCCCCCTATTTTGGAGTTTTAGGCAAGTTTTATTCAAGGAGTTTTTTTTAGTTGTGTAGATTCCCTTGCAAAGAATTTCAGTTTCATTGTATCTGCTCTTTTATTGATAATGTCGTCATGGGATATTTCACCTAGCTTTAATGACAAGATGGTTTATTTTTTGGACCAATTGAATGAGTTAAATGCTAGGCAGTGTAGGAACATTGTTTGCTTGTTGTGTCGAGGAGAGGGTCATGAATTGAAGGACTGTCCGCGTCTTTTCAATCCTGACCACCGCTCCCCCACTCAGGACAACATTGTCCCTATCGCTCATTCTTTACCCATGGAGGCAATTGTGCCCTCTACCCCTGAGCTTGTCTCGTGCACGGACTCCTCACTCCCTGTTTATGGCTTCACTCCCAGTGATGATGATCACTCATCTGTTAGCCAACAAGGAGAGGAATGGGAGCTCCTAGATGCACCTGAATTTGATGAGGAAAGTATTCTTTCCATTGGGGAGGCGTTGGCAGATCTTTATGCGGAGGAACCGACTCTTTTCGTTCCTCCAGTTTCTTTGCAAGATTTTTCTACACATATTCTTTATGATCCTATCGAAGTAAAGGAGCTGGGTGATGCTTCTGACTTGGAGGGTGATCCAAAGTGGGATGAGGATGTCATTTTCCCTGATGGGGAGAATGAATACTTTGAACACGGTGTTGCACCTCGGTGGGATGAGGAGGATACTCTCTCTGATGAGGAGGTTTGCCCTTCTTCATGGGACGAGGAGGTCCGAACCACCACTGAAGCTCCTGAGTTGTCAAGTTCCCCTCGCTATGATACTTACGATGATGATAGTGATCTATCCTTGGACCCTACCGGGAGTGAGACCGGGACCACTCCCCCGATTGATGATTATTTATGTTCTTCGTCTTGTTTATTTCTTGATCCCCCTTCTTCATTCGAGCCTGTGCAGGTTGAGTCTTTACAGGTGCCCCAGGAGGACTTGGAGCTTCTTGCTCAAGTAAATATTAATTGCGTCCTTATATGCGAGGAGGTTGATCTCTCCTCCATTAAGGAAGCCTCTTTCGTTGCCCTCTCTTCCTGCGGACCTGTTGTTGACGAGACCTTGCTAGGCAAGGATGTTTTTTGTGAGATGAGTGAGGACCAGGCCTCCTCCTCTTCTTACTTTCTTTTCCCTCTACCTGTGATGGGCAGGTTTTATCTTTATGCGGGTAGAGGCGTGACTGTTCTATCACCGTATCGGTACCCGCTACCGACACGGATATTAGGCCAGTTACCTGTCCACTTCTCCTTCCATAGGCCCATTAGCTAGAACTTTTATGTTTTCAAATAAGTCGTGCTGGGATGACAATAACCCCAGTAGTTATCTTACTTTTCATGCATTTTATTTTAATCCATCCTGTTTAGTTAGCTATAGTTTATTGTAGTTTATCTTTTTCTGTTTCTTTTGTTTTTGCGGAGCTGATCCCTGCAGGTATCTTCTCTGGATGGCGGATGCTGCAGCTTAGTCTGGGTTTAAACGCCAATCTTCTGGTATGCTCACTTGCTGAGCATTGGGTACTCTCTTCCCCTAGCCCTATGCTGATTTTCATGTCATATGTTTTGTGGATTGTTTAGTTTAAGTCTGGGGGAGAGTAGCTTTGTTCACCCACTCGCGTGCACTCATACATAGCATGCCAGAAGTATTTTATTTTCAGTTTTATTATTTGTTCATTTTCATTGCAAACCACAGCACCCACTTGAGCGCGTACTCATCTGTATGCAAGCTCTGTAGTGAATTTAATTCTTCTGCTTATGTGGGAAAATCTAGGTGATGGCTTAGGACTATGCAGCAGAGTAAAATGTTGACTCTAGTAGTGCTCCTAGTCGAGTGCTCGGTTGCATAGAAATTTGTGTAGATTAGATTTCTTTTTATACTATGGTTTTATATTTTTCTCTACTAGTGTAAATGTTGTTTACTCTACTCAAATGCTGAATCCGGTGTGAATCAAACGGTAGTGTAGGGATGTGTGTAAACGATCGCTAGACTCGTATTGCTTGAGTCGGGAGAAAGGAGAATCTTTCTCGGTGGCTAGAACTTGCCCCAAGCGATTCTTGAAGCATGGGTATACGGTTAGTCAATTGCGTGAATGTGATATAGGCCATCATCTTGGCCCGGTTGAGCCTTTGTGCCATTCCTATCATCATTTCCTCGCTAGCCCAATTGTGCCTACCCCATTCTTTTGGTTCAGCCCCACTATTGTTCACCAAAGCCTAAACTCCAATCCTAGTCGCACACCCAAAAAGCAAGCATTTTGTTTCAATTTCAAATTGGTGGTGTTGATTGTGGTAGTACATTGTGAAAATGTGGTTGTGCATCTTTGAAAAGTTGCTGAAATTGTTAAAGAAAGATAAAGAAAAGAAGAAAAAGATTTGAAAAGAAAAAAAAAGAATGAAAAGTTTAATTGAAAAAAATCTGTTTGAGATTTATATTTGGGAGTAGGCGGTGCACACACCCATGCGTCTAAGTCTAAGTCTGGGGGTGTGGTGCATCCGCGTGTTTTGTGGCCACTTGGATAATGTTATGCATTTGCTCATTTGGGTTTAGTATTTGAACCATCGTCTTTATCATTGTATACCTCACCTAAACCCAAGCCCCATTTAAAACCTAAAGTCCTATTGATTCACGCATTTGAGTCAAACCAGTGCCGTGGAGAGAATGTGACCGGGCAAGCCTATGGTCACCGACACTGATGGATTTCAGTGGAGTTTTTCCCGCATCCCGATCTTGGGCAATGCTCGTCTCAGCGTTGAGCTTACTTTCTCCGTATGCATGACCAAACGATTCACCGCTGTTCACCATTTTGAGTAGTTGTAATATGCTTTTACTCTTTTAGAAATATATAAACTGTTTATATAATCAGAAATCTTCTCTACTATTCTTCTTATGCACGTGAGCATGCGACTTCGCATGGTACTCTGTATTGTAGTTTTAAGCCATCTACTGTTCTTTCCTAGTTCGCTTAGAATTTGTTTGCTCGGGACGCGCAAACAGTTAAGTCTGGGGGTGTGATGAGTCCTCATCATGTACACTTTTATGGACTCATCTGGGCCGTTTAGTTAGTCATTTCACTGCACTTTAGCCCTGTTTTAGTTTATATTTGATATTCTATGCTAGGTGCACTTTTAGGCCTATTTTGGTGTGATTTCATTTCTATCTTCATTAGTAGTTTTCATGTGCGGTTAAGTGTCACTTTCAGTGGCTAGATTAGTGTTGTACGCTGGAACAGTAGTCGTGCAGGTGTTCCCGGTGCAATTCTGCACAGGAACACTGCGCACGATCACTGGTTCTACTGCGCACGACCACTGGTCGTGCGCCACTGATCGTGCGCACTTAATGCCTTTTTCATGAGTTCTGTTTGGAGCAGTGCGCACGACCATCGATGCTAGTGCGCACGACCACCGGTCGTGCGCTACTGCTCGTGCGCACTTATCATTAAAATTCTGAGTTCTGTTTGCTGTATTGCGCACGACCACCGATGATAGTGCGCACGACCACCGGTCGTGCGCCACTGGTCGTGCGAACATTTTATTTTATAATTTCTGTCCTTGCAGGTTCCGTCCAGGCAGAGCGCACGATCACAGGATTCTAGTGCGCACGACCACTGGTCGTGCGCCACTGACCGTGCGCACTGTTTAATTCCAGCGCCTATAAAATCCGCTGCTCGCGATTTAGGTCGGATCGTTCGCCCGACTCCGCCGTTTTCTGCTCCCGTCCGCCTGGTTTCGCTCCTCCATCGCCGCCCACCTTAGGGAGGATCTCCGGGCAAGCTTTCAACGCCAAATCTTCGCCGGAGTTTCCTCTCGGCCTCCTCCTTCATCCAAGAGCTCCAAAGGAAGACCTAGCCGCTATCTCCATCGAGTAAGAGGAAATTTGCAACCTCTACCGGATCGTGACACGAAGAAGACGGGTCCATTGGAGAGTCGTGACAGCTCTCTCTACCCCGGACGTAGTTGTGGACCGAGCTTGGACGCGGATTGACAACCCGGCGATTCCAACCGTGAATCTTCAACGAGCCTTCGGATTCGGTCGATTTCTTGCCTTGTTCTCCTTTTATTGATTGTTGTAATAGCTAGATCTATGTATGTTGATGAAGTTGCACTTGAACTAGTTTGTATTTCCATATATTTCTTGTATTTGTGAAATGCTTGTTATTTGAGTTGCTTGAGGAGCGCCACCATCCATTTTCCATCCCACCACCGTGTCCGGTGCCGCACTAGCAATTGCTAGTGGCGTGCCTGTCGAAGAGGTGCTTGCGACCCTCATTCCGCTAGCCCACTCGCCCATCCGCTTACCGAAGCGTGGCATCGTGGCCCGTATTCCATTCGCCTAACGAAGCAGCGCGCTCAAGGCCTGCATAGTTCGATTCCGTTAGCCTACTCGTCCATCCGCCCTTGCGACGTAGCGCGCTCAAGGCCTGCCTAGTATCCATTCCGCCAAGCGAAGCATTGCATAGCGGCATTGCATAGGAGTAGTTGTAGTGTTTTCTTTTATTTTCCAAAAGCCAACCCAACTCTCCCGCAATCCATTCGACCTAAAGGACTTCGATCTCAAGTCCTTCCTCGACATTTAACTCCACCTTACTGTGTTCCTCAAGAGACCGACACTCGGGGATTTATTCCCAAAATTTATTACTTGCGCGACCGGTGCACTTGCCGAATCATCGCATCAGTCGTCTATAAAGACAATCACGAAGTGGTCTAGGTAGGGCTCGAAGACTGTGTTCATTAATGCCATGAAAGCAGATGGTGCATTAGTCAGGCCGAAAGGCATTACCGTAAACTCGTAGTGCCCATACCTAGAACTGAAGGCAGTCTTAGGTATGTCTTCTTCCTGAATGCGGAGCTGATAATAGCCAGATCGCAAGTCCATTTTTGAAAAAATGGAGGCGCCTTGTAGTTGATCGAATAGTTCGTCGATTCTTGGTAGGGGGTACGTATTTCGTACTGTGAGCCGGTTCAGTTCCCTATAGTCGATGCACAGGCGTAAGGATCCATCCTTCTTTTTGACAAATAATACTGGGGCTCCCCAGGGTGAAGAGCTTGGTCGGACGAAGCCTGCATTGATTAGATCTTGGAGCTGTACTCAAAACTCAGCTAATTCTTTGGGGGCCATTCGATAGGGTGCCCGAGATACTGGTCGTGCTCCAGGTACAAGATTAATTTGAAAATCCATCTCTCGTGGTGGGGGCAATCCTGGAAGTGCCTCTGGGAAGACGTCTGGGAAATCGCGAACAATTGGCACTTGGGAGAGTACTTTAGTTTCAGTTTCCATTTCGAAATATATCAAGAACACCTCACTCTTTTGTCGAAGTGCTCGGGCGGCTTGTGCAGAGGTTAACACGATGCGATTTGAAGAAGGTATGCCTTTTATTGTAATAATTTGACTGTCTGGGCTTTCGAGGCGGACTTCCCGGGTTACGCAGTTTATTATTGCTTTATGCTTAGTCAACCAGTCCATTCCAAGTATGATATCGAACTCCGTTAGTGTTAATATCGTGGCGTTGACTTCAAAGTCCTTGCGTCCTAGGATGGCTAGGAACGAACATTTTTCGGTGGAGAACATAGCTGACCCATCTGGTAGTTTAATTCGGGTTACCAGTCCTTCTGATCGAACGTAATTCTTCTTAGATGCCATAAATGTTCGCGACGCAAACGTGTCTGTAGCACCCGTATCAAATAAGGCTTTGGCGGGTTGACCTTCTACTAAAATTATTCCTGAAAAGATTTACGAGAGTTACACAGTTTCCAAGATACTACAAACCTATATATACACATACATCTATATATATATATCGACATGTCAGCTAGTTATGCGTCATAATAAGGAAACTGTAGATATATACCGATGACAACATCTGGTCCTGGTCCGTTCTGTAAGTCAAGGGCATAGTTCTCCGGTGCTGGAACTCTACCGTCCCTCCGTGGCTCCCTCCTACCTGGTCGGCCTCTTCGGCCTCCTTGGCCGCGAGCCCTACGGTCGGCTCTGGCTCCCTGTACTGCTCCTAGTCCTGGTCCCCCTGCAGCCTGTGGGCAGAAGGCTCGGATGTGCCCGGGCTGGTGGCACAGAAAACAGTTCCCCGCAAAGGGGGTCTCTCGTCGAGGTACCGGTGCCGGCTGAGGTGCTGGTCGAGGGAGGACCAGTTCCTGCTGAGGTGCCGGTGGACACGGTGGAGCCTGCTCTGGCTGAGGGCGGGGTGTTCGTACCCGGTGGTATGCTCGGTAGCGTTGGCGCTGTCTCCTATCCTGTGCAACACGTCGCAGGGCTGGTCTTTCCGCTCGTCCTGGCGGTGCTTCGTCACGCCTACTCTGCTGCTGTGTCACGCCCATCTGATCCAACTCCAGAGCGGCGGCATGTGTAGCAATGTTGTGAAATGTCGTCTGGGCGATCATGATGAGGGGCTGTCGGAGATCGTCACGTAGACCTCTATAGAATCTGGTGGCCCTATATCTGTCGGTCAGCGCAAGTGTCCCAGAAAATCTCGCTAAGTGTGTAAACTCGCGCTGGTACTCTGGTACAGTCATACTTCCTTGACGTAAATGCAGGAAGCGTTCCTGCAGCTGTGCTCGATCGGTATCAGGTATGAAATGCTCTAAAAAAGCTTCTGAAAATTCTCCCCATGTAATGCTGCTCAGTGGTCGGCCTAAGAAGGTGGAGCGACTGGATGCCCGCCACCAGTCACGGGCATAGCCCTCAAGCAAAGTCACGACTAGGGAAACAACTGCTACTGCTGGGCATCTCATCCCGACCAGCAGTTCCTCCACTCGCTCTACCCACTCCTCCGTCTGCATCGCTGACTCAGAACCTCTGTAAGTTGGGGGCCTCAAGCCTCGGAAAGTCGTCAAAAGGTCAGTGGGCAGTGCCAACTGCTGTCGCTGCTGGGTGATCGCTGCCTGGAAGGTGCCAAGCAACGCAGCTAAAGTCTGTCCCAGCTCCGTCTCCGCAAAAGGAACTGCAGGAGTAGTAGGAACAGCAGGAGCGGGTGGTGGAGTCCTGGGGTGGTACTGGTCTCTCGAGGATGATCTCCCGTTACTGGTCTCCGGTATCTGGAGAAGTAACAGGAAGTAAGTCAGAATTGCAAAATAAGAGGATTTGCAAAAATGACTGAAGCGTAAACGTATAAGTGCGGAAGTGCGGTGAGTGATGTGTTGCCTAGAATCCTTAAGCTTACGTCCTAAAGGTCCACCACGCTTCCACTGCAAGGTTCGGCCTCGAACCAAGGGTGGAGCGGGAAAGAGGATTCCGAGGCATCCCACATGGACAGATCGTAAATGCTCTGATCCCATTTGTAAGACCCAAGTTCCCCGCCTTCGAACCGAAGGGCAGAAGAGGGTCCTACCGCCCAAGGCGACCACTCCGAGCTGCACATGCCCGGGGTGTTCGTCTTGTCAGGCTTACGAGAATCATCACATCAGATCCCAATGGGGAAGCAAAACAGAACCATATTATTTATATATCAGAACATTCGACTACATATAAGAGTTGCTAAGTCATAATTTTCACATGGCCCACTCGGGCCAGCAAAGTTACAAAACTCTCGCTCCTCCTAAGCTTTATAGGCTCACATCTCTGAAGTCGGAGGGCGAGGCAGATCCATCTACTCGCGCAGGCTCTATGGCGGTCTCTCTCTCAGGCTCTGGTCGGGCCACGTGCTGCTCCGTCGCCTAAAAGAGGTGTACAACTACACATTAGTCATATGACTAGTGGACTCACCTCTCCTCCCCAAAACTTTACCTTGGGGACGAGGGTGAACCTTCAACAATTGTAAATAGCCGAAGCAGTACTTTAATATATATGTGTTAGTATAAAGGAGTACTGTATAAAAGATTGCATCTACAATATTAAAGGAAAGAACTGCATTAAAAGTAAAACAGGTATTCAAAACCCGTGCAAACCCTATGTCGACATAGTTTGACCATTTTGTTCTAGCGGGGTAGCGAACCCTGCGGGCCTCACCGAGGTGGCCATCAGTGACAGCGGTCGGTCCTACCGCTTCTGGGTATGCTCGTACCGCATTACTCAGGCCCTAATGCACCCGAGTGCATTCTTGGATGTAGGAGACATCCGGAACTGTAAAGTTGACAACTAGCGGAGGGACCCAGCGGGACATCAAGTACCCGGGGTGCGCTTCTCCCTATTGTCGTGAGTCGTCAACCCTCCCGCACCGGTACGAACGGTCTACGGGCATGTTCAACCCGCCACATTTTGAGAGCACAAAACAACAAACGTTAGTGACGACAATAATTAATGAGTAGGACAAATAACAAGAATTGAAATGCTGGAAAGTAAATAGCAATTGTAAAATCAATTCTGCAGATCAGTGTTATTTGTTAATCCTCCGTCTCAAGGAGGCTTCTCCGTTCCGAGGAGAAATTCTCCGTTTCGAGGAGGCATCTCCGTTTCGAGGAGGCATCTCCGTTAAAAGGAGGCAACTCCGTTTCGAGGAGGCTTCTCCGTTTCGAGGTGGCATCTCCGTTTCAAGGAGGCTTCTCCGCTTCGAGGTGGCATCTTCGTTTCAAGGAGGCGTAATTACCGCAACCTATTGTATTACGTCGGCTCGACGCCGGTGGTCGGTATCGAATCCTGTTTCGTAGTGCGCAAACCCCCGATCTGAGGTGACTTCCTAAATTCTTAATTTAATTCCGACATAAATGAAAAAGAGGACTCTTTTACTATCTTCGATAGAATCTTTGGTATCCCTCGTCCGAATTATCGTTCCTGATATAATTTTCAAAAATGACGTTCAAGCCCCAATTCAACCTCGTAAAATAACGAGTTGCCGATAAATCTTCCAATTTTCCATACCCACTGTGAGTTATCAATATTTTCATAATACTATTTTTTTTTTATAATTTTGTATCCATAAAATTGAATAATGGACTATAAATTCATGGGGGCTTATATTGATTACCAAAAAAAATCTCCCAACAATTAGAGCAGCTGTAACAAAATGTCCCTATGAACTCCTGGAAATAATTTGGGAATATTTTATTGCATAATTAATTCTGAATTAAAATATTAATACCAAAATAATAGTTTAAAATTCATGGGGACTATCAAATGAAGTCTAAACATCCCAAATAAATTACAGCTGCTGTATAATGATCCCACACACCTCAGGAAATTATTTGGGAATTTATCAGTGGGCTGATCTTTCTAAATCAATTAAATGGTGTAAAAATCACTGTATTTTAAATAATTAAAATACTAAATGCTGTCAGAAAAATCCCAAAAATTTACTGATTATTCTACTCTCTGAGATCTACAACTTTGGTATTCAATGATTTTTGAGCAGGTCCATGGATTAGCCCCAGAAAAATCAAAACCCTCTGGTCCATTCAAAATAATACACAGCACATATGTTTTTGCAGATCGAACAACTCTGGTTGCGTTGGACTGATTAATTTTTCGGCCACGCAGCGGATCTGGAGCCGATCCGCTGCGGGGACCAATCATTATTTGATTGGATTAAGGATATCAGGGCCGTCCGATCCCATACATGGGATCGGACGGTGCCTGTACCTCGCCGGTGGCCGCCCCCTTGCGGGCTTGCCTGGCCGCCGGCGGGTGGCCGGAGCCTCTCGCCTCCACCCCGGCCAGCTCGTCGGGGGTGGGCGCACTCACCAGCTGTGGTCCGGTGGCCGGCCGGCCACCGGCCGCCGCCAGATATCGAAACAGAGGGGGGGGGGGGGGGTGCTTGCATGCATTCCGCCACCCCCCCTTGCGGCCTCTCCCCGCCGCCGGAGGTGCGGCGGGGAGGCTCGACACCACCCCCGGCCGACTCGCCTGGGGATGGGGCTCCCCTCCGGCGGTGGTCCGGCGGCCGTCGTGCCTCCGGCCGCCGCCGGAAAACCCTAAAGAGGGGGGGGGGGGGGGGGAGGAGGCAAATTCTTGCCTGAACGGCGGCGCTCCGACGGCCGGAGCGTCGCGCCGCCTCGTCCAGAGGGTAGAGGAGGGGGAAGGAGAGGGAGTTCACCTGAGGGGGAGCTCTGGAAGCTTCTCCTTGGTGGTTGACCATGGGAAGGTGGTGGTGGAGCTCCTTGGGTGGTGGTTTCCGACGAGGAAGGGTGGAGCTCCGGCCAGGTGGGGTAGGACCTGAGGGAGAGGGAAGGGATGAGCTTCTATGGCCTGAGGAGGGGTCCCTTTTATAGGCAAAATAGTCCCACATCTCCCATGGGTTTTAATTCCACTAAATGGGTTTAAATCCACCATGGTTTGGGCTGGGCAATGAGGTGGCAGCTGATGGGAGGTCTGGAGTGTACCTCTTGGGTTTAGATTGAGTTTGGGTGGGTTAGCTAGGCTTGGAGCTAGGTTTGGAGGGGAGAGAGAAGCCCACTCAAGCCTTAGCCTTGGAACCATTGTGCTTGCCAGCTGTTAGCAACCACTTTGGAGCTTAAATGGGCTGGGTTTGGGCCCAATTCAGTGGGGAAGCTGAATGGGTTTAAGGGGAAGGAAGAAAAATGACATTTTCTTCTCTTTTTGGAAGTTTTGACTTTGGTCAACCCTAGGGTGGGTCCCCCATGATGGTCAAAGTCAACATTGGTTTGGGTCGTCGAGGGTCGAGTCAAAGTTGGGGCGTCGGAGGATTTATTCGTGCGCGTACGCATTGCGATAGAGTATTAGGTTTATCGGACTCGTTTTTGGTCAACTTTGACCGAATCTCCTTGAATTGCGGCGAAACGGGTTTCGTTGCGCTCGTATGGTCCATACGGGTCCAACGTGGCTGACAGAACTCAAATCGGAGTTCGTTTGCTCAAAAAGTGGTTTCGGCGTTGCTTTAGTGCTTGACGTCACCCGGATCGGTCATTTTCGCCAAATGACCTCGGATCGGGGCGGAACAGGTTCCGTTGCGCTCGTGTTGACTATACGAGTCTAACACAACTAACAGAACTCAAATCGGAGTTCGATTACTCAAAAAGTGATTTCCTCGTCACCTTGGTGCTCGACGTCACCCGGATCGGTCATTTTTGCCAAATGACCTCGGATCGGGGTGGAACAGGTTCCGTTGCGCTTGTGTTGACTATACGAGTCTAACGCAATTAACAGAACTCAAATCGGAGTTCGTTTACTCAAAAAGTGATTTCGGGGTTACCTTCTCTCCTAGGGTGCCTTATCGTGCTTTTAATTAGGTCAGTCGGGCCGACTGACCTAATTAAAAGTTGGGATGTTACAGATAACTCACAGCATCCAGTTCGTAGTCGTGGAGTCAAGCTCCGCCTACAACGCGATTTTTGGAAGACCGCTCCAATCCGTCTTCGGAGCCATCCCATCAATCCCGCATTTAGCCATGAAGTTCCCGACCGCCGCCGGAGTCGGAGTCGTTCGTGGAAACCAAGAGGCAGCCAGGACTTGTTACCTGAAGCAAGCTCAACCGGCATGGGCGACGACTCTCAACATCGACAACTTCGACCTTCGAGACGAAGCCACCCTTCAGCGAGGAGCACCCGTCGAAGGAGTAGTGAAAGTGCCGCTCTCCCAGCAAGATCAAACCCGGACTGTCCAAATCGGGTCCCTCTTGACATCCGAAGAACGAGAAAGAATCACAACCTTCCTGCAAGAGAACGAGGACATTTTCGCCTGGAGCCCGGAGGACATGCCTGGGGTAGATCCTGAAATCATTTTTCACTCGTTAAACATTAACCCCGCCTGCAGGCCCGTAATCCAAAAGAAGAGGAACTTCGCCCCCGAGCGAGTAAAGGCAATCGAAGAAGAAGTAACAAAGCTCCTGGAGGCGCGGTTCATCCGTGAGGCGGATTATCCCACGTGGCTCGCAAACGTGGTGATGGTGAAAAAGGCGTCCGGAAAATGGCGGATGTGCGTCGACTACAGCAACCTGAACCAGGCGTGCCCGAAAGACAGTTTTCCTCTTCCGAGGATTGACCAGCTTGTCGACGCAACGGCCGACCACAAGCTGCTCAGCTTCATGGATGCATACTCAGGCTACAACCAAATAAGAATGAATCCCGCGGACGAGGAGCACACCGCCTTCCGCACCGATAAAGGAGTCTAATGCTACAAGGTGATGTCGTTCGGCCTTAAAAACGCCGGAGCAACATACCAAAGACTGATGAATAAAGTCTTCAAAGACCTCATCGGGGAGACGATGGAGGTATACGTGGATGCCATGCTAGTGAAGAGCGTCCACCGTCGCAACCACTTGAGAGACTTGGAAAAGTGCTTTCAGCTTCTTCGTCGCTTCCAGATGTGGCTCAACCCCAGCAAAAGCGCGTTTGGTGTGACGGCGGGGAAGTTCTTGGGTTTCATGGTAACCCATCAGGGAATCGAGGCCAACCCTGAGAAGATCAAGGCGTTGGAGGACATGTCGCCGCCTCGCTCAATCAAGGAAGTGCAACGCCTGAATGGGAGGATCGCCGCATTGTCCCGCTTCCTGTCAAGGACGGGGGACAAGTACCTCCCTTTCTTCAAAGTTCTCCGGGGAGCGCGCCACACTGGGTTCCAGTGGACGGACGAGTGCCAGACGGCTTTAGAACTCCTCAAACAATACCTGGCCTCGCCGCCGCTTCTCTCAAAGCCAACCCCCGGGGAGACCCTGTTCTTGTATCTCGCAGTTTCGCATACGGCCCTCAGTTCAGTTCTTGTGAAGGATGAAGGAGGGGTGCAACGGCCGATCTACTACCTTAGCAAGGTCCTCACCGATACTGAAACCAGATACCCGACAGCAGAAAAAACGGCCTTAGCGCTTGTCTTCTCGGCGCGAAAGCTTCGACCCTATTTCCAAGCACACACAGTGAAAGTACTAACTCAGCTCCCGCTGCGAGCAATCCTCCAAAAGCCGGAAGTCTCGGGGAGACTTGTAAAGTGGGCAGTAGAACTCGGCGAATTCGACATCCAATTCTTGCCCCGGCCGGACATCAAGTCGCAAGTGCTCGCTGACTTTGTTGTAGAATACACCATCCCACCGGAAGCAACTCCTGTCAAAGACATTACCACATCCCGTTGGACTCTCTACGTCGACGGCGCTTCAGGAGCTGAGGGAGCTGGAGCAGGACTGCTCCTCATAAGCCCCGATGAGATCACTCTAGAATATGACCTCAGACTGAAGTTCCCAGGAACCAACAACGTCGCGGAGTACGAGGCTTTGATCGCCGGCCTCCGGCTCGCCATCGATTGTAAGGTAGAAAGCTTGACAATTCACGCCGACTCCCAGCTTGTAGTCTCGCAAGTTGAGGGAGATTATGAGGCCAAGAGTGACCAGATGGCGCATTACCTCACATGCGTAAAGTCGCTCCTTCAGAAGATCCCGTCATACCAAATCCTGCACGTGCCCCAGGAGCAGAATTCTAGAGCGGACGCGCTCTCTAAGTTGGCGACTTCACCATCCAGCTATCAGTCGCGAAGACGCCGCGTGGAAGAGATCATGACCCCAAGTATCCCAGGGCCGTGGGAGATTGCAGCCATCAATGAGGAAGAACCTTCTTGGATGACCCCTCTACGAGCTTACCTCGAGCAGGGGCACCTCCCCGAGGATCGCCTGGAAGCACGCAGGTTACGAATGCGGACAACATCGTACACCATCATAGATGGGGAACTCTACAAGCGAGCATTCTCAGGTCCCTATTTAAAGTGCTTACCAGCCGGCGAAGCAGACTACGCCTTGCGAGAGGTACACGGAGGGGTCTGCGGAGAGCACCTGGGAGGAAAGGCGCTAGCCCAGAAAATCTTGCGCCAAGGTTTCTATTGGCCAACAATGAAGAAAGACGCGGCAGAGCTCGTTCAGAAGTGCAGGAGCTGTCAGCTTCACGCAAATGTACCTCACCAGCCCCCAGTTGCGCTCACCGCGCTCCAGAGTGCATGGCCCTTCGCACAGTGGGGGATTGATCTCCTCGGCCCCCTACCACTGGCATCGGGGCAGAGAAAATTCATCATCCTGGCAATTGATTATTTCACCAAGTGGGTGGAGGCTGAGCCCCTGGCAAAGATCACGGAAGAGAATGCTAAGCAGTTCGTCTGGAAGAACATCATCTGCCGCTTCGGAATCCCAACATCAATCATCGCCGACAATGGCACCCAGTTTACTGGGAAATCTTTCACCAAAATGTGCGATGACCTAAATATCAATCTCCGCCACACCGCCGTAGCACACCCACAGACAAATGGGCAGGTAGAAGTCACCAACCGCACCATCCTCAAAGGGCTAAAGACGCGTCTTGAAGAAGCCGGGGGGGGGGGGGGCAATGGGTGGATGCGCTCCCAAATGTACTATGGGCATACCGCACGACGGAGAGGACTCCAACAGGAGAGACCCCGTACAATCTCTGCTACGGGACCGAAGCCGTCATTCCCATCGACATCGGAGTACCAAGCATCCGGGTGCTGACTTTCGATCCCAGCAAAAATGACGAACTACTCCGCCAAATTCTCGACTTAATCTCCGAAACTCGAGACCGCGCCGCCCAGCGCGTTGCCATCTATCAGAGGCGTGTGGCCCGGCTCTACGACAGAAGAGTGAAGCCCAGACCAATCAACGTCGGAGATCTCGTCTTACGCAGCATTGAAGCAGCCGGGAAAGGCCCGCAGAAAGACAAACTCTCACCAGCATGGGAAGGACCTTATGTGGTCACCGCAACAGTGAAACCAGGAACCTTCAAGCTCAGAACGGCGGAAGGAAAGACACTCCCACGCACCTGGAACGCGCAGAATCTGCGCCGCTTTTATCAATGATTTTATTTCATCTTGTCATGTAAAAGTCGCGAGCCTTGACTCGCGCAAACTATCTTACTACCATCTTATGTACAAGACTGGCACAAACTATTTGACTACAATTTTATGTGCAAGCAGCGAATCTCGATTCATGCAAATCACTTCTCATCAATCATTGCAGCTCAAAAGACCACATCGCCTCAGAGTTGCTTGGGCACATTGCCTCAACGTTGCTTGGGCACCTCGCCTCAGCGTTGCTTGGGCACATTGCCTCAACGTTGCTTGGGCACCTCGCCTCAGCGTTGCTTGGGCACATTGCCTCAACGTTGCTTGGGCACCTCGCCTCAGCGTTGCTTGGGCACATTGCCTCAACGTTGCTTGGGCACCTCGCCTCAGCATTGCTTGGGCACATTGCCTCAACGTTGCTTGAGCACCGTAGGGGCCTGCCCCCCTTACGGCCAAGTCGCGAGCCAGACTCGTGCAAAAAGCCGCGAGCCAGACTCGTGCACCGTAGGGGCCTGCCCCCCTTACGCTCACCTCCGGTTCGAATATAAACATTCACCGGCCAAGCCGCGAGCCAGACTCGTGCAAAAAGCCGCGAGCCAGACTCGTGCACCGTAGGGGCCTGCCCCCCTTACGTTTACCTCCGGTTCGAATATAAACATTCACCGGCCAAGCCGCGAGCCAGACTAGTGCAAAAAGCCGCGAGCCAGACTCGTGCACCGTAGGGGCCTGCCCCCCTTACGTTTACCCCCGGTTCGAATATAAACATTCACCGGCCAAGCCGCGAGCCAGACTCGTGCAAAAAGCCGCGAGCCAGACTCGTGCACCGTAGGGGCCTGCCCCCCTTACGTTTACCCCCGGTTCGAATATAAACATTCACCGGCCAAGCCGCGAGCCAGACTCGTGCAAAAAGCCGCGAGCCAGACTCATGCACCGTAGGGGCCTGCCCCCCTTACGTTTACCCCCGGTTCGAATATAAACATTCACCGGCCAAGCCGCGAGCCAGACTCGTGCAAAAAGCTGCGAGCCAGACTCGTGCACCGTAGGGGCCTGCCCCCCTTACGTTTACCCCAGGTTCGAATATAAACATTCACCGGCCAAGCCGCGAGCCAGACTCGTGAAAAAAGCCGCGAGCCAGACTCGTGCATCGTAGGGGCCTGCCCCCCTTTACGTTTACCCCCGGTTCGAATATAAACATTCACCGGCCAAGCCGCGAGCCAGACTCGTGCAAAAAGCCGCGAGCCAGACTCGTGCACCGTAGGGGCCTGCCCCCCTTACGTTTACCCCCGGTTTGAATATAAACATTCACCGGCCAAGCCGCGAGCCAGACTCGTGCAAAAAAGCCGCGGGCTAGACCAGTGCACCTGTTTTATAAAAGCCGCGAGCCAGGCTCGTGCACCTATTTTAGCCGCGAGACAGACTCGTGCAAAAAATCAGCGTGCCAGATCCGCGCACCTATTCTATAAAAACCGCGAGCTCAAGCCCGCGCAAACTCATCTGTAACTTTGAAAATAATCAAACTACACAGATGCTAACAACCAGACTAACAAGATCGTACAGATGACAAGTACGATAAATACAATCAAAGAGATACAACCATATCCGGCAAACACGGCTACAAGCAGCTAAAGAAATCACTCCTCATCAGGGCTAGGGTCCTCCTCCTCTGACAGGTCATCAAACCCGAGGCCACTAACATCATAGCCCCGCTTCCGGGATACCATCCTAAGAGCCTTCGACACTCCCTGGCGAAGAGCCAGCTCTCGTGAATCCTCCAGATGAGGCTCCACCTCCTGAGTCCAGATCGTGTCTCGGACCTCCTCGGCAATCAAGCAGCGGTCCCGCAGGTAATCAACCGACTCCAGATACTCGGCCAAGCCAGCCGCCTTCAGCTCAGTCTCCCGCTCCATGGAAGAAAGATGCGCTACCTCAGCCCGGCACTGCTCCAGCTCTGCATCCCGACACACTACGTCACCACGGGCTGCCTCTAAGAATCGCAAGGCCTCCTCCAACGCCGCCTTCTCCACACCGAGACCGGACTTGGTCCTCTCCAGCTCTTCCTGCATCTCCGAGCCAATCCGCCTGAAGCGCGAGATGTCGCGATCTCACCGTCTCTCCGCCTCCACAAGGGCGCTCCTCGCCTCCCGAAGCTCACCCTGAATGGTCATAAACCCGTCCTTCAAGCTCACGTAATGATTGTTCCATACGTGCGCAATCGATGCCTGAGTCTCCATCTGCAAAAGAAAAGTTATAAGTCAGAGCCGCAACCACAGAATGACGCTACACAAGAGGAAGTAGAAATCCTGCTTACCGCTTGGCTCATGGCCTCCAGAGAGGAAGAGACCCTCTTCCCTTCCGGCACCTTTCGAGCTGTGCCTCGCTCCGGAGAAGCCTGGGGGGCAGTAGATCCCAGGACCTCGACCTCCTCATCAGCCGGCTCGCCATCGGCTCCAGATACACAAGGAGCCGCCTCCTCCTGAGGAGCATCCTGTACCGGTGGAAGAGCAGGACCTGGCTCCTCCAGACCTTTAAACACCAACTTCCTCTTTCTGTCTCGAACAAGAGGAACAGCAGCGGCACGACCAGCATCAACAGACAGCCCGCATAAAAGCAGGCGCTTCTCGTCTACGAACAGGGAAATACTGTGCAGAATATTCCCCAGCTCTCGAGCATCTGAAAATCCGAGAACAGGAGAAAACTCCCGCTCACGCCCTTTGAGGCGCCGACAACGATCGGGTAAAGAGTTCCACACCTCCGGTAGTCCCTCCGGGTTCCTGACATAGCCAAATAAAGTATTCCCATGACGGCGGTCCTCCCGGGTCTCGAACTCCAGCCATCTCTTGTTGCTAAAAACTTCAATACGACCTCCGGCATCAACCTGCACCTCACACCACTCCTTGAAAAGGCCCAGGGAGAACTTCGCACCATGCTCTCGGAAGAAGGCAATCAGCCCCATGATCCGCACCATCCCTTGAGGCGTAAACTGTGACACTGGGACGCCGCAAAATTTCAGGATCTGGATCAACTCCTCGCACACCGGGAGACGAAAGCCACTCCGAAGTGACGACTCGCAAAGGGTCATCCAACCCCGAGGCGGATTCTGTACTCGCTCCTCAGGACCTAGGATTCGAATCTCCAATTCGGGGGGCAGGTTGAAGCGCCTCCTCCATATGGCGACATGATCGAGAGTAAGACTCGAGCCCAATCGCATTGGGCGACTTTGCCCACCACGCCGAGAAGCCTGAAAGAAAAGGAAAAAGCGTTAATACAAACCACAGACAAATATAAGAGAAGTCCGCCCGCGAGACTAACCGCCGCGCAAACCTCGCACACAGGTGAGCCCCAAGAACACACGCGCAGCAGACACCGCGGAGCAGCCCGCACGACTGCCCCCACGCTGCCGCACGAGCAGGCGCAAGCGCGCGCGCCCTATCGCGCGTAAGCACGCGCGGGTGCGCACGCCCGGACGCCCGCGAGCACGCGTGGGCACGCGCACCCTACCGCGCGAGCACGCGCGCGCCCTGCCGCGCGCGAGCACGCGCACGCCCTGCCGCGCGCGAGCACGCGCACGCCCTGCCGCGCGCGAGCGCGCGCGAGCACGCACGCGCCCTGCCGCGCGAGCACGCGCGCGCGCCTGCCGCGCAAGCGCGCGCGCCCTGCCGCGCGCGAGCGCGCGCCCTGCCGCGCATGCGCGGGCGCGCGCCCTGCCGCTCGCGCGCCCTGCCGCGCAGGCGCACGCCCGGCCGCGCAAGCCCGCGCGGGTGTGACCCGCGCGCAGCTCTCCGCGCGCACACGCGGCGACCCTGCGCACGCGAGTGCCACCCTTCCCCTCCGTGCGACTCCTCGCGCCTCTAGCACGCCGTTCGCCCGCCTTTTTTGGAAGTTAAACCTTTGGACCTCATGCTCACCTTGGCGCCGCCGTCACCGTCGCCGCCGCCAACCTCCACGCTAGAATTCGCTCCGGCCATCGCTCACAGATGCAAGTCTCAGGGGAAAATCCAGTTGTTCTCGGTGCGCTCCAAACAAATGGATTTGGGGGGCAAATGATGGGTTCCCCCTCTACTTATGGAAAATACCGTAACCACCGCACACCGGATCCCATTCCCGCACGTCAAATCCCATTACCACACACCGGATTCCGAAAACCACCGCACACCGAATCCCACCTTCGCACACCGGATCCCACTCCCGCGCGGCGGATCCAAACCACCACGCACCGATCCAAACCACCTCGCGCGGGATCCCAACCGCCCCGCGCGGGATCGCAACCACCGCCAACCGCCGTCGGCCGACCGCCGCCAACCGCCGCCGGCCGTCGCCCGCCGCCGGCCGGCCGCCGCCTACCTCCGGCCGGCCGCCCCAGCCGGCCGCCGCCGGCAGACCGCCGCCCGCCGGCCGGCCGCCGCCCCCTTCATGGCTGGCGGCCATGGACGGCCACCGCCGTCGCCGCCCTTCACCCTCCACCGTCGGATCTCTCCAAGGCCCTCGCGGCCCTCCGATCGTCTCGCGCGATCACGACCCTTCGATCATCGCCAACGATCTCGGCCCTCCATTTGGTGGTTATCCGCGATAACCACCGTAACCACCGTAACTTTCACTTCCTAAGCCTATAAATAGACCCTCAAGGGTCTTCATTTGGATCCGATCTCTGATTCTCTCCCAGACTCTCTCTCTCTTCATTTCCTCCTCTCCTCAAAGTTTCTCTCTCTACACTCCGCCATCTCTTTTTACTAACTGACATGTCCTTCCTGCAATCGCCTCTTACCGAGGAAGAAGTGCTGCGCCGTTCGAGACGAGCACCCCGAACCCGAGCAGCAAAGTCAAGGCGCTCCGTGAAGTGCTCACCCAGCAAGCGCGCAGCCGCACCAGACGCGCAGCAAGGCAATCAACTCCTAAGTGGTGGCCTGTCACCCACGGAGTTTTTTCTCTCTCTCTCTCTCTCACAATTGTAACGAGGCGCGGCCTGTCGCCCTCGCATTCTTCAAGAAAGCCCTGTAACAGCACAACATAGTGGATTTCGGCCAGCACCGCCCCGGCCACGTGGTTTTTCACCCTTTGGAGGGTTTTCCACGCTAAAGATCTGTGTGTACCATTTTCAGCATTTTCTCTCTGCAACATTTTGACTGTGTGCGCACTCGACCGCCCGGGCTAAGACGAACTGAATTGAAACCGATTTACCGAGGGCGTTGAGAAGCCGCAACAACAAGAGTTCAACAATTTCTTGATTTTTTACTTAAAACTTTTATGGTGTCTTTCATGTTGTTGTCTTCTACTCCTTCCCCCATACCTATATGGAGTAGAATTATTCTCTTGATAAAATGAGGAGAAAGTCACATTAGATGACTAGGAAATTAACATTGTCCCACAATGCTTTTCGCCGTCCACGAGTTCGATCATAGATCATGTGTATAGTAGAAGAAGCTGTGTTGATCTAAAACAAGTCGAAGAGTAAAATAAATCGCATAAATATAATAAGATAGGGTTAATTACTAGGACCTCCCTTGGGAGTTTGCATAATTACAGGTTGCACCTCTCTATCTTTCGAAATTACATTTTCGTCCCCTCCAAGTTTCGCAAGTTTACAAAAATGCCCCTTTCGATAGAAATATGAATGGAAAATGATAAATCAGCTAAATTAATTTATGATTGATGGGGCTAAGCCCATTAAATAGGAGATCCTCATTTATGGAAGGATTAACAACCAAAGAAACCTGATATTCATAGAATCCTCTCGCAGAGAAACACCATATTCGGTAAATCCTCCGCGCAAGGAATGTCCGCCCCGCACGCACGATCGGCGCACCGGATCGCGCGTGCAGGCCGCAATCCCCGCGCGGTCCCTCACGCTCGCGGCCAACCGCGCAAGGGCTACGCCGGCCTTGGGCGCAGCCGCCCAAGGCCGCGTCCGCCTTGGGCGCGACCACCCTAGGCCGCGACCGCCAAGGGGGCCGCCGTCCAAGGCCGCCCTTGGCCGCAGCCGCCAAGGGGGCCGCCGCCCAAGGCCGCGTAGGCCTTGGGCGAGGCCGCCCTTGGCCGCGTTCGCCAAGGGCGCGGCAGCCCTAGGGCACGGCCGCCCTAGGCCGCGGCCGCCTAGGGCGCCGTCGCCTTAGGCCGAGCCGGCCGCCCTCCGTCTCGGCCGCCGTCTGGGTCGGAGGCCGCGCACCGTCTCCTCCTTCCGGCCGTCTCTGTTTAGGGCTTGGGGGTAGGACCGTCATTTTCGGGAATTTGCGATTCACGTGATAGGATCCGAGCGATCCTATTGGCCGGTTCGAAAATTAACGAGTATAATTACCGAACCGCTCTCTCAAAAGCCTATAAATAGACCCCCTTATTCTCTCATTTACACACTTTTGGGTGGATGAAGAATCTCTCATTTCTCTCTCTCCCAATTCCCTCTCTCTCTCTCTCTAGAGATTGGAGACTTGGAGTTCACTATTCGCAAGCCGCTTGGAGACTTGGAGTTCACTATTCGCAAGCCGCTTGGAGACTTGGAGAACGATATTCGCAGACCGCTTGGAGACTTGGAGTTCTCTATTCGCAGACCGCTTGGAGACTTGGAGTTCACTATTCGCAGACCGCTTGGATGCTTGGGACTCGCTATCAGCAGATCGCTTGGAGGCTCGGAGCTCGCTATTGGCAGCCCGCTTGAAGACTTGAGGCTCATTATTGACAGACCTATCAAGGAGTCGAAGGGCCGCAGTGGCACGAACGAACCTTGGACTCGGGGGGCAAGCTCGCATTGGAGCAAGAAAACGAACTCTTTATCTCTCACCCCCGTCATTGTAACGAGGCGCGGCATGTCGCCCTTGTTCTCTCAAGAACAAACCTGTAAAGGAACCCAAAGCATAATGAAGGTTAGGCCGGCACAACTCCGACCGCGTGGTTTTCACCCCGATTGCGGATTTTCCACATCATCAGCCCTTGGACTCGGTCTTCTCAAGAGACCCATTTATCTGTTTGTACGTTCGGGCGCTAGCGGGCTAAGGCGGTCAAATTGCCCGATCTACCAAAAGCCTCGAGCGGTCCGCATCAATGATATTTCTAGTTCCCAATAAGTGTAACATTTGGCGTCACATACCTTTTCTAATCCTCCGACATTATTTCTATGTGCGTATGCTTAAATTTGAATCTAGTACTTAGGATTAATTGTTAACTTGAACTCGAGTGTAAATCACCATAATTTGCAAAATAGACATGTTTATCATAAAGAGATTCATCACTCGAAACACCCGCTTTGCCTAATAGTTTTGATACGCATTCATACACGGCTCCCGTCTATCTATATACAAATCCAAGAGGTGGTTAATCCCAAAACCCACTAAGGTAATGAGGGAAGAGTGGGGGAGTGGGCAAACTCACTATCTCCGCAACCAACCGCCCGTGCAAGATCGCGCACAACCACGCACGGCAGCACCGCGCGCAACCGTGCTGCCCTCAACCACGCGCTCTACCGCGCGCAGTAGCACGCATGGCGCGCGAAGTACCATCGCGCGGTAGCGTGCACGGAAGCGCACAGGCAGCACCCCCTAAGTGGGGTGCGGCCGAGCCGCACACCACGAGGAGTGCGGCAAAACCGCACCCCCAAGTGGGGTGCGGCCAAGCCGCACCCCCCCCAAGTGGGGTGTGGCCTAGCTGCACCCCCCAAACGGGTTGTGGCCAAACAGCACCCCATGGGGGGGCAAGCTGCACCCTGGGGGGGGGGGGGGGGGGGGGGGGGGGGGCGGCCAAGCCGCGGCCCACGCAGGGTGCGACCAAGTCGTCCCCTTGTCGGGTCCGGCCGGAGCCCCTTCTCCCCCCCTTCGGGCGCTGTTCCTCATTCCCCCGCGCTCGTCGCGCGAGCGGAGCGCTCCTCCGTTCGCTCAGAACGCTCCGCGCTTATAATGCGCCCAGAACACTTCTGTGTTCGTTGCACTCCCAGAACACTTCCGTGTTCGTTGCGTACCCCGAGCACTTCTGTGCTCGTTGCGCGCTTAGAACGCTTCTGAGCGCGCTCAGAGCACTTCCGCATTCCGGGCACGCTCACATTTTGTCTTTCTAATTTCTCAGATTGCAGGACCCGCTTGTCGCCTTTCTTACCTTCAACAAAGCTGCCCAAACTGCCCGAACTGCCCAGAGGGCGAGACGGTCATTTACGAAAAATGGCGATCCGTGTACTCCAAATCGACCAGCGTGATTCGCCCGTCAGGTGGTTACGGTGGTTACGACGGCAAAATTACTGGGCTGCCCCCGACCAAAGCTATAAAAGGAGCCCAAAGCCTTCATTTCTGGGGACCTTGCCTTCTGCACTCGAGATAGCTCCTTTGAAGATTTCCTTGGAATTCTCCTTCGGCGCTTGAAGATCTCCTTCGAGTCTTCGAAGGTCACGAAAGGCGACTCAGCCTTCTCACTTTTGTTCTCACTAGCATTCTCACTTTCGTTCTCATTACTGTTCTCAGAAGGAAAAGGACTTAGCTTTCTGATATGTGGTCTGTCACCTTCGGAGATCTCTCTCTCTCTCATTGTAACGAGCAGCTGCCTGTCGCGCTCGAGCTCTAAGTCTCTAATTGTAATCCCTCATAAGATAGTGAAAGTTGGCTGGCACAGCTCTGGTCGCGTGGTTTTTCACCCTTTCTGGGTTTTCCACGTTAAAAGTTCTCGTGTCACTTGCTAGCTTACTCTTTGACTGTTAGCTCGCTTGGTTCGTTTCCGAGCTAAGATGGTTCAATTCGACCGGTCTACCAAAGCACCTAAGCGACCCGCAACAGTTTGGCGCCGTCTGTGGGAATCGAATTCCCAAAGTTCTGCAAAGACTCACTAGAGGTAGCACTTGTCACCTATTGCAATGGCAAGAAGAAGTGCTCGCACTACTGAAGGATCAATCCCAGAAGGGCGCGTCGACCCAACTCCCTCCCACTCGCTTATCAATGCGCCTCTCGTAGAAGAGGCAGTGCGCAACAGTGCTGGAAGGGCGCATGCGGTAGATGGAAGAGCAACAAGCCGAGATGTTGGCTCTCGTTAGAAATCTTGGGGCTCCTCGAGCTCCCGTTCAACCTCCAGCGTTGAACGTTCCGCCACCCCCAACTCCGAATCATGCTCCGAATGAGGGGGCCGTTCGAGAAGAAGAAGTCTCAGAAGAATTCTTCGACGCCGCAAGCTCCGCTCATCCTGTTCTGCCGGCCAGAGGACCAGAAGCTGACCACTATCGCCATCGCCAATGAAGAGCTGTTCCTGGCAGAGTAGTAGAAAGAACCACACGAGAGGAGATACGCGATATGATAGCACAAGAATACGGCCAGACAGGGCAACGCGCAGCTCTCGCCTGTCGTCCCACGCACCACGGCTCCCTGTTATCGCCTCAGGTCTTGGCACATCTTGTTCCAAATGGTTTCAAGCTTCCCAACATCGAAACATTCGACGGGACGAATGACCCATTGGAACATGTCAATCACTTCACCACCGTCATGAGGATTTACAGCGCCCCCGATCAGCTCCTCTGTCAAGTGTTCCCAGCAACCTTGAAAGGACAAGCGCGCACTTGGTTCCACTCCCTGCGGGATGTGGCCATCAACAACTTCGCAGAAATGACACAATAGTTCATGGACCAGTTCATCGCCAATCATAGGATTATCCGAGATCCCTCCCATCTCTCAGGAATCCGCCAGAACGACGGAGAAACTCTGAAGGACTTTTTCTGACGCTTTACCTCGGAGGCTCGACAAATCCCGAGGGTCGACCCCGAGCTCTTGCGAGGAGTTTTCCTTGGAGGCCTCCACCCAAGTGGTTTTTACTCAGCTCTAATGAGAGAAACCGTGTCAAGTTATCCTGACCTCGTTCACCGAGTTGAAGCTCAGATAGCTGCCGACGAGGACATTGAAGCGCACCATCGGTAGTTCGAAGGTAGCCAAGGGAGAAAGAGGGGGTCGGATCAACCCCTAATGGACAGGAAGAGCGGCGCGACGAGAAACGCCGCAACGATGAACGTCGTCGCAATCACCGAAGAGACCTAGGTCCACAGCCGCTCAGGGTCTACACCCCATTGAACACCACCAAAACGAATGTACTCTACGCAATTCAGAATAACCCAGAGCTCTGCACACCTCGGGCGTCAACCCCAAACATGAGGAGCGACCAATCCAGGTATTGCGAGTTCCATCGAGGGACTGAGCATACCACTGAAGAGTGTACCAGACTTAAGGATGAGATTGAGCGCCTTGTCCGCCAGGGACTCCTGGGAAGATTCCTGCAAGGCCAGGGAGCAGCCTAGGGAAGCAAGGGAGCAGCCTCCCGCTCCCCGAGGCGTAGGAGGAGGAAGACCGATGGTGGGAGAAATCGAAACGATCGCCGGACCTCCCGTCCTAGCGGCGCAAATCCTCTCGATTGCCAAACCCCCAAGAGACCACGAAGATAAAAAGCTCAAGCAGGACATTACGATTGCTTTCGGGGAAGAGGACCTGCAAGGGTTACGAATGCTGCATCAAGACCCCCTCGTAATCAGCGCAGGGATTAGGGACCCTTGCTTTAATGTAAAAAAGATATTGGTCGATAACGGAAGCTCAGACGATGTTATGTTCCTTTCCACTTTGCAAAGTATGAAGCTCACGAAGGATCAGCTTAGCCCTGCAGCCGGGCCCGTCTACGGCTTTGACAACCGACCTGTTCCGGTTCAAGACATGATCACTCTCCCAGTCACATTAGGCGAGTTTCCAAGACAGTCTACGTACAACATTCAGTTCGTGGTTGTGGAGTCCACCTCTGCCTACAATGCCATCTTCAGGAGGCCGCTCCAATCCATCTTCGGAGCAATCCCGTCTCCACATCTAGCTTTGAAGTTCCCAACCGCCGCAGAGGTAGGGGTCGTGAGGGGGAACCAAGAAGCAGCATGGACACGTTTCTTAAAGCAGGTGCGACCAATGGAGGCAACCGCTCTTAATATCGACAACTTTGACTTACGGGACGAAACCACTCTACAACGTGGGTCCCCCGTCGAAGGGCTCACCAAAGTACCAATCTCCCAACAGGATGTGACCCAGACGGTCCAGGTCGGGTCCCTCCTATCTAAGGAAGTGCAAGAGGAATATGTTCTCTTCCTCCGAGCCAACAAAGATTTCTTCGCGTGGAGTCCGGAAGACATGCTCGAGGTAGATCCCTAGGTCATCTTTCACTCTTTGAATATTAACCATGCTTGCAGGCCGGTGATCCAGAAAAAGCGGAACTTCGCCCCAGAACGACTCAAGGCGATCGAGGAAGAGGTGGAGAAACTCCTAGAAGCACAATTCATTCGCGAAGCGAAATACCCCACATGGCTAGCCAATGTGGTTATGGTAAAGAAGGCCTCAGGAAAGTGATGTATGTGTGTCGACTACAATAATCTAAATCAAGCTTGCCCAAAAGATAGCTTCCCCCTTCCAAGGATCGATCAGGTGGTCGACGCGCGGGCCGGCCACGAACTCCTCAGCTTCATGGGCGCATACTCATGTTACAACCAAATCAGAATGAACCCAGAAGACGAGGAGCACACCGCATTCCGAACAGACAAAGGAGTTTACTGCTACAAAGTTATGCCCTTCGGCCTCAAAAACGCCGGAGCAACCTACCAAAGGCTGATGAACAAAGACTTCAAGAGCCTTATCGGAGAGACAATGAAGGTGTACGTGGACGACATGCTAGTGAAGAGCGTCCACCGTCGCGACCACTTGAGAGACTTGGGAAAGTGCTTTCATCTTCTTCGTCGCTTCCAGATGCGGCTCAATCCCAACAAATGCACATTTGGTGTGACGGTGGGGAAGTTCCTGGGTTTCATGGTAACCCATCAGGGAATTGAGGCCAACCCCGAGAAGATCAAGGCGTTGGAGGATATGTTGTCACCTCGTTCAATTAAGGAAGTACAACGCCTGAACGGGAGGATCGCTGCGTTATCTCATTTCTTGTCACGGACGGGAGACAAGTACCTCCCTTTCTTCAAAATTTTCCAGGGAGCACGTCACTCCGGGTTCCAGTGGACTGACGAGTGTCATACGGCCTTCGAACTTCTCAAGCAATACCTGGCCTTACCACCGCTTCTGTCAAAGCCCGTCCCCGAGAAACTCTGTTCTTATATCTGGCAGTTTCGCCTACGACTCTCAGCTCGGTGCTCGTGAAAGACGAAGGTGGGGTGCAACGACCAGTTTATTACCTCAGCAAAGTCCTCATCGACACCGAAACCAGGTATCCAGCAGCGGACAAGACAACCTTAGCTCCCGTCTTCTCGGCAAGAAAGCTTCGGCCCTACTTCCAGGCTCATACGGTAAAGGTGTTGACTCAGCTCCCGCTATGAACAATCCTCCAGAAACCAGAAGTCTCAGGGAGGCTAGTAAAGTGGGGGTGGAGCTCGGCGAGTTTGACATCCAATTCCTGCCACGGCCAGACATCAAGTCGCGAGTACTCGCCGACTTTGTTGTAGAGTACACCATCCCACCAGAAGCAACTCTTGTCAAAGACACCACTACCCCCCCCCCCCCCCCCCCCCCCCCCCGCTGGACTCTCTACGTCGACGGTGCTTCGGGAGCTGAAGGGGTCGGAGCAGGATTGATCCTCATAAGTCCCGATGAGATTACCTTAGATTATGACCTCAGGTTAAAGTTCCCTGCAACCAACAATATCGCAGAATACGAGGCACTGATTACCGGCCTCCAGCTCGCCATCGATTGCAAATCAGAGAACCTGATGATTCACGCAGACTCCCAACTCGTAGTCTCGCAAGTTGAAGGAGACTACGAGGCCAAGAATGATCAGATGGCGAAATATCTCGCGCTTACAAGATTACTCCTTCAGAAGATCCCGTCATACCAAATTCTGCACATTCCCCTTAGAACAGAACTCCAGAGCAGATGCTCTATCTAAGCTTGCAACTTCACCCGCCAGCTATCATTCCCGAAGATGCCGGGTGGAAGAGATCATGGTTCCAAGTATTCAAGGGCCATGGGAAATCGCGATCATCCACCAAGAAGAGTCATCTTGGATGACCCCCCCCCCTGCGAGCCTACCTTGAGCACGGACACCTCCCCGAGGACCGTCTGGAAGCACGAAGATTACAGATGCGAGCGACATCATTCGCTATCGTGGACGGGGAGCTTTACAAACGGGCATTCTCAGGGCCCTACCTAAAGTGTCTACCGACAGGCGAGGCGGACTACGCCCTAAGAGAAGTACACTGGGGAATCTGCGGAGAGCACCTTGGCGGGAAAGCTTTGGCCCAGAAGATATTGCGCCAAGGTTTTTATTGGCCAACAATAAAGAAGGACGCAACCGAGCTAGTCCAAAACTGTAGGAGTTGTCAGCTACACGCAGACGTACCTCACCAGCCCCCGATCACGCTCTCCACACTCCAAAGTGCGTGGCCATTCGCACAATGGGGAATCGATCTCCTCGCCCCCTACCTCTGGCATCTGGACAAAGGTAGTTCATCATCCTAGCCATCGACTACTTCACCAAGTGGGTAGAAGCGGATCCCCTGGCCAAGATCACAGAAGAGAATGCCAAACAGTTTGTCTGAAAGAGCATTATCTGCCGCTTCGGTATCCCATCAACAATCATTGCCGACAACGACACTCAGTTCACCGGGAAAGGTGGGAAAACTTTGGCCAAGAAGATACTGCGCCAAGGTTTTTATTGGCCAACAATAAATTAAGAAGGACGCAACCGAGCTAGTCCAAAAGTGTAGGAGCTGTCAGTTACACGCAAACATACCTCACCAACCCCCGGTCGCGCTCTCCACACTCCAAAGTGCGTGGCCATTCGCACAATGAGGAATCGATCTCCTCAGCCCCCTACCTCTGGCATCTGGACAGAGGAAGTTCATCATCCTAGCCATCGACTACTTCACCAAGTGGGTAGAAGCGGAGCCCCTGACCAAGATCACAGAAGAGAATGCCAAACAGTTTGTCTGGAAGAGCATTATCTGCCGCTTCGGTATCCCAATAACAATCATTGCCGACAACAACACTCAGTTCACCGGGAAATCCTTCACCAAGATGTGCGAGGATTTGAAAATCAATCTTCATCACACGGACATAACGCACCCGCAAACCAACGGGCAAGTGGAAGTCACAAACCACACCATCCTCAAAGGGTTGAAGACGCACTTAGAAGAAGCTGGGGGGCAATGGGTGGACGCGCTCCCAAATGTACTATGGGTGTACCGAACGACAGAGAGGACTCCTACATGAGAAACGCCTTATAACCTCTGCTATGGTACAGAAGCTGTCATCCCCATCGACATCGGCATTCCAAGCATCCGGGTGCTAACTTTCGATCCCAACAAGAATGACGAGCTGCTTCAGGAAAATCTCGACTAGATCCCCGAAAGCCGAGACAATGCTGCCCAGCGTGCCGCAACCTACCAAATGCGCGTAGCCAGACTCTACGACAGAAGGGTGAAGCCCAGGCCAATCAACGTATGGGATCTCGTCCTACGCAGCATCGAGGCGGTCGGTAAAGGCCCCCGATGAGATAAACTCTCACCAACTTGGGAAGGCCCGTATGTTGTCACTACGGTCGTAAAACCCGGAACATACAGACTCAGAACAACGGAAGGGAAGACTCTACCACGCACCTGGAACGCCCAGAACCTGCGCTACTTTTATCAGTAATATTAAGTCTTCTATCACGCAAAAAGTCGCGAGCTCAAACTCGTGCAAACCTATCTTATATTATGAACAAAGCCGCGGGCTCAGACTCGTGCAAACTTATCTTATATTATATACAAAGCCGCGAGCTCAGACTCGTGCAAACTTATCTTATATTACGAAAGTCACACGCAAACTGACTCTCTACTATGAAAAATATGTTTTGACACCTACACCTATGTTTGATTAAGAAAAATCGTTATTATCTTCTTCACCATCACAAACGCTTTTCATCATCCACTCGGGGCCCTGCCCGGGGGACTGTGCGCTGCCGTCGATTGAAGGTTCACCCTTCTCCTCCGCAGTCAGGTCCCGACGTCGTAAGGGCCTACCCCCTTTGCGTTCGTCCACAATTTGAATACACCTGCTATTCACCGGCCACTTCGGGGCCCGACCCGGGGACTTTGCGCTGTCGTTGATTGAAGGTTCGCCCTTCTCCTCCGCAGTCAGGTCCCGACGTCGTAAGGGCCTGCCCCCTTTGCGTTCGTCCACGGTTTAAATACCACTGCTATTCACCGGCCACTTCGGGGCCCAGTCCCGGGGACTTTGCGCTGTCGTCGATTGAAGGTTCTGAAAGAAATCGTTGTCTACCTAAATCACCTAGAGGGGGGTGAATAAGTGATCTCTACTGCGATTGCGGAATAAAAATTTTGCACATGCACAACAAAAAAATCACAGCACAGAGACACAAGATTTATAGAGGTTCCCCAAAGGTGGGTACTCCTCTCTCCCGCTCCGCCTATCTAGCACTTCGGGATAGCGTCGGCAACTTCACTAAAACTCGGATTTATCAACAAATCCTACACTCGGAGACAACGACTCCTACAAACTCGGAGAACAACCTCTCCTACAAACTCAGAGTAAACAACTCCTACAAAATAACTCAGAGTAAAAATTCCTACAGGAATTAAATAAAGTTTGAAACGAAACTTCTCTTGAATCTCAATAGAGATTAACTTCAGATCTGGAGAGACTGAATCTTCTTCTTCCTTTAGAGTGAAAGCTTGGATCTTCAAAGATTAGGAAGAGCAAAGAATCGACAAACCTGATCTGAGTAGGCCCTTTGATTAAATCGAAAAGATCTTCAATAGAGAGCAGCAACTAGATCAAATGCCTTCTTATCTGAGAAATCTTTAGCAACACTGAAGAACGAAACTTGAGAGGCGCAGAAGTTAGATCTCAGAAAACTTGTTCAGCACGAGAAAGAAAGAAAAACGGCTGCTTCCTTTTCAATCGGGTTTTCTCTTTTTCTTCTTCTTGATTTGCCCTAAAAATAAAGGATTATTTATAGGAAGACCTCCAACGGCTCGGGCGACAAACAAGGAGGGATCGCCACGTGTACTGTACACGGTGGCCAACCCTAATTTTCGAAAACGAAACTGAAATTTGAAATCCGTCTGTCCGTCATTCGTCGAGACTTCACGTGAACATTCGACGAATTGACTTGGCCATTGAAAATACTGATCAAAGCTTGAAAACTGTCTTCTGTTTTCATTCGTCGGAATTCGTCGGGAGTTCTCGAGAACATTCGACGAATTGACTTAGCCGCACATTTTCCTTCACAAGTCTGCCTTTTTTACTTCTGTCTGCATTCGTCGATATTCGTCGGGAGTTCATGAGAACATTCGACGAATAGACTTAGCCGCAGAAATTTCTTCTTCAAACTAGAAATTTGGCTTCTGTCTGGATTCGTCGAGACTTCACGAGACATCTCGACGAATTGACTCAGCAAAAATTTCTTTTCTTCTGAAAACCTGCTCCACTCCTCAAACTTGAAAACCTTCAGTTATGAGTATATGAAGTACACCCCAATAGAGAGATTACACATGGACCAACACTTTGTTCTACACAATGAGGGATTACATTGTCTAGAACTGTGTTTGGTGATCCATTGCAACCTGATTTTGGTGTGCACTTAGTAATTTAGAACCTGTAAACACATAACTAGAGAACAACATCAAATACAACTCAATTCAACTTAGTTCAAAGGAACACTTCTTCAAATTAAGGTAATTGTGGCTACAATACCCAACAGGTTCGCCCTTCTCCTCCGCAGTCAGGTTCCGACGTCGTAAAGGCCTGACCCCTTTGCGTTCGTCCACGGTTTGAATAACCCTGCTATTCACCGGCCACTTCGGGGCCCGGCCTATGGGACTTTGCGCTGCCGTCGATTGAAGGTTCACCTTTCTCCTTCGCAGTCAGGTCCCGATGTCGTAAGGGCCGGCCCCTTTTGTGTTCGTCTACGGTTTGAATACCCCTGCTATTCACCGACCACTTCGGGGCCTGACCCCGAGGACTTTGCGCTGTCGTCGATTGAAGGTTCGCCCTTCTCCTCCGCAGTCAGGTCTCGACATCGTAAAGGCCTGCCCCCGTTGCGTTCGTCCACGGTTTGAATACCCCTGTTATTCACCGGCCACTTCGGGCCCCGACCCCGGGGACTTTGCGCTGCCGTCGATTGAAGGTTCGCCCTTCTCCTCCGCAGTCAGGTCCCGACGTCGTAAGGGCTTGCCCCCTTTGCGTTCGTCCACGGTTTGAATACCCCTGCTATTCACCGGCCACTTTGGGGCCTGACCCCGGGGACTTTGCGCTGCCGTCGATTGAAGGTTCGCCCTTCTCCTCCGCAGTCAGGTCCCGACGTCGTAAGGGCCTGCCCCCTTTGCGTTCGTCCACGGTTTGAATACCCATACTATTCACCGGCCACTTCGAGGCCCAGCCCCGGGGACTTTGCGCTGTCGTCGATTGAAGGTTCGCCATTCTCCTCCGCAGTCAGGTCCCGACGTCGTAAGGGCCTCCCCTTTTACGTTCGTCCACGGTATGAATACACTCGCTATTCACCAGGCACTTTGGGGCCTGCCCCCTAATTACAACTCCAACAATAAGTAAGACGCTAAAGTTGCCAAAGACACCAGGAAACAAAAGCAAACCGAGCACTCATCCCTCAACGGCAATTCCTACCCAAGGCGCCACAAAGATGACGATGATTGAAGCCGCATCAGAAGAGTCAAAACCTCCGAACTCCTCCGTATAAAAGTTCGGACTCCGAAGGTTTGGGGGGCTTATGATACGTATTCATACATGGCTCTCGCCTACCTATATACAAGTCCAAGAGGTGGCTATTCCCAAAACCCACTAAAGTAATGAGGGAAGAGTGGGGGAGTGGACAAACCCACTATCTCTGCAACCAACCGCCCGTGCAAGATCGCGCACAACCACACACTGCAGCACCGCGCACAACCATGCCGCCCTCAACCACGCGCGCTACCGTGCGCGATAGCACGCATGGCGCGCGAAGTACTACCACGTGGCGCTACCACGCGGTAGCGCGCAGGTAGCACCCCCAAGTGGGGTGCGGCTGAGCCGCACCCCATGGGGAGTGCGGCAAAACCGCACCCCACTCCCAAGTGGGGTGCGACCTAGGCGCACACCATGGGGGGTGCGGCCAAGCCGCACCGCAGGGGGGGGGGGGGGGCGGCCAAGCCGCACCCCCCAAGCGGGGTGCGGCCAAGCCGCACCCCATGAGGGGGGGGGGGGGGGGCTTGCCGTCCCGCGTTGTTCCTCATTCCCCTACGCTCGTCGCGCGCGCGGGGCACTTCTCCGTTCGCTCAAAATGCTCTGCACTCATAACGCGCCCAGAACACTTCCGTGTTCGTTGCACGCCAAGAACACTTCCGTGTTCGTTGCACGCCCAGAACACTTCCATGTTCGTTGCATACCCCGGGCACTTTCGTGCTCGTTGCGCGCTCAGAACGCTTCTGAGCGCGCTCAGAGCATTTCCGCATTCCGGACACGCTAACATTTTGTCTTTCTAATTTCTCAGATTGCAGAACCCGCTTGTTATCTTTCTTACCTTCAACAAAGCTACCCGAACTGCCCGGAGGGCGAGACAGTCATTTATGAAAAATGACGATCCGTGTGCTCCAAATCGACCAGCGTGATTCGCCCATCAGGTGGTTACGGTGGTTACGACGACAAAATTACCGGGCTACCCCAGGCCAAAGCTATAAAAGGAGGCCGAAGCCTTCATTTCTGGGGATCTTGTCTTCTGCACTCGAGAGAGCTCCTTTGAAGATTTCCTTGAAATTCTCCTTCGGTGCTTGAAGATCTCCTTCGAGTCTTCGAAGGTCGCGAAAGGCGAATCAACCTTCTCACTTTTGTTCTCACCAGCATTCTCACTTTCGTTCTCATTATTGTTCTTAGAAGGAAAAGAACTTAGCTTTCCGAGAGGTGACCTGTCACCTTCGGATCTCTCTCTTTCTCTCTCTCTCATTGTAACGAGCAGCGGTCTGTCGCGCTCGAGCTCTAAGTCTCTAATTGTAATCTCCCATAAGATAGTGAAAGTTGGCTGGCACAGCTCCGGCCGCGTGGTTTTTCACCCTTTCCGTGTTTTCCACGTTTAAAGTTCTCGTGTCACTTGCTAGCTTACTCTTTGACTGTTAGCTCGCTCGGCCCGCTTCCGAGCTAAGACGGTTCAAGTCGACCGGTCTACCAAAGCACCCAAGCAACCCGCAACAAGTTTGTTTAAACAAAATGATTCGATTTAACTTCTCATCAAACTGATGTCTCAGTCAAGACACCAATTTTGTTCCACATGTCTACGTATTTTTTAAAAAGGGTAAAGTACGTGACGCCTATATATTATATAGGGAAGAAATTTGACCTTCTGTTAGTTTCAAAAGGACTGTTGTAATTCCTAATTTTGTATAATCGAAACATTTGATCCCCTACAAATTCTTTCGAGAGTGTCAAATATCTCGGTTATGAAAAATTAAGGATTACAACAGTCCTTTTAAAACGTACAGGGGTCAAATGTCTTTCCTTTATAATATAAAGATGCTGCAGGCAGCCGTGAACATAAAGCCCCGGCCCGATCGGGCTTTTTCCTGCATCGGGCCGGGCCGGCCCAGTCCTCCCCTGGAATCGGGCCGGCCCGGGCCGGGCAGGCAGCACTAATGTGCTGCCTGCTCCGGCCCTTCAGGCCGGGCCGGGCAGGACCGGGCCGTTCTCGGGCCCGATCCGGGCCGGCCCGGTTTTTTCTCCTTTTTAAATTAAATTTTAATTTTGTTAATTTTTATTTTTATAAATAATTAAATAATGAAATTTTGAACAAAAATTTAAAAAAATTGAAAAAATTTAAGGTTAGAATTAGATTGTATTAATATTGAACAATTTGAACGAAAAATTTGGAACAAAAAATTTTATTAATATTGAAAATTTGGAACAAAAAATTTAAAATATTACAAAATTTAAGTCGTACATTTGTACAAAATACAAACCTATAAAAGCTATGATTCTTATAAAATTTAATTAAAAAATTTACATATTTTAAAAAAGTACATTTAGATTGCTCGATTTAATCATCCTGTAGATTCAAGTTCAACGCGTCCATTTCGTCTTCTATCTCCTCCGAGCTATCCTCCAATGCTGTTATGTGTTGCTTCCTCTTTAAACTGTCCAAGTAGTCCTTGTAGCATATGCAAACCTCCAGCAAATCTTCGTTAAGCCGGCTCCTCCGCTCGTTCAAAACCCTGCCACTAAGAGAAAAAGCGGTCTCCGAAGCTACTGTACTAGCTTGGACAGTTAATAAATCACGGGCCATATATGCCAAAACAGGATGGGTATTAGCTTTACCTTTCCACCAATTTAAGATATCGAAGTTTTCGATCTCGTCTGAACTCATAAAATCGCTAAATTGAGTTTTTGTGTATAATCCTAATTCATCTAAACTACCAGATGTGCGCGCTTTTTTCCTAGAAGCTAAATCTAAAATTTTATTTTTAAGCCTATCCTTCGCTTTTGGTTGCGTTATTTCTTCGCGGGGTCGTGATCCGTATAAGTTATTGTAATAATTACAACTTTGCGTAAAAAAAGTAGTAAAACTTGAAGTACTAACGGGGTCATCCGCATCATAATTTATATTTAAGGTTAGATTAGTATTGATTTCGTCGATCAAATTTTCTACGCCTTCTACGTTAAGTAGCAGATTTAAAGCGGCGGCGCACGAAAACATAGGCGGTATTTCTCTATAATATTTTAAAAAAATTTCTTCCATTATTTTAATTAAAGGAGCCCAACCTTGGTGTTTCCTATAATAACTAAATCTTTCTGTGATATGTACGAAATGTTCAATTACTAATGCGCTCGTTGGATAATACGTACACTCCAGATAAAGAAACGGTGGCCCTATAAAAACACTTTAGTAAATCTATATAATGTTCTATAATAACCCAATCAGTTTCACCTAAACCGTGTTCAATATTAAGCAAACTATAATATTTCATTAGAAGATCTTTTTGTTGAAGGACACTTTTTAACATTTTATAAGTTGAGTTCCATCTAATAGGCATATCTAATTGTGGTTTCAAATATTTTTGATTTTGTGCTTTATAAAATTTTCTAAAATCTTGAGCTCGTTGTTTAGTACAATAAATTGCTTTTAACATGTCGCGAATTTTATTAATATATTGTGACATTGCCTTTAAACTATCCTGTATCACTAAATTTAGGACGTGACAAACACATCTAGTATGAAAAAACGCGCCGTTGAGAAATGATTTTAAATCTCGTTTTAACAATTCAATTGCGGCGCCATTATTGGAGGCGTTATCAAGAGAAAAACTAAGTATTTTATCGTTAATTTTAAATTCCCGCGCACATTTCATAATAACCTTATATAAAGCTATAGCCGTGTGCGGGAATTCAAAACCCGTAAAACATATTACGCGTTTATTTAGCTCCCACGAAATGGGATCAATCCAATGACAAGTGATGCAAAGATAAGCTAATCCTAAATTTAAATTACTCGTCCAAACGTCGCTCGTTAGACTCACACGTCCTTCGAAATTTTCAAAATACGTAATTAATTCTTGTTTTGCTTCTAAATATAACCTAATCGTGTCGCGCCTTAAAGTAATTCTACTAACCTTTTGGTATTTGGGCTGAAGCCCCCCATGTATGTACTCTGTGCCGTCGTCATTGTCGAAGACGCTGAATGACAGCCCACGTTTGATGACGAACTTCGCCTGCATCTCTCGCTGTCGCATTTGATCGTACGTCCAAATCTGTCCTGCTCCAGAAATTTGAGCTTGACTTGACTCGGGAGGAGCTTGTTTCGACTCGCAAGATTTTTGGTGTCTAACGAGCGTCGAGTTGCCGCTGATGGATAGCAACTTCGAGCACATCTTGCAGCGCGCTTTTCTTTCGGTCCCGACTAGGACCATCTCGAAATGCTCCCAAATAGTTGCTCTACGGTTGTGCTCCACCACCGAAGTCGTACTTTGGGAAGACGATGTTGGAGTTGTGGAGGACGACGCCATTGGGAGAGAGCTAAGAGAGAGAGAGAGAGAGAGAGAGAGAGAGAGAGGTGGGGTGTGAGAAAAGAGAGAGGGGAGGGGGGTATTTTTAGGATTTTTTGGGTTTTTTTTTTAATTATTATAAGTAAATAAAAAAAAATATATTTTTTATATTAAAAAAATATAAAATGCAGCCAACGGCTCTAATAAGAGCCGTTGGCTGCCTCTCATGGCAGCATGGCTGCCACATGGCAGCCATGCTGCCATGATGAGCCTAACGGCTCTAATAAGGGTCGTTAGGCTCAATCAGGCCTAGCCCGAGACCGGATCGGGCTTTGTCCGGCCTGGTCTCGGGCTAGCCCAATTATCGGGCTTTACCCGGCCCGGATCGGGCCGGATAACGGCTCCACACCGGGGCCCTGTAAGGGCCCCGGGTAAGTGCTCGGCCCGGTTCGGGCCTGAACCGGTCCGGGCTTGACCGGGCCGGGCTCGGGCCGGCCCGTCAGGCCCGACTTTTTTTGTTCAGGACTAGCCTGCAGGTACTTTATCCCTTTGAAAAAAATCAAAACATTTAATAAGTAAATAGAAGAAAGAAATTGTCAAAATCATTCGTAAACATCGTGATTCGTGAGTGCAGTAATTAAAAGGAGCCGAACAAAGAACCATCATCAGTTTTAATACTTAAATATCTAAATTTATTGTGGACGAGCCCCGTTCCCACGGGAGATTTTTAGCGTTCAGCAAAATAGAGCGATGTTAAATGCATGTCGGTTTTGGCTATATGCAGGTCGCGGATATATGCAGGTCAAAAAATTATTTATGCAGGCCAAATTTCATGTTTACATACCATATTCAAAAATCAAATTAATATTTTCCTAAATAAATCACCAAGCAAAATAACATTCATAAAATAAGTAAATAAAATATCATGCGTGCGAGGTTACGTTGAATGTCACTGTTTTGTCAGTAAATCTGAGAGAGCTATTGATGGAGTATCCCTAAAGGCGCTAACCGCACCCCATCCATTTTAAGTGCAGTTATCCAAAGAACCCCCACTAGCGACGTAACTACCCGAAGTATAACCAAGGCCGCCATGGCCGCCATCACCGTCACCGCCATCACCGTCATCGCCACCATCGCCGACGACGTCGCGATCGTCGCCATCGCCGCCATCACCGCCATCGCCGACGACGTTGCGATCGCCGCCATCGCCTCCATCGCCGCCATCGCCTCCATCGCCGCCATCGCCGACGACACTACGATCGTCGCCATCGCCGACGACACTACGATCGTCGCCATCGCCGACGACGTCGCGATCGTCGCTTTCGCCGTAGCAAATACACAAGAATAGCTTTAGGCCAATTGTAATTTAAAAACACATCAGACTCGGATAAACGAGTAAACTCCTTGAAAACACGTTGCATGGAAGGAAAAAACACATAATACATGAAGTATTAAACTACTCGAATCATTTTTTCTGAAATTTTAAAAGAAAAAATGACATTTTTTTTAAAAAACGGTGGCCTGCACATAGCTAAAATCGGCCTGCGTTTAACATCGCTCTTTTTTAAAAAATGTGACACTGGCCTGCGTTTAACATCGCTCGCAAAATATTAATATTTTTTTGTAACTTTTTTGGGTGAGAGAAGTTATTGTGGACAAGCCCTATTCTATGCGAGAGTTTTTTGTGTCAGGAGCCCGGACGTAGAGTTTGTACGAGCAAATATGAGATGTCGAAAATGACGCGTGAGATGTCATTTTCGATATCTGAGATGTCCTTGCGAGTGACATATGAGATGCCATTTTCGACAAATGAAAATGACATTTTTAGAGCCCGTTTGACACGACGGTGGTGATCATGAACGTGATGGTTATGAACCGTCGTTCGTTAACGCCTGACCCCAGCTAAGGAACTTCATCCACTTTTATGTTCAAATTAGTTTTTTCTTTCTTTATGGCGGTCATAATCATGGTCATGCCAAAAATGCATTTTATGATACTGACAATTTTGTTCAAACTCACCGGAGCAAAAACGCCGCGTCAAACAGAACTTGAGTGTTGAAACCCGGAAACATGTTCAACTGCGTTCAGACCAAGGAGATGACCCAAAGTTACTTGTTTAGTGATCGACCCACGTGAAACTCAACGAGAAGAAGCTAGCGAGCACAAAGAACAGCTTTGGACTGCATATAAACAAGACCCGCGTGCTGTAGCGAGGAGGTCCCGCCACACACCCAGAAGTCTATATGAATTTCCCCTCCTAAAGCCATTGCTGAGCTCGACACAAGCGAGACGGACACTGAACTCGCCCACCGTAGGAGAGGGGGGGGGGGGGGGGGAGGGAAGGTGCCTTCTATTTGTGCCTTGGGTCCTATTTATAGTCAAATCCAAAAAAAAAAGGGATGGTCTGCGAATAGCTGCTCACGTCTTCTGAAATGGGCTGCAGGTAGCTGCTTCCGCCTTCTGAAATGGGTTGCAGATAGTTGCTCCTGCTTTTTGAAATGGGTTGCAGATAGCCGCTCTCGCTTTTTGACAGGGCGGTCTTCAAATAGCCGCCCTCGGGCGAGGTGAAAATTTGTACTCGTCCCAGGTGGGCGAGGACTTCTGTACTCGCCCCAAGTGTGCGATGTCACCTGTACTCGCCCCAGGTGGGAGAGGTCTCCTGTATTCTCCCCAGGTGGGCGAGGTCTTCTGTGCTGTCCTCAGACATTTCTGATCTCGACAAATTACGGGTTATACACTGAGATGCCAAAAAATGACTCTATAATCTATGCTCGAACATGTCGGAAGCCCGCATATAAAAATTTCACATCCAAGTACGGCCAATGGTACGCACGATTCTTCTTTTGCGGGGGAAAATCCGACCGTAAAAATCGGCAATCCGCCGGTTGAAATCCATCTTAAAAATCGAGTTGGTTTTTTTCCAATCGAAAAATTCAATCCGATCCAAATTCCAGTTCATAAAAAAATGTGCTTACACTATTTTGACATGTGCTTACACTATTTTGACGATCAAATTCCCCCCCCAAAAAGGACCATGCGCTCCACGTACCAAGAAATTTCTCTAGTCTCACACCATGTGTACATTTTTGCTTCTGCCAGCCGAACTTGTCACGTGGCGCCAGGGCATTGGCTGAACGGCAAAAGCCGCCTCCAAAAGTTTTCCTCCTCTCCAAACAGCTGATATCAAATAATGAACACAAAAGCTTGACAGGCTAGAGAAGATCATTGCAATATACATTTTCCGTCAAGAGTGGAACCACTGACAACCATTCTGTGTTCTTCATCTCTCTTATCTCCTCTCTCTCTCTCTCATCACTCTCTCTCCCCTCTCCTCTCTCTCTCTGCTCCCTCCTTAACCTGCCTCTGTACCTCTATTTCCTCAATCCATCGCCACCTCGTGGTAGCTTCTCTAGAATCCATGGCATCCGAGTGCTCCGTCGCTGATCAAAGTATTACTGAGGTAAGCGGCTTAACGTTTGAAGCCCTAGTTTTCTCTCTCCTAACTTTCTGGTTTTCCAACTTTCTCTCTCTTAACTTTCTGGTTTTCCTTTTTACGGGAATCATTTCCTTCACCAGAAGCTGAATGAAGAGAAATTCATTTTTTTTTCTTCTTCCAAGTCCAAATGAAATACTGGCAGAAATGCTATAGAGTCTCTTCTAAACTAGTTTGTTCCCCCATTTTTTTGATAAATTGTTTGATTGTTATTTAATACATATTTATTTATATCTTGATGAACCGCTGGCAAGTTGTAAGATCTGAAAAGCGCCAGCATCAAAGACGGTAATGATCTTTGATTGTTTATTGTTTTCTGGATTGGGGGATTTTGAAATAGATGCTCGGTTTTTTTTAGTATGGTTTAATTTAATATTTAAGTATTAATATGCCTCAGGTTTTAGTGCTAATCAATCGTGAAGTGATCTAAAAGTGATTTCGATTAAGTGTTTGGCATACTTAATGAGTGTGTTTCCATGCTCATAGATACCAATTAGTGTTTGCTATATACATTTGATCTTATTCATGTGCAATCTCCTGTTTCTATCATAGAGCAAATGAGGAGAACTGTTGATAAAAATGTTTCTTTTTTTTGGGGATAGTCATATATGCTTCTATGTAAAGTGAGTTGGTTTCGAAACTCCCTGATTCTTCTTCAATGTCACTTTTATCATTTTGTTGTATGCTTTCCTTAACAATTGCATATAAATTGTGCACTCGAAGGGTAACTAGTGTTCCGTGCGTGCGCGCGTGTGTGTTAAGAAGAATCCAACGATGTCAAATATGCTGAAATCGAGCTTCGTTTGACAAAAGGGACCCTGACTTAACAAAACCAGCGATTGCGAGCTTCGTTTGTCAAATATGCTAAAATGAGTTGGTTTTGAAACTCCCTGATTCTTCTTCAATGTCACTTTTATCATTTTGTTGTCTGTTTTCCTTAACAATTGCATCTAAACCGTGTACCCAAGGCATACTCGAAGGGTAACTAGTGTACTGTGTGCGTGCGTGCGTGCGTGTTAAGAAGCTTCTCCTCTTGAAGACTCATGTACTAATTGAAGTATTTTATGAAGAATCAAGGGAGATCCAAATTTGCCCCTTCAAAATTTAATCGCCCCGTTCTCGACATTGTTACTATCTGAGCTACGATCCGTCACTGATCTACTCTTCTTCACGATAAAACAAAACTCCTGGAATTTTGGTGTCAATCAAAGAATTTTAAATTTTTTGACAAAGCGACCAACACCTCTGATGGCTCGTTCAGAATTGATGAATCGAGATGGTGGTTTGAAATGTCTTTCTTGGTTAAAGATGCGGTCTATGCGAAGCAATCAAATCGATCTTAATGGATACATTTAGATAGACTTTGGTATTTACCGAAGACTTATTAAAGCGCTCCTCACCGATTCTATGTGGGGGGGGGGGGGGGGATCCATTTGAGGAGAATTGAGATCCAGGTAAAGTGAGACCTAGAGAGTCTGGCAGCCAAAGATCTTCAATGCACTTATCTGATGTCGCTCATGTAGTTTTATCTAGCTGTTCCCAGGGTTCGCTGTTGAGGATCTATTCTGTTACCTCCCATAAAGAGTTAAATTTCATCCTTACCGACTCGGATGCTGCGTAGAGATTTTTTTTCTCACTGTCTTTGTGGAGAAGAAGATCTATATCTTCTTGGCCATCAAATAACTAGAATGAGAGAGCCATATATCTGCAATGCATGTATCAGATGTTGTCCTGATAGCCCGCCATTGAGAATCTTCTCGCTTAGATGTAGATTTTACTCTGATCTCTTGGACATTACCTAAGGTTTTTCCACCTGCCATCTTTGAGGCCAAGCAAGTGGAGATCAACCTGACCACCACTCTAGAGTCCAAGATTTCTTTTGACAATCCTTGACATAACTTGTGGATTTTTTCTTGAGCTAATTTTGGTACCCGCGGGAAGAAACTTATCCGTTGGTTTGAGCACTACAATACTTTCGACCTAAAAACTCCTAAATTTATGCCAAGGCGTCAAAGAGATTAACAATATAATTATATTTGGGGCACATGCTAAGCACTCCTGCCATTTGTTGTACCATGTTGCACTTTTAGGATGATCACTGTAATCAACTTATCGATAGTGGAATTTTCTCAAATGGGTCATACCTTGTGTTTTTTTTCTTTTCAGGTTTTTCTACTTAAAAATCTTGATGCCAACTATATCTTTTTAATTTATGCGCTTAATGATTCTAATCTACGATTTAATTTGCTAACTCATGTTATGTTAATTAGGCACAACAATTTAGTTCCGTCTATAGGAAATTCAACCCACATCACATGTTTATCAACAATGATCTTACTACACAACAATTTGATATCGTTTGCCTTCTATAACAAATCACACATTCTCCAAAATATTACCAAATTTCTAACAACAATTATGATGAAGACCAACTACATTCAGGTTGTGAGAACCTTTTGACAAGGGTTCTTTTATATCAGGAACTTAACACGTGACCCCTCCAATCACAAGGAAAAGCACCATGAGGCTACACTCAGGACTTCATAAGGAGATCACATCTGTCTGATTGAAATATTCCGCCTCAGGAAGATTTGTGCCCCTCCACCTAATGAGCAACACAAGTCAACATAACTTCCACCTTGCCATACTTCAACTCCAATATCTTTCTCCTCAAAAGATGAGAGAATCATCCACATCGATTGTGATAGGGGGCACCCAATCAGGTTCTTCCCTCTTTCACAAAAGTCCTTCGAAGATCTTAAAGCAATCTACTAATACAACCATCACTCATCCTAGAATAACTAAGACAGAGGTCATAAGCAACACATTTCTCAAAGTACCTCTAGGAGGATGAGGACAATGGGCTGACATTCTGTCAAACATTCTCTAGCCTTACTAGACTACCATCCACACCCTAGCAAGAGAGGTTCCTTTTGATGTATGGTTTGATATCTGTTGTTATTCAGGAAATAATAGGAGTAGAGGGTGTTTTATGTAATGGGGTTCTCTTGTAGGCTATATATAGCCATAGTGATCACCTAATAAAAAATTAAGTCTTTACCCTTTAATTTCGCAACATAGTATCAGAGCCTATCTGAAAAAAATCCCAACTCGAGTTTCCTACATTCTAACCACCGACGCCATCTCCTACGACTGCCGACGCTGCCTCCAGCCGCTGTTGCCGGCGTCTCGACCTGCTGTCGCCTCCCATTTAAGGAGCAACACCTGCGGCCACCACAACGCAGTTGTGGCCAGGGAAGCCGTAGTGAAAATCTGCCGCAGCTACACACAACGACTGCTTCCCTAGGTCGGGGGTGCGGCGTTCTCATGCCACGCATGCCTGCGGCACGTCCCGCGCGCTCCAATTTGATCGTCGACAACGCTGAAGACTTAAATCCGATGTCGTAGAGGGATGCCCGGGTCTAGGAAAGGAGGAGGCATCGCTTGAATCAGTAACAGGGTGTGGTGATCGGTAAAGGAGCATATCAATGACGACGAAGGAAGGTACGATGGAGGATGTCTTCAAGATGTTGGGCCCCGCTGAGATGGGCACATTGTTGAGGGTGTTGGGTTCATCGTACAGACCGACGAAGTTGGAACTTCCACTACTTGGGGGTTTCTTGACAGGGGAGTTGAAGAAGCCAGAGAACTCGGCTGGAGGAGATGAGTGGGAGTCAACCCACATGACGGTGTTCATGTGGTTTCTCAGCTCGGTAGTCCCATCGATCGCCGCCACGGTAGATGGCCTGGAGACGATCATGGAGGTTTGGGACAAGCTGAGGAGCACATATGATGGAGTAGGGAACACTCTGGGGGTCTTCCAGGTAAAGGGAGAAATTGACGACATCGTTCAGGGAGAGAAGACGGTGCATGAGTACCGAGTACGCCTCAGAGTTAGAACGCCTATGGTGGATTACGATCACGCTTCCTGCGGGATGGGTTGCAACGACTCACATTGTTGGGCCTCCAAGATCATCGTGGAGGAGAGGACGATGAAGTTCCTGAAGGGATAGATGGAAAGTTCGATCAGAGGAGAGCTCTACTTCTGTCAGGTACGAAGATTCCTACACTTACAAATGCCATCTCAGCTATGATCCAGGAGGAGACGCATCTCAAACTTCAGGCAGAGACAGGAGAGTCCACTACAGTGAAGTCAACACTAGCTGCAGTTGGCTCTGGTGTTATAGGACAGAAGGGGGAAACCCGACAGTGCTACAATTGCGGGGAGGAAGGTCATCTGAGGTATGCCTGCCCCAAACCACCCAAGGAGGGAGATTCGGGTGGTTGACGGGGACGTGGTCGGGGCCGTGGTGGTCGAGGAGGCTATTGTGCAAATTTGGGCATGACTGAAAGTGAGGAAGAAGCTGACATTATCTACATTGAGGAGGAGCACACCCTACTAAGCATGATGGAGGGCATCAGGAGGAAACAAACTGTTGATGGAAGCAGGAGTGGAACTGGGGGGGGGGGCATCCACTTCAACTATGTATGCTCACCCAACAGAAGGCACTGATGGATCTCTTGCTCTAGCATCCATATCTTCCTCCTGGGCATTAGATTGGATCGTCGACTCAGGTGCATCACGACACGTGACAGGAGATGCGGGTGAGTTCTCCTCCCAACACTCGCCTAGCTGCTGCATATAACATCTAGACGGCGGATAGGACTTTCCAACCAGTGGTTGGTAAGGGTACTGTCAGTTGCACAAGTTCAGTAAAACTATCCAATGTTTTGCATGCTCCTTTTCCAGTTAGACTTTTATCCATTAGTTTTATATTCATTCAACTGAGATGTGTTGTTTCTTTTGATATTCCCAAGGTGACTTTCCAAGAAAAAGGAACTAGACGAATACTTAGGACTGAGACTTGGCATGACGGGCTTTGGTATCTGGATCGGGAAGGATTGTACGCAACTCTTATATCTGTGGCAGAGAAGGTAGGAATTGGGGGACATAAGATGAGTGCAGAGGATGTGCTGATACTCCATCACCGGTGATTGGGGCACCCCTATTTTGGCACTTTAGGTAGATTATTTCCTGCTATTTTTGAAAACGCAAATAAAAACAAACTAGTATGTGATGCTTGTGGCTTAGGCAAGCTTACTAGGAATTCTTATGTTAGTACGAGCCTGAGGAACTCTTCTCCTTTTGATGTAGTGCATTCTGATGTATGAGGGTGCCGTAAGTTTTTTGGATGAATATAAGTATTTTGTGACATTTATTGATTGTGCATCTCGTGTTACTTGGTTATATCTGATGAAAATTAAGAGTGAGGTATTTACCTGTTTTCGGAACTTCCATAAGCTTGTTTAGACATAGTACACGACAATGGTAAAGGTACTAAGGTCGAATAATGAGACAAAGTACACTAATAGGACACTGGAAGAGTACCTATCAACCTATGAGATACTGCATCAGACCACCTGTGCATACAACTTGCACATAATGGAGTGACGAAGAGGAAAAACAGACACCTTCTGGAGGTGGCAAGAAGTATGATGCTCAACATGAAGGTTCCTCAGAGTTTGTGGGGGTATGCGGTGTTGACAACGACACAACTGATCAATATGATGCCATCAAAGGTTCTAGGGTGGAATTCCATGTGTCAGAAGCTACAGGGGCACAATGAGGGGATACTTCCATTGAAGGTATTTGACTATGTGTGCTTCGTAAAGGAGAACAAGCCGAGTGTTGGGAAACTTGATGCGAGGGCAATCAAGTGTATCTTTGTGGGCTACTCTAGTACTGAGAAGGGGTATGTGTGTTGGAGTCTAGTGAAGAAGAGAAGCTTCATGAGCACAGATGTTTACTTCAGAGAGCTGTACCAGAATCGCCGACAGGAGGGAGCCTCACCCATACCAGAATCGCCAGATACTGAAAGTATGAGGTGAGAGAGGGAGAGTTTGGTGACAGATCTGCGAGTATGACATGGAGGATCGGTGGGGGAGGAGCAGGAGAGTGATAGGGAGCAGGAAGAGGAGATGGGAGCTGTTAGGCCTACGACTCAGGGGGAGCTACTTACATATAGTAGGAAGGGGAAGCTGACTACAGGACTAGTTCCAATACCTTCAGTGACAGTGCCCAGTCCCTTGGCTACGTCGGTCCCTACTCCTGGAGCAGCAACACCACCACCACGTTCAGGTGATATCCTTCCTCCTACTCCTCCTTCCCCAACTGTGACGTTACGGAAGACCACTCACAACAATTCAGGAAATCCTCCTGATAGATGTGGTTGGGATCTTGCTCCCTTTGTCTCTTATCTATACTATTATATAAAGATATAGAGTTATGGTGTAACCTGGTCCGCCAACAAATCTACGCCGTCTGATTCTCTTTATCGGTTCGATAAGGAGAGAGAGAGTGAAAGAGGGGAGAGAAGGAGTGGGGCCCACAATTAAGAGAGAGAGGGAGAGGAGAGAGGGAGTGGGGCCCACAATTAAGAGAGAGAGAGAGAGGAGAGGGCGGCAAGGGAGAGAGGGAGGGGAGCGAGGGTGGGGTTTGTTTTTTGGCTTTAAATTTTTTAAAAATTTAATATATATATATATATAATACTAATATATAATTAATATATAAACAATTAAAAATTATATATATAGAATTAATATATACATAATTAATATATATACAGAATTAATTATACATAATTAATATATATACATAATTATGACAGTGCCGGGGGCGGGCGAAGCTCGCCGGGGGCGATCGAAGCAAGTCGGGGGCGGGAAAAGCCCGCCGGGACGGGCAATATACTGTCGCGCGGGGCACGGGGGTCCCCCGTGCACCGTCACTCGTGATAATATATCTTTTTCTCATTGAGCATTCATCACATCTTTGGATAGTATTATTGTACCCAATAATTGACAGGTTACCAAAGACGATCCAAAGTGGAAAGCAACAATGAAGCAGGAGATGAGAGCCCTTGAGAAGAACAAGACTTGGGAGCTGGCACAGCTGCCAAAAGATAAGAAGGCTGTCGGGTGAAAATGGGTTTTCCCGTGAAGCAGAACCCAAATGGACAGGTCGAGCGTTACAAGGCTCGATTGGTTGCAAAAGGGTTCAACCATACCTATGACATCGATTACTTCGAGACATTTGCACCCGTGGCAAAGATGAGCACCGTCAGGACTCTGATCAGCTTGGCGGCGAATGGTTGATGGAAGTTGCACCAACTAGATGTGAAGAATGCATTTCTTCATGGAGATCTAGCTGAGGAGGTGTACATGGAGATACCAGTACCACCAAGGTTCGACACATCCAAGACAGAAGGCAGAGTTTGTTGGTTGAAGAAGTCCCTTTATGGACTGAAGCAGTCTCCCTGAGCGTGGTTCGACAGGTTCAGGAAGGCCATGATTGGGATGAGATATCAACAGATCAATGCTGATCACACAATGTTCTTCAAGCAGAATGAAGACAACATCATCATGCTTGCGATGTATGCGGATGACAGGATCATCACGGGATGATGAGCAGGAGATTGGCCGCCTCAAGGGGGCTCTGGGTAAGGAGTTCGAGATGAAGGATCTGAGTCTTCTTAAGTATTTTCTTGTGATTGAGATTGCTTACGAGGCAGAGGGAATAGTTCTTTCCCAAAGGAAGTATGCCTTGGATCTCCTCACATAGAGGGGGATGTTGGGGTGCAAGCCTGCTGCGACAAGCCTGCTGCAAATTAGGTGCTGAGGCCAGAGAACTAGTTGATCGTGAGATGTATCATAAGCTAGTTGGGAAGTTGATTTACTTGAGCCACACACGTCCGGACATCTCCTTTGCAGTGAGCGTGGTGAGCCGCTACATGCATGACCCAAGGAAGGGACAAATGGATGCAGTGTATCAGATTCTTCGATACTTGAAGAATGCCCCTGGAAAGAGGTTGATGTTTAGAAGGAACGGGTACATGAGGATTGAGGGCTACCGTGGCTTTGATTGGGCAAGCTGTGCAGATGACAGGAGGCCCACCTCAGGCTATTACATATTTGTGGGAGGCAACCTGGTCTCCTGGAGGAGCAAGTCAACCATTAGTATTGCAAACAATCCAGTCCAACACGATATAATCAAGCATATTGAGATCAATAGGTTCTTCATAAAGGAAAAACTGGATAGTGGGCTACTAGAGCTGAGTCACGTCTCGACCAAGGGTCAACCAACAGATTGCTTGACCAAGGGACTCAGCTCAGAGAATATGATCAATGAATGTGACAAGATGGGCTTAGTGAATATCTTTCGCCAATTTTGAGGAGTGTTGTTATTCAGGAAATAACAGGAGTAGAGGGTGTTTTATGTAATCGGGTTCTCTTGTAGGCTATATATAGCCATAGTGATCACCTAATAAAAATTAAGTCTTTACCCTCTAATTTTGCAAAATATTAATGCAATCATCTTGGCGTACATCAGGAAGTACAAGAGCACAAACTCCTAGCTTCCTCAATGAAGAAGGGTTACTTTGCAGCAACCTTAAAACTAGAGATGTCTACCAAGTACTACTCATGCTTAAGAGGATTTGGGAATCCCAACGCAGTATTACAAAAGTTAAAGAGTCCCAACTATTATGCAGGCTTAAGAGACCTAGATGCTACTGGCTCAACTTAGTCCTCACAAGCTTAAGAGTGATAACCCCCGTTAGTACTCATGCTTAAGTGGATTACTCCTAACACAGTACTAAGAAAACTCAAGTGACCTAGGTACTTGCAGTGCAATATTGCACAGGCTTAAGAGGTCTCGGTACTCCTATCTTAGCATTATACAACCTTAAAAGGTCTTGATGCTGCCTCCTCAGCTCCACACTACACAAGCTTAAGAGGGCTCAGTACTCCCAATGCAACACTACACATACTTGAGAGGCGTGTACATCCTTAAGAGACCTCACTATTCCCAACATAGTATTGCATAGAGTTAAGAGGCCAATATTACATAGGCTTAAGATACCTCAGTACTTCCACCCTAGTATTGCACATGATTAAGATGTCTCAGCTCTAGCAAACTTGGCTCAATATTGCACAAGCTTAATAGGCCTCAGTAGTTCCGATGCTGTATTCCATAGGATTAAGATCCCTTGCTAATCCCAACATGATACTTCCCTCGGTACTCCCTACAGAGTACAACACAAACTTAAGAGGCCTCAATACTCCCATCCCAGTACTTCACAAGTGTAAGAGGTCTCGATACTCCAAACTTAGTGTTGTATACGCGTAAGAAGGCTTTGTGCTACCACCTCAGCTCAATACTGCATGTGCGTAAGAGACCTTGATACTCCAAGAGCAATATTGCACAAGATTAAGAGGCTCAAGTAAAAACACAATATTTCACATGCTTAAGAGATACTGATAATCCTAGCGTAGTACCGTACAAGATTAAGATGCTTCAATACTTTCAGCTTCGCAATGTACATAATTAGGAGGTGGTGCTATTAGTTCATTTTGTGGAGAACTAAAATCCAGTTAGATCTCAGTTGGAGTGAGAATTGGAGACATTCAGTAGCCATAGATCTCCGCTGCAGTTATCATATGTTGCTCATGTAACACTCCAGTCTACTGTGGGTGCGCTACAAGTCTGCAGACCAGTGACCACAACCCCTCTCCATGGATCTGATTGGCCATAGCCGCTAATTCTGGCTACTAATTTCAATGGCGGGTTGTTGAGGTTGTGGCTTGAACCCCAGACCTCCTAGATAAGGGAGCTCTAAACTGGTACTTATCACCAACTGAGCTGCAACTCAATTGGTGATGAGGACCAGTTTAGAGCTCCCTTATCTAGGAGGTCTGGGGTTTAAGCCTCAGCCTCAACAAACCGCCATTAGAATTAGCGGTTGTGGCCAATCAGATCTGTGGAGAGGGGTTGGGGTCACTGGTCTACAGACCTGTAGCACACCCACAGTAGACCGGGGCGTTATAGCTCAAGAATTTTTCATAGCTGGGGTGCGTCGTTGAAGGACCTTCTCTGTTATCTCTCATAAGCAGGTGGGTTTCATTGATCGTCTCAGATGTTGCTTAGCGATTTCTCCATAACTTTTTATGTGGACGTGCATGTAAAGATCTTCTTAGCGGTTCAGAACTAGAGATAGTTAGAGATCACTAGTGCACTTATTCGGAGTCGCTTAGAATTTTTTCCTTATCTTTTGCACGAGCATGCTTTTGAGGATAGGCTCGGTTGCCTTCCAACCATAATAAGGTGAATTTCACGCTGACCATGTAAGATGTTACTTTGGGATATTTCTTTAGTCTTGTCTGAGTTCAAGCAAGCAGAGCGTTCTAAAACTAGTGAGAGCCAAAGATTTTCGATTCATAGAATGTAGAGATTCAGATTCGTTCAATTATTTGAACTCAGGTTCAGATTTGGATTTGTCCCGAAATCCTGGATTCGAATTCAGATTCAGGTTTGGATTCGATTTCGAATTCGCTTCAAATGATGGACCAAATAGACTTTGATCGGATGACCAGGATCATCTTTATATATAATATAGATATTCCTATTATTCGTGAACTACGCGCGAATCTTGCCAATAAAGATAATATTATTTGGATTTAGATCCGAATACCACTCTAATCCGAATTTGGATTAGAATCCGGATTCGAATTTGAAAAATATGAATTTTAATTGAATTTTCACGAATCGATTCCCAAATTATTCACGAACTATTTGGTTTGCGAACAACCCTACCTGCGGATTTATCCTTAGCCATCTTTTAGGCCAAGCATGGAGAGATCTTCTTGGACATTATCCCAACGAGAGTCTAAGATATCTCTTAACCATCCCTGCTGTTGCTTTAGAGATTTTCGCCGGAGCCGATTTTGGGCCCTTCGGAAGAAACTGTCCCGATGGTCTGACTAATGCACTAATTTTAACCCGAAGACTCTCAAATCTACGCAAAGGTGTCAAGAAGACACAACCACTTCCATTATATTGAGGATGTGCTAGGCACCTCCTCCACTCATTGTAACATTCTACACATTCTGGACCGACCTCTGTGATCAACTAGTATATAGTGAAATTTCTCAACTGGGCCAGACTTGGATTTTGGGTTTTTTTCTTCTACATAAAATTCTTGTTCCCAGCTCTTTTTGATTTATGTGCACCTAGTGACTCTAGAGATAGCTATTTACTCAGACATTATCGCAGCCTCCATCAATATATTAATTAGGTGGATGTTTTGTTAAATTTAGCCTTAACTTTATGCATCTATCTTTTCTGTGACGTTAGTGAAAGTGTACTCTCCCTATTTTCATCTCAGTCTTTGCTTTATTGCTAGCATCAATGCTACCTTTATTTAGCGCTAGAAAACGGTAATGCCCAATAGTAGCCTAATAGCATGAAATAAGCAGATTATTTAAGTTGGTAAACATTTGTATTAGTACAACATATTATATTACTAATTTCCAGGATGATCATCAACATCTTGAGCAATTCTTCAGCAACTATATGAACTATCTTGCAAGGATGAACGTGTTAAGTGTCGACTGGTCTACGTAAGTCGGTGGTGCTCATTCCCGTGTCGGTGTGGCGATCATTAATTTATCACTCATATTTTTAGTCTACCTTCTTTGGTTATATAAATCACGAGTTGCAGTGCATGTGGATTCCCGTGCGACCGCGACCACACACTTCTCACCCGCGTCATTTGTAGACAACGTGAGGCTGCGACAGTACTACTAATGCTACATATATCACGTGCACTATCATTCATACATAATTTGAAAATTTATTGGACTTTTTCCCTAAACGTTATTTAGTGAAGTTGGTAAATAGTGTTTGTAGAATACTCATGGTCTTAGGTTGAAATCTAACCATCTTTGTTAAATTATTTGTTTGATATTTTTATTAAAATATCATTCAAATAAATTTTTTGTTTAAGAAATTTTTAATTTGAAAATAGATCCGATGGCCGAGATTAACGTTATGGTCCTACCATCACACTATGATAGGACAAAGTTTTACTTTTTAATATAGTATAGATATATAAAAACATTTATTCCATAGATATAATTTGGCAAAACTACTAAATAGGTCCCTATAGTTTATCACCTTTTTGAAATAGGTCCCCAAACTATTTTTTACTTGAAATTAGTCCTCAAACTTTTTAAAACTTGTGAAATCAGTCCCATTTAACGTTTTTTCCCTAGGCCGGCAAAATTTTCGTGAAGCTGTTCTCCAATGGAGGTCAGCAAATAAGAACTCCAGCTCAAACTCGGCAAGGAAGTTCTGGAAAATAGGTTAGGTGTCTTCATGCAGTTAAATGCCACGTATGCAGCTTCCTTCGACAACATTCAACAATGGCGATCGCGATCTCCAGAAAATTTTCAAATGAAGGAAACAATCAACATGGATGATTCAAGGGATCGAGAGCTTCAAGTAGTCACCGACTTAGGGTTCATTTGGCGCGGCGCTTTGGCCAAGCGTTTGGGGCAAACGCCGCCGGACGGCGGGTAACCAAATGCCCTCCGGCAGCGTTTGCTCCGGCTCGACCCGCCGCGCCCCGAAAAATGGGGCAAAACGCCCCGTTTCGATCCCGCCCTCTGGTTCGAAACCTCCGTGTGGAGCCGCCGTTTGCTCCTGCCACCTCCGCGCCAAATAAAGCCTTAAGCTCCGGCAGGACACGACGAGCAGCTTGAAGGTCGGCATCAATGGAGGTAGCAGGATGAAGAAGGCGATTTCTCTTGCTTGCCACATACGTAAGATTAAGATAGAAAATGGACACATGGCAGCTGCTTGGCGACATTGGCGGGCAGATGGTCGGAGGAGAAGCAAACAACAAGCAAGAGGTGACCCGCATTAATTTTTGTAGGGAAAAAACGTTAACTGGGACTGATTTCAAAGTTTTAGAAAGTTTGAGGACTAATTTCAGGCAAAAAATAGTTTGGGGACCTATTTCAAAAAGGTGATAAACTTTAGGGACCTATTTAATAGTTTTGCCATATAATTTCTATTGACAGGTTGAGGATTTTTTTTTATTTCTCAAATCATCATATCTAGAGTGCTTAGATACTCAAGTGTTGGTCTATTCTATGCCGTTTGTAAATAAATTTTGAAGGTGTTTTAGCATGAGTGTAAAATAATGTCGTAGTTATTTTAAGATTTTCTTTGTAGTTTAATTCTCCAATATGGATATTGTTAGGGGGCGCCGGACTTTATGCCCAATCATCCTACGAGCCAATGTTGGGTCTCGCAGGGAGAGATACGCAATCCGGTCAAAGCTAGATCCTTTGGAGCGACGAGCCCTGTCATGAGTTAAATATTATTAGGTTCCCTCTATTGTAATAAATTAAGGAAAGTGTTTCTTTAATCAGGGTGCGTAGGAGTCTGCTGAAAGGAGAGTTATGCATGAGTTGAGGCATCTTTGGATCATCTCTAGTCTTTTGAGTTCTCTCATTTTGGGAGAGAAATCACGTGAGTTTCGTTCGAGTTGTCTTTTTTGTTCTATTTTAGTACTGTCGTCGTCTTCTACATGCGTCATCTTCTTCCTCCCTTCCCTCAATAATCCGCTTCACAACAAATATTGGAGAATCTCTTAATGCAAACATAACATAGCATCTATGGGGAGTGTTTTTGTTGGTTAACAACATAATCATGGACAAAATGTATAACTTCTGAATATTAGTGCAATCTACTCTATGTTTATTCATCTCATCCTCCTTGAAAAAGTAATCAAGATATTTAGACAAAAATCCAATTTGGACTATTTTCTTTATCCGCAAATACCTTCAGAGCTTGAAAGTCTAGAACCCTTCTTACTGAACTCCTTATAATTGCCCCCAATTTTCATACTTAAATGAGTATGAGAAGAAGTTTTTTAATTGATTCCTCAGTTGTTCAAATCTTTGCAGCTTACAAGGGTGAAGAAACTTGGTGATGATACAAAGGAAGAAGAAAAGCATGAACCTGAGGACGTCTCCGTTGCTGATGAAATCAACAAAGAAGAAGAGCACAAACAGGTTTCTAGTTCTTCAGAATCAGCACTTGAGACAAATGAGGGAAAACTTGTGATATTCACATCCAAAGAGCCAGTGAATTCTGCATTCAAACAAGAAGATTTGAAAGCTGTTGAAGTCGCTCAGACATCTGAGAATGAAATTAAACCGGAGTCTTCAAATGATAAGGCCGAGATCGAATTAGTCGAGTCAGAAGATTCGAAGGACGATGTTCACGAGTTAGTGCACACCGAAGTTCCCATTGTAGTTTTTCCTGATGCTTCTGAAGTTCCAGAAGAAATTGATGTTGATAGGAGTACTCTTACCAGCATAAGTGTGCCTGTGAAAAATCTAGAAGTTGAATCCGGCTCTCCCGAAGAACACAAATCAGAAGAGAGTGCAGAAACTAAACCCAACCTTGAATTGATCAAGTCAGAAGATACAAAGGGTGAAGTACAGGAGTTGGTTCCTGCAGAAATTTCAGCTGTTGATTCTGAAGCACCAGAAGAGAATAATGCTGATTCAATTACTCCTACTGCCATAGAGGTGCCTTTGAAAGATCCAGAAAGTTCTGTTTTTCTTGAAGAGAAGAAACCAGAGGAACATGGAGAAAATAAAGAACACGTCGAATTGAGCAGGTCAGTAGATTCTAAGGAGGTGGTTCATGAGTTGGTTCCCACCGAAGTCTCCATTAATGCCGAAGCATCAGAAAAAAATGATGTTGATTCGAGCGCTCGTGCTATTGTAGAGGTGCCTGTAAAAGATTTTGAAGTTGTATCCAGCTCTCCTGAAGAACAGAACGCAGAAGTGGGAGCAGAATCTGAAGTCAAGGAATTGATCAAGTCAGGATATTCAAAAGAGGAAGGTCAGGAATTAGTATCAGAGGAAGTTCCCACCGACATCTCTGAAGCAATAAAAAAGAATGATGTTAATTTGAGTGTTCCAACCAGCGCAGAGGTACCCTTGAAAGATTTAGAAGTTGAATCTGGGTCTCCTGAAGAACAGAAACTAGAAGAGGGTGTGGAAACTAAAGTCGACATCGAATTGATCGAGTCAGGAGAATCGAAGGATGAAGGCCAGGATTTAGTTTCTGGCGAAGTTCCCACGAACACTTCTGAAGCACCAGAAAAAAATGATGTTGATTTGAGTGCTCCTACCAGTACAGTGGTACCTGTGAAAAATCTAGAAGTTGAATCCAGCTCTCCAGGAGAACAAAAACCCGAAGAGGGTGCAGAAACTAAAGTCAACATCAAATTAATAGAATCAGGTGATTCCAAGGTTGAAGGCCAGGAATCAGTTTCTGCTGAAGTTCCTGCTAGCATTTCTGAAGAGCATGAGGGTAAGAATACTGATTTGAGTACTCCAACCGGCATAGAGGTACCTGTGAAAGATCTAGAAGTTGAATCTGGATCTCCTAAAGAACAAAAAATAGAAGAGAGCGCAGAAACTAAAGTCAGCACTGACTTTATCAAGTCAGGAGAATCAAAAGATGAAGGCCAGGCTTCCGGCGAAGTTCCCACTAGCTCTTCTCAAGCACCAGAAATAAATGATGTTGATTCGAGTATTCCTACCAGCAGAGAGGTACCTGTGAAAGATTTAGAAGTTGAATCTGTCTCTCCAGAAGAACAAAAACCCGAAGAGGGTGCAGAAACTAAAGTCAACATCAAATTGATCGAGTCAGGTGATTCCAAGGTTGAAGGCCAGGAATCAGTTTCTTCTGAAGTTCCTGCTAGCACTTCTGAAGAGAATGAGGGTAATAATACTGATCAGAGTACTCCAACCGGCATAGAGGTACCTGTGAAAGATCTAGAAGTTGAATCTGGATCTCCCGAAGAACAAAAAATAGAAGAGAGCGCAGAAACTAAAGTCAGCACTGACTTTATCAAGTCAGGAGAATCAAAGGATGAAGGCCAGGCTTCCGGCGAAGTTCCCACTAGCTCTTCTCAAGCACCAGAAATAATTGATGTTGATTTGAGTATTCCTACCAGCACAGAGGTACCTGTGAAAGATCTAGAAGTTGAATCTGGCTCTCCAGAAGAACAGAAACCCGAAGAGGGTGCAGAAACTGAAGTCAACATCAAATTGATTGAGTCAGGTGATTCCAAGGTTGAAGGCCAGGAATCAGTTTCTGGTGAAGTTCCTGCTAGCACTTCTGAAGAGCGTGAGGATAATAATACTGATTTGAGTACTCCAAATGGTATAGAGGTACCTGTGAAAGATCTAGAAGTTGAATCTGGCTCTCCAGAAGAACAAAAACCCAAAGAGGGTGCAGAAACTAAAGTCAACATCAAATTGATCGAGTCAGGTGATTCCAAGGTTGAACGCCTGGAATCAGTTTCTGCTGAAGCTCCTGCAAGCACTTATGAAGAGCATGAGGCTAATAATACTGATCTGAGTACTCCAACCGGCATAGAGGTACCTGTGAAAGATCTAGAAGTTGAATCTGGATCTCCTGAAGAACAAAAAATAGAAGAGAGCGCAGAAACTAAAGTCAGCACTGACTTTATCAAGTCAGGAAAATCAAAGGATGAAGGCCAGGCTTCCGGTGAAGGTCCCAGTAGCTCTTCTCAAGCACCAGAAATAAATGATGTTGATTTGAGTATTCCTACCAGCACAGAGGTACCTGTGAAAGATCTAGAAGTTGAATCTGGCTCTCCAGAAGAACAAAAACCCGAAGAGGGTGCAGAAACTAAAGTCAACATCAAATTGATCGAGTCAGGTGATTCCAAGGTTGAACGCCTGGAATCAGTTTCTGCTGAAGCTCCTGCTAGCACTTCTGAAGAGCATGAGGGTAATAATACTGATTTGAGTACTCCAACCGGCATAGAGGTACCTGTGAAAGATCTAGAAGTTGAATCTGGATCTCCTGAAGAACAAAAAATAGAAGAGAGCGCAGAAACTAAAGCCAACACTGACTTTATCAAGTCAAGAGAATCAAAGGATGAAGGCCAGGCTTCCGGCGAAGTTCCCACTAGCTCTTCTCAAGCACCAGAAATAAATGATGTTGATTTGAGTATTCCTACCAGCATAGAGGTACCTGTGAAAGATCTAGAAGTTGAATCTGGCTCTCCAGAAGAACAAAGATCCGAAGAGGGTGCAGAAACTAAAGTCAACATCAAATTGATCGAGTTAGGAGATTCCAAGGTTGAAGGCCAAGAATCAGTTTCTGCTGAAGTTCCTGCTAGCACTTCTGAAGAACGTGAGGAAAATAATGCTGATTTGAGTACTCCAACCGGCATAGAGGTACCTGTGAATGATCTAAAAGTTGAATCTGGGTATCCTGAAGAAAAGAAATTTGAAGGGAGTGCAGAAATAAAAGTCAACACTGACTTTGTCAAGTCAGGAGAATCGAAGGATGAAGGCCAGGATTTAGTTTCCGGGGATGTTCCGACTAACACTTCTGAAACACCAGAAATAAGTGCTGTTGATTTGAGTGCTGTTGATTTGAGTGCTCCTACGAGCACAGAGGTACCTGTCAAAGATCTAGAAGTTGAATCTGGCTCTCCAGAAGAACAAAAAGCCGAAGTCAACATCGAATTGATGGAGTCCGGTGATTCAAAGGTTGAAGGTCAGGAGTTTGTTTCTGCTGAAGTTCCCGACAACACTTCTAATGCACGAGAAAAGGAAGATGTTGAGTTGAGTACTCCTACCAGCATGAAAGTACCTCTGAAGGATTTAGAAGTTAAATCCGGCTCTCCAGAAGAACAAAAACTAGAAGAAAGTGCAAAAACTAATGTTGACATCGAATCGCTCAAGTTGGGAGATTCAAAGGATGAAGGCCAGGAATCAGTTTTTGCTGAAGTTTCCACCAACGCTTCTGAAGAACATGAACATAATAATGTTGATTTGACTTCTTCTACCAGCATGGAAGTACCAGTGAAAGATCTAGAAGTTGAATTTGGCTCTGCTGAAGAACAAAATCCAAAAGAGAGTGTAGAAACTAAAGAGCCAAGTTCTGATGTGATTACAATTGATGGTGGAGGTGAAGTTACTGGATCCTCTTCCTATGAAGATAAATCTTCAGGAGTTGGAGAAGTGGTTGATAAAGAGGATGAAGGCTTGAAAGAGGAGGTGATACAGACTAGAATTGAAGAAGTGCAAACTCCTTCTGATGAAGATAAGGTTTCTGAAGCAGTTGCAGTCAAGAAGGATGATGAGATTGTTGAAGATGGTATAGAGGGATCTACTGTTCTCGATGTTGTTCCTTCAGTTCCTGAAGTTTTTCCCGACGAAGTGGTTGAGGAGAGTAAGGATGAGACTTCCGAAGTTGACAACACTGATACTGCACCAAAAGTATCTGAAGTTTCATTGGAAGGAGGAAATGTTTTGGAGGAGGATGTGAATGTAGAGGCTATAGAGAGAGATTTGGCTGAAACATCTATAGATTTGGCTGAAACATCTATAGATTCTACTGCAGGCGGAGTCTCTACGGGGCAAGCAAAAATTCCTGAAAATGTGGAAGTGGAACCTTTGGAGTTGAAATTCGAGGAGCTCGATGTTTCTCCTGAAACCGGTGAAGTCCCTTCTGTGGGAGGCAGAGTTTCTGCAGTTGATGAGAAGAGTGAAACCTCAAAAGGCGAGGAGAGGAAGGACGAGACTTCCGAAGTTGACAACACTGATACAGCACCAAATGTGTCTGAAGTTTCATCGGCAGTGGGAAATGTTTTGGAGAAAGATGTGAATGTAGAAGCTATAGAGAGAGATTTGGCTGAAACTTCCATAGATTCTACTGTAGGCAGCGTCTCTACAACGCAAGCAAAAAATTGTGAAAATGTCGAAGTGGAACCTTTTGAGTTGAAATTTGAGGAGCTCAATGTTTCTCCTGAAGCCAGTGAAGTCCCTTCTGTGGGGGAGAGAGTTTCCGCAGGTGATGAGAAGAGTGAAAGCTCAAAAGGCGGGGAGATGAAGGACGAGATTTCCGAAGCTGACAACACTGATAGTACACCAAATGTGTCTGAAGTTTCATCGGCAGTGGCAAATGTTTTGGAGAAAGATGTGAATGTAGAGGCTATAGAGAGAGATTTGGCTGAAGCAACCATAGATCCTACTGTAGACGGAGTCTCTACAGAGCAAGCAAAAATTCCTGAAAATGTGGAAGTGAAACCTTTAGAGTTGAAATTTGAGGAGCTCAAACCCGAAGCCAGTCAAGTCCCTTCTGCGGGGGAGAGATTTTCCGCAGGTGATGAGAAGAGTGAAAACTCAAAAGGCGAGACAGGAGCAATTTTAGTGGAGACACCAAAAGATATCGCCACTTCAGACGAGTCGCTTGCTCATTTGGTCGAAGAGACGGAGAATGAGGATTCAAAGAGCGAGACAGAGGCTTCAGTTGAGCAATTTCCGGAGGCGGTGAAAGAAATCATAGCATCAGAATCATACAATGCGAAGAAAGACGAAACCTCCAGAGATGTCAGCCTCGAGGAAAAGAATGCGAATGTCAACCAGGATAAAAAGAGCGAAGTGAAAGTAGAGGGAGTCATAGAGAATGCTCCAGAGCATGAAGAGTTGGGAATCGAAAAGAGAGAAGGTGAGAAACCAAAGGATGAAAAACCGATTCCATCTTCGGATACTCGGGATGTTAAATTGATTAAAGAGGCGACCAAGCGCGACTCAAACATATTCGCCAAGGTGAAACGCTCAATCATCAAAGCGAAAAAAGCCATACTCGGAAAGTCACCAGGTCCCAAGACCGTGTCATCAGAATCAAAAGATGAGAACATCTAAATAAAGCTTGGAGTGTGCATATATGCTGTAAAGATTTTTTTTTGAATTCAGTATTTGTTGGTGTGAAATTATGCAAGGGTCATGATGGTCTATTGTGTGCTTTTTGTTTACTTATGGTTCTGCTGTATTGATTATTAGATGTTGTGGATCAATTTTAGGCATTATTTTGTGTACTATGTAGGCCTGCATCAATTTTATGAAATATGATCAGAATTTGCTTGGTATTCAGTAATGATCAGATTCTGGGGGATGGATGTTCTACCAAGGCATTGAATTCAATCTCCTGTGGCGAAATGGCTTCATCTTCTTCCTTCGTGGTTATATTGCGTGTATGTTGGTCTATATTTTTTGGGAGTCCCTCTACAAACTGAAAATGTCGCTATACGATTACGCAGCCTGGTTTTTAGCGAGTACATTTCTATCTTCTAATTATTAACCTGACTTTTTACTCGTCGTGGGGTTGGTAATAATTGAGGTGTCTAACTTTTGTTGAGCCTTGCTTTGTTAAACTCCTATGTTCTCAAGATGCTAATCTTTGGACAGCATAACTTTGGATTTTTTGGGCGGTTTTTTTGGGTTCCATTTGCCACCTGAGCGGTGGTAGATGGAAGCGCCCCGAGTAGTGCAAATGAGAAAGTTCCGAGGAGGCTCTCGGGAGAGGACCTACATTTGTCAATGATCTATTTTTGCCACCAGAATAGAGCAGCACTGGTGCTCCAAATAGAGCATTATTTTCAATCCCAAAATGAAGGTGATACATATGAATTGGGCTGATATATTAGTGTCATTGTTATTTCAACTAGTTTTGTATTTGATGAGCATACCAAATACATTGAGGTATGATGTCATAACCTAATCATATTGTATATACCAAAATACATTGAGGTAGGAAGCTGTAGGTAGCGATGGTGGTAGACATGTCGGAGATACAATGGAGTCCTCCAAAGGAAGCCGAGCTAAACCTACAAGATGCGACGAGGGAGCCAAGCTCAACCTCCCGATGCCCTAGTCCTAGTTGTGGGGATCGGTTAAGGTTATTTAGAAAGGGAGAGAAGAGGGAACTAAGGAGCGGAAAAGAGGATTATTTCTAACTTTTTTTTTCTTTCTCATGACCTTAGGGGGTCTTTAAAGAGAATTATAAGGACCACATACCCGAATTAATTACCAAAGTACCTTTACATGAAAATAAAAGAAGACTCCTTCCCAGGAGGTTTGAGTCAGGCGCAGTTATTTCAATCTCTTATTTTACAGCGCGTTTACGAGTGGCGGCTATAATTTCTAATCTAGGGTCTGTTTGGAGATGAAGATAAACAATATTGCTGAATGTGAGCACCATCAATCCATGAGTGCATGAATGAAGCTTCTTCCCTGCGGCTAGAATCAGACATAAAACGACACTTTGAGCTATTGATGATTCCAAATGAAGGATATTCAAACGGGCAAAAAACAGCGTTCGCAATCGAGAGAAAAAAAGCCCAAACAAACAGATCCCTAATGCATGTGAATTGTTAGATCTCAACCGTCCGAGTTTCCAAATCTTCTTCATTAATCATTATACATCATGTTCTAAACAGAGTTTCATGATCCATGCCTCTACATACCAAAAAAAAAGAGATTTTTTACAGCCAGAATCTCATATGAACAGATGAACCACATGATTCGAGTAGAAATACAGAGATCCATAATCACATGATTCTAATCCTATTTTTACATCTCTCGTCCACAAAACTAACAAAATCTCACCACAAAATCAGATCTTCTTCTTCTTCTTCTTCTTCTTCATGATTTACTGGGGTTTCTCTCACCGCTCCTCTCCTTGCCCAGAATCGACCACATCACCTGCACATCTTCATACGCGCACGCCTTCACCTCGCAGTGCAGAGTCATGCTGTCATCCTCACGCCCTGCAAACATTTTCAATGTCGCAGACATTAAGATTCAATGTAGGAAAAGCTCTGTTCTTAGAAATGAGTGAGAAAAGCTAATGCAGCCGTCGTCAACTGTAGGTCGTGAATGCCCAACTTCAAAGTGAGTTTTTTTTGTTCTCCTTTAGGTTAAAAGTGAGATTTTTATTTTTATTTTACGACGGCAAATCTATGATTCGTAGGGAGAGGAGAGAAAGGGTGACAACGAACCAGTTTGGGGCTTCTTCTCTGTTGGAGGGCTGGGGATAGTGCATTTCCTGAAAGGAGAAGTAATGGTGCGAACCCAGTTAGAACCCATTTCTATCTATAATGTGCAGCTGAAGAAGTTCTTCTGTAGAGTGGCTGAGTACGGATAAGTGCCGCTCTACTTCTGAGGTTGAAATGAAGCTGTCTTCTTCTCCTTCTTCCTCGGTTTCTATATATACATAGTGTATGTGTGTGAGAGAGATGAAGATGAAGATAAAGATGAAGAAGAAGCAGGGAAGCAGGGAAGCAAGATCCGGGTGATGAGGGCCCTCATGGGCAGTCCAAGCTTGCTTTGGCACATGGGCCACATTATTCTCATGTGTGCAGAGCTCTTACTTTCTTTTGCAACAATGTTATAAGCAGGTCGATTTTGGCTATTCGTAGTTCATTGATATTCGCAATTCAAAAAAAAATAGATCGATATTAAACATAGGCCGGTTTTGGCTATATGCATGCCAAATATTTTTTTTTAAAAAGAGCAATGTTAAACGCAAGGCCGATTTTGGCTATATGCAGACCACAGTTTAAAAAAAAAGTATCATTTTTCTTCTTCAACCTGCATTTTTTCTTTTCAACCTGCAGCCGCCGGACGAGATCGAGCTTCCTCTTTGATCTCCTCTCCCTCCTCCGGCGACCTCGGTCGGTGATCCTCTCCAGCTGACCACCTCCTTTACTCTAAATCGTGCTATGCATCTGAATTTAATTAAAGGATAGTGTTTTGTGCATAAATTAAACTCGTCGTTTTTGTGATTTTACACGTCTTTTATTGATTATAATGTATTTTTTGTGATTTATAGAATCAAAATGATTATAATGTATTTTGTTGGACTATTATTGTGGATCAAATAGACTGCAAATATGTATTTATTTTACTTTTATAAATGCTATATTTTGTTTGGTGATTTATTTAAGAAAATATTAATTTGATTTTTGAATATGGCCTGTAAATATGAAATTGGGTCTGCATGAACAATTTTTTGGCCTGCATATATCCGCGGTCTGCATAAATAAAAAAGCGTACTGCATATAATATTGCTCAAAAAATATTCGCAGTCCATTTAGAGCAAGTGAAGAAAAAGTTTCCACAAAGATTTTTTGGGTCTCTAATTTTTGGACTGCTATTATATGTAGATTTTATAGGAAGTTTCGTAGTGCGAATAACCATTTTAGGACTGCTTATAACATCGCTCTTCTTTTATTTATGGTTTCCATGCGACTACTTTCCTAATGAAGCTTTTTGCACCTCACCCCTACTGAATATGGAAGGAATGCTTGCTCTATTTATTAGGATATTAGCATACAAATGATGGATTATTAGATGATTTATAGATGTGATTAGAGTAAGTTTTGAAAATTACAGCATGGAATTGGGCTTGTATATCCAAATTTTGGTTGGGTTAAGCTGCATGAGTCGAGTCGGAGCACGGGTGGATAAGTCCGTTAGGAATAAGGGAGGTAACACGGATTTGTGCTTGGCGATTCACAGCCAATGACTACCCAATTGGGATGGGATGAATGATCTCAACTCAATCGATGAATCTACATTCGACTGTCGTTCATGACATATGGCTATCACAATTCTTATTCGAACGATGTCACTAGGACCTTGCTCTAGACCAAATTTCTTAGGGAATCGAGCAAAAACGATAAACAAAATAACACTGAATAACCGTAAAGTTAGTCTGTGTTCATGAGCAGCAATATGTCGTTTTCACTAGATGAAGAACATAAATAGTGTTGGTGTGCATTTAGTAAATTGTGTGTATTGGTGTGTAGATAGTAAAGTAGGAGTGGTATTGTATAGAGGGGGGTATAAATAGGTATATATTGTATTGAGATCGCTAAGAGAATAAACCCTATCGTTTTCTACTTGGTATCAGAGCGGGGCGGCGTCCATCGAACGCGCCGAAGCAGCGTCCGGCATCGATCGAAGGAGGAGAAGACCTATCGTCTACGCTGGAGAGGAAGGCTATCGTCGACAAGGGGAAGGCTATCGTCGACGACGGAGAGCCACGATCGTCGCTGGAGCCACGGTCGTCGCTGGAGAGGAAGGCTATCGTCCGACATCGATCGCTGGAGGAGGAGACCTATCGTCGACGCTGGAGAGGAAGGCTATCGGAGGAGGGGAAGACTATCGTCGACGCTCATCGACGTCGAAGCCGCTGTCGTCGCTGGAGCGTATCGTCGACGATGGAGAGCCAGCTTCGAGTGTGATTCGGCGATTCGATTCTCCTATTGTCATCGACGGTTCCTGCTGCAACTCCCGATTCGGCGATTCCATCTCCCGATTCGGCGATTCCATCTCCCGATTCGGCGATTCCATCTCCCGATTCGACGATTCCATCTCCCGATTCGGCGATTCCATCTCCCGATTCGGCGATTCCATCTCCCGATTCGGCGATTCCATCTCCCGATTCGGCGATTCCATCTCCCGATTCGACAATTCCATCTCCCGATTCGGCAATTCCATCTTCCGATTCAGCGATTCCTGCTGCTTTTACATCTCCCGATTCGGCTGCAGAAGGTTGGAGGTACGGCTGTTGGGTGTAGACTTTGGTTGAAGCTGTTGGGTCGACGACGAACGGATGGAGGCTATCTTCGAAAAGCTGGATCCAGTGGAGGTGGTTACCTTGTTGAAGTTGTTGGGCTCATCACCCCAACCGGTGAAGTTGGACCTTCCACCAGTTGACCTGAAGCTTGAAGGACCGACCACCTATCTAGGTTGGTCGCGCCGCGTGAAGAAGACTCTCACAGCGCAGAAGGTTGGAGGTTTCTTAACAGGGGAGTTGAAGAAGCCAGAGAACCCAACTGTAGGAGATGAGTTGGAATCAACCCACATGACGGTGTTCATGTGGCTTCTCAGCTCGGTCGTCCCATCGATTGCTGCCATGGTTGATGGCCTGGAGACAGTCGCAGAGGTGTGGGACCGACTGAGATGCACCTATGATGGAGTGGGAATACTCTCAGAGTCTTCCAGGTGAAGGGAGAAGTAGACGATACAGTCCAAGGCGAGAAGACCGTGCAGGAGTACGCCTCTGAGTTAGAACAACTATGGGTGGACTATGACCATGCGTCTGGCGGGGTGATTTGCAAGGACCCTGAATGCAAGGCATCCAAACTGATTGTAGAAGAAAGGACTATGAGATTCCTTAAAGGTCTACATGAACGGTTTGATCAGAGGAGAGCATTACTTCTGTCAGGCACGAAGATTCCCACCTTGTCAGAGGCCATCTCGGCCATGATTCAGGAAGAGACTCGATTCAAACTCCAGGCGGGACCAGGGGATTCTGCTGTGGCAAAGTCGGCATTGGCGGCAACTGGCTTGCCCTTCCACAAAACTCAAGAAGACACTCGCCAGTGCTACAACTGCGGGCAAATTGGACATATAGCGGCTGTGTGTTCTTGGACACCCAAGGAGAGGGGTTCCCAGGGTCGTGGACGTGGTCGTGGGCGTGGCCAGGGTCGCAGTGGCAGAAGCAGCATCGTGCCAATCTGGGCATTGGTGGAGGTGATGACAATCGTAGCGGTATCTACACTGAGGAAGAGCAGAATCTACTCAGTATGATGAGTATGATGGAAGGTCTCAAGGGAAGACAGACTGGAGAGGGCAGCAAGAGTGGAATAGGAGGGGCATCAGCTTTAGCTTCGTATGCTCACCCTTCCAAGACGTCAGATTGGATTGCTGACTCGGGCGCCTCTCAGCACGTGACAGGAGATGCTGGTGAGTTCTCCTCCTATACTCGCCTAGTTAAGACTGATAGCATACAGACAACAGATGAGACTTTCCAATCCGTGATCGGTAAGGGTACTGTCGATTGTACAGGTTCGGTAAAACTCTCTAACGTCTTGCATGCTCCATCCTTTCCTGTTAGCCTTCTCTCTATAAGTTCCATAATTCTTTAACTCAAATGTATTATTTGCTTTGACATTCCTAAGGTGACCTTCCGGGAGAAAGAGACGGGCCATATACTTGGGACTGGGACCTGGCATGATAGGCTATGGTACTTGGACCGAGGGGAACTTGATGTAGCTCTCACTTCCAAGTCAAGGGAGTCAGAAGAAGGAGGAGCGAAGATGAGTGCAGAGGACATTCTTCTTCTACATCACCAGTGGCTGAGACATTTATCCTTTGATACTCTAGCTAGAGTTTACCCTGTTTTGTATAAACATTCGAATCGAAGTAAACTTATTTGTGATGCATGTGATTTGGGAAAACTCACTAGGAGTTCTTATGTTAGTACTGGACAGAAGCTGCAAGGAAATAATCGCGGGATGCTTCCGTTAAAGCGAAGGTCATCACATTACCATCCTTACAGTGTATGTGGATGACATGATCATCATAGGGGATGATGAACAGGAAACCGTCTGGCTCAAGACAGCGTTAGGCAAGGAGTTCGAAGTAAAAGATTTGGGGATGCTACGGTACTTCCTTGGAATTGAGATCGCCTACGGAAGAAGGGGCATTGTCCTATCACAGAGGAGGTATGCCTTGGATCTCCTCACAGAGACAGGAATGTTGGGGTGTAGACCGGCCGCAACACCGATCGATCAGAAGTGTAAGCTGGGTGCTGAGGCAGGTGACACAGTTGATCGAGAGAGGTACCAGAAATTAGTTGGGAAGCTGATTTACCTGAGTCACACACGCCCAGACATCTCCTATGCAGTTAGTGTAGTGAGTCTCTATATGCACGATCCTAGAAAGGGGCATATGGATACTATGTACCAGATACTACGGTATTTGAAGGCTTCCCTGGGGAAGGGGTTGCTCTTCCAAAGAAATGGGCACGTGAAGATCGAAGGCTACTGTGATTCTGATTGGGCAAGCTGCATAGATGACAGGAGATCCACGTTAGGCTATTGCATATTTGTAGGAGGAAACTTGGTCTCCTGAAGGAGCAAAAAGCCATCAGTGGTGGCACGATCGACTGCGGAGGCTGAATACAGAGCTATGACATCGGGAGTGGCTGAACTTTTGTGGCTGAAGAGGATGCTGACGGAGCTGAGTCTAGATCAAGGGGACAAGATGAAGCTGTTGTGTGACAGCCAGACAGCGATCAGTATCGCACATAATCCAGTTCAACATGAGAGAACTAAGCACATTGAAATTGATAAGTTCTTCGTAAAGGAGAAACTGGATAGTGGGCTACTGGAGCTTAGTTATGTTGCAAGCAAGGATCATGCTGCAAACCCTAGAATAAGATGAGTTTTATAAACAACCTCGTACAACGCAAAATTCCCAAAATACTCACGAAAAAATATATAAAAAAGTTAGGCAAGGATCCTGCGGATCGTATTCAAATGTGGTGTTGTCTGCTGCGCGGGAGCGGCATAATGTCACACTTGAGAATCATTAGACAGGTTGAAATTCGAGACATATAAATAACAAAATTGATGCGCAAGTTTAACAAGTCACTGGACTGTTTGGTCACTTGATGATGACTAGTTTTTTGTGTACACTGGTTAATTATTTTTTTCTCTATTTTAAATCTACACTTACCTACTTGCTTATGTGATTGGATTTCATATATACACTTACCTACTTGCTTATGAACCATCGTTCGTGAACATCCGCCGTCACCTAAGAAACTTTCATCCACTTTTATGCTTATAACTAGTTTTATTTTCTTGGTGACAGTCATAACCGATGTCTGTGTCAAACATAGCGTTTTTGTTCAAATTCACCGGTGCAAAAAATCCGTGCAAAACGGAGCCTTTAGTTATCCAATGTAAGAATCTAGATATGATAAATTCTGGGCATGAATGAATGAATCTTACACAAAAATTAAAATTTTTTAAGAAAAAAATCAACTTTAACATTGTCTGACATCACACAAATACTCAAGTAGTCACTAGCATATAGAAATGTACTAATTTGCCCCCCAAATTTTCTTGATTTCAGAATTTCCAATATTATATTTGGTTTACATTATCAAACAACACAAACAAGTGTTATACCCTGTTAGCTTCAGCAAGAATCAAATAATGTGAAATTTATGTTCTGTTTGGGATGACTGGGAAAAGTAGCGGTGGGATAAGTGATGTCAGAAAAAAATAATGGTAGAAAAAATAATAGGAGAAAAATGGAGATTTATAGAGCTACAAGAAGAGAAACATGAAAACAAGAGAATTTTTTTTTATCTTTTCTGAAAGTGGAAGAGTTCACTGCTTTCTCACCATAAGAAAACCAAACAGATGCAAAACTGTTAGAATTGAAGTGAGCTAGCACCAGCGCTAGCGCTAGCGCCGGCGTTAGCTCATACTCGTCACCCCCCTTGTTTTGCCTATAAATAGAGGGGTACCCTGTCACAACCCGTATTTTTCCGAAATAAATTATATTATCAGAGCGAAGGGGAAAACACACGTCATGATGCCACGTCCTGTAGGGGACAACTACAGACGTTCATGCGAGCACTCATACGAACATTTTCTTTTACAAAAAGGTATGAATTAAGTAAAAGGATTATCTTTTGAGATTCATTTCATTTGGGTTAGGAGACCGTGTCGCTCGGCCCTGCGGTTTACCAAGCCGCACTTTATAAAAGACATACGTACACAGCGGAAGAAAAATAGGTTCACTTTATTCCTAACGGCGCTGAAGACCAGAGACGTCTCCAGAGCGATTGCCGGTCTAAATTTAGTACATAATAAATAAGTATCATTTTACTTTGATTTACGTTTCGCAAGTATGTGATACTTAATAGTAATGTGACAAACAGTTATAAGAACAATTTTTTTTTATAATGCTAAAAGAACTGCATTAATGTTCAGCAAAAGTAGGCTTTTCCCAGAGTGTACATATACAAAATAACCAAGTAGCAGAAAAAGAAACTAGCAGTAGTAGCAGCAAGTAAACCAAACAAAAAGCCGTACGGGCGTCAACATCTGACACGAACCCACATGCGAACAAGTCAACTATCAAAAGACAAGCTACAACAAAAGGAGCTGAATCCTTACCCACTGGAGAGGGAAGGCCTCGATGACGAACAGTACGACTCCGCTAACACTCCGACAACAGCTACAAACCTGAACCTGAGGCATCCATAAGAAAAGAATGCCTCAGCCCAAAGGGTGCAAGAAAACAACATAGGTATAAGAAAAGAAAAGGGCAAGGTAACAAGTAGCGTAAACAGTTTGAAAGGAGTATATAGTACATATATATACACACATATATTCGTATATATAACTATATATATGCTTATATAAGGATTTCAGTAAATATAGATTAAGGAGATTCCGCATATACTTGATCCGATGGACAAGGCGCAAATAAACTTTCTTGGCATACGGTGCAAAACGGACCAGTGGTGGCGGACCCAAACAATGTCACTACCCACACACATAAAGGGGACATTCACCCCAAATAAGAAATAGGCGTCGTGGTGGTGGTCTGATCATCCTACCAACCACTATTAAAAGAACTGTGATGGGGGAACCCAGTGTTCCCTGTACCCATCCTTTCGTTTCAAACAAATCCGTCGCCGCTTAGCCAAGAAATAACAATAAGGAATATGCAGAATTAAGCACGCATCCACCATTCGAGTCAAGAAATAAAAAGAAAATCCCAAGGGGCAGCCCCCTATTCAACAAGGTAAAAGCAGCCCAAGGCAAAACAGCCCCAGCAATCAAGGTAAAGAGCAGCTCAAGCAAAACCGCCCCAACTAGCAAAACAACCACAATAAACAGCCCCCAACAAAACAGCCCCCCCCCAGGTAACACAAGCAAAGGGCAGCCACAACCAACAGCCCCAGGGAAAGCAAACAAAGGGCAGCCCCCAAATTGAATAATAACAGCAGCAGCCTTAATTGGACAAGGAGAAGATAGAAGCAGTCCCCAACAAACAAACGGCAGCAGCCCCATATAGAGCATACTACAGCAGCCCCCTAATCAACAAGGAAAGGAGCCCCCAAATTCAATAAGGCAAGCAACAACCCCCCTTAAGACAGAAACAAAGGGCAGCCCCTAAATTAAACGATAGCAGCAGCAACCTCAAAAGAAATAAATCCAGCCTGGAATTATACATAACAGCCCAAACAAAGCAGAAAACCCCTTCTGGTGGAGTATAGCAGCCCAAAGCAGTTAACACCTCTACAAAACAATGCATAGCAGCAGGAATAGAGAGAAAAAAAACCCCAATGAATTAGTAAATCGAGCCCAAGCACAAGTATGGCAGCAGGGATAAAACAAAATCCCAATATTTATCTAAATCCACATGTATAACAACACTTATAATCCACATGTATAACAACACTTATATGGCAGCAAGGATAACCCCAAAACCCCAAGATTTGAAAATCTAGCCCAAGCACAACATCCATATAAGAACCAGATGAATAAAAGCCGAGTTAGGAAAGCAGTAGAAGAGGGAGAAGGGGGAGATGAAGAAGTTTTCTTGCCTTGCTTACACACGGCGACTCGCCGGACCGCAACCATGCAAGGAGAGAGCCGCCCGGGACCCTAGCTCCAGCGACCCGACCTCCTCCGACAGCACCGGCGACGAAATCGGCACCGACCGACGAACCCTAGGCGCGACACTCCACAGTAGAGAATCGGGGAAGGGATATCGGGGAAAGGGAAGAGCAGGGGAAATAATGGATGTCAGCATGGGTTATAACAAAGTTTTAAGGGTAATAATAATAATAATAATAATAACTTTATAAACATTTTAGGCCTATATCCAGAAGCTGCTGAAAGAGGAGGGTGGGAACCAGCTGGCCACCAGAATTCATATGCCCTATACCTTCATATATATATATATATATTGGCATGAGCTGAGACCTACTGCACTACCTATAAATGAACAAATATATGACTTACGAACTCGACGGACGACGACGCTTTCAAAAAAAAGGTGACGCCCTCTCGCATTTACACTACGCAACCATAATTTCATATTTACGACATTAACATCTAGCATTCCCCGCTTAAAAAGGCTATAAGAAAACCTGGGGCGTTACAACCACCCCTCCTAACAAAAAGTTTCGCCCCGAAACTTTGCAACAACAATTCAAAACGAGGAAAAACACCGAAGACGAAAACTTACCGGGGAAATTAGTTGAAAAGGTGAGGATAAGACTCCTTCATTGCTGACCCTAGCTCCCAGGTCGCACCCCGAACATCCTGATTGTCCCAGAGGACCTTCACCATAGGGATGGTCTTCCTTCGCAACACCCGATCCTGCCTTTCCAATATACGAACAGGCTGTTTCACAAACGACAGACTAGGCTGCAGCACTGGCATGGAATCCAGAACATGGTGATCGCTGCGGACGCACTTCCGCAGCTGGCTCACATAGAAAACGTCGTGCACGCCGGGGAAAGAGGCAGGCAACGACAACCTGTAAGCAGCAGTCCCGATGCGCTCGACGATCTCAAATGGGCCTACATATCTGGGGTCCAGCTTGTGGCTCTTTCCAAACCTCTTGACGCCTGCCATCGGGGACACCTTAAGGAACACCATGTCCCCCACTGCAAACTCCAGATCGCTCCTACGCCGGTTGACGTACTTCTCATAACGCTCCTGAGCTATCCGCATCTTCTCTCTGATCTGCGTCACAGCAAAACCCATCTCCTCCAAAGCCTTAGGACCCAGAACAGGCTTATTGCCCACTTCAGCCCAAAATAGCGGAGTCCGACATCTCCTCCCATACAACGCCTCAAACGGAGCCATCTGCAAGCTCTCCTGGTAGCTATTGTTGTACGCGAACTCCATGAGCCCAAGGCGTTCATCCCACGCCCCTCCATGCTCTAGAATATAGCACCGTATCATATCCTCCACGATCTGATTAACCCTCTCCGTCTGCCCATTCGTCTGCGGATGATAGGCCGTAGAATACCTGAGATCGGTGCCCAAGGCCCCTTGCAGACTCAACCAAAAACGAGAGGTATACCTGGAATCACGGTTAGACACTATGCTCGCTGGAACCCCATGCAACCTGATGACCTCCTGCACATACAGAGATGCAATCTTCTCCATCGAATAACCAGTCTTGTACGACACGAAGTGAGCACACTTGGTCAACCTGTCAACAATGACCCACACTGCATCATGCCCCCGCGGAGATCTCGGCAATCCAGTAATGAAATCCATAGAGATGCTCTCCCACTTCCACAGGGGAATATCCAACGGCGTCAACTTGCCCCCAGGCTTCCTGTGATCTGCCTTGACGCGCTGACAGGTGTAGCACTGCACCACGAACCTCGCAATGTCACCCTTCATGCCAGGCCACCACACAATCTGCTTCAGATCGCGATACATCTTCGTAGAGCCAGGATGATAGGATAGGCTGGAGTCGTGAGCCTCCTCACAAATCTTCGCTCGAATCTGCTCCACAGAGGGTATGCACAGCCTACCCCGGTACCTCAAGGTATCCTCAACATCAATCGAGAAATCCGGCAACTCACCTCTCTCAGCCCTGCTCCGGAGGTGCTGCAAATCCAGATCATCCTTTTGGTGCAACTTCGTCAAAGCAATCTAGGACGGCTCTTCAACCTCCATACAAGACGGACCACCACTGGGATTCACCGCGATGCTCATCAAGAAGAACTCCTCCACCAGGGACTGCACAGAGAGTCCAAAAACCGAAGCTGACTTCCTGCTCAGGGCATCCGCCACGACGTTTGCCTTACCAGGGTGATAGAGGATCTCCACATCATAATCAGCCACGTACTCCATCCACCGACGCTGGCGCAGGTTCAGCTCGCGCTGGGAAAATACATAAATCAGGCTCTTGTGATCTGAGTAGATCTTGCACTCTACCCCTTACAAGAGATGCCTCCACAGCTTCAAGGCATAGATCACCGCAGCAAACTCCAAGTCATGCGTCGGGTAGTTCCGCTGGTGCACCTTTAGCTGCCGCGACCCGTACGCAATGACCTTGCCCTCCTGCATGAGGACGCAACCAAGGCCTATCAGCGAAGCGTCGACGTAGACCTGAAACTCCACCCCCTCAACCGGGAGAGCCAAAACCGGTGCGGAACACAACCTCCTCTTTAACTCCTGGAAGGCCTCCTCGCACTGCTCGCTCCAATCGAAAGCCGCTTCCTTCCGCGTCAACTTGGTCAGAGGCGCGGAAATTCCTGAGAAACCCTCCACAAACCTTCGATAGTAGCCAGCTAAACCCAGGAAACTGCGGATCTCCTTCGGCGACGACGACCTCTTCCAATCCAAAACAGCAGCGACATTCGCTGGGTCCACAGAGATGCCACTCTTGCCCACGACGTGACCCAAAAAGGATACTTGCGAAAGCCAGAACTCGCATTTGCTCAGCTTGGCATACAACTTGTGCGCTCTCAAGGTAGACAACACCAACCGCAGATGCCGAGCATGCTCCTCCTCGCTCGAAGAATAGATCAGCACATCGTCAATAAAAACCACCACGAACTGGTCCAGAAAGTCCCGGAATACCCTGTTCATCAAATCCATGAAAGCAGAGGGCGCATTCGTCAGCCCAAAAGACATCACCAGGAACTCAAAATGTCCGTAACGCGACCGGAAACCAGTCTGCGGAACGTTTGAGTCGCGAATCCTCAGCTGATGGTAACCGGACCGGAGGTCAATCTTCGAGAACACGCAGCTACCCTGCAACTGGTCGAACAAGTCATCAATCCGTGGAAGCGGATACCTGTTTTTAATAGTGACCTTGTTCAACTCTCTGTAATCGATGTACAGCCTCATCGACCCATCCTTCTTCTTCACAAATAGAACCGACGCACCCCAAGGCGACGAACTCGGCCTAATGAATCCAAGCTGCAGAAGCTCATCCAACTGAGTGCGCAGCTCCTCCAACTCCCATGGTGCCATACGATAGGGTGCCTTGGCGATAGGGCGGGTCCCGAGCTCCAAATCTATCGCAAACTCAATCTCTCGCTCAGGAGGGAGACCAGGGAGGTCATCGGGAAAGACGTCAGGGAACTCCCGCACCACAGGAATGTCATCCACATAGGGCACCGAAGCACAAGCTGCAAGCAACACGGAAACAACACAAACTCGGCCATCCAACTCCGCCAAAGCCTGGGCACAGACTACCGACATAACTGAGGAAGTCTGACGTGGGAAGCCGAACACGCTCCTGGGCTGGCCATCATCCATCAAAAAAATCCAGACGCTTGTCCCTGCACTGGATCACGGCGTCATAACGGGCTAGCCAATCCATGCCCAAGATCACGTCGAAGTCCTCCAAGACGATCACCATCAGATCTGCATAGCCCACAAATCCATCCAACACGATCGGACACTGCCTCGCCCATAGATCTGACACCACTGAATCGCCGGACGGGTACTTGACACGAAACGGACCATCAATTCGCTCCAGGGCCCAGCGATGCCGATCGACAAACCTCTTGGCCACAAAAGAGTGGGTGGCACCCGAGTCAAATAGAACGTGCGCCCAACAGTCTCGAACCTTAAACTCGCCTAACAAAGCAGTATGGACACGCAACAACACAGGGATGAGGCATTGATATAGCAACCAGTTAAACATAACGAGATTAAACTATAACGAGAACGAGGACGAACCTGATATCACCTGGTTCGAGCACTGCGCTTCCTCCTTTGTCACAACATTTAACTTTACTTTCCCTCGATCTACCTGCTGCTGCTGAGGCGGTGGCGGTGCCACGGCTGGGAGGGCAAGCTGCTGGCCGGTCGACTGCAGCTGCGGGCACTTCGACTTCAGATGTCCCTTCTGTCCGCACTGATAACAAACCTTCCCCTTTGACCAGAAACGACCGACGTCGTGCCCTCTCTGTTTGCATGAAGTGCAAAACAAATCATTCTTCGGGGCACCTTGAAGCGCCATCAGCTGCTGCTGCTCCTGCACACCCTGCCTCATGAAACACTTCTCGAAGGGGTGGCCCACACGGCCACAGAAACTACACACCACCTTCCCCTTCTTACTCGGGGCGGAGCTGCCCCCATCGCCCACCTTTCTCTTCTCCTTCCTAAGCTCCTTCCCTCTATTCTTGGCATTTTCGATCGCCTCTACCTTCAGCGCAGCCTCCACTGCATCCGCAAAGCTCACGGACCTGTAAGCGCTGGCCAACTGCTGGATCTCGCTGCGAAGGCCTCCCAAAAATCTCTTCACCCGGTTCTCCTCAGACGCAACCAAATCTGGGGCGAATCTGCTCAGCTTGGAGAACTCGACCTCATATTCCCCTACTGTGAGTTATTGCTGCTTCAAATGTAGGAAGCTATTCATCAGACGGTCCTGCTCAACAGAGGGCAAGAATTTCTTCATCATCCTCCCCTTGAACTGCTCCCACGAGCAACCTTCTACAAGAGCCTCCTTCTCCCGGATCCACCAGCTCCTTGCCAAACCCTTCAGCTGGAAGGCAGCAATCATCACCTTCTGGTCCGCCGACGCGCCAGAATACGAGAACATCTCCTCCATCGCCAGGATCCAATCATCGAGCACCATGAAGTCCGCCCTCCCGTCATAAGTCGGGGGTCCTAGCCTCTGGAAATGCGTGATAAAATTCATTTCTGGCGGCAATGCAGCAGGGGGAACCAGGGGTGCAGGACGGGCAGCCTCCGGCTGACTAGTCACGGGCTGCTGCCGCTGAGTGGCAGTCAACAACGTCTGTATCTGCTCCTGCATCGCGACCAACTGCCGCGTCAAAGTCTCGTTATTCAGACGCAGCTCTTCAATCACTGCCTCGCTATGCGCACCCGATGTCTCGCCCTCAGACTGGGGAACAGATTTTGCAGGCCGACGCTTAGAAGCCATTCCTAACAAGAATAATATCAAACAGCAAGATAAGACCGGATTCAGACCTCTAGGAAAGGAAGACATACAGATACTTGCTTTTGCTACTGCTTTTTCTCTGGGAAAAGTAAATACATAATATCACGCTACACTCAGGATGGTATATCATCCTTTACCTCTCGTGCACCTCACCCAAATGCATATAAAATTAACATCTTACCTTTAAAATCATGCGTGTACATGTGTCACAGTGTAGATCTCTGGCTTGGCACGTGTGCTTATGCAATGTTATGCTATGCATGCAGTGCTATGCAAACTAAGAAAAGGCCTTAATGCATGCTATGAGCGGCGTACACATGCGATCTTATGCATCCCATACTACATATTATCGCATGCAACGAAAAAGAAAATCTAATGGACACGCATGCGACCTACGTTATGCATCCCATACTACATAACATTCGCATGTTGTCACCTATGAGGATCCATATACAGACATATATTATGCATCCCATACTACATAATATGCCCCGTATACTTCTGTCATGCTTATGAGTGTAGTGTTCGTGCTTCAGCCGAGATCTACCGATGACCCATCGGTGAGTGCATGCAATGATTAACTATTCTCACTAGACGGTTAACCGGGCCAACCAGACCATTCCCGGTAACCCGGCTAACCTCCCTCTGATACCAACTGTCACAACCCGTATTTTCCCGAAATAAATTATATTATCAGAGCGAAGGGGAAAACACGCGTCATGATGCCACGTCCTGTAGGGGACAACTACAGACGTTCAGGCGAGCACTCATACGAACATTTTATTTTACAAAAAGGTATGAATTAAGTAAAAGGATTATCTTTTGAGATTCATTTCATTTGGGTTAGGAGACCGTGTCCCTCGGCCTTGCGGTTTACCAAGCCGCACTTTATAAAAGACATACGTACACAGCGGAAGGAAAATAGGTTCACTTTATTCCTAACGGCGCTGAAGACCAGAGACGTCTCCAGAGCGATTGCCGGTCTAAATTTAGTACATAATAAATAAGTATCATTTTACTTTGGTTTACGTTTCGCAAGTATGTGGTACTTAATAGTAATGTGACAAACAGTTATAAGAACAATTTTTTTTTATAATGCTAAAAGAACTGCATTAATGTTCAGCAAAAGTAGGCTTTTCCCAGAGTGTACATATACAAAATAACCAAGTAGCAGAAAAAGAAACTAGCAGTAGTAGCAGCAAGTAAACCAAGCAAAAAGCCGTACGGGCGTCAACATCTGACACGAACCCGCAGGCGAACAAGTCAACTATCAAAAGACAAGCTACAACAAAAGGAGTTGAATCCTTACCCACTGGAGAGGGAAGACCTCGATGACGAACAGTACGACCCCGCTAACACTCCGGCAACAGCTACAAACCTGAACCTGAGGCATCCATAAGAAAAGAATGCCTCAGCCCAAAGGGTGTAAGAAAACAGCATGGGTATAAGAAAAGAAAAGGGCAAGGTAACAAGTAGCGTAAACAGTCTGAAAGGAGTATATAGTACATATATACACACACATATATTCGTATATATAATTATATATATATGCTTATATGAGGATTTCAGTAAATATAGATTAAGGAGATTCCGCATATACTTGATCCGATGGACAAGGTGCAAATAAACTTTCTTGGCATACGGTGCAAAACGGACCAGTGGTGGCGGACCCAAACAATGCCACTACCCACACACATAAAGGGGACATTCACCACAAATAAGAAATAGGCGCCGTGGTGGTGGTCTGATCATCCTACCAACCACTATTAAAAGAACTGTGATGGGGGAACCCAGTGTTCCCTGTACCCATCCTTTCGTTTCAAACAAATCCGTCGCCGCTTAGCCAAGAAATAACAATAAGGAATATGCAGAATTAAGCACGCATCCACCATTCGGGTCAAGAAATAAAAAGAAAATCCCAAGGGGCAGCCCCCTATTCAACAAGGTAAAAGCAGCTCAAGGCAAAACAGCCCCAGCAATCAAGGTAAAGAGCAGCTCAAGCAAAACAGCCCCAGCTAGCAAAACAGCCACAATAAACAGCCCCCAACAAAACAGCCCCCCCAGGTAACACAAGCAAAGGGTAGCCACAACCAACAACCCTAGGGAAAGCAAACAAAGGGCAGCCCCCAAATTGAATAATAGCAGCAGCAGCCTTAATTGGACAAGGAGAAGATAGAAGCAGTCCCCAACAAACAAACGGCAGCAGCCCCATATAGAGCATACTACAGCAGCCCCCTAATCAACAAGGAAAGGAGCCCCCAAATTCAATAAGGCAAGCAGCAGCCCCCCTTAAGACAGAAACAAAGGGCAGCCCCTAAATTAAACGATAGCAGCAGCAACCTCAAAAGAAATAAATCCAGCCTGGAATTATACATAACAGCCCAAACAAAGCAGAAAACCCCTTCTGGTGGAGTATAGCAGCCCAAAGCAGTTAACACCTCTACAGAACAATGCATAGCAGCAGGAATAGAGAGAAACAAAACCCCAATGAATTAGTAAATCGAGCCCAAGCACAAGTATGGCAGCAGGGGTAAAACAAAATCCCAATATTTATCTAAATCCACATGTATAACAGCACTTATAATCCACATGTATAACAACACTTATATGACAGCAAGGATAACCCCAAAACCCCAAGATTTGAAAATCTAGCCCAAGCACAACATCCATATAAGAACCAGATGAATAAAAGCTGAGTTAGGAAAGCAGTAGAAGTGGGAGATGAAGAAGTTTTCTTGCCTTGCTTACACACGGCGACTCGCCGGACCGCAACCACGCAAGGAGAGAGCCGCCCGGGACCCTAGCTCCGGCGACCCGACCTCCTCCGACAGCACCGGCGACGAAATCGGCACCGACCGACGAATCCTAGGCGCGACACTCCACAGTAGAGAATCGGGGAAGGGATATCGGGGAAAGGGAAGAGCAGGGGAAATAATGGATGCCAGCATGGGTTATAACAAAGTTTTAAGGGTAATAATAATAATAATAATAATAATAATAATAATAATAGTAATAATAATAATAATAATAACTTTATAAACATTTTAGGCCTATATCCAGAAGCTGCTGAAAGAGGAGGGTGGGAACCAGCTGGCCACCAGAATTCATATGCCCTATACCTTTATATATATATATATTGGCATGAGCTGAGACCTACTGCACCACCTATAAATGAACAAATATATGACTTACGAACTCGATGGACGACGACGCTTTCAAAAAAAAGGTGACGCCCTCTCGCATTTACACTACGCAACCATAATTTCATATTTACGACATTAACATCTAGCATTCCCCGCTTAAAAAGGCTATAAGAAAACCTGGGGCGTTACATACCCCCCCTAAAGTGCATCGATTCTGAAAGTGGCGAGTATCCTCAACTTTGAGCGAGTTAGAGATACCAGAGCGCCACCAGGCGAGCATCGAACTTGGAGTAAGTTCGACAGGCGAGTTACCTACTCGCGAGATAGCGCCGGCGATAGTGGATAGCGCCTGCGTTAGCGAGAAGAGAAGGAAGGAGCGAGTACCTACTCGGGAGATAGCGCCCGATGCTAGTGGCTAGCGCGCGCGGTAGCGAGTAGTGGAGGAAGCGAAGCGCGACGAGCGTGCGAGTAGCTTGGAGTGCGAGCAGCGAGCTTGCGAGTTGGAGAGCTAACGCCCGACGATAGCGTTACCGCCGGCGGTAGCGAGGAGCGAGTATCACCTGCGCGGTGTGCTCCGGAGGAGAAGCGGACCTTGTTCGTGACCAAGTTCTTTCCTACTATTGGCTATTGTGAATCAAGTTGGATGCAACTTGTATTCAGCCTTGTTTGTTTGTAACTAGCTGCCAGAGTTTTTATTGTGAAAGCTTGTGTTCATCTTTGGTGTCCTTATTCTCCTGTTGGTTGACGTGTTCTTCCGACTACAAAATATTTCACATGGTATCAGAGGGATAGTGGGAACAAGGACGAAGCAACCAAGATGGACGGCAGAGGAGGGTATGCTAGGGGACTTGGAATCGAGCTGTTCACCCAGACCAACTACAAGAAGTGGAAGTCTTGCTTGGAGAGCTACCTGCTTGGAGAGGACCCATGCGAGGTCGTTGGAGGAGAAGAGCAGGCAGAAGTCTTTCCAATCGAAGACAATGGTCAAGCTGTGAGAGCTTGGAGGAAGACCAACGCCAAGGCGGAGTTCACCTTGAAGAGAGCCATATCACCTGACTTGTTCGACCACATCATTGGTTGCAAGTCAGCATCGGAGATCTGGATAGCCCTCGATGGGTTATTCAACAAGAAGAATGTAGCGCGGCTACAATTCCTGGAGAATAAGTTGGCGAAGTTGACTCAAGGCGAGATGGCGATATCTACCTTCTTCCTGAAGGTGAAGAACCTATGTGGGGAGATCTCGGCCTTGGATCCTGAAGAGCCAATCTCAGAGGCGAAGTTGAAGCGGCACATACTCCGAGGCTTGAGGAAGGAGTATGTCCCCTTCGTTACTTCCGTGCAAGGATGGGCTACTCAGCCCTCCCTTCTAGAGCTAGAGAACCTGCTATCGTCACAGGAGAGCTTGGCGAAGCAGATGGTGGGAGTATCCATCTCAGGAGGAGATGGCGAGGCCTTGTTCTCAGGAAAGAGGAGATCCTGGGACAAGAGAAAGAAGAACTCCGGAGATGAACCTTCAACGTCATCTCAGGGAGATGGGAGGAAGTTCCTCCCTGCGCGCGATGAGAAGGGGAGATCCCTTTGCTTTGCCTGTAAGAAGTACGGGCACATGTCAAAGGACTGCTGGTCCAATCTGAAGGCCGGTCATGCTGCTAACAAGGAGGGAGATCACCAGGGCGGTGAGAGGGGAGACAATTGTTTCCTGGCAGAGATGACGGCAACGTCAGTCGATGTCTTAGCCTCCATCAACCTCGAGAACGACTGGATTGTGGATTCTGGTTGCGGACATCATCTCACTGGAGATATGTCCAAGTTCGACTCCTTGGAAGCGTATGAAGGAACGAATGCTATCATCACTGCGGATGATACGGTACATCCCGTGGAGAGAGAAGGGAAGGTGTCCCTTGGGAGTAGAGAGAAGCCAGTGACACTGAAGAGTGTGTATCATGTGCCTGGCATGAAGAAGAACCTCTTCTCGGTGGCTAATGCCGTGGATGCTGGATACCACGTGCTGTTTGGACCGAAGGAGGTGAAGTTCCTGAAGAACCTATCGTCTGTTGATGCTGACGTCACGCTCACCGGGAGAAGGGTGAAGGATTTGTATGTTCTGTCTGCAAATGCCTACGTGGACAAGCTGAAGACAAACGACAGCGCTGTGATATGGCATGAGAGGCTGGGTCATGTGGGGATGGACAAGCTGAAGATGATGGAGGCAAAGGGCCTGGTGAGTGGCTGCCTCATCTCTCTTCCTACGGCGACGGCCATGTGTGCGACGGATGCCAATATGGAAAGTCACATCGACTTCCATTTGACAAGTCGGAGACCAGGTGTAAGGCACCTCTTGAGTGCGTACATGCTGACGTTATGGGGCCGTGCGCCACCCTTACTTATGGAGGCAATAAGTATGCGCTGGTTCTGGTGGATGACTACACCCGCTATACGTGGGTATACTTTCTGAGAGAGAAGTCAGAAGTATTCAACAAGTTCCTCGAGTGGAAGGAGCTTGTGGAGGGGAGGCTGAACCGCAGAGTGAAGAAGCTGAGAAGCGACAATGGAGGGGAGTTTACCTCCAATGAGTTTGCTTCTTTCTGCAGGAGGTTCAGCATTCGGCGGGAGCTCTCCTGCGCTCACACCCCTCAGCAGAATGGGGTGACAGAGAGGAAGATCCGCCATCTGGTGGAGACTACCAGGAGTTGGCTACATGCCAAGAGCATTCCCAAGGCCTTATGGGCGGAGGGAATGACGTGTGCTACTCATGTGATCAACATGCTACCTCTGAGTCCTAACAGGATGGTGTCTCCACACCAGCTCATGTTCGGGGAGAAGCCCAATGTGGGTCACATGAAGGTGTTCAGTTCTACCTGCTTCGTGCACGTCCCGGATGCTCAGAGAACCAAGTTGGAGTCGAAAGCAAGGAAGTGTATCTTCATCGGCTACGACGAGCGGAAGAAGGGGTGGAAGTGCATGGATCCGCAGACCCACAAGTTCGTCGTCTCGCGCGACGTAGTGTTTGACGAACTGGTCTCATACCAGGGAGTCTCTTCAGTGGAGCTGCCGGAGAGTGGAGAATCTAGCAGGGAAGAAGAGTGGGTCACTGAGGACCCTACTGTGGAGTTATCTCCAAGTGCTCCATCGCCATCTGGCTCAGGAGGAGCATCTGGCTCAGGAGGAGCATCTGGCTCAGGGGGAGCTACGAACTCAAGAAGCAGGGAGAGCACCGCTTCAGGAGGAGTTCAGAGAGGAGTTCAGAGAGGAGCTCAAGCAGAGGAGTCTACCGGAGTGGTAGATAGTGGCCAAGCCTTGAGGAGGTCGAAGAGGACGATCGTCCCGCCTGCTCGCTATAAGGAGGGGAACTTCGTAAGTTTGGTTTCTTGCTTCTTCGCAGGACCACTCGATGAGAGGGAACCTGCCTGCTTTGAGGATGCAGCTGACATCAAGGAGTGGGACGCGACCATGATCGAGGAGATGGAGGCCCTAGAGAAGAATGAGACATGGGACCTGGTTCCTATGGTGGAGGGCATCAAACCTGTCACCTGTAAATGGGTGTACAAGGTTAAGAAGAGAGCAGATGGAGAAGTGGAATGGTACAAGGCAAGACTTGTCGCTCGGGGCTTCTCGCAAACCTACGGAGAGGACTACGAGGAGACATTCAGTCCTGTCGCAAAGATGACGTCGGTGAGGATGATCATCGCTCTGGCGGCGTGCCGATGTTGGAAGTTGTGGCAGCTTGATGTGAAGAACGCATTCATTTACGGAGAGATAGACAAGGACATATTCATGGTGCAACCACCTGGATAGGTGTCCAAGTCTCAGCCACGTCATGTCTGCAAGCTGAAGAAGGCCCTCTAAGGGTTGAAACAGGCGCCGAGAGCCTGGTTTGGGAAGATTGCGGAGTACTTGTAGTTCTGCGGCTACGATGCCTCAGACTCAGACTCCAGCATGTTCGTGAAGAAGAGTGGAGGTCTTCACGTGCTGGTGCTGCTATACGTCGACGACATGATCGTGACAGGGAATAACCCTGAGGAGTTCGCGACGCTGAGACAGCAACTTTCTATACGTTTCGAGATGAAGGATCTTGGTGAGCTGCACCATTTCCTTGGCCTCCAAGTTGAGAAGAGAAGAGGCGGGCTGTATGTTTCCCAGAGGGCGTATGCCGAGAGGATCGTCGAAAGATTCGGCATGAAAGAAGGGAAGAGCAGTTCCGTTCCACTGGAGGCTGGGCTGATGCTTCGGAAGGAAGAAGGGAGGATTCTTCCTGATCCGAAGATCTTTCGGGCACTGATGAGGAGTCTTATCTACCTGACTATCACGAGGCCGGACATCGCCTTTGCTGTCGGCCGAGTTAGTCGGTATATGCAGGAGCCACGGAAGCCTCATCTGGAGGCAGCCAAGGGGATACTAAAATACGTGAAGGGAACCCTTGAGATGGGGTTGTCCTATAAAGAGAAGTCTGACTTCAAGCTGCATGGGTACACAGATGCAGATTACGGAGGTGACGCCGACGATCGCAAGTCGACATCAGTTTACGTGTTCTTGTGTGGAGCAACTGCTATCTCGTGGTGTAGCAAGAAGCAGGACTCAATTTCCCTTTCTACCACGGAGGCCGAGTACAAGTCGTCGTCCTTAGCAACTCAGGAGTGTGTCTGGCTAAGGAGACTAGTGGAGTATGTGGACGAGGAGGTCAGCGAACCTACTGTGCTACGCGGGGACAATGAGAGTGCATTGAAACTGGTAACCAATCCAGTATGTCATGCAAGGACCAAGCACATTGAGATCGAGCATCACTTCATCAGAGAGAAGGTGCTGGGTGGCTTGATCGCTGTGGAGCATGTGCGGAGTGAAGACAACCTTGCGGATATATTCACGAAGCCCCTATCTGCGGGGCCGTTCCGGAGGCTTCGCTCGTTGCTTGGAGTTGTTCCCGGAGCTCACTTCAAGGGGGAGTGTTAGAATTGAAGTGAGTTAGCGCCGGCGTTAGCTCATACTCGCCACCCCCTTGTTTTGCCTATAAATAGAGGGGTACCCCCTAAAGTGCATCGATTCTGAAAGTGGCGAGTATCCTCAACTTTGAGCGAGTTAGAGATACCAGAGCGCCACCAGACGAGCATCGAACTTGGAGTAAGTTCGACAGGCGAGTTACCTACTCGCGAGATAGCGTCGGCGATAGTGGATAGCGCCTGCGTTAGCGAGAAGAGAAGGAAGGAGCGAGTACCTACTCGGGAGATAGCGCCCGACGCTAGTGGCTAGCGCGCGCGGTAGCGAGTAGCGGAGGAAGCGAAGCGCGGCGAGCGTGCGAGTAGCTTGGAGTGCGAGCAGCGAGCTTGCGAGTTGGAGAGCTAACGCCCGGCGATAGCATTACCGCCGGCGGTAGCGAGGAGGGAGTATCGAAGCGAGTATCACTTGCGCGGTGTGCTCCGGAGGAGAAACGGACCTTGTTCGTGACCAAGTTCTTTCCTACTATTGGCTGTTGTGAATCAAGTTGGATGCAACTTGTATTCAGCCTTGTTTGTTTGTAACTAGCTGCCAGAGTTTTTATTGTGAAAGCTTGTGTTCATCTTTGATGTCCTTATTCTCCTGTTGGTTGACGTGTTCTTTCGACTACAAAATATTTCACAAAAACAACGGTGTCTGTGGAAAAAAACTGTCCATCGTTCTCCTTTTTTTAAGCCTTAGTTCAATTCAAAGTCAAATGATCATATAAATTATATTCTGAACACGTCCTCTCACATGCAGATCTCCGACCTCTACCTAATATGACCGTTTAAAAAAAAATAGCGACGTCGGAGTGCGCAAATTTTAGTGATATCATATTAGAACATATTGCTGCTCAGAAAGTGTTAGCAAACTGATATCTTACAATGTCTGTTGAAGAAATTTATAATATATCTATATATAGAAAGAAAGAATCTTTATATGTATAAAAAATAAGAATGAAGGCTTCGATCGAAGTGATGTCCGAGAGATCAGATTCATTGATTCTCTCTCGACCCCCAAAATTTTGCAATTTGTTTAATCCTCATTGCGTCAAAATTAATGCATTGACGCGTGTGTAATGTTTGGATATAATATATATCTATACTATTCTATAAAGGAAAAAATATCTTTTGGTTCAACATTAGGATTTTTCAAATTATCCTTTCAGTTCAAAAAGGACGATGTTATTAACAGTCCTACGACAGCTATTCGTAGTCCTAAAAAATACCTAAAACAGCTATTCGCAGTCCTAAAAATGCTTAAATTCATATCAATGGAGTGGGTTTAGCCATGATAGGACTGCTTATAACATTGACCTTAAAAAACATATTCTTTGCAAAACCACGGTAGATAAGAGAGGAGAGAGAGGGGACCTTCCCGGGCTCTCAGCTTTGGAACGGTGAGAGAGAGAGAGACAGAGTGGAGAGAGAGGGGAATTTGATGGCTTATATATATATATAAACTTAATATTAATTTTTAAAAATATAAACCTTTCAATTTATATAGATATAAATTTTTACAAAATTATTATGTATTCGTAAACATTCGTTAAAAGAATTTGCAAGCGGCGGGAGCGGCGGGAGCGGCGGGAGCGGCGGGAGCGGCGGGAGCGGCGGGAGCGGCGGGAGCGGCGGGAGCGGCGGGAGCGGCGGGAGCGGCGGGAGCGGCGGGAGCGGCGGGAGCGGCGGGAGCGGCGGGAGCGGCGGGAGCGGCGGGAGCGGCGGGGGTTTGAGCGCCACCGCATCGGGCAATGTCGTGGATGGAGTATTGTCGCTCCGGCACTGTGGACCCCCTGCGCACTGTCGCGATCAGGGTATTGCCTCGGTTGGTTGTAGGGGCGGAGCCCCGTGTGTATGTATATATATAGCAATACAACCCGACCGAGTGAGTTGCGTGCACGAGCCGTGCCCGCTCGTAGGGCACAAAAAAACCCAAGAAGCGGGGACGAAACAAAGCACACGCGGGTGCCTCGCACGACCTGCATGTGCGCGCACATGGCCAGCGCGTGCACGGCCCTTGCACGCTCGCACACACATGGCCATCGCGCGCGCGGCCCCTGCGCGCATGGCCAGCCCGCGTGCGCGCGGTCAGCCTGCACGCGCGCACATGGCCATCATGTGCGTGGCCAGCCTCCGACCGCCACTGTCTCCGGGCAAAGTGCCCGGGCCGCCCGGATCGCCCAGGGGGCATGTTCGCCATTTCGTGAAAAGTGGTGATCATCCAGTGACCAGAACGGAGCGACGCCATTTGCCAATCCAGGATTCAGTCCGGCGCAATTACCACCGTGTCCCTTCAAAAAGGCTATAAAAAGGCTCTCATGCTTTCATTTGAAGAGAAGCAACTCAAGGAACTAGAGAGAGCTTTGAGGTTTTCCGGCGAGAACGTGAGACTTAGATCGTTTCTTCGCTCAGAATTCACTCAACTCCCTTTCTAGTCTGCCTACGCTCAACGCTCACTTGGACGCTTTAGTGAGCTCAAGGCAAAACAAGGAAGAGCGCTCTCGTGGATACTTCGTAGAAGAACGGGCGGACGCTCACTTCAATACTTTGTGAACATAGCATTTTTTTCTCCACTATTCTTCACTAAAAGCTTGTAACATATTGGTAACCTGTCACTCTCCGAGGGAACTCAAACTCTTGTAAACTCAAGGAAACTAGTGGATTTCGGCCCGACACCGACCCGACCACCTGACTTTTCACCCTTTCTAGGTTTTCGACGCTAAAACGTCTCTGTGTCATTGCTGCTTATTTTTCTCTTTACTGTTTGCGCACCCGGTTCAGCTCGGAGCTAAGGCATTTCTCCGGGCCGGAGGAAACCAGGGCGACCTGCAATAGTTTGGCGACCCACAATAGTGTTCCCAAAGCTCTAAGGAATTTCCGAGGACAACGCTTGTACAACGCAAGCACCGCCAACCAACCGCAATGAGAAGTGTGTGCATCACTAACGACGCAGCCCCAAAAGAGCGCGCCGATCTGGCTCCCGCAAACTCGCCTACAAGAAACGCTCCGCTTGTAGGAAGAGTCGTGACCGCCGCGCATGCAACTTCCGTAGAGGAGCGCGTTCGACTAATGGAGGAACGATAGGTAGAAGTGCTCACCCTTCTGCGAGATCTGGGAGTCTCCATTCCTCCCAACCCGGCCACCGTGCAAGGAGCACGGTCGGCTATTCAGGAACACGTCCTACTGCGAAACACTGCTCGCCTCAAGGATCTCCCTGATGAGGAGCTATCTGATGCAACAAGCTCTGCCCGCACCGCACGACGGGCGGAGCCCCTAGGGAATGCCCGACTCAACCCTCACCTGATGGAGGCCGACGCCGGGCAGGGCGACCGAAGACTCACTTGCAGGGAAGTGAGTGACATGATCCAGGAAGAGTACACCCAGGGTAGGGGCCACCCCGCGAATGCGCGACACCCGCTTCACCATGATTCCCCGCTTGCTCCTCAGGTTCTGGCACACCCCGTGCCACACGGATTCAAGCTACCCCACTTCGAGGCCTTTGATGGGATGGACGACCCCCTGTATCACGTCAACCACTTTGAGAGTGTCATGCGCCTCTTCAACACGCTGAATCAGCTATTGTGCCAAGTGTTCCCCACAACATTAAAAGTACAAGCACACACACGTGGTTTCACTCTCTGAGGAAAGGGGAGATCAAGAACTCCACAGAGATCACACGCCTCTTCGTCGACCAGTTCATAGCAAATCGTCGTATCGTCAGAGACCCCTCACACCTCTCTGGCATTCGCCAGAGTGAGGGGGAATCACTCAAGTAGTTATTCCGCCACATCACCTTCGAGGCGCGAAAAATCTCGGGAGTCGACCCAGAACTTCTCCGTGACATCTTCCTCGGAGGGCTCTGCCCAAGTGGACTCTACTCCGCTCTAATGCGAGAGACGGTGCCAAGTTACGCAGAACTCGTTCACTAGGTCGAAGCACAGATCGCGACATATGAGGCTATCAAGGCGCACCGCCAGCAGTTCGAGGGAACCGCCAAACGAAAGAGGGATCAGGAGTCCACCCCACAAGCATCCAAGAGGAACGATGAGCGCTGCAACAAGCCTCACAAGGATCGGGGCTCTCGCCGGCACCAGGACTTCACTCCTCTGAACACCGCACGGGTGCATGTGCTTATGGATATCCAGGACTCTGATATGCTCCGCAGGCCCAATCCGCTGCCCCCGAGCCGGGGACACCAAACAAAATACTGCGAGTTTCACCGCGGGAATGGGCACGCCATAGAGGACTACACCCGACTGAAGGAGGAGATAGAGCGCCATATCCACCAAGGACACCTGGGAAGGTTCTTGCATAACCAAGTATCGAATCTGCCTCAACCGCACCAACCAGAACGGGAACAACTCTCTGCACGCCAGGGTGCACATTGAGGGTAGGTAAATGGTAGGTGAAGTCGAAACCATTGTTGGCTCGCTCTTCCCCACCGCTCAAGTCCTCTCCATCTCTCGCCTGGAAAATGACCCTGAAGACCCGGAGGCGCCGTAGGACACTGCCATCAGCTTCGGGGGAGAAGACCTGGAGGGAGTACGCTTACCACACCAGGACCCTCACGTCATCAGCGCATGTATCAGTGACCCCTGCTTTTGGGTCAGGAGGATACTTATCGACAGTGGGAGCTCAGTGGATGTGTTGTTCACATCAACACTAGGTAACATGAAGATCCCCTGAGAACAACTCGAGCCGGCAACAAGACCGATATACGGGTTTGACAACATCCCAGTTCTGGAGCAGGGGATGATCACTCTCCCCGTCACCCTAGGGGAGTTCCCGAGATTGGTCACCCATGAAGTTCAGTTCAGTTCGACTGACCGCTCCAGATGCTCTTCGAAGCAATCCCATATATCCCGTACCTATCCATGAAGTTCATCACTCCAGTAAGGATAGGCGTCGTCCGGGGAGATCAGGAGGCAACACGACTCTGTTACCTACATCAGTCACCCCCCGACCGAGATCCGAATTGCGGAGACACACGCGAAGCTTGAGTTGGACCTAGGGGGAGTGGGACAGGACTGAGCGACCCCCGCACTATCTACTACTTTTCCCTATTTCCTTGCTCAATAATAAGTCTTGGAAAGAAACTCGTGAGCACCTGTATCTTCCTTTTTAGCAACAACGCAACTGCTTTTGATGCTTTCCATTGCGGTCGAATATCCGGAAAAAGAATGGACCCTGTGTCCTTCCACCGACAAGGCGAGATGGAAGAAAGTCCTTCTGCACCTCCTGAAAAAATGAACACCGTGTCCTTCTACTGTCAAGGCGAGACAGACGAAAGTCCTTCTGCACCTCCAAACGAACGGACCCCGAGTCCTCCTGAGGCCTGAACAGACAAAGGTCCTTCGCCACCTCCAACCGGACAGACCCGAGTCCTCCCGAGGCCCGAAAGGACAAAGGTCCATCGCCACCTCCAACCGAACGGACCCCGAGTCCTCCTGAGGCCCGAACGGACAAAGGCCCTTCACCAACTCCAACCGGACGGACCCGGAGTCCTTCTGAGGACAAAACGGACAAAGGTCCTTCGCCACCTCCAACCGGATGGACCCCGAGTCCTCTTGAGGCCCAAACGAACAAAGGTCCTTCGTTACCTCCAACTGAACAAACCCCGAGTCCTCCCGAGGCCCGAACGAACAAAGTTCCTTTGCCACCTCCAACCGTACGGACCCTGATTCCTCCTGAGGTCAGAACGGACAAAGGTCCTTCGCCACCTCCAACCAGACGGACCTCGAGTCCTCCTGAAGCCTGAACGGACAAAGGTCCTTTTCCACCTCCAACATGACAGCCCCCGAATCCTCCTGAGTCCCAAAGACAAAGATTCTTCACCACCTCCAACCAGACGTACCATGAGTCTTCCTGAGGCCCGAACAGACAAAGGTCCTTCTCCACCTCCAACCGAAAGGAGCCCGAGACCTCCTGAGGCACGGACGGACGAAGTTCCTCCACCTCCAATGGAATGGACCTCGAGTCCTTCTGCTTAAGTAGGAGTGGGCAAAGGTCCCTCTGCAACTCAAAGTAAGAGCTGTCCACAAACCCTCCTATGGAGTTCAGCTAGGACCGGAGACGAGTCTTCCTGCACCACTTAACTAAAGACAGATTCTGAGTCCTCGAGCGTCATCTGGATAAAGGGGGCAAGTGACCCTCCGCCTCACCCGAGCTTCAGCCCTCAACAACAATGCCCAATGGAGGGCACAAACTCAACGCGCTGCGTTGAACTCACGCTCAACAAGGTACACAAGCCTCAAGCGGAAGAGCAACTCTGCAACACCACCAACAAAGGCGGGTTGTGAGGCTAAGTCGCGCCTACAACAACAGAATCAAAAGGAAAACGAGAAAAGCAATGCTCCACGCAAGAGGAGGACACATGCAAGTCATCCCCCAATAACGGATTCAGGAGCATCATTTGAGGCATCGTCTGGCCGTCAAGCACAAAGGTCTGCACTACATCAATGCCTGAGGAACGACAACCATTGATGCTTTCTCCTTCTCTGGTCGCACCAACTTTGCCTCCGCCTTAAACGGACCTGTCTCAACTCTCGACAAGAGCGGACACCAAGTCCTTTGATGCTCTCTAGAATAAACGGACACCAAGTTCTTTGACTCTCTCTAGCATAAACAGAAACTAAGTCCTTTGACGAATTCTAGCATGAACGGGCACCAAGCCCTTCAATGCCTTCCAACCAGAACGGTCTACTGGTTCTTCTACACCTCTCAGGTAGGAAAAGGGACCCTATGTCTATCGAATTTTTTGAAGTGGAAGTGGAGTAGAAGTGGGTGGTCTGTGAAGATTAGACCGCAGAGACCGCGCAGTCTGCGCGGGTTCTCTGGCGACTAGTCGGTCTCTTCAGCTGGTTGGCTCAGGTGGTCTTCCCGGGTGGAGACTGGGCGGTTAAAGTTGTGTTTAACCGCGCGGTATGGTATTTCTATCTGCACGAGTCTGTTCGTTGCGGTTAATCATGGGTTCTATACGGTTAGTCCGCTTGCTGCCGGGTTGAGGGTCGGTTATTGTACTCCCTTGGGGCGGTGACAAGATCCATCTGTCCGCCTATAAATAGGGGTATACTCTCCCGTCATAAGTAGAGTGAACAGTAAGAACCTGAGCTTGGTTGCCTTGCGCAGTTAAAAGTTTTGTAACCGCACGGTTAGGAAGTGATTTGACCGGTTGTTGTGTTCGCAGATCTTGCAGCTCGCATCTGGTTCTGACTTCGGTTTGAAGGAAGCAGTGTGATTAAAGCTGGCAGCTCGACGAAGGGTAGCAGCAGCGGTTTCTTCCTTAGTAATTTCCAGCTTTCAATAACCAGTCGCTGTTGTGCGGTCTAGTATGGTTTTTTGCTGTTCGCGGCAAGCTCATGTGGTTTGAGGAGGCGATTCAGCGGTTAGCAGGTTGCGACCTATTTCTGTTCGTGCGATCTCAGCCGTGGAGTGCGGCTTGAGCACTTCGTATGGTTACTTTGTGTGTCCGCCGACTCCTTGTTGTTTTGTTGTTTTTCTTCATCGAGTGTACTGGTAAAACATGTCTCACCATCTATGTCTCGCAATGTACATAAGATAGTTAATACAAGATTTTTCTTGTTCCTTCATTGTTACCGCTTTCTTGTGCTTGGTCATGATTGAAGTGTTCCTGCGACCTAGTTTCCAGTTTTCTGCTTATCAGAAATTTTAATAATGTCCTTCTGCTTCACGATGAGAATGGGCCCTGAGTCCTTCTACTCCCCAGGATAGGTACCAACCACAAATCCTACTGTGGATTCCAATCAAAACAGACTCTGAGTCCTCCCGCACCATCAGGGCAAGGGGGCAAACGACCATCCGCGCAATGTTTAAGCAACACTTCGCATCACATCCGAGCATCAGCCCAAATGCCAACGCCCGAGGTAAGGCGCAAATTCAGCATGTTGCATTAAGCTCACGCTTAACAAGGTACACAAGGCTCAAACAGGAGAGCAACTCTGCATAAATGAAAGCAGGTTGCAAGCCTAAGCTGCGCCTACGACAACAAAAACATAAACGGGCACCAAGCCCTCCGACGCCCTCCTGTGGCGTTTAAAAAAAACAGACTCTGAATCCTTTCACGCCACCAAGGCAAGGGGGCATAACGTCCTTCCACGCCGCATTTCAAGCATCCGTCCCAGCATCGACCCCCCGGCGACAACAATTAAAGCCAATACGCAGCGTCCTGCTCGTGCGTTCAAACGATTAGGAACCCATAAAGAAAAATACTTCCAAACCATCAAAGCGCACAAAGTTCAAAACAGGAGAGCGTCTCGGCAAAGCGCCACAAGGGCCACGTGGAGAGCAAGGGCGATGCGCAAACAAGTAGCTGCAAACATCACTGTCCGACGCCCACTGCATCATCTTCAACTCGCAAGGCGAACACTAGCGGCACCAGTTGATCAACGCACGCCTTCAGGTCTAACGAAGAGGATACTTCACGCCACAAATAAAAATAATTCTTAATGCACGCACAAAGTGATAATTCAAAATACATGACCCCAAAGAGAAATGAACAAGGTCAAAAAAATTCTGGGCTCGGCGCTTCGCGAATCACGACCCATGAAAATTTGGGGGCATTTGATGGGGTTCCCCCTAAAGATTCCCGGTCCAGACCGGTAGGACTTCGACTAAAACTCTGAATCAATACAACGTGACCGAGTGAGCCGCGTGCACAAACTGCGCCCGCTCGAAGGGCCGAAAAACACCCCAGAAAGGGGGACGAAACCAAGTGCACATGGGCGCCGAACACAGCATGTGCGCATGCTCGCACGGCCTCTACACGCGCGCGGCCAGCCCACGCATGCAAGCCAACCCACGTGCACGCGCGCGCCAGCTCTCTCGCGCACGCGCACACCAACACACACCGATGCGCTTCCGCGCACCTCCGTCGCTGTCGTCGCCTCCACCTCCTCAGACCATCACCATCTCCGGGCAACGTGCACCGCCCGGACTGCCCGGCGGGCATGTTCGTTATTTTATGAAAAGTGGTGATCCAGGTGACCAGAACGATGTGATGCCATTTGCCAACTCAGGATTCAGCCAGACGCAATTACCACCGCGCCCCTTCAAGAAGGCTATAAAAAGGCCCACATACGTTCATTTGAAGAGAAGCAACTCAAGCGACTAGAGAGAGCTCTGAGGTTTTACAGCGAGAACGTGGGACATAGATCGTTCATTCGCTCGGAATTCACTCCGCTCCCTTTCTAATCCGCTCACGCTCAATGCTCACTTGGACGCATTAGTGAGCTCAAGGCAAAGCAAAGAAGAGCGCTCTCGTGGATACTTCGTTCATGGATTTTATATTTTTGGAAGGAGAGGGAAGAAGTATTGGGTGTGGCCCGCCATCCAGGTTGTTGGATGGGGAATCCCGGGCTCACCATGGTTGGCTCCTGACATGGGTGCAGGGAAACTCCAAGGATACGGTTTAGTACAAGTGAGCCGGGTTGGCTCTAGGCATGAGTATATGGGAGTTCCGGGCACGGTTTACCGCGAGGGAGTCATGAGAACAATTTGAGCGATCCTGCTTGATGAGATAATTTTCTCCTAAGTGTGAAAGCGGCTAGCCACCTTTTTTGACCATGCTTTTCAAAAATGTGTTTCATGCCTAGTGTGAAAAGGGGTATCCGTCTTTGACTGTGAAATCAACATGTGCTCTTGAAAGAAGCTTCTAGGAAAGTGCTCAGAGGAAGCTTCATGGAAGTTTCATGCACATGCCATCTACCACCTCTATCCCCTTGATTTTGGCCTTATAAATAGGCATGAAGGAGGAGGGGTAAGACATCCACTTCTCTCCCATTTCAAGCATTGAAAGAGTTTTTGGAGAGACCTTTGTGGCAAGCGTCTTAGTTTGAGGAGAGCTTTCGGACGTCTCCGTGACGTTGACGAGGAATACTTTGCCTACACTGATTGGATCTGGTGCAGACTTGGGCAAGGATTTGAAGAGGCATCTTGGAGAGGATTTGTGTAATCCGTCTCATCCGCCATTGTTGGTAACTTGCAATTTTTCTGCTACTATTTATTGTGTATTATTGTGTGGTGCAAAGTTGGTGAAGACTCTGTGTGGAACGAGGAGGGAAAGCCTTGCAATTGCCTATTTATTTTTACACATTTTTAGTGGCGGCTTTCCGGGTTGGACTCCGATCGTCCTGTGGTTTTCACCTTATTGGGTTTCCACGTTAAATCTGTGTGTCACTTTTATTGTTGTTATTTTGTGCTGTGTTTTTGTTTGTGTATCGACATACCGCTAAGCGGTCGTGCTGATACTTGCTCGAACTAATTTGCAGGTGCTCTGGCCGAGCTTGCGCGCTCTCTAGCCCAACACTGCTTTATAATAATAAAGGACTTGGTAGTTGTTATGAAATCGGATCGAGTTCCGCGGTAGCGCAACGGAATGAATCGAGCAAAAACAATTACGCAAAATAAAATACGGATAGAGATTTCAAGCACACACATAGACAACAAGTAAATTTACGTGGTTCGGAGAGAAGCTCCTACGTCTACGGGGAGAGCACCGGAGAAGATCCACTAATATAAAATGAGTTTACAGAGTTTACACTGAGACCGAGAAAGAGCTGAAATGCGCCAAGAGACGAACCGAGCACAGAAGGCTACTGCCTGCGGTATAGATAGCGTCGAGCGTTATCTTGTGAACAGAGCGTCGTCGTCTTCTTGATCACTATTGTGTCGACTGCTTTCAGAAATCCTCCACCTGAAGATTTCGCTGCGGATGGTGGTGCAATGACAACGCTGAAAGATGGCCAAGCCTTCTCCTCTCTGTTCCCTATGTTACCGCCTCTCTACTTGGTGTATTTTCTTAAGAATTGCATCCTATTTTTATAGGCCAATGGGAAGAAGAGTTGCCATAAATGGCACCACTAATTTCAAAGTTAGGCGGCATCAATTTCAAAGGTAGGCAGCACCAAAGTCATTGAATGATAATAATTATTGAATGGTAATAATTATTCAAAGGTAGGCAGCACCAAGGTAGGTAGCCATTGAATGGTAATAATTATTCCTCCATAATAGATCAAAGAATCGTCTATTCTTTTGTGGCAAAAAATCAGACCGGTTCGTGAGGTGGCATAATAACAATCTCCACCTTGACGCCTCACGCATTATATGCTCCATCTGTAGCTTGGATCTTCTCCCTCCGAAACATTACCCCCTCTCCCTGGGGTCACCATGATCAGCAGATGCAAATATGAGCCAAGTCAAGACAGTGCTTGAACTTGACTCCTGTCAGCGGCTTTGTCAGCATGTCCGCAACATTGTCCTCTGTGGAGACTTTCAGCAACTGTATGTCTCCACCTCCAATGAACTCCCTTAACTTATGGTAGCGCACATCGATGTGTTTTGTCCTTGCATGATAGACCGGGTCCTTTGCAAGACAAATTGCACTCTGACTGTCACAGTGCAGCTTCACCATCTCCTGAGAAATCCTGAGTTCCTTGGTGAGACCTTTAAGCCAGATGGCTTCCTTTGCAGCCTCCACTGCAGCAATGTACTCCGCCTCGGTCGTGGATAAAGCAACGATGTCCTGAAGAGTGGCTTTCCAACTGATGGGACCTCCACCTAGAAGGTAGATGTACCCGGAAGTAGATCTCCTTCTATCGAGGTCGCCGGCGTAGTCGGAATCAACGAAGCCTTCTAGAGCTCCACCGTCCTTGCTACTCTCGAAGAGTAGACCGACATTTGGCTTACCCTTCAAGTACCGCAGAATCCACTTGACTGCTTCCCACTGTTGCCGCCCTGGATTCGCCATGTATCTGCTGACCACGCTCATAGCCTGAGCGATATCTGGTCTCGTACATATCATTGCGTACATTAAGCATCCTACCGCACTAGCGTACGACACCTTGAGCATCTTCTGGCGTTCCTCCTCTGTGCCTGGACACTGCTGTGATGATAATCTAAACTGTTGTCCCAAAGGAGTCGTAACAGCTTTAGATTCCATCATGTTGAACTTTTCCAGGACCTTCTGAATATAGCCCGTCTGAGAGAGCCAGAGCATGCCTCGCTTTCTGTCCCACTTGATTTCCATTCCAAGGATCTTTTGTGCTTGACCTAGATCCTTCATTTTGAACTCAGCATGTAGCTTCTTCTTCAGAGATTTGATCTCCTGGGCCGACTTGCAGGCAATTAGCATGTCGTCGACATATAACATCAGAATCAGAATGTCCCCATTTGCCAGGAACTTGTAGTAGACGCAACTGTCGTACTGGCTCCTGCTGAATCCATGTGAAGCCATGAACGTGTCGAACCTTTTGTTCCACATTCTTGGAGCCTGCTTCAGACCGTAGAGAGATCTTCTTAGCTTACACACCTTTTTCTCGTCACCGGGTTGAATGAACCCCTCAGGCTGCAAAATGTAGATCTCCTCTTCTAAGTTGCCGTGAAGAAAAGCCGTCTTCACGTCCATCTGCTCCAGCTCCATATCCTCCATTGCCACCATCGCAAGAAGCATCTGTATGGAGCAGTGTTTTACCACGGGTGAGAATATTTCATCGAAGTCAATACCCTTCTTTTGCGCGAACCCCTTGGCAACGAATCTGGCCTTGTACCTCCACTGGTCCTTTCCTGATGCGGGCTCCTTTTTCCTAAACACCCACTTTGAACTGATCACTTTGGCTCCCTTTGGTAAGGTAACTAAATCCCACGTCTTGTTCTTCTGAAGAGACTCCATCTCTTCCTCCATGGCAGCTTTCCACTGAGAGCTATCTCTGCTCTCTATAGCTTCACGAAAGGAACAAGGATCTGAGGAGATTACCTGAAATGCGTATGCCACTGTGTCCTGTAGCCTGAGAGGCAGTCTGACCTCTCTCCTAGCCTTTCCTCTAGCAATCGAGTATGACTCCTCATCAGTAGGTTGCACAACATCAGTATCCTCCGAGTCGGAGGAATCATCATGCTCGTCATCTTTGTCATTTTCTTCCAGCTCCACCTCCACTGGTGTGACTGGAGTATTCTCCACCTCTTTGGCCTGGGACTGAGACTTCTTCAACATAGAAGCTTCATCGAAGATGACGTCGCGCTTGACCTCCACCTTCTTGGTGTCAGGGTTCCACAACTTGAACCCCTTCGTGCCGGCCTTCTGGCCTAGATAGATGCACCTTTTGGACTTAGCGTCCAACTTCGTCGTCTCTGAGCCCTGCAGCAGTGTGTACACAGGGCAACCAAAAATGTGAATATTAGAATAATCAACAGAGGTACCTGACCAAATTTCCTGTGGAGACTTCAGATCCAGTGACATCGATGGAGACCGATTCACTAGATAGCACACCGTATTATGGCTTCTGCCCAGAAGGACTTTTGTAGGTCTGCAAATAGCCGCATACACCGAGCTCTCTCCAACAACGTTCTATTCATCCTTTCTGCGACGCCGTTCTGCTGCGGTGTACCAGGAATGGTGAGATGTCGAGTAATGCCCTCCTGATTGCAGTATGCCTGAAACTCCATTGAGGTGTACTCGCCTCCGTTATCAGATCTGAGGTATTTCACCTTCTTCCCGGTCTGCTTCTCCACTTTCGTCTTCCAGATTTTGAATTTTTCGAAGACTTCAGATTTATGTTTCAGAAAATAAATCCATACCTTTCTAGAGAAGTCGTCGATGAAGGTCACGAAGTATCTGGCGCCTCCAAGTGAAGGCTCTGGGGAAGGCCCCCAAACGTCAGAGTGTATATATTCCAGTGTCTGCTTGCTCCGCTTCGTGGATGTCACGAACTTCACCTTGTGCTGCTTCCCGAGAATGCAGGTCTCGCAGAAGTCTAACTTGCATGTCTTGACCCCTTTCAGTAGGCCCTTCTTGTGAAGCTCCAACAGTCCTCTCTCGCTCATGTGGCCAAGTCTGGCGTGCCACATCAGAGAGGAATCCTCATCTGACGTCGTAGAGACCGCCGCATCGCCGGCGATGGTAGTGCCGATCAGCTTGTAGAGAGTACCAGAGCGCTCTCCTTTCATGACCACCAGAGCGCCTTTCTTGACCTTCAGATATCCACCATCACCGATAAAGGAATACCCGGCTGCCTCCAGAGTACCTAGGGAAATCAGACTTTTCCTTAGATCGGGCACGTACCTAACATCTGTAAGAGTTCTAATTGTTCCGTCGAACATCTTGATTCGAATGCTGCCGATTCCGAGCGTCTTACACTCTGAGTCGTTCCCCATCAAAATGCGGCCGCCATCACATTGCCTAAAGGTGGTGAACCACTCTTTTTGTGGGCACATGTGATACGAACACCCAGTATCCATAATCCACGCATATGTGGTGTCGAGAGTGGATTGTACATGAAGTACATCCGCGTCACTCTCTGGGTCTGAGGCCACAGCCGCCTGCTGTGGTTCCTGATTCTTCTCTTTCGCCTTTTTCTTCGGACAGTTATTTTTCCAGTGCCCTTCTTCCTTGCAGTAGTGGCACTGATTCTTCTTGTCCCTAGACTTGGACCTAGGTCGATTGACTTTCTTCCCTCTGTCTCTCGATCTCCCTCTAACAGGATCTTTGTTCTTCACGAACAAGCCCTCGCTGATGCTGGGCCCCGATTTGCTCCTCGTCTCATTTGAGAGCAACGCCGTCATCACCTCCTCCATCTTAAGCGTATCCTTTCCGTAGAGGATTGTGGTGACCAGATGGTCATAGGACTTCGGTAGAGAAGACAGTAATAGAAGAGCCTGGTCTTCCTCTTCAACCTTCACGTCCATGCTCCGCAGCTGAGAGATAAGTTTGTTGAACACGTTCATGTGCTCCAGCAACTGATTGCTCTCGGACATCCTCAAGCTGTACAACTGTCTCTTCACGTAAAGCTTATTCGTGAGAGACTTAGACATGTACAACTCCTCCAGTTTCTTCCATAATTCTTCTGTAGTCTCAGCGTCGACTACGTTATACATGACCTCGTCGGCTAGACTTAACTGGATCGTGCTTATGGTCTTCAGATCCAGTTCCTCCCATTCGTCATCCTTCTTTCCAGACTTCTCCTTACCGAGGAGCGCCTTGTGGAGACCTTGCTGAACTAGAACCGCCTTGATCCGCTTTTGCCACAAGCCGAAATCGATCTTGCCGTCGTACCTTGAAATCTCAAATTTTGCCGCCATTGCTTTGCTCGCAGAGCTACTGGGCAATCTGAATGATGTTCTCGGATCGGATCTGAGAAGATAGGGAGCGGACCGTTGTCGTCACTTATCGTTGACTCAAATCTAAAACCGGAATGTCCAGATGATCACCCCCGCGGAACCTACCTCTGATACCAATTGTTATGAAATCGGATCGAGTTCCGCGGTAGCGCAACGGAATGAATCGAGCAAAAACAATTACGCAAAATAAAATACGGATAGAGATTTCAAGCACACACACAGACGACAAGTAAATTTACGTGGTTCGGAGAGAAGCTCCTACGTCCACGGGGAGAGCACCGGAGAAGATCCACTAATATAAAATGAGTTTACAGAGTTTACACTGAGACCGAGAAAGAGCTGAAATGCGCCAAGAGACGAACCGAGCACAGAAGGCTACTGCCTGCGGTATAGATAGCGTCGAGCGTTATCTTGTGAACAGAGCGTCGTCGTCTTCTTGATCACTATTGTGTCGACTGCTTTCAGAAATCCTCCACCTGAAGATTTCGCTGCGGATGGTGGTGCAATGACAACGCTGAAAGATGGCCAAGCCTTCTCCTCTCTGTTCCCTATGTTACCGCCTCTCTACTTGGTGTATTTTCTTAAGAATTGCATCCTATTTTTATAGGCCAATGGGAAGAAGAGTTGCCATAAATGGCACCACTAATTTCAAAATTAGGCGGCATCAATTTCAAAGGTAGGCAGCACCAAAGTCATTGAATGATAATAATTATTGAATGGTAATAATTATTCAAAGGTATGCAGCACCAAGGTAGGTAGCCATTGAATGGTAATAATTATTCCTCCATAATAGATCAAAGAATCGTCTATTCTTTTGTGGCAAAAAATCAGACCGGTTCGTGAGGTGGCATAATAACAGGTAGTGTCTTTCTTAACACTCCGGGGTGTAGGGATAGTTGGTAGGCGCCACTCACTAACAAGAAGAAGCACTCAAAAATTACTGTGGTAGGGCTCGCCGTGGGTTGGTGGGGGTGAAAATTGTCCGAAGATGATGTGTATGGGACTTTTCTGCAGTCTGGGTACGTAGGACTGCGAAGTGAAGATCAAGTCGCGGATAATAAAATGGTGAAGTTGGCATTAAAATTGATAGCGATTAAGTGAGATTTAGCAAATCCGTCGTAATTGATTTCAATTATACAATAGGCAACAGATCCAGTAACAGAAAGTTGAAACCATAAAGGTATGAAGAGAAAGATGAAAGGGGACATATTAAATTGAATGGATGGAAAGAGTAAACTGGAACTAATAAAAAATAATTAGGAAATCGAAACGAATAGAATAGAGTTGGAGAAAATATTAGGATAATCTTTAATGACAATGCTAGACATGAAAAGGGGAAGTTCTAAAACCCTAAAATATATATCCACAATGCAACAAAGGCGGGACTAGTTTTCCCTCGTAATCGCAAAAAATTCAGATTTGGAGATGATTTGTAAGTTTGTCCGGTTAGGTTTACCCAGCAAAAAAATTGTTTGGTTACGATGGGGTGTGATGAACGAACCCTAGATAGGCGGACTTGGCTACGATTTGGGGAAGAGTGGAGAGGAGTTACCGATGATTACGCTGCGATTCAGAGGAGTTCCTGATGATTTTCCGTGAAAGCTGAGAGAAGGCAATGAAGGAGCTCCGATGTCGGCCGATTAGAGAGATCGAGGAGGGACGACGTTGTCTGAGGAAACACTAGTGAGGAGGATCGTCCTCAACGGAGAGGGAAACGATGATTGAGAGGGAATCCACTCGCGTCGACTGAGAGGGAAACCTCGAGCAGCGGGGGTTGCGACATTGAAAAGGGCACGATGAAGGATGCGCGTGATTTCATTGGGGGTAAGGAGTATTGATGCATTGGAGGAGATTAGGTCTTTTGAAAATAAATGGTAAGAATCATTTGATGGTCCTCAAGAGTTACACAAAAACCCTCAAAGTATTTTTTGTATATATTATATAATCCGTAATTCGTCAAGATCAGAAATATCAAAGGAAGACACTTTAGAAGACCTTGCGCACCAGGGGCAAGTTCAGAAGACCTCGCCTAGTAGGGGCGAGTTCAGAAGATCTCGTCCACCAGGGGCGGGTTCAGAAGACCTCGTCCACCAGGGGCGGGTTCAGAAGACCTCGCCCACCAGGGGCTGGTTCAGAAGACCTCGCCCACCAGGGGCGGGTTCAGAAGACCTCGCCCACCATGGGTGGGTTCAGATGACCTCGCCCAGCAGGGGCAAGTTCAGAAGACCTCGCCCAGCAGGGGCGAGTTCAGAAGACCTCGCCCACTAGGGGCGAATTCATAAGACCTCGCCCAAGTGTGGGCGAGCTCAGAATTTCACCTCGTCGATGTACAACCCCGATATCCGCCGAGTACTCCCAAGGATCCGGGGGAGGCAGTTTGGTAGCATCGAACCACGCAGAAAGAGCGGCAAGGGCGGAGAGGGGGAGGGGGTCTCTCCCCCCCTCTCGCCCAAGAGGCAGGGGCGGAGAGGGGGAGGGGGTCTCGCCCCCCCTCTCGCCCAAGAGGTTGGGGCGGAGAGGGGGAGGGGGTCTCGCCCCCCCTCTCGCCCAAGAGGTTGGGGCGGAGAGGGGGAGGGGGTCTCGCCCCCCCTCTCGCCCAAGCGGCAGGGGCGGAGAGGGGGAGGGGGTCTCGCCCCCCCTCTCGCCCAAGAGGTTGGGGCGGAGAGGGGGAGGGGGTCTCGCCCCCCCTCTCGCCCAAGAGGTTGGGGCGGAGAGGGGGAGGGGGTCTCGCCCCCCTCTCGCCCAAGAGGTTGGGGCGGAGAGGGGGAGGGGGTCTCGCCCCCCCCCCCCCCCCCCCCTCGCCCGGGGGAGCCCCCCCTCATCCAGTTTACTATTCGCAGTCCAGTTTGGCTATTCGCAGTCCAGTGGTCTGCATTTAGCGTTTCAGAACATCGGGATTCAGCTATCCGCAGCCCAACTCAGGGGTATTTTTGTACAACCCGTATTCGCCGAGTGGGCCCCCCCAGCCAACTGGCGAAACCTGGGTCATCCAGATCATTCGCCGGGTCACTCGCCCAGGCCAAGGAAGGTAAAAATGCCCCCGTGTTGGTGGGGGTAGGCTGTAGGAGAGAAGGCGCTAGGCGAGTGGTGCCCTCACGGACCACTCGCCCAGAAGCGTGGGCATTCGCCCAGCCAGGCGGGTGCCCAGCGAATGGTGCCCTCACGGACCACTCGCCCAAAGGGCTGTGAGGGGAAAATGACCATAATACCCCTGGTGGGCTGCAAATAGCCCTTCGGAACAGCGGAGTTAGGCTATTAGCAGACCAATTTGGGGTGCGGTTAGTAGAATTAAAAGGCGGATTCAAGCTATTTACAGACCAGCCTAGGAAAACTATAAATAGACCCTTAAGGGCACCTTGGAGGAGATCCGATTTTAGAGAATCCTCTCCTCTAGGCTAGTTTTGGTGGGCAGCCAGTGCCCTCCAAGGTGCCCGGTTGAGCTTTGGTTTGGGAGGGGAAGCTCTCTAAGATCTTCCGGGTGTGTGGCGGGACCTCCTCGCTTCAGCCTTGGGTCTATTCCGTTTCCAGCATCTACCATCAGGAGAGTCTAGTGAGGGAGAAATAAGCATCGGCTACACCCCCAGTGGGTCCGAACTCAAGAGACCAGTTGCTGGTTTCAACATTTTTGGTACGGTGAGCGTGGACCGTAGCCGGTGAAAGAAAATCCCAAGCTAGTTTCAATGACGGGAGATGGAGGAAATGGTTCTGACTCAGGTCACTCGCAGCCACCAGCGGCAGGGGAGTGGCTGGAGATGTTTGAGAAGTTCAAGCGAGAGGTCCTGCAGACAGTTCTCGCGGCAAGGAGCGAGTGCGAGACCCCGGCGGTCCCAGTGGTCCCGCCTTTGCAGATTGGCGAGAACGCACCGGGGCAGCGGTCGGGGAAGGAGGTGCCAGCAGAAGGAAGCGCGCGAGATCTCCCCGGACGGCAGCTGTTCAGCAGTCCGGCGAGTGCTGAGGTGTGTGAGTTGGTCCCGCGCGAGAGGACCACTCGCCGAGCAGGGGAAGGGAGCCCCTTTTGCGAGATGATCCTCTCGGCCCCAGTGCCAGAAGGGTTTCGTGGACCGGAGATGTCCAACTACACCGGCAAGGAGGATCCAGTTGTGCACCTGCAGTGGTTCGAGGACATGACATCAATTCTTCCCATGTCGGATTCTTTTCAATGCCGACTCTTCGCGACCACCCTGAAGGAGAAAGCAAGGGACTGGTTCCACCAGCTTCCCACAGGTTCCATCTACGCGTTCGATGATCTGCGCTGAAGCTTCCGACTGCGTTTCTCGACGTCAAAAAAGAGGAAGAAGGATGCGGAGGCTCTCTTCAAGATCAGACAAAGGGAGGGGGAATCCCTGGCCAAGTACGTGGACAGGTTCCAGGAGGAGATACACTTAGTGCAGGAGGTGCCGGGATTCCCCCTCCAGATGGCATTCATCGTAGGGCTGCGAGAGGGGTTCTTCAAGATGGACCTGAAGAGAAGACCTCCTGTATCCTTCGAGGAGTTGATGGAGAGAGCCGCGGAGGAGATCGAAGGGGAGGCAGCCAACCCCGAATTCTACAAAAGGTTGGCAAAGATGAGCGAGCCCGAGGCGAGGCAGCCAGAGGGAAGAAGGCGAGAGGAGCCCAGGGGCCAGGGGTTCGAAAGACCACCTCGGGTTTGGAGGAACCAAGAGCCCAACAACAGGTTGGGCTGGAGGAACCAGGAAGGACCGGCGCGAGGTCAGGATGAAAGATACCAAGGAAGGGAGGCAGGAGGAGTGAATCAGAGGTGGAGGCAGGGTCCCAGACCCCCTCACCCCCCGAGGGAGCAAGCCATGGCGGTAGGCCGAGGGAGAAGAGGTAGAGGAGCAAGAGGAGGAAGAGGAAGAGCGGGAAGAGAGGACAGGGTGGCGTTGCCTTACTGTGACTTTCATCAGGAAGAAGGTCACGCGATCGCCACCTGCCCGGAGTTCTTGGAGATGAGGGAAAGAGGACAGCCACGGCGGCAGCAGACCAGAATTGAGGAAGTGCTCCCAGAGGCAGAAGAGGACCGGTGTGAGGATAGGGCAGATACAGGAACCAGGGGGAATCGGGGTGATTCACGGTGGGGTTGGGATAGAGGCCTCTCGCAAGAGAAGCTTCCAGGCCATGTTCCGAAGGGACGTCGCGTCGAATTCCCAGACCCCGCCCCCTCTGAGAAGCTCACCTTCTCCTCAGAAGATATGCCAGATTACGAGGACCCATTCTGCGACGCCCTGGTGATCCAGACGGTGATAGAAAACTTCACGGTCTCCCGGATCCTGGTGGACAACGGGAGCTCGGTGATTGTGATCTTCAAAAAAGCTTTCGACGCGATGGAGGTAGAGAAGAAGAGGGTGCAGGCCTCTGACGGACCACTGTTTGGTTTCTCGGGGGAGCGGAAGGAGGTCGAGGGAGGCGTAGGTCTCCAGGTGACGCTAGGAGGAGTCCCAAGAAACTGCCGGTTCGTCATTGTGGACGCTCCGAGCAGCTATAACGCCATCTTCGGACGACCCCTCATCAGCGCCTTCCGGTGTGTGCCCTCATCGTACCATCAGTGCTTAAAGCTCCATAGTGGAGGAGTCCAGATCCGCGTCCGAGGAGATGCTAAGGTGGCGAGGCAGTGCTATGTGACTGCCGTCAACACCATTTCATGGATGGCGGATGCCGAGAAGATGGATGAAGAGATGGCGAGGCCGGAGGGGCCAGGAGAAGAAGTGGAGGAGAAAGAAGTAGGGGGAGAGGGCGATGCCCGAGAGGAGTATATGGAGGTCGCTCGTGAGGAGCAGGAGGTCGAGTTGATGGAGGTCGCTCGTGAGGAGCAGGAGGTCGAGTTGTTGGAGGTCGCTCGTGAGGAGCAGGAGGTCGAGTTGTTGGAGGTCGCTCGTGAGGAGCAGGAGGTCGAGTTGTTGGAGGTCGCTCGTGAGGAGCAGGAGGCCGAGTTGTTGGAGGTCGCTCGTGAGGAGCAGGAGGTCGAGTTGTTGGAGGTCGCTCTGGAAGAGCAGGAGGTCGAGCCGGTGGAGGCGGAAGGAGCTGCAGAGGAAAAGGCCCGGGAGGAGAGCCGAGAAGCAAAGGGCCAATGGGAAGAGCCAGCCCGGCTCGAGGCGGCAGAAGAGACAGTTGAGATGGAGGTTACCACCCAGGCAGGAAGGGTGGAGAAGGTGCGGATCAGCGGGGGCCTCGGCCCGGAGGACCAGAGAAGGATGCTGGAGTGCATCCAGAAGAACGTGAACATCTTCGCATGGAGCGCAGCGGACATGCCAGGCATCGAGGCGAACGTGGCTTGCCATCGTCTCAACCTCGATCCAGAAGCCCGCCCCATCCGACAGAAGAGAAGGACTATAGCTGACAAGCTCGAAGGACCGATCCGCGAGGAGGTGGCGAAACTCCTCGAAGCAGGTTTTGTAACGGAGATCCAGTATCCAGGCTGGGTCTCCAATGTCGTAATGGTAAAAAAGGCCGATGGCCGCTGGCGTATGTGTGTGGACTTTTCATTGTTAAATAAGGCCTGCCCTAAGGATTGTCATCCCTTGCCTCGGATCGACGCGCTGGTTGACTCAGCCGTCAGTTTTTCTGTGATGAGTTTTTTGGACGCTTTTTCAGGTTATCACCAAATAAGAATGCACCCCCCGGACGTCAGAGATGTCTCGTTCATCACCAGGGAGGGATGCTATTGCTATAAGATGATGCCCTTCGGGCTGAAAAATGCAGGAGCAACCTACCAGAAGATGATGGATCAGGTATTTAAGAAGCAAAGGGGAAGGAACCTGGAGGTCTACGTGGATGACCTTATGATAAAGAGCAAGTGTGTGAGCTCTCACATCCGAGAACTCGAGGAGACCTTCGCCACCCTACGCAAGTACAAGATGCGCCTGAACCCCCTGAAGTGTGTGTTCGGGGCCAGCAAAGGGAAGTTCCTGGGGCACCTTCTCACCCCCTGGGGGGTAGAACCTAACCCGGACAAGGTTAGGGCTATAATGGAGCTGGGGTCGCCACGGAACGCCAAGGAAGTTCAGCGCTTGACCGGAAGACTCGCCGGGCTGAACAAGTTTCTCTCCCGGGCCGGGGAAAGATGCTCCCCCTTCTTCAAAGCGCTACGAGGCAACCAGAAATTTGAGTGGACAAGAGAATGCGAGGAGGCCTTTCAGGCCTTGAAGAGCCAACTCACCAAGGCTCTGCTACTACAAAGTCCCAAAGAGGGGGAGGATCTACATCTATATCTCGGGGTCGGGGCGGAGGCCGTAAGCTCCGTCCTGGTTCGGGAGGAAGGCAAGAAGCAGCTGCCAGTCTACTACGTAAGCAGGGTCCTGAGGGAAGCGGAGCTCAGGTACCCAATTTTAGAGAAGTTGGCCTTTGCCCTGGTCATCGCAGCAAGGAAGCTTAGGCCATACTTCCAGGCCCATTCGATCCAAGTAGTGACGGATCATCCTCTCCGCCAGATCTTCGAAGGAGTGGAGCACTCAGGAAGGCTCGCAAAATGGTCAATAGAGCTAAGTGAATTCAACATTACCTTTGTCCCTCGATTATCTATGAAGGCGCAGGTGGTGGCTGATTTCATGACAGATTTCGTAGCCGAGATGAAAGAAGACGGAGCCCCTCGTCACGTTCCGTGGAAGCTGCTGGTGGATGGGGCTTCGGGCAAAAATTCTCTCGGAGGAGGGGTGGTGCTGGAGAGTCCCCACGGAGTAAAGATAGAGCAGACACTAGTGATACACTTCCCAATCACCAACAACCAGGCGGAGTATGAGGCTGTAATCGCCGGCCTGCGGTTGGCCCGGGAGCTCGGGGTCCATGACGTGGAGGTCCTCACTGACTCCATGATAATAGCTTCTCAGATAAGGGGAGAGTTCGAAACAAGAGAACCTGTGCTCATGAGGTACTTAGCAAAAGTCAAAGGTCTCGTGGGGACGTTCAAAACTTTCTCCATCCGGCACGTCCCTCGAGAGGAGAGCACCCCGGCAGATCGGTTGGCAAAATCTGGTCCACGAGCCGGGAGGACCCTGACGGACCTATTCCGTCCTTCGATCGAAGATGGAGAGCTCATGGAAGTAGAGCAGCGGCCCTCCTGGAAGGATCCCTTCGTCACCTTCCTCGCAACGGGAAAATTTCCGGAAGAAGTTCCGGACCAGAGGCGCTTCCGGTATAAGTCTGCCTACTACGTGCTCCATGAGGGTGACTTGTATCGGAAGACCCTCTCGGGCCTCCTGGCCCGATGCATCTCGGAGGAAGAGGTCCCAAGGATCTTGGAAGAAGTTCACTCCGGCGAGTGCGGCAGCCACTCGGGGAGCAGGATGCTGGAAGCAAGGATAATAAGGCAGGGGTACTTCTGGCCAACCCTAAGTAAAGACGCGGCAGCCTTCGCCAAGAGATGCCAGAAGTGCCAAATGTTCGCCCCGCTTCAGCTCATGCCAGCTCAGAGGCTAAAGAGTATCACGGCGCCCTGGCCATTCGCCATATGGGGAATGGACCTGGTAGGACCCTTCCCCCAGGCTAGTGGACAGAGGAGATTTCTCCTAGTCATGATTGACTACTTCACAAAGTGGTTGGAGGTCAAGGCGTTGGCTAAGGTCACCTCCCAGGTAATCCGCAACTTCGTATGGGGGGAGATCATTTGTCGACACGGGCTTCCGCAGGCCATAGTCACGGATAATGGACCGCAGTTCGCAAGCGAGGAATTCATCGGCTTTTGTGGCCAGTTGGGGATAGACCTTAGGTTTGCGTCCGTTCACCATCCCAGGAGCAACGGGCAGGTGGAGGCGGCGAACAAGGTCATCGTGAACTTGCTCAAGAAGAAGGTGGAAAATCTCAAGGGCAATTGGGTGGAGCAGCTCCCCTCGGTCCTTTGGGCTTTAAGAACCACCCCCAACATCGCCACGGGAGAGACCCCTTTCAAGCTCTCTCATGGCTGCGAGGCCGTCATCCCCATAGAGTTCGAGGTTATGACACCACGGGTAAAGGTCGCCACAAATGGTGAGGAAGATTGGAGAGCCGAGAACGAGGAGGAGTTGCGGCTCTCCCTCGACCTCATCGAAGAAGCTCGGGATCGAGCAGCCATCCATCAAGAAGAGGTCAAGCGGCGGATGGCCAAGTATTTCGACAGGCACGTCAGGATCAAGCAGTTTGAGAAGGGAGATCTGGTACTCAAGAAGGTCGACGCGGCTGGGAGGTCCGCCGCGGTGGGGAAACTTAACCCCAACTGGGAAGGCCCCTATGTCGTGGAAGAGGCACTAAAGTCCGGGGGGTATCGCCTTCAGAATGTGGAGGGCCAACCCCTCAGCCACACATGGAGTGGCGACGACCTTAAACGTTTTTATCCTTAGTACCATGTAGTAATGATGGTTTTTTGAATGAAAACATTTTGTTTAAACTATGTGTATGAAAATGATGTTACAGCTCGCAGGAGAGACCCTGGAAGTTCCAGAGGTTGGCCCCGAGCAGACCCGCTGTCCAGGCTCTCATCTAGCTGGCAGGTCCGAAGGCTCACTCGGTGGCAGGTTCTACGTTCCGGAGGTTGGCCCCGAGCAGACCCGCTGTCCAGGCTCTCATCTAGCTGGCAGGTCCGAAGGCTCACTCGGTGGCAGGTTCTATGTTCCAGAGGTTGGCCCCGAGCAGACCCGCTGTCCAGGCTCTCATCTAGCTGGCAGGTCCGAAGGCTCACTCGGTGGCAGGTTCTATGTTCCAGAGGTTGGCCCCGAGCAGACCCGCTGTCCAGGCTCTCATCTAGCTGGCAGGTCCGAAGGCTCACTCGGTGGCAGGTTCTATGTTCCAGAGGTTGGCCCCGAACAGACCCGCTGTCCAGGCTCTCATCTAGCTGGCAGGTCCGAAGGCTCACTCGGTGGCAGGTTCTATGTTCCAGAGGTTGGCCCCGAGCAGACCCGCTGTCCAGGCTCTCATCTAGCTGGCAGGTCCGAAGGCTCACTCGGTGGCAGGTTCTATGTTCCAGAGGTTGGCCCCGAGCAGACCCGCTGTCCAGGCTCTCATCTAGCTGGCAGGTCTGAAGGCTCACTCGGTGGCAGGTTCTATGTTCCAGAGGTTGGCCCCGAGCAGACCCGCTGTCTAGGCTCTCATCTAGCTGGCAGGTCCGAAGGCTCACTCGGTGGCAGGTTCTATGTTCCGGAGGTTGGCCCCGAGCAGACCCGCTGTCCAGGCTCTCATCTAGCTGGCAGGTCTGAAGGCTCACTCGGTGGCAGGTTCTATGTTCCAGAGGTTGGCCCCGAGCAGACCCGCTGTCCAGGCTCTCATCTAGCTGGCAGGTCCGAAGGCTCACTCGGTGGCAGGTTCTATGTTCCAGAGGTTGGCCCCGAGCAGACCCGCTGTCCAGGCTCTCATCTAGCTGGCAGGTCCGAAGGCTCACTCGGTGGCAGGTTCTATGTTCCAGAGGTTGGCCCCGAGCAGACCCGCTGTCCAGGCTCTCATCTAGCTGGCAGGTCCGAAGGCTCACTCGGTGGCAGGTTCTATGTTCCGGAGGTTGGACCCGAGCAGACCCGCTGTCCGGGCTCCCATCTAGCTGGCAGGTCCGAAGGCTCACCCGGTGGCAGGTTCTAAGTTCTCAAGAGATGACCTCAAGAGCATTCGCTTAGACCACGCACCGGAGAGAGGATCACACCCCACTCTCATGACTACCTAAGCGAAACCCCGTGATGCGCGAATGGTAAGGTTCACTTGGTAGCGAGAGATCGAAGGGGAACGACCGACCTAAGTCATCTTCGAGCATTCGCGGGGTGGCCAAGATAGTCGCATCACGACCTAACGTCCTAATGAGCCTAACGAGGTGTGGCGGCGAATAAGAAGAATCAACATCCTAATGAGCCTAACGAGGTATAGCGGCGAATGAGAGGAAAGTTTAGAATAACACAAATTGTAGTCAATATATACATCTTTTAAAGGCACTCACCCGTTCAAGATTACAGTCAAAAGGATAAATGCAAAAAGGGAAAATACAAGAGGCCCTTCTCAAGGATCAGCAGATTTCTCGCTTGAAGATCCGTCGCTCTCACCAGAGTCTAGGATGAGGGCGTCTTCTCGCGGCTCGACGTGGTCGTCCTCCGGAAAGAGGATTGGAATGTAAAGCTCGGGGACGACTTGGCGAGCGGAAAGGCGTTCGGCCTCCGCCTTCAGGTATCCCGCTCGCCGCAGCACCTGCAGCGCATGCTTGACGGCAATCTGCGCGTTCTCTTGCATCAGCTGCTCCAACTCGTGATGGGGATAAAAATGACCCCCGCTCCCCGGGTCGAGTGCTGACGCACCAGCCTCTCGCAATCGCTGGACTTTGGCTTTGGCCAGACGGATTTCATCCTCAAGGCCGGCCACCCGAGCGCGGAGCATCTCGGCAACCGTGGTATCCTGAAAATAATAACAAAGGTAGTAAGAATAAAGTTTGTCAATCGGCAACAAGTCACTCGCGGGAAAGGAGAAAACATACCTCTGCGACAGGGCGGTTGGCGAGAAGAGTCTCCGTAGCCGCCAGCTTAGTCCTAAGCTCCATCGCCTCAGTAGAAGCAACGGACCGGGACTCCTCAACCGCCGCCAAGTCCCGCGCCAGTTTGATGCTCCGGCGCGAAGACATGTGCGCGAGCTCGAGCGCCCGCAGCATGGCCCTAACACTCTCATGAGCGAGAACCTGGGTCGTCTCGGCATCATAGACTTCGGCGTCTTCTCGGCCATAGAGGGCATACGCGATGGCGTAAGCCTCACCGCTGGCGAGATCGCTCTCTATCCACGACGGATGGAGGGTGGAGAGCGAGACCCGGTTAGCATTCCTGTCCCACTTGACCAGGGGAGCCCCCGAGGGGTCCCTGTACTTCTCGCCGCTGGGGAAGTTCCGATGGTCCCTGGGAAGTGGGGGCGGCGGCAACGACGGTCCCGCGCGAGGGATTGTCTCTCCTGGCGCACTCGTCCCCAGGGCTTGGATCTGAGCACCCGCCCCGAGGGTCTCGTCCAGGACTCCCTTCCCCTTGGCGGAGGGGGGGTTTTTGGGCTTCTTGGAAGAAGAGGAGGTCAGCACCGCTGGCTTGCGCTTCTTTCCGCCAGGCTTGGAGGAAGAAGGTTCCTCCCGATAGGCATCCGCGGCGGCCTGTGCGAGAGAGAGGGTAGATCCGGAGGGACGCGGCGGATGAAGGGGGAAGTGGCGCACGCCTGCATAATACAACAAACGGATCTAGCGAATGATGTAAAAATCACAAAGCGAAAGCGAATGAAGTCTCGAACACTTACCCTCGCCCTGCGGAATGGGTGGACGCGAGTTGACGTTTCGCCGGAGATGGACGAGATCCATCCCGTGCTCCAGGATGTATTGGTGGAGTTTGGCCTCGTGCCCCCCTAGGGTCGGGGGGCGGAAGGTTGACTCCTCCTCCTGCACCGGCGCGAGAAGAGTGTTCCCCAGGTTCCCGCTTACGAAAATAAAGCGACGAACCCAGTCATGGTTCTTGTTCGGGAGCCCGTACTGCTTTAGGGGGCTCAGTCCCGAGAAGAACGAGATACCATTGGTGCAGCGGAAGGTATAGAGCTTGCGGAAGATGGGCAGCGAGAACTCGATTCCCTCTTCTCGCAGGTAGCTCGCGTACCCGACCAACATAGCGATGGAGTTGGGGTTGAGCTGGCCAGGCACGACCCCGTAGTATCTGAAGGTCTGACGGAGTTCCGGCCAGATCGAAAGGCGAAACCCCACCTCGAAATGCTCTAGCGGGATCGCGAGAGCACAAGGCGAGATGGAGTTCAGACGCTCGTCCGGCCTGGGCTTTCGCCCCTCGAAACCCGGCGGGACGTAGTCGGCGACGGCAGACAAGTAAGCCTCCTCAGAGAGGTCGCAGGAATCGAAGACGTGGTTGGCGAATGCGCTGGCGCACTTGGCCCTGCCTTCCGCATCGCCACCCATTTTTGCGAGTGAAGAAGGAAAGGGGAGCAACAGATAAGGAAGAAGCGCGAGTGCTAGCGCAACGAAAGAGAGCGGATGGTTAGGTATTTAATACGGTGGTTGAAAGACTTATTTATAGAGGGACTAAACGGCGTTTGGGCTTTCAAGGCCACGGGTGTGCGGATAGCCATCGCGCCTTCCCGACACCTCGAAGCCCGAGCCGGTCCCTCTCGCCCATTAATGGCAAATGCCCTATGTCTATTCATTCCGCGGCTACGCAACGAGGTTGGAAGAGCATCCGGCTATAAGTTATCACTCGGCAATACCCAAGCAAAGCTATGAGATACGAAAAACGAATAAAGAAGCATTCGCAAAGCATAGAGAAATTATTACAGACAAATATAACGTTCAAACATTCGCAGCATAAAGTAAGAAAAGGAAACAATAAGAGGGGTGGACGTTGGGTAGGTCAGATCTCCTCCCAGATCCACCGACCTCGCTTTCGCGACCCAGCTTCCATGGGCATTCGCGGGCGGTAATAAACGAGTATATTGGTGATCTCATGGGAAGCCAGTTGGAGTTGGTCCCGGGCTCGCGCGGCGTGTGTTCTGGGAGACAACTCCCCTCCCTCACCCCCTAGCCGCTCCACCTCCGCGAGAAGATGCGAGTGACTTCGTCGAAGGTCCTTCAACTCACGCGCGACTCTCAGCCGCACGTCGTCCACCTGGCCGGCTACGTTTCGCTGGATATGGATGAGCTTCCCCAGAACCTCTGAGATCCGATCCTTCAGGGCCGTGTGATCCGAGGAATCACCCAGGAAGTCAGCGAGATCCCCAGGGGAAGGGAGAGGCGAGAGCATTCCCTCTCCCCCCTCGTAGTAGGAGTCGAAGGGGGAGGCTTCTCGATAACCTGCGGAATCACAACTGGGTTAGTGGTGATAAAATATGCGAGTACGATAGAGGCGGGTGAGTGAACTGACCTGGGGTGGGATCCGGGTGACCCGAAGGACGAGACGAATGGGGGTGTGTCCCAAACAGCCATGCGGGAGGTAAGACCTTTCCCTTTCCTGGACGGTAAGGCTGTGAAGAAGGAGTCAGAGCATCCGCACGGTCATCAGCACGGAGAGGCTGATCCATCTCTCGCTCAGGGGAGACCCTCCGTTCATTCGCGGTGACAGAGGGGTTCACCTGAGCAGGGGGACTTGGAGGAATGGAGTCCCGCAGCGGGACGTCAGGGTTGAGGGCTGCGAAAAGGTAATGGTTAGTAGCCGACAACATAAAAGGAAAAAGCGAGAAGGTTCACAACTCACGGGATTGGGGTACAGTATCCCCAGGAGGAGGCGGAGGAGCAAGATCCAGATCGGGAGGAGGTACCTCGTCCGCAGGAGGTGGCACCACCACACTGCTCAAAACGGCCCCATGGCCGTCCTCAGGTACCAAAGCCCCCCGCGAATGGTCAGAATGAACGCAGGGTAAGGGATAGGAACTAAATGAAGACAGGAGGAATTCTCATACCGGCATCGCAGGGTCCGGAGGGGCATCCGCCAACGTGTTCGCCGGTGGAGTATCCGCCGGAGACTCCGAGGCAGTCTCGCCTCTCTGACGATTCAGCCGAATCGCCTTGGCTCGACGCGAGACATAGGGGGCGCTCGGATCCCGTTTAGACATCAGCCAGGGAGCAAATTTGGATGCCCTGGGGGCAGTTGCAGCTTGGGCCGCAGCTAGGCGGTCGATCATCTCTCGCGAGAGGGGTTTCGCAGAAGGTTTGTGGAAAGACATTAGGAAGTGGAGAAACTCCGAGCCGAGATGAGGGAGTGGTCCAGAGAAACCTGACATGAGGGTATATATATAGAATGACGGTGGGACCCACGAAATCTTATGGGTCCAGTCAGCAAGCACTCACCGAATACAGGGTTGGACTGTTCTTTACGACCGTAGGAACCGCTCGTAAAGAGCGGGGATTGTGTACAACCCGTATTCGCCGAGTGGCCCCCCCAGCCAACTGGCGAAACCTGGGTCGTCCAGATCATTCGCCGGGTCACTCGCCCAGGCCAAGGAAGGTAAAAATGCCCCCGTGTTGGTGGGGGTAGGCTGTAGGAGAGAAGGCGCTAGGCGAGTGGTGCCCTCACGGACCACTCGCCCAGAAGCGTGGGCATTCGCCCAGCCAGGCGGGTGCCCAGCGAATGGTGCCCTCACGGACCACTCGCCCAAAGGGCTGTGAGGGGAAAATGACCATAATACCCCTGGTGGGCTGCAAATAGCCCTTCGGAACAGCGGAGTTAGGCTATTAGCAGACCAATTTGGGGTGCGGTTAGTAGAATTAAAAGGCAGATTCAGGCTATTTACAGACCAGCCTAGGAAAACTATAAATAGACCCTTAAGGGCACCTTGGAGGAGATCCGATTTTAGAGAATCCTCTCCTCTAGGCTAGTTTTGGTGGGCAGCCAGTGCCCTCCAAGGTGCCCGGTTGAGCTTTGGTTTGGGAGGGGAAGCTCTCTAAGATCTTCCGGGTGTGTGGCGGGACCTCCTCGCTTCAGCCTTGGGTCTATTCCGTTTCCAGCATCTACCATCAGGAGAGTCTAGTGAGGGAGAAATAAGCATCGGCTATACCCCCAGTGGGTCCGAACTCAAGAGACCAGTTGCTGGTTTCAACAATTTTGGTAATCTGGCAGACCAGTTTTTGGCTATTTGCAGCCCAACTTCAAAAATCCTATAAATAGGACCAAGGGGGCACCATTTGGAGGGATCTCTCATCCTAGGCTAGCTCTCTCCTTCTCCCTCTCCCTCCCCAAGTCTCTCTAGGGGGTGAGGAGAGGCTCCAGTGGTGCCCAAGCTTAGTAGTGGCTTGGGAGGGGAAGTTCCAAGGGGACTTCCGGGTACGTGGCGGGACCTCCCCGCTAAGCCCTTGGTCCAGTTCTTAGTTCTGACACCTTCAACCTAGAGCTCTCCCTTGGGGGAAGTAAGGGTTGGTCGCCCCTCAGCCTCGTTGAGGGCCCCGAACTCCACAGAGACCGAGTAGTCGGTTTCAACATTTATGGTGCGGTGAGCGTGGAGAGTGATCGATTCAAGAAATCCTCAAGATGAGCTCCATGGGCGGAGGTGGAGGAAGTTCCGACCCGGGTCACCCGCAGCCCCCGGTAGAGGGGGTGATGTTGGAGATGTTCGAAAATTTCAGGCAAGAGGTCCTGCAGACCTTACATGTGACTCTCGCCTCGATAGGCGAAGGCAGGAGAGGAAGTGGTTCAGAGGTATCGCCCCAACAGGAGGGTGAGATCCCTCTCGACCAACCAGCCAGAGAGGAGGTGCCAGGACTTGGCGGGTGGGGAGGTCATCGACCCCCACTCGCCGAGACCCAAGTGGGCGGGTGGGGAGGTCATCGACCCCCACTCGCCGAGACCCGTGGGCGGGTGGGGAGGTCATCGACCCCCACTCGCTGAGACCCAAGTGGGCGGGTGGGGAGGTCATCGACCCCCACTCACCGAGACCCAAGTGGGCGGGTGGGGAGGTCATCGACCCCCACTCGCCGAGACCCAAGTGGGCGGGTGGGGAGGTCATCGACCCCCACTCGCCGAGACCCAAGTGGGCGGGTGGGGAGGTCCTCGACCCCCATTCGCCGAGACCCAAGTGGGCGGGCGGGGAGGTCATCGACCCCCACTCGCCGAGACCCAAGTCGGCGAACGGGAAGGTGTCAAACCCCGTCTCGCCCAGCCCCGAAGGGGGGCGAGCAGAGGAGGTCCTTTTTCTGAGATGATCCTCTCAGCCCCGATTCCGGAGGGGTTCAAGGGAGCAGAGATGTCTCACTACTTCGGCAAGGATGACCCCGTCCTGCACCTGCAGTGGTTTGAGGACATGGTCTCCATCATGCCCATGTCGGACGCTTTTAGGTGTCGACTCTTTGCGACAACCCTGAAGGAAAAGGCTAGAGAGTGGTTCCACCAGCTCCCTGCGGGATCCATCTATGCCTTCGAAGACTTGCGTCGAGGTTTCTTACTACGCTTCGCGACGTCAAGGAAGAGGAAGAAAGATGCCGAAGCACTTTTCAAGGTCAAGCAAGAGCCAGAGGAGTCGCTGGCTCAATATCTGGAACGGTTCAGGGAAGAGGTTCACCTCGTCGAAGAGGTGCCCGGGTACACCCTCAAGCTTGCATTCACGTTGGGGATGCGGGAGGGCTTCTTCAAGGCGGACCTCAAGAGGAGGGCTCCTTTGTCTTTTGAGGAGTTGATGGAAAGGGTGGCCGAAGAAGTTGAAAGTGAAGAGGCCAGCCCGGAGTTCACAAGAAGGCTGGCCAAGCTGAGTGAGCCGGAGGCAAGGCAGCAGGGGGGAAGAGCAAAGGCCCCCAAGAGGAAGTTCGACCAGGAGGAAGACAACTTCCAAGAAGAGGGGACCGACCTCCCAGGATGGAGGCAGGGACCGAAAGCACCCTCTCCACCACCCCAGCAAGCCATGGTGATAGGCCACAGAAGAAGAAGGAATTGTGGAGGAGGAAGAAGGGGCATCCGAGTGGAGTTACCTTACTGTGACTTCCATCAGGAGGAAGGCCACGCGACATCCGCCTGCCCTGAGTTCTTGGAAATGAGGGAGGCGAGGGGCCCGAGGCCGCAGCATCAACAACCAGAGGAGGTCGAGGAGGACCATGCCTGGGAGTAGAAGTCCGAGTCCCGGTCTCCGTGCTTTGTTTTTTCTTTAAGTCCATGTAGTAGGAGAGAGTGTTTCCCTACTTAGTTTTTCTTGCATGTAACCGAATGATTAATGAAATGAAAGTTTTTTGAAGTATTTTTCCCCTTGGATGGTTCCGCTGACCGGGCTCTCACTAGACGGCAGGCCAGGTTGACCTCCTAGGGAGGATAAGAGATATTCCCCTTGGATGGTTCCGCTGACCGGGCTCTCACTAGACGGCAGGACAGGTTGACCTCCTAGGGAGGATAAGAGATGTTCCCCTTGGATGGTTCCGCTGACCGGGCTCTCACTAGACGGCAGGCCAGGTTGACCTCCTAGGGAGGAAAAGAGATGTTCCCCTTGGATGGTTCCGCTGACCGGGCTCTCACTAGACGGCAGGCCAGGTTGACCTCCTAGGGAGGAAAAGAGATGTTCCCCTTGGATGGTTTCGTTGACCGGGCTCTCACTAGACGGCAGGACAGGTTGACCTCCTAGGGAGGATAAGAGATGTTCCCCTTGGATGGTTCCGCTGACCGGGCTCTCACTAGACGACAGGCCAGGTTGACCTCCTAGGGAGGAAAAGAGATGTTCCCCTTGGATGGTTCCGCTGACTGGGCTCTCACTAGACGGCAGGCCAGGTTGACCTCCTAGGGAGGATAAGAGATGTTCCCCTTGGATGGTTCCGCTGACCGGGCTCTCACTAGACGGCAGGCCAGGTTGACCTCCTAGGGAGGATAAGAGACGTTCCCCTTGGATGGTTCCGCTGACCGGGCTCTCACTAGACGGCAGGCCAGGTTGACCTCCTAGGGAGGATAAGAGATGTTCCCCTTGGATGGTTCCGCTGACCGGGCTCTCACTAGACGGCAGGCCAGGTTGACCTCCTAGGGAGGATAAGAGATGTTCCCCTTGGATGGTTCCGCTGACCGGGCTCTCACTAGACGGCAGGCCAGGTTGACCTCCTAGGGAGGATAAGAGATGTTCCCCTTGGATGGTTCCACTGACCGGGCTCTCACTAGACGGCAGGACAGGTTGACCTCCTAGGGAGGATAAGAGATGTTCCCCTTGGATGGTTCCGCTGACCGGGCTCTCACTAGACGGCAGGACAGGTTGACCTCCTAGGGAGGATAAGAGATGTTCCCCTTGGATGGTTCCGCTGACCGGGCTCTCACTAGACGGCAGGACAGGTTGACCTCCTAGGGAGGATAAGAGATGTTCCCCTTGGATGGTTCCGCTGACCGGGTTCTCACTAGACGGCAGGACAGGTTGACCTCCTAGGGAGGATAAGAGATGTTCCCCTCGGATGGTTCCGCTGACCGGGCTCTCACTAGATGGCAGGACAGGTTGACCTCCCAGGGAAGTTAAGTGATTTTTCCCCTCGGATGGTTCCGCTGACCGGGCTCTCACTAGACGGCAGGACAGGTTGACCTCCTAGGGAGGATAAGAGATGTTCCCCTTGGATGGTTCCGCTGACCGGGCTCTCACTAGACGGCAAGACAGGTTGACCTCCTAGGGAGGATAAGAGATGTACCCCTTGGATGGTTCCGCTGACCGGGCTCTCACTAGACGGCAGGACAGGTTGACCTCCTAGGGAGGATAAGAGATGTTCCCCTCGGATGGTTCCGCTGACCGGGCTCTCACTAGACGGCAGGCCAGGTTGACCTCCCAGGGAGGTTAAGTGATTTTTCCCCTCGGATGGTTCCGCTGACCGGGCTCTCACTAGACGGCAGGCCAGGTTGACCTCCCAGGGAGGTTAAGTGATTTTTCCCCTCGGATGGTTCCGCTGACCGGGCTCTCACTAGACGGCAGGCCAGGTTGACCTCCCAGGGAGGTTAAGTGATCTTTCCCCTCGGATGGTTCCGCTGACCGGGCTCTCACTAGACGCAGGCCAGGTTGACCTCCCAGGGAGGTTAAGTGATTTTTATCCTCGGATGGTTCCGCTGACCGGGCTCTCACTAGACGGCAGGCCAGGTTGACCTCCCAGGGAGGTTAAGTAATTTTTCCCCTCGGATGGTTCCGCTGACCGGGCTCTCACTAGACGGCAGGCCAGGTTGACCTCCCAGGGAGGTTAAGTAATTTGTTCCACTCGTTAGCTGACAGGGTAGGGAGGCCCCTCGGGGAGGTTAAGTGTTTTTACTCCCGAGGTAGCTCCGCTAGCCGGGCTCTCACCAGTCGGCAAGGTTGAGGGACCCCTCGGGGAAGTTATGTATTTTCCGAGATATCACCGATAATCGGGTTCCCAGCGACACTCGTCGAATATGCAGGGTTGGACATTTCTTTCCGAGCGTGAGCCACGCTCGAAAAGAGCGGGGATTGTGTACAACCCCGATATCCGCCGAGTACTCCCAAGGATCCGGGGGAGGCAGTTTGGTAGCATCGAACCACGCAGAAAGAGCGGCAAGGGCGGAGAGGGGGAGGGGGTCTCGCCCCCCCTCTCGCCCAAGAGGCAGGGGCGGAGAGGGGGAGGGGGTCTCGCCCCCCCCCCCCCCCCCCCCCCTCTCGCCCAAGAGGTTGGGGCGGAGAGGGGGAGGGGGTCTCGCCCCCCCTCTCTCCCAAGAGGTTGGGGCGGAGAGGGGGAGGGGGTCTCGCCCCCCTCTCACCCAAGCGGCAGGGGCGGAGAGGGGGAGGGGGTCTCGCCCCCCCCCCCCCCCCCCCCCCCCCCCCCCCCCCCTCTCGCCCAAGAGGCTGGGGCGGAGAGGGGGAGGGGGTCTCGCCCCAACTCTCGCCCAAGAGGTTGGGGCGGAGAGGGGGAGGGGGTCTCGCCCCCCCTGTCGCCCAAGAGGTTGGGGCGGAGAGGGGGAGGGGGTCTCGCCCCCCCTCTCGCCCAAGAGGTTGGGGCGGAGAGGGGGAGGGGGTCTCGCCCCCCCTCTCGCCCGGGGGAGCCCCCCTCATCCAGTTTACTATTCGCAGTCCAGTTTGGCTATTCGCAGTCCAGTGATCTGCATTTAGCGTTTCAGAACAGCGGGATTCAGCTATCCGCAGCCCAACTCAGGGGTATTTTGGTAATCTGGCAGACCAGTTTTTGGCTATTTGCAGCCCAACTTCAAAAATCCTATAAATAGGACCAAGGGGGCACCATTTGGAGGGATCTCTCATCCTAGGCTAGCTCTCTCCTTCTCCCTCTCCCTCCCCAAGTCTCTCTAGGGGGTGAGGAGAGGCTCCAGTGGTGCCCAAGCTTAGTAGTGGCTTGGGAGGGGAAGTTCCAAGGGGACTTCCGGGTACGTGGCGGGACCTCCCCGCTAAGCCCTCGGTCCAGTTCTTAGTTCTGACACCTTCAACCTAGAGCTCTCCCTTGGGGGAAGTAAGGGTTGGTCGCCCCTCAGCCTCGTTGAGGGCCCCGAACTCCACAGAGACCGAGTAGTCGGTTTCAACAGTCGAAAACAACTATTCGTAGACCTCCCAGAAGATGGGAGAAGCTATTCACAGTCCATCCCAAAAGGTGGGAGCTGCTATTCGTCCATCCCAGAAGGCGGGAGCAACTATGTGCAGACCATCCCCTTTTGAATTTGCCTAAAAATAGGACCCCGAGACACAAGTAGAAGAGACCTTCCTTCCCCCTATGGTGGACGAGTTCAGTGCCCGCCACTCTTGTGTCAAGATCAGCATTGGTTTAGGAGGGGAAGTTCTGATAGACTTCCGGGTATGTGGCAGAGCCTCCTCGCTACAGCACGCGAGTCTTGTTTATAGGCAATTCATAGTTGTTTTTGGTGCTCTCCAGCTTCTTCTCGTCGTGTCTCACGTTTAGTCAACCACTAAACCAGTAGTAACCTTTGGTCATACCCTTGATCCAAACTCAGTTGAACCGATTTTCGGATTTCAATATTAATATATATATATATGTATATATATATATATATACGAGTGACAGGGCACGGGGGCCCCCGTGCGGGCGGCGACATTCGGCATGGGTGGCAACATTCGGCAGGGGCGACGACATTCGGCAGGGGCGGCGACATTCGGCGGGGGTGACATTCGGCAGGGGCGGCGACTTTCTGCTGGGGCGATCTATATTTATATAAGTATATATAAAACTTAATTTAATTTTGTTCAACAAAAATATATGGTGTGATGGTTGTCATCTTTGGTTGACATAGTGGAGACCTGAGTTCAATTCTCACCATTGACAAATTTTGTCAGATTAAAAAACAGGTCATATAACACTCATTTTTCAATAAATTTAGAGGTAAAATCGAAATTCCATGTTGTTGGGTACTCTACACCTTCATAGTTTTAGGTCACCCCCTAGTAGGTTTAGGAGACCTATGAAAAAATGGAGAGAGAGAGAGCAGTTTGATCCGACGGCTGATGAAATATCATGCCAGTTTCAACGGCCGTATTCATTTCAACGCTTTAAAATTCATGAGTTTGATATTTCTTTATATACGATAAAGAAATATATATTATATATTATAAATCAATATATTAATCTCTCGCTCTTACCGTACTTTTATTTTAGTCTCCTAAGAGTAAAAAACTGAAACTCGATCCCAATTTTTCATTCAGTCTCTCCCGCCCAACCATCCTCCCCACGCGACTTCACTTACCTAGGCACGATATCCCGCAGACGTAGTTTAGAATCGGCGGAAAGAAGCTTCTGAACCCTATATGCAACCACGCTTCCCCCTTCGCTCCTTCAACGATCCTCCTCTCACCCAGCTGCACCAAACTGTAGACCTTCTCCGTGGATGCATATCTCTAGCGACTCCTTCAACAGACACCCACTGAAGACCAACGATAGCTTCCGCCGAATCTGAAAGCCACCTACTGCCAGCACTGGCCGACACATCATCGCCCTCGGTTCGAACTTCCCCGATTTAACGGTGAGCGTTGCCCTATTTTCTATTCATTGCTGCTTCTCTTCTCTCCCTCCAATAGATTAAGCTTCGTTTGGGGGGACTTATTTTCACCGGTCAAGCGGTCACGAATTAAGGTCCGATTCATGCGACCATGACCGCTTTACCGGTGAAAATAATAGCTTTACTTAAAATTAGAGATACTTTGGGTTTTGCCCTATTTTCTCACCCAAATAGCTTATACAATTTTCATGCACTTTGGGTATTTGATGGAATGCCTGTAAATTACTACTGAATGTGCTAGCGGCTATAAAACTGGAAGTGTTGACCCCCTCTACCAACTTTCCTGACGAGGGAAGCTTAGGTTGGTGTTTAAATTTTTCTTGGTTTCAAAAATTAATTAGTTACCATAATCCTATGCTCGAATTAGCAGGTTCACTGTTAAGACTCTAATGATGTTCTTTCCTATCTCATGAAGTTTAAAAATTTGTCCAAAGTTGTTATTCATTGCAGGAAAAATAATTCTCTTCATTTTAAACTAAGATCCTGACTATTGTAAGAAGTATAAACAACACACATTGAAACCATATTGAGAAACTCCACTGGTGAAAGTGTCAATTCTTGCCTGTATATACTAAAATGTCAAAAATGCTGAAAATCTTAATTGAAGAATGTTGTGCTGAATATTGCCGCCCGCCGAATGATGCCGCCGGTCGAATGTTGCCCCCAACCGAATGTTGCCGCCCGCCGAATGTTTTCGCCTGTCAAATGTAGCCAAATATCGTCGCCTCCGCCGAATATCGCCGCCTCCGCCGAATCTCTCGTAGTAGATGGATGCTGATCTGATGCGCGGGCTTTGAATAATTTTCTTAGTCATGGCTAATTCTTCCATTTCAAATTATTTTGGAGTTGGGTTTTCAACCTCCTGATCAAAATTTAGCACATGATCAACAATGGACAATCATATAATCTTACAATGATGTTGGCTGAGCCAAATATTATAATAATTGTAATAATGAACATTAGAAAAAGTAATTATCGTGGTTACTAGGCCCAGACAGTAGCCGATTCCTAAAATGTATCTTTTCAATTCATAGGTGCCCTTAAATAAATAGCTTGGTTTTAAAATTTAGCAGTGTAGCTCCTTGAAGGTGTTACTTAGGCTCCGTTTGGTACAGTGGTGGCGGTCATGAACGCGGTGGTAAAATCGTCATTCATGAACGCCCCACCTAAGCAATTTCATCCACTTGAACATAAAAGTTGATGAAGTTCATTAGGTGCTCATTCACGAATGACGGTTTTACCACCGCGTTCACAACCGCCACCGCAGTGCCAAACAGAGCCTAAGTGTCTGCCTCAGCCTCTACAAATGAATCCACCTTTGTTTCTTGTGTTCAATGAAGTAACATATGAGCATTAGGACAACTTCAACAAGGTAAAGTTTTCTCTTGGCAATGATTGTACTTAAAAAAAACATTGAGTTACATTATCCACTCAATTTGCTTCTTGACATCAAAATTTTTACCATAAGTTCATCATCATTGTCCTAGTTGATGGTGGCAATGCCGCGATGATTCAACTGAAGGGAAGATGGCGTTGTGTCCCTCATTTTTGTTAAGTCTCCATCCCACTTCTAATGTCTCAAGCATTTTTTCATTCTTACGTGAACTCGACGTTGGTTGAATTACTCCGGGTAGTAACAATTTTCTTCACACATACATGATTTGTGGCACTAACATATTCTTAGAACCACGAAACCACGAGAGAAGCTTTGGTACCATTGGAGAAGCCTTCTACCTTTAAGTTATGTGTATCTGTGAAGAAATTTACCTATGTGCAGCAGGGTTTTGCATAATCTTGATGCATAACTTTCTCTTCCACGCAAAAAGAAGCCACCGTGCGGAGGCCGCCGATGGCTTCGCTGGCCACTTGGGTTGCTTCTTCATACAACACACAATTTCAGCAAACATTCCATTATTATTGGAAAAAAAGAACTTTGCAACATTAAAGAATAAAAAAAACTTAAAAAAACATCATTTCTGCATTGATCCCCCCTCTTGTCCATGTGCCATAGTTGTATGAGTAGGTTTAAGAGGTCTAGTAAAAACTTTTCCTCTCTCACATGTTTGTAATTTAAATAGTAATAGAATCTTGTCCTAAGACCATATATATAGCCTAATGGATTGTAGTGAGATATTATGGAAGAAATGTAGAATTCCAGTCCTCTTTTAGTTCTTATAGAGTAGTTATGGATTCTTCACTCTTCCCTTGCTTCGTCTATCTCCTTCGGCCTTTCCTCGTCCTTCGTCTAAGTTCCCTTCGTCTCTTTCCCTTGATGTCTCTCTCCTTCAGCCTTCCTCCTATGAGCCTTCTTCTCGTATCTTATCTACATTTCCAGTGTCGACGTGCTCTCCGGCGAATTTGTAACGACATTTAATTGTTACCCACCCTCTCTCTCTCTCTCTCTTCCCCCTCTCTGATGTAAAGGTCAGACGACTCAGATATTTGTGATGGTCTTAAATAGAGTGATCTCCAAGTACTGGTAATTAATTACATACATCATAAACCCTAAACCTTGAGACAAAACCCGCGCTTTATATATTGAATGCAAACACATTTGAATAGTAGTTGTGTCAAGCTAGAAATAGAACTTGGTTGTATATACATATTTACCTTGGCATCAACGCTGAATCCACGAAGAAATTTCACCTGTGTAACATCCCCAATCCTACTAGACCCCTAGTGTGTGAGTGGTGAGCTCAAAGGGTGGGATGATGGGTCTTAAGGACCCCTTAGGATGAGAATTTTGCTAAGTGCACACCTAAAGTCCCAATCAAATAGGACCCAAGCTACTAAGGAGGGCCAATTGGACACTAATTTCCCCAAAATGAGACCACCCTTAGTCCCCTAAACCTTAAGGAAGGGTGATGGGGTGAACATCACCCCTTAGTGGGGCTCAATTCCATAGGATTAGCCCAAAATCACCTTAGGTGAACATGGACCAAACCAATCAATTAAGGGGCAATTGACCCCCAAGTGGCCAAATTGACTTCCCCCTTATACACCTAGCAATAAAAGAGACCTATTAGACCCAAAGGCCCCATCATGAGGTGACCCATCCTCCTCAATTGGGCCAAAGTGTGACAAGGGGCAAAATGGTCAAATCCACCATCTTGTAACCAATTGGCCACCCAATGACCAAATTGATCTCACACCTATGTTCTAAATATAATTTTGAACATAAAGGTCCCAAAAGCCCCATCAGGGGATGGCCAACCCTCTCCAATTTGGTCAGAATCCAAATTAGGGCAAAAAGGTCAACTCAACCCAAATATGGCCAGCCTGCACTCAAACCCTAAAATTGACTCCACATCTAGTCGCTAAACATCATTAGCGATCTAAGAGGCCCAAAAGCCCCATCATGGAAGGGTCAAATCACCTCAATTTGGCCAAAGTCCCAAGGAAGGGCATTTTGGGTAATTTCACACCTTTGGATAAAATTGGGCCAAATAGGGCCCCACCATGGGCCAAGCCCTATTGGGTGATGACATGGGATCCATGACCTACATGGGGGACCAGTCAACCCAAATAGTCAAAGTCAAAGTCAACCCAAATGGGCATAGGTCCAATTTGAGTGACCAAATCAATATCTCTATTAATTAGAGCCTAAGTCTAAAGTTTGTAAAATTAAATAGGCTCATAAGAGACCTTGTGAGCTGTGGCTAAGAGATTGGGCTAACCCAAGCTAACCCAAATGGGAGATTGGGTTAAAGGAGGGGACAAAAGTAAAAGCAAAAAAAAAAAGCAAAAGAAGCCTTCCCCTCCCTCTCTCTCCTCCCAATCAGTCTTGGGCCACTCCCCTAAGGGGTGTTGATTGCTGTGGTGGAGCTGGAAAGCTGGGCTGTAGCAGGTGGTGGTCGGCCAAGCCAAGCCCGTGAGCCACCCATTCAAATCTCCCAAGGCAGCCTTCCTCCGCCTATATAAACATCACCAACAGCTTCAGAACCCCTTTTTACAGTCGGGTTAGAGCTTTGGATCAAAGAATTCGGTGGAAGATTGCTAGCTGACGAGAGTTCGCTAGAGCCGGAGAAGGAAATGGCAAACCGCCGGAATACTCGCCGCCCAGCCCGTTTCCAGGTTCGCTTCTCCCCCCCCCCCCCCCCCCCCCCCCCCTCTGACTGTGATGGCATCTAGGATTGTTAGAAGTCGAATTCGAGCTCAACTGAGCCGAGTTCGTTTCATATTTTCCCTGTTTTTCGCCATTTGGGCTTCTTGGTAGAACCCCCAGAAATCACCTCCTCCGGTGACCAATCCACCGCCAATCGATCGGCACCACCTCAACGGAGGTGGTGGTGGCGGTGGCTGGCCAGGGAGATGGAAGGATGGCCGGGATTTCCGGTTTCAAGCGGCTCCAGGACGGGCTGATCTGGGCCGTTGGCTCGAGGAGGATGATGAAGGAGCGCCGCCCGATCTGCTTTAAGATCCGTGCGCGATCAATGCCTTAAGTAATGTATCATTGGTGTGCTGTTAGCCAATTTATGCAGCATTTTGTAGCTTAATTTTAAGGCCCTTAGAGGCCATAAATCGAAAAATGCCTTGAGACAACTTTTGTAGATCTGGAAGTCTAATTTCATTTGAATCTTAGATCAAATCATTTGGAGTTGATTTGACTCTTGTAGAGCCATTTTCCTGAGTCTGGTACAAAATAATTTCTACCACTAAAACAACCATAACTCTCTTTTGGCTTGGAGTTTAGGGTTGAAATTTTAAACACTATTGTAACTATTCCTGACCTACATTGTGCCCAAAAATCAGAATTTTTGGGGCACACTTTTCTATAGTTTTTGTCCAAACATTAAAAATTAAATTTATGATAATTAGGTGGCCAAAACCCCTTGTGGGGCCCCCATATTAGGGTGGGGTGAAGTTTAGGCTAAGTACACATATTGTTAAAAATATTGGGTCCATTGGACCACTCCTTGAGGGAGAACCCTCTTTGGAGTGAGGATGGCTTAAGGATTTGTGTGTGTTGGGCCAGAAAATTTATTTAACTTAAGGAGCCAAATTGAGGCCCTTAATGGCCAAATCATGAAAATGGTGTGAGAGACACTATTGTACCCCTAAATGTCTAGTTTCATTAGAAACTAAGATTTTGGTATTTGGAGGTCTGTAGACCAAAGAGGAGCCTTTTTCCTAGGGCTGGTCCTAGGTGGGGTTAGCCCACTAAAACCTTAATATCTTTTGAATGGGTGGGCCCATGGGGTTGAAATTTTGGCCACATCAGTGCCCACCCTAGGCCTACCCTGTGCCCAAATAGTGGTATGTTTAGGGCACTTTTTGTTGTAGTTTTGATCATAACTTAGAAAACTGACCTATGAATAATTAGTGGGTGTAATCACCCGTAATGGCCCCAACCTTTTGGTGGCATGTAGATACGTATATGAGTAGCTTCTGTTTCACATTTGAGGACAATTGGAGTTCATCTTAATGGTGAACCCCCAAGGGACATTTTGATGCCCTAAGTTTGGAAACCACTTAGCCTTGGTGGCTTGTGGATTTTGGAGCTTAGCCATAAGGGCTTATCCAAATCCAGTGGTAATGGGGCTTAGGGATTGTGTAGGGTCTTGCTCATCATCAATGGATGATTGGAGCAATGGAGACCAAAAACCCTAGCCCATACCTCTAAAATTGCTTAATTGCCCTTTTGGGCCTTAATGAAGCAACTAGGACCTAAACACATATTTAGACAACCAAACTTCATCCCTAGGTAGGGAATAGTGTTATTGGGCTAGGATAATCATCATGAGAATTGTTAGAGGCATATAAGTACTTTTCTCCCTAATAAATGAAATTACCACATTTTCCTTAATAAAATAAAATGCAAGGTCATATGATCTTGTATGACTTTGACATACTATCAGTGGCTGTATTAGGGTGAAATAAGGCTATGGTAATTTTGTTATGAGTTATGGAAGCATTATTCCTTGTATAAGAAGTTTTAAGTGATTGATAGCTTAAGGGAATTTAATCTTTTTAAAATATCAAATCATGGGGCAATCATGTGATACTTGGTTATCTGTAGTTTTAGGTCAATATATGCCCATGATAATTGTTTGGAAGCTTGTTGAATTCTATTTCTTGTACCTCATGTAGAAATTGGAATTTACACCCCTTGAGTATTAAATCTTTTTTTAAAATATCAAATCATGGGGCAATGATGTGATACTTGGTTATCTGTAGTTTTAGGTTATTATATGCCCATGATAATTGTTTGGAAGCTTGTTGAATTTTATTTCTTGTACTTCATGTAGAAATTGGAATTTACACCCCTTGAGTATTAAATCTTTTTAAGATATCAAATCATGGGGCAATCATGTGATACTTGGTTATCTGTAGTTTTAGGTCAATATATGCCCATGATAATTGTTTGGAAGCTTGTTGAATTCTATTTCTTGTACCTCATGTAGAAATTGGAATTTACACCCCTTGAGTATTAAATCTTTTTAAAATATCAAATCATGGGGCAATGATGTGATACTTGGTTATCTATAGTTTTAGGTTAATATATGCCCATGATAATTGTTTGGAAGCTTGTTGAATTTTATTTCTTGTACTTCATGTAGAAATTGATAATTGTCACCTTGGGATGTTTAATCATTTTTAAAATATCAAAACACATGGTAATGACACAATCTTTTGGCAGTGGACTCTAGGTCCCCTATTGGACACTTGGTAATGTTTGTAGATTTTTCAGAAGTGAATTACTATTTTTCCTAATTATAGTGGCATTTTGATATTTATACAATTATGATGATTTAGTAGGCCAAATGACATCCTATGGTCATGATACTCAGTGAACCACCATGATATAGAATATTATCTTACTGATAATTCTAATGAAGCATGAAGAAGCATTTTGAGGGTAGTTCATGTGTAATGTGACTTAAGGCCTTAACTACTTAAAATTATATTAAATACCAATTTAATATGGAAAATTATGGAAATTGGAACATACCTTACTAAGGTCAGTGAGAGCCTAGGATAATTATTAGAGACCTTGGTGATGACATTTAGAAGGGTTCCCTTATGGGGTTGATGGTTAGTTCAAATTAGTGGTATGCGTTTAGTAAAAATAGAATTTTGAGTTTTGGACAATTCAGACCACTAAGTAGTGTTTAGAAGTTGTATACAATTAGTAATTGATTTATAGCACACAAGGATTCAAGGAGGGTCAATCCTAGGGTTAGTTGTGAGGTTGTGCTAGAGTCAACGTAGGATGAATGGAGGTACGTCCAACCCATTTGGGTGGGACGGCTGTTGAGCTAAATAACTATAAGTATATGAAATAATGAGGGTGAACCAAATGTTAATCACCGACTAAAGTAATTGTCCTGAGGAGGATGGTGGGGTTGAGCCCATTGATCTGTAGTACCGTTAGTGGCCCTTCACCGGATGTACCTCGGGAAGTCCAAGATTAACCCTAAACTGCAATAACAATTAAAGTAGGCAAGAGTAGCCATAGTAGGGTAAGATTGGGTTTATGTATCTCCTCCCAGTTGCGGGATTGGCAGGATTGTGGTGCACGGTTAGACGAGCGGGAACCTCGAGGGGATGATTATCCCAGTAACTTTCTCAGAAATGTGGCAGGTCTTCGGTACTAGGCAGGTCGTCACTCCGACTGCGGTACGTTGACTTAGCGGGTGTGTAGGGGTCTAAGGGGACAGCTTGGCTGCGTGTCGGGATGACAGTTCCCCGAAGACACCTCTCACTTGGCTCACAGTCTGGTGGACTCCAGCAAAAAGTACGCAGAGCTCCGCGGTTGTTTAGCGTCGAGGCGTACGTGCGGTCTAGGCCTGGTAGAGTGTATACCCGCCTAGGAGTGGACAGCCCAGTCCGCTACCACCGTGTGTCACAGCGGTTGGTACCTGAGAGGTTGGCTTCCTCTCAAATAGAGGGAACTACAAAGGTCTGTGTGCACAGAGTCGTGTGTGTGAGTTCATTGCATAATCATTCATAGCATAAGCATAGCATACACACTTGCAGATCCTCATCATATAAATTAGTAATGGCTCTTTTATATGATGAGTTATAATTCTTGGAAATCCTAACTTATAAGTTTGTATGGGCATTCATATAAGTTAGGGTACGAGATTGATTACTTGTCGCTACTGTTCTTACTGCTTTGCTTTACCTGCTTTACTTACTGTTTATTTACTGATGTACACCTTATTTATACTCCTGCTTATACATGATTAGATTAGCCCCTTTTACACTTGTGTAGCTTAGAAATTGTGTATATGCTAGTTTACTTTCCCTGTCACCTGCTTGTTCCTTGCTCGTCCCCCGCTTCTTCCTCCGGCGCGGTACCTAGGAGTCGCAGGAGGAGGAGGGGACCTAGCGAGCTCGGTCATTTTTGACTGACGGTTTGCATTGGGGCCGAAAAACAATCTAGGATTCCGAGGAGACGGAGCTGTCGCACGCACCGCAGGAGACGAGGGCAGGACCTGAGCAGCCAGCGACGCAGCGGGTAGCGGCCACGAGACATCAGGTGGATTACATTTTGAGTGTTAGTGATGAGTGATGTTGAAATAGCTTCCGCATGTAGAGAGGATGTGAGATGTGAGAGATTTGTTTCATGATGTACCGGGCTTAAGCCCTTTCATTTATGTACTCTCTATTTTCATGCTCGGACTTATATATATATCGTTTTGATTAACTTTTGATATATATATATATATTGGAATGTGATTTGTGGAATCCTTTTGCTTAGTTTGTACTCACTCTTGTACTCACTTTTACTATTGCTCGCACTATGATCGTAGCCGGCAGGGTCGACGTTGCGTGGTGTAGCCCAACCCGTGTGTTGGAAGTCACCGCAATGCGTCGGTTCTGGGAATAAGGTCCGCTTGGCCCCGGGAGCGGGGAAGGGATCTTACAACCTGAACATATGCATGCAGGTCGATGAGAGGAATACTAGCCAAAATCACGAACGCTAACTTCCAGTTGGCAGCGAACGCTATCACGAGTCCGCAGATCACCGTGGATGAGTTCTGAACCATGAAGGAAAGAGTGTCTCCTACCCGATTTCTCAGTAGTGAGGCATCCCTGGATAGCCTTGCGCCTATTTCCCTGCTGAAAATGAGAAAGGACGGAAGTTTTAATTAGTTTTTTGAAGAGTAGACTTGAGTTAATTAGTTTAGATTCTATTTGGGAGAAAGAGGTTGTAGGGTAGTGGAAGTTGTGAACGCATAACTTTCGAATATTGAAGTCGCAGATGAAGTTCATTAGGTGCCCGTTCACGAATAATGATTTTACCTCCGCGTTCACGACCGCCACCGTCGTGCCAAACGGAGCCTAAGTGTCTGCCTCAGCGTCTACAAATGAATCCACCTTTGTATCTTGTGTTCAATGATGTAACATATAAGCATTAGGACAACTTCAACAAGGTAAAGTTTTCTCTTGGCAATGATTGTACTTAAAAAAACATTGAGTTACATTATCCACTCAATTTGCTTCTTGACATCCAAATTTTTACCATAAGTTCATCATCCTTGTCCTAGTTGATGGTGGCAATGCCGCGATCATTCAGCTGAAGGGAAGATGGTGTTGTGTCCCTCATTTTTGTTAAGACTCCATCCAACTTCTAACATCTCAAGCATTTTTTCATTCTTACGTGAACTCGACGTTGGTTGAATTACTTCGGGTAGTAACAATTTTCTTCACACATACATGATTTGTGGCACTAACATATTCTTAGAACCACGAAATCACGAGAGAAGATTTGGTACCATTGGAGAAGCCTTCTACCTTTAAGTTCTGTGTATCTGTGAGAAATTTACCTATGTGGAGCAGGGTTCTACATAATCTTGATGCATAAGTTTCTCTTCCACGCAGAAAGAAGCCACCGTGCGGATGCCGCCGACGGCTTCGCTGGCCACATGGGTTGCTTCTTCATACAACACCTACAATTTCAGCAAACATTCGGTTATTATTGGAAAAAAGAAACTTTGCAACATTAAAGAATAAAAAAAACTAAAAAAACATCATTTCTGCATTGGCCCCCCTCTTGTCCCCGTGCCATAGTTGTATGAGTAGGTTTAAGAGGTCTAGTAAAAACTTTTCATCTCTCACAAGTTTGTAATTAAATAGTAATAGAATTTTGTCCTAAGACCATAGATATAGCCTAATGGGTTGTAATGAGATATTATGGAAGAAATGTAGAATTCTAGTCCTCTTTTAGTTCTTATAGAGTAGCTATGGATTCTTCTCTTCCCCTTGCTTTGCCTCTCTCCTTCGGCCTTTCCTCGTCCTTCGTCTAAGTTCTCTTCGTCTCTTTCCCTTGATGTGTCTCTCTCCTTCAGCCTTCCTCCTATGAGCCTTTTTCTCGTATCTTATCTACATTTCCAGTGTCGGCATGCTCTCCGTCGAATTTGTAACGACATTTGATTGTTACACACCCTCTTTCTCTCTCTCTCTCTCTTCCCCCTCTTTGATGTAAAGGTCAGACGACTCAGGTATTTGTGATGGTCTTAAATAGAGTGATCTCCAAGTACTGGTAATTACATACATCATAAACCCTAAACCTTGAGACAAAACCCGCGCTTGCAAACACATTTGAACAGTAGTTGTGTCAAGCTAGAAATAGAACTTGGTTGTATATACATATTTACCTTGGCATCAGCGCTGAATCCTCGAAGAAATTTCACTTGAACATATGCCTGCAGGCCGATGAGGGGAATACTAGCCAAAATCACGAACGCTAACTTCCAGTTGGCAGCAAACGCTATCGCGAGTCCGCGTATCACAGTGGATGAGTTCTGAACCATGAAGGAAAGAGTGTCTCCTACCAGATTTCTCAGCAGTGAGGCATCCCTGGATAGCCTTGCGGCTATTGCCCCGCTGAAAATGGGAAAGGACGAAAGTTTTAATTAGTTTTTTGAAGAGTAAACTTGAGTTAATTAGTTTAGACTCTATTTGGGGGAGAGAGATTGTAGCGTAGTGGAAGTTGTGAACGCAGTTATGAAAAGCGCAGATAACTTTCGAATAGTGAAGTCGCAGACGATGTTGTTCAAAAACGGCATTTTAAAGCCAAAATGTTACTGCAGCTTTAGCGGTGATGAACGCACTGACATAAAAAAGTTCATTTTGGACCAAAAAATTATCATGACAGTTTCCAAGTGTTTACTATCACAGTTTCACTCGTCTCCGCTCAAACACCACATTTGTGGTAAACAGAGTCTTAGGCTCAAACACCACATTTGTGGTAAACAGAGTCTTAGGCTCAAACACCACATTTATGGTAAAGAGTCTTAGACCCTGTTTGAGATAGCTGTGATGTTTGAGCGGTGGAAGTATAAAATTGTGGTAGTAAACGTAGTGGTGATCTAGACTGTTTACTTATATTTTGAACTTTAATGATAGATTTTTTTTGACGAAAATTTCACACTTTATACAATATCCCATACACGGGGACTATTACTCCGTTGACGGAGGCAGCCATAGTACCCGCGAGAAGAGCAGGGTTTTTTGGTTTGTTCAGTAGAATCAACCTCAATATAAAAGCTCCCTTCTTTTCCTCGTTCTCCTCCACATGATTTCCTACATATATTTCTTGGGAAACACCCGCACAGGATTTCACGCTCGTGTCAGTGTGCGCACCGCTACGCGCGGCAATGCGTGCACAGTGTCACACCCTCTACCGCGCTCTCTACCGCCGTGCGATAGCACGTGCGTGTCAACGCTGCGTGCGGTAGCACTCGCGTGTCAGCGCGCGCACCGATGCGTGCGACAACACTCATGTGTCAGCGTGCACACCGTTGTGTGCGACAGCACTTGCGTGTCAGGGCGCGCATCGCTGCGTGCAGCAGCGCACGCACAGCCGCGCGGCCACTACCCTACAACCGAGCTAAGACGGTTCAATTCAACCGGTCTACCAGAGCGTCGAGCGACCAACAACAGTTTGACGCCGTCTGTGGGAAAATGTTCCCCATACTTTGCGAAGACTCTCTAAAGATAGTATTTGGTTCACAACAATACTCGTGACTAACAACAATGGCAAGAAGAGTTACCCACACTACTGAAGGATCAGTCCCTGGGGGGCACATCGATCCAGCTCCCTCCCACTCACTCATCAATGCGCCTCTCGCGGGAAAGGACACGAACACACCCATTGCAGAATTATTGGAAGGATGCATGCGCCGGATGGAAGAGCACCAAACTGAGATGCTCGTGCTCCTAAGGAACAGAGGAGCGCAGCGAGATCCTATTCATGCCCCCGAGCAAGGCAGCCCGCCTCTGCCAGCTCTGGATCGTGTTCCGGCCGAGCACTTCGCTCGCGAGCACCACATTCCTGAAGAAGAGTTCTCCAGCGCTGCCAGCTCATCGCGCCCAATCTGTCCTACCGGAGAAGCTGAAGCTCATCATCACCACCACCTCTTGGAAGAGGTAGGCTTCGAGCATGCAATTGGAAGGCTCACTCGCGAATAAATTCGCGATGTAATCGCCGTAGAAAGTCGACAAGTCGGACGACGAGCCGCCTTTGTCCGCCGCCCACTCCACCACGGCTCGCCATTTGCACCCGAGGTCCTGGCGCATCCGATCCCACATGGCTTCAAGCTCTCGAACATCGAGACGTTTGACAGAATGGACGATTCACTGGAGCACGTCAACCACTTCACCACCATCATGAGGATCTACAACGCCCCAGATCAGCTGATATGCCAAGTATTCCCGGCAACACTGAAAGGCTAAGCGCAAACCTGCTTTCACTTTTTCGGAGAAGTAGTCATCGACAACTTTGCAAAACTGGCTCGACAATTCACATATTAATTCATCGCAAACCACAGGATCATTCAGGACCCCTCCCACCTTTCAGAAATATGGCAGAACGAGGGTGAGGCCCTCAAAGATTTCTTTCGACGCTTCACTAATAAGGCGCGACAAATTCCAGGAGTAGATCCTGAGCTTCTACGAGGAGTTTTTCTCGGAGGGCTCTGCCCTGGTGGCTTTTACTCCGCTCTAATGCGGGAGACCGTGTCCAACTATCATGTTCTCGTTCATCTGATCGAGGCCCAGATTGCACCTGATGAAGCAATTGAAACGCACCACCAACAGTTCGAGAGAAATTCGAAGAGACAGCGAGAGCAGGAGTCATAGCTGCAGCCAGTTTACAAGAAGAACGATGCGCTCCATGACAAGCCCCGCCGAGACTGAGGCCCACATCAACACCAGGATTACACCCCCTTAGACACCACTCGAACCAACGTGCTTTTTGCCATCTGCGATAACGACGCCCTTCGCAGGCCCGAGCTGCTCGCACCAAAAAGGGGAAATCAGTTGCAGTACTGCGACTTCCATCGTGGACACGACCATAACACGGAAGGCTGCCACCGGTTGAAGATGGAGACCGAGCGCCTCGTCCAACATGGTCTTCTCGGCAGATTCTTACTGAACCAGGACCCAAACCAGCGCGCGCCATAGGCTGACAACCTAACAGAGGACAACAATGTACCCCGACGTGGATAACCCGAGACCCCGGGAAATGGGGCTATCCCCTAGTAAAATGCGCAAAGTTTGCTTCTCATTTATCAACAACCACTTTTTTCATTTTCCTATCTTTCACTTTTGTATAATAGGCCGCAAAACTTATGCACACATTTATGCTATAGTTATCTACAATACCAGAACTGCTTTTAACTTCATTAAAAATATAGACCTTCAGAAGTAAAACGCCGACGGCTAAAGCCACGGACCCTGTTTCCAACACCAAACAGCAGGTTCCCTAACTTCAGGAAGCGCAACTCGTCTATAAAGTAGAACATCCCGCTGTCGCGTTGTTGAGCATCAAGCTCCCGCGCTACAGGGCACCTCGCTCCCGCATTGCAGAGCATCACACTACCACGTTGCAGGGCACCTCGCTCCCGTATTGTAGAGCATCACACTACCACACTGCAGGGCACCTCGCTCCCACGTTGCAAAACATCACCTTCCCACGCTGCAGGGCACCTCGATCCCGCGTTGCAGAGCATCACACTCCCACGTTGCAGGGCATCTTGCTCCCGTGTTGCAGAGCATCACGCTCCCATGCTACGGGGTACCTCGCTCCCGTATTACAGAATATCACGTTCCCACGCTGCAGGGCACCTCGCTCCCGTGTTGCAGAGCATCACGCTCCCACACTGTATGGCATCTCGCTCATGCGTTGCAGATCATCACGCTCCCAGGTTGTGGGCATCTTGCTCCCACGTTGCAGAGCATCACACTCCTACAATGTAGGGCACCGAGCTCCCGCATTGTAGAGCATCACGCTCCCTTGCTACATGGCATCTCGCTCCCGCGCTACAGAGCATCTCGCTCCCGCGCTGTAGGGCACCTCGCTCCCGCATTGGAGAGCATAACGCTCCCACGCTGCGGGGCACCTCGCTCCCGCGTTGCAAAGCAGTGCGCTCCCACATTGCAGGGCACCTCGCTCCCGCATTGCAGAGCATAATGCTCCCACGTTGTAGGGAATCTCGCTCCCGTGTTGTAGAGTATCACACTCTCACGCTGTATGGCAACTCACTCCCGTGTTACAGAGCATCACACACCCAAGCTGCAGGGCACCTCGCTCCTGCGTTGCAGAGCATCACGCTCCCACACTGCAGGGCACATCACTCCCGGTTTGTAGAGCAGCAAGCTCTCACGCTGTAAGGTACCTCACTCCAGCGTTGTAGATCATCATGCTCCCATGTTGCAGGACATCTCACTCCTGTGTTGTAGAGCACCATGCTCCTACGCTGCAGGATGACTCACCACCGCCACCTCCAGGGCCTGCCCCCATCACGGTCGCTAAAGGTTCGAAGCGCCCGCCCTTCACCGGCTCTCTGTGTAACGCCCCTGATTTTCGTTAATTATTTTACGTACCCACTGTGACGTAATTTTGGCGTAAGGGCGTTATGTCAGCTCGACTGGTAGTGTTTCGAGTTTTAGCTTAGTTAAAGCTTGTGATTTAGGTCAAGCGTGCGAGATTTCGCGTCGTTTCGAGTTAAAGTGAAGATTTTGAGTGGATATCAAGATTTTAGCTTCGGAAGGCTTTATCCAGAGTTTGGCTCGTCGGAATTGAATTCTGACTCCGCCGTTGGATTCGTAGCACTGTTTTTCAGTTAAGGCGCGAATTTCGTAGAAATCCGAGGTAATCTGGTCGCCCTCGCAGTTTAAGTAAATAAGGGAATTAATTAATTAATTAAATATTAAATTAGGTTTTCATATAAATACCTAAAACATCTCCTCCTATTCATCTTCCTTTTCCTCGATCAAAATCAGCCGCCGAGGGTTAGGGCGAGAGCGGAGCTTCGGAGAGCTTCCGGCCGGTGATTTCTAGGGCTGTAGTGGTCGGAATCGGGATTGGTTTGAAGATTTGGAAAGCTCTCAGCGAGATCTTCGTTCTAGCGGTAAGCTTTTCTCGTTTCGTGGAGTTTTGGGAGATTTGGCGGTAACCTAACTCTTCCTTTTGGTCCGAATCGTTCCAGGATTTCGTGCTTGAGTGTTTCCTTAGCCTTCGGAGCGGAGGATCTCGTGTTTTGCAAGGTTAAGGCAAGTGGCTTCCTCCTCCTTCTCTTTTCTTTTCTTGAAGCATTGTTTCGCTCGTGTCGATTTCATGTCGCTCGGTTTAACTTAAGTTTTGGAGTGTTGATATAAGCTTCCTTGATTGTTCTTCCTTTGCTATGGATCGGGTAGTTGTTCCCTGGAGAAAACCGGGATAGATAAAATCCTCGTTCCCTTACTGAATCTAGAGTTTTCTTCTGATTTCTCGAGAGATTTCCCTTGTCTCGAGAAATTAACCTCCTATGTCTCGAGAAATTCCTTATGTCTCGAGAGATCCCTTCTGATGTCTCGAGAGATCCCTTTCATGTCTCGAGAGATCCCTTCTGATGTCTCGAGATTTCCCCTTCATGTCTCGAGAAATTCCTTATGTCTCGAGAGATCCCTTCTGATGTCTCGAGAGATCCCTTTCATGTCTCGAGAGATCCCTTCTGATGTCTCGAGATTTCCCCTTCATGTCTCGAGAAATTCCTTATGTCTCGAGAGATCCCTTCTGATGTCTCGAGAGATCCCTTTCATGTCTCGAGAGATCCCTTCTGATGTCTCGAGATTTCCCCTTCATGTCTCGAGAAATTCCTTATGTCTCGAGAGATCCCTTCTGATGTCTCGAGAGATCCCTTTCATGTCTCGAGAGATCCCTTCTGATGTCTCGAGATTTCCCCTTCATGTCTCGAGAGATCCCTTTCATGTCTCGAGAGTTTGCCTATTACTCGAATATTCAACCTTCTATCTCCCGAGAAGTCCTTTGTAGTTCTCGGGAAGTCCTCAATTTGATGTGATTTTTTGTATGGTTCCCGGTGGTGGGATTTCAAAAAAATTTGGACGGGGCTCTGCCCCGCACCCCGCAAGGGCTCTGCCCCTTGACCCCGTTAGGGGCTCTGCCCCTAAGACCCCGCCAGGGGCGCGGCCCCTTGGAACCCCGCCCGGAACGCTTGTGTTTTCGTGGAGTTTTTGTGTTAGGAGCTCGTGACCCCTCAGGTGTACTTGGATGATTGCCAGTGACCCTTCGATGCTCCTGATCTTGAATCCCTCTTGCTTGTATCCCTTTTTACTCATTGTGGATCTGTTAACGTTTGAGTTTACTCTTATGATTTATCTTGATCGGTGTGTACCTTGCATCGACCCTATTTCTTAGGGCCTTCCAGTGTTTATCCTTTCGGGTAGCGTCCCGTGTTTAATTAAAATTCAAGTAATAAGAACTACTGTCTTTAGCCCTTCACAGTAGTTGTGTTTGGGGGACAGTGGGGGAAATGTTATAGCCTTGCACGGTAGTCGTGTTTGGGTGGTTGGGTCTAGTGGTACCCCCACCTGCTTTTGGGCTTGGGGTAGCGGAGGTAGTTAACCGCTCCCGTATAATTTGAGCTGATCAGTCTCTTTAAATGATGAAACTAAATAAATGAACATGTTTGTTCCTCTTTTGGTATTTAGTGCACTTAATGCTTGTTGACTCTTTGTTTAGAGCTCTCTTTCGGTAAATTTGGCTTGGGTTGGTACCCCTTATGCCTTTCTTGTTTTTTTTTCTGCTAGTCTTCTGCCACTTGTAATTCCTTGCTGAGGCGTTCTTTGTTTTATTGAATGCCTCAGGTTCAGAGCCGTAGCGGCTAATGGTGTAGCCTGAAGTTCAGAGTTTTAGTAGATGTTCACCCCGCTGCTGCGAGGTAGTTGTTTTAGTTACTTCTTGTGCTCAGACATACTAGTTGGTGCCAATGGGTTAGTGTCACGTTGTTGACGCCCATTATGCCCCCTTTTATACTTTATAGATTATTTGCCAGATTATGCCACTACTTTTAGATCTTGAGTATCTTACTCTCTGGGAATGGTTTATGCTAGGTGCACTATAGTTATAAAAATATTTTTTCTTCATCCTCATTGCATTCTTTCTAACTGAAACCCTTACTTTAAAGTCGCCTAAAGGTATTTTCTACTCTTACAGTACGCCTAGCTATGTGCATATCATTTACCTCATGCTCCGTCGTTTGCATACATGTAGGACTTTAAGTAAATTAAATCAAGTACTTTCCGCTGGAATTATATATACTTTCTCGGTGGACTAGTTGATCCACGAACTGAGAGACACAATTCTTATCTCAAAACTCCTGATAAATGATTTCAAATGATGACTTACCATATAATCTAAGTTTGTTTAGTTAAGTAATAGGTTCCCGCCTGAGCGTCTACAGTTGTCTCCTGTATGACGTGGCATCATGACGTGTATTTTCTCTTACTCTGATATTCTTAAATTTGGAGAAAATGCGGGTTGTGACACTCTGGGGCCAATCCTCCTAACCGTGCACTACCAGTTCGAATGCATCTGCTCTTCACCGTCATAGTAGGTCACAACGCTGCTAAGGCAAGCACCCCTCGCTGTCGCCATCGGTTTGAACGAATTTGATCTTCACCGTCATAACAAGTCCGCCCCTTGGGTAAAACAAAACCCCGCTCACGACGCGTTAGAGGAAGAACCCTCCCACCAACACGGGTCGACACAATCATCATCTACAGGAGCTACTCTCCTTGCAAGCGGAAACGGAGCATCCAGCTGAACAAATAACATTAAGTCATCATAAACGATGCACAAGAACAAAGTGGGATCCACTAGAGCAAACAACAAGGACAAAGGTCTGCTATACATACATCAGAACGCTACTCTACGCTCTGCCAAAGGAGACTACAAACTCAAAAAACACAAAGCAATGCAAAATGCAACCGAAGAATATGCAAGGAAAACAACTCATCCCACAACATCCACGTCAAGACAGTCGTCCTCGGGGAGTTTTCTTGCACCATGACCTGCAATGCTCTGACGCAGCATCCACCCTTCTCGACTCCATCACTTCCACTCGAGTCACACCAAGCAGAGACAGAAAAATTCCTCGCACTCCTCTGACATCGAGCGTGGACTCCGAGGATTTGAGAGGCAATTGATGGGTACCCATATAAGTATAGAGAACACTGATCCAGTGTGCACGACAATGCGCACACACCCACACGCGCTCCTGTGCGTGCCCATTACCGCCACGCGGTAGCGCGGGTGGTAGCACGCGCATGTTAGCATGTGCATCACTGCGTGCGGCGACGCGTGCAAAGCGACACCTGCTACCGTGCCTACTACTGTCGTGTGGTAGCACGCGCGTGTCAACACGCGTACTGCAATGCACGCTCAGTGGCACACCTGCCCCCGCGCCCATTACCGCCGTGCGGTAGCATGCATGGTAACATCTGCAGGTCAGTGCACGCACTTGCCATGCGCACATCGGCACACCCACACCCACTATGAAAGTGCACAACGTGCCTTTGAGAATTCTCTAGAGGGTGTGGGGGGGGGGGGTGAATAGAGATTTAAAATCTTTTTTTATCCTAACTGAGCATACAATAAAAATACTAAGGGATTATGCTTCAGCAACACCAAGGTGCAGAATAAATTAAGTGCAGTAAATATAAAAACAGACTAAACAGTAAGCTATAAGAGGGACAACACATAAGATAAACAACCAGAAAACACAAGATTTTATAGAGGTTCCTCAAAATGTTGGTTGTCCTCTCTTCTACTTCCCTGGTAGGATTGCACAACCTGTGTCTGAGTCTTTTTATAAGGAGACTCTTAGAACCAAATATGAGATATTGAACCACTCAGATCTTTTGATAAGGAGATCTTGAACCACTCAGATCTTTTGATAAGGAGATCTTGAACCACTGAATCCTTTGAAAGAGAGATTCTTAAAACTCTGTTATAGTAGTAGAATAGAGTAAGAAGAAAGAAAGAAGTAGAAGATAAAGAATTCTGTTCTCGGAATTCTTTAGAAGCTTTTCTCAAGTTCAGCTTCTGTTTTCTTTCACTGGATCTGCTGATGATGAACTCTTGCTTATGATTGTGATGATTTGCGAGGGTTATGTTTCTCCGATCTTTTTCTCTGAAAGCTTCTTGTAATCTGGCTGATGTAAGATGTAGAAGATGAAGCAGCCCTGTATATTTCCTGTGCAGAGAGAGCACTTGATTTCTATCTATGTCTCTTAGGGTTGAAGGAGGAAGAAGAAGAAGCAACTCTAATCGACAGCCCAGATGTTTGTAATGAATGATGTGTCTTTTCTTCTCTTCTCTACTTATTTATTGTCCATCATTGAGTTTTGAATTTCTTTCTAATTTTGGACAGCCCTGAGAAGGAATTCTAATTGGGTATATTAATTCTTCTTTCTTCTTTTGTTCCCGACCCGTCCATCATACTTAAAAAACATTTCAAGAATGCTTTTGCCCTCCTGGAATGCTCATTCTTTTCTTGGCAACAAACGAGTCGTTGGAGAACTGTCTTCAATCTGGTGGTCCTTCTGAAAAAGTGTTAGAGACAGCTGAAAAGACTTTCTTTTTCAGACTGTATTCGACGCTGCATTGACTTCATCAATCTTCATGTCGACGCACCTCTGAGTTCTTATCGACGTAGCTTCAAATTTCTTCTTAGCTTTGGATGAACTCAGATGTCGATGTTACGTCGATATCTTATCGACGTACCCGTCGAGTTGAAGCCTTGGACTTGATTTCTTAACTTCTCCGTCGAATTGTAGTCGACCTTGCGTCGACTTCTCAGATAGCATCGACTGGCTCTTCCTCCCGCGTCGAGATCCTTTCGACGTTGCGTCGACTTGACTTTATACTTCGACAATCTGAATAAGTTGCTCCAACTTCTAGTCAGAGTTACGTCGATATCCAATCGAAGTTGCGTCGACTTTTATTCAACGTAAGTCTTAACTCAACTTGTTTTGTGATTATTTTGACTTGGCCCTGACGCTCTAAGTTGAGTGTGACATCCTAAGACATCTAATGACCAGTTTACCCTTACTATATAATGTGGGTAATAAACCTAGGAGGTAAAATCACTTATAAGTAATTTGTTAAGTTAAATCACAAGGAGTTTTTCCCATGGCAGCTCACGCACAGCCGTGCGCCCACTACCGCGCTAACTACTGCTCATAACGCTCTCGCGCTCACTACGCGCTCAGAACGCGCCGTAGCGCGTGGTATAATTTTTTCACTTTACCTCTTGCATTCGCAAAGATTAAAGGAGCGTTCGCAGTCGCGGGACAGTACGCAGTTTGAAGTTCGCAGGATAGTTTGCAGTTTGCAGTTCGCAGTTCGCGTGACAGTTCACAGCTTGCAGTTCGCAGTTCGTTATCACTGCCTAGGGGAAAATCGTCAAATGTGCAAAAATGACGACCCGTGTGCTCCAGATTGAGGAACGTGATTGGTCCGTCCGATAGTTATGGCGGTTACAACGACGCAATTACCGGACCGCCTTGCCAAAAACTATTAAAGGAGTCAAGAGCCTTCATTTGAAGGGACATTGCTTTCACCGCTTGAGAGAGCTCCTTCGAAGATCCTTCAGAGGTCTCTATCGGCGTTTGAAAAATCTTCTGAATATCCTTCAGAGCACTCCTTCGGCGTTCAAAGAATCCTTCGAATATCCTTCAGAGCATTCCTTCGGCGTTCGAAGAATCCTTCGAATTTCTCTTTCGACATTTGAAGATCTTCATCCCCTTCGAAGATCTCCTTCGAAGGAGACTTGAAGATCTCCCTTACGCTCTTGGAGATCTTCTTCAACTTTAGAGTTTTTTGTCTCTTTCTTTCTTCTTTGCACCCTTTGCAACGAGCGGTGGTATGTCACCCTCTTGCATTCTACAACTTGTAACACCAAAAGAGATAGTGGAATTTGGTCGGCACCAAACCGACCACGTGGTTTTCACCCTTTTTGTGTTTTCCACGAAAGGTCTCCTTGCCATCTGTTTGATTTTTCTGTGACTGTTTGCGCGCTCGACCCGCTCCCTAGCTAATACAGTTCAATTCGACGATCTACCAGAGCATCAGGCGGCTCACAACAATCTCGATTCGATATACACTACTATTTTTTATAGAATCATTTCCCAGAGGAATGTGAAAGATCGAGCACTGGCGCGACATTCTGCTTCCACCGACGAATAGCAATGCTATTTCCATTCAGCAATATTTGGTCAAGTTTGATTATCCTCCGTCCTTCAGCGGTTATTTCATTTTCGGTGACAGTCCCCGCGAGAGCCCTGTTGGCACAGATATTGAAGCCTTTCATGATCACCCAAATCTTTAAACCAATGCGCCGATCGATCAACTCTCAAGGAAGGAGTTGAGAAGGGTTATGCCACATCTTCGCGCTAGCGCTTTCTGCTGCGTTAAGAGGTTGCACCTATTTCTAAACACCACTTATAAAGTTATATTTATACAAAGCTAAATAAATATTATTGGTAGGGTCCCCTACGAAAATTATTTTAATACGGTGCTGATAATAAAACCCATCATTTTGTGGGTGCAGATAGTAAAATTTCTCATCATGGGGGTAGATAATAAAATCTCACATCATGGGGTGTGGATAGTAAAATCTCTCGCCATTGGGGTGCGGATAGTAAAATCCCCATGTGGGAGTGCGGATAGTAAAATCCCACCATCATGTGGTGTGGATAGTAGAATCCCCCATCATGGGGGTGCATATAGTAGAATCTCCATCATATGGTGCGAATAGTAAAATCTTTGTTATCATGGGGGTGCGATAGTAAAATGTCTCTATCATGGGGTGTGGATAGTAAAATTCCCTATTATGGGGGTGCGGTTAGTAAAATCCCTCATCATGAGGGTGCGGATAATAAAATCCCTCCATCATGAGAGTTCACATAGTAGAATCCTTTATTATTTGGGTGTGGATAGTAGAATCCCTCATCATAGGGGTGCAGATAGTAAAATCTTCTATCATTGGTGTTGAAACCAGAGAATTGGCTTCGACGTTTGCAACGGGTATGCAACTGACCCTTAATTCGTGTGTGCTAGAACACGTGACTAGTCACTGAGAGTCGAAGGACCTCGCACCGAAGAAGACATGAACCCTGAAGCAGACCCCTTGAGCTGAAGCGAGGAGGTCCCACCACAAACCCGGAAGATCAAAGAGAACTTCCCCTCCCAAGCCAATGCTGAGTCTGGGCACCCTGGAGAGCACTAAAGAGCACCTCCCTGCCGACCTTTGCTGATAGAGGGCTGAAGTGCTTGCTCACAAGTCACACGCGAGGGAGGGAAGAAGAGAGATCTCTCCCAATGTGCTCATGGGGGTCTATTTATAGACTTCCTAAAATTGGGCTGCGGATAGCCAAATTCTGCTATCCGCAGCTCAACTACGAACCCAAATCAACGATCATGACAGAGACAAGAGGGGGGAGTGGAAATCGAGACGTCCACTCCCCCCTTGTCGAGGGCTGGGTGAGTGGGCCGAATGGTCCACCACCTGAACTAGGCGAGTGGACCTCATGGTCCACTAAGCGTACCGGGCGAGTGGACCATATGTCCAGTCGCCCGGGGCGTAGTGGACCAAAGGTCCACTCGCCCAGTTACCCAGGGTGAGTGGACCTATGGTCAACTCGCCCAAGGCTCTGGACGAGTGGACCAATGGTCCACTCGCCCGAGCAAGGGGCGAGTGGACCATGAGTCCATTCGTCCAAGTTGGGGAGTGGACCTACAGTCCAATTCCCTCCTCCCGGAAGTTTCCCTTACTAGGCTCGGTTGGTCTCAATTGCCTCCAATTGGTTGATTCGTCTGTCACAGTCACTTTCTCTATCCACTCTGGTCTCGATGAATTACGGGTTATACACAATCCCCGCTTTTTTCGGGTTCGACACGAGCCCGGAAAAATAATGGATCACTCGTGGTTTGGAGACGTGCGAGAACGCAGCGGTCGAACTATTTAAAGACGGTTCAATCCTAACTAAGCGCAAGAAAGACAAACCTTTCTTCACTTAACAACCCTCTCGTGAGCCGAGCTCAACTGGAGGTGGAGAAAGCTCAACACCTCTAGTCGAGCTGAACTCGACCTGAGGTAGAGGAAAAACTCAACACCTCTGGTCGAGCTGAACTCGACCTGACGTAGAGAAAGCTCAACACCTCTAGTCGAGCTAAACTCGACCTGAAGTGGAGAAAAAACTTAACACCTCTGGTCGAGCCGAGCTCAACTTGAAGTGGAGAAAGCTCAACACTTCTAGTCGAGCTGAACTCGACCTGAGGTGGAGGAAAAACTCAACACCTCTGGTCGAGCTGAACTTGACCTGAGGTAGAGAAAAAACTCAACATATTTGGTTGAGCCGAGCTCAACTTGAGGTGGAGAAAGCTCAACACCGCTAGTCGATCCGGGCTCAACTTGAGGTGGAAAAAGCTTAACAGCTCTAGTCGAGATGAACTCGACCGGAAGTGGAGGAAAAATTCAACACCTCTGGTCGAGCCGAGCTCAACTTGAGGTGGAGAAAGCTCAACACCTCTAGTTGAGCTGAACTCAACCTGAGGTGGAGGGAACACAATACCTCTAGTCGAGCTGAACTCAACCTGAGGTGGAGGGAAAACTCAACACCTCTGGTCGAGCTGAACTCGACCTGAGGCAGAGAAAAACTCAACACCTCTAGTCGAGCCGAGCTCAACTTGAGGTGGAGAAAGCTCAACACCTCTAGTCGAGATGAACTCGACTTGAAATGGAGGAAAAACTCAACACCTCTGGTCGAGCCGAGCTCCACTTGAGGCGGAAAAAGCTCAACACCTCTAGTTGAGATGAACTCGACCTGAAGTGGAGGAAAAACTCAACACCTCTGGTCAAGCTGAACTCAATCTGAGGTGGAGGGAACTCAACACTTCCCTAGACTAACTGGAGGTGGAGAACTTCGACACTTTCGAGGAGCTTAGCTTACCTGGAGGCGGAGGAACTCAACACTTCCCTAGACTAACTGGAGGTGGAGAACTTCGACACTTCCGAGGAGCTTAGCTCACTTGGAGGCAGAGGAACTCAACACTTCCCTAGACTAACTAGAGGTAGAGAACTTCGACACTTCTGAGGAGCTTAGCTCACCTGGAGGCGGAGGAACTCAGCACTTCCCTAGACTAACTGGAGGTGGAGAACTTCGACACTTCCGAGGAGCTTAGCTCACCTGGAGGCGGAGGAACTCAACACTGCATAAGAGCTTGGTCTGAAGTAGGGGTCTTAACCAACCTCAGCCTCTGATGAGCCTCCCAGCCCGGGCAATGGACCCTTCGGGCGAGTGGACCATGGGTACAGTCGCCCTTATGGGGAGTGGACCGAGTGGTCCACTCACCCAGCCTGGGCAATGGACCCTTCAGTCCACTCTCCCAGCCCCCGACAAGGGGGGAGTGGACGCCTCATGTCCCACTCGCCCCCTCTTTTTTTGGTCGTTCAGGTTCGTAGTGTAGCCGCAGATAGCAGGATTTTGGCTATCCGCAGCCCAATTTTGGGGAGTCTATAAATAGACCTCCATGGGCACCTTGGGAAGGGTTGGACTCTCCTCTCCCTCACGTGTATATTGTGAGCAAGCACTACCCCCCTCATCCCCCTGTCAGCTAAGGTTGACGGTGAGGTGGTCCTCATGCCCTCCGAGGTGCCCAGGCTCAGCATTGGCTTGGGAGAGGAAGTTCTCTTTGAACTTCTGGGTGAGTGGTGGGACCTCCTTGCTGCAGCTTAAGGGGTTCGTTCTCTGTTTCAAGTGTTCTTTAGGGGTAAGATCTTTCGGCTCTCAGCAACTAGTCAAGGGTTCTAGCTCGGGTCAAGTAAGGGTTAGCTGCATATCCATTTCGAACGTCGAAACTGGTTCTCTGGTTTCAACATTCTGGTGCGGTGAGCGTGGAAGCAGCTAGTTCGGAAAGCTCTGAGCAAGTCTCATGGCTGGAAGCGATGAGCTGGGGAACTCGCCCCTACCAGCGAGTACGTGAAGAAGAGTGACTTTGAGGAGTTCAGGAAGTCAATCCTGGAGCTCTTGCGAATCGCACTCCCCCCTCCGACGAGTGCTCGACACCACCAGCACCCGTGCTTGCCTCGCCATCCTTGACGGAGACAGAGCAAGCACGTCGGCAAGGGAAGGAGCCAGCCTCGGAGGAAAGCTTGATCCTCCAAGCACGAGTGCTCTTCAATAGCTCGCCCAGGACTAGCTGCCCCAGTGGGTAGGTAGGGAGAATGCCTTCGACTCGCCCGGGAGGATGGGGGAGTCCCTTCTGCGAGCTGATCACCTCAGATCCCATTCCGGATGGGTTCAGCGAGCCGGACATGTCTTACTACGCAGGCAAGGATGACCCTCTCCAACATCTTCAGTGGTTCGAAGACATGATCTCAATCAGATAGATGATGGGCGCCTTCAAGTGCAAACTCTTCGCCATGACGTTCAGGGGGAAGGCGAGATACTGGTTCCATCATCTCCTAGTGGGTACCATATACGACTTCGAGGACCTACGTCGGAGTTTCTTGCTAAGGTTCTCCACTTCGAAGAAGAGGAGGAAGGGGGCAGAGGCCCTATTCTTGGTTCGGCAAAAGCCAGGAGAGAAGTTGGGGAGTTACATGGATAGATTCCAGGAGGAATTCCTCCTAGTCATCGAGGTGCCCGGGCACACCCTGCAACTGGCCTTCACCCTCGGGCTTCAGCAGGGGCTGTTCAGGATGAGTTTGACTCGGGACCCCCTATCTTTCGAAGAGCTGATGGAGCGCGCTGCTCGGGAAATCGATTGTGAGGCCACAAACCAGGAGTTCATGGCAAGGTTGGCTAAGAGTGCATAGGAGGAGAAGAAGGAGGAGAGGAAGGAGCATGGAGGAAGATGGAAAGAGGAAATGAGGAGTCAGGGACATCAGGGACCCCTCGTTGGGCAGGAGCAAGGCTGAAGGTCTCAACCGCCAGTCGCCCGACTAGCCTGGAGGCCGCCAGGAGGACCCTCTCAAGGCCAAGGAAGAGGCCATTTCCGTGGAGGTGGAAACTTTCAGGGGAGGCAGGGACGGTTCAACCCAGCAGGGTGGCAGGCGGACCCAAGGCCATTGCAACCCCAACCCCTACAGGCCATGGCGATTGGCCGAAAAAGAGGAAATAAGAAGAGGGGTCGCACAAGAAAGGAAGCAAGGATGTTGGCACTGCCGTACTGTGACTTCCATCAGCAGGAGGGTCCCGCGATAGAGTTTCTGGAGATAAGGGAAGAAAGTAGAACCCCGGTAGAGGGGAGACGGCTTTACCCGGAAGGACTAGCAACAAGCTGAGTAGATGGAGGAAGTGATGAAGAAGATGGCCAAGGTGCATGTGGCGGAGTAAGCACGAGAAAGCGCATTGTAATGGTATGTAATCTATTTATGATGTATCGAAAGTAGTTAAAGATAATATTTAGGTTGAGTCCTCGACTGAAGACCACTCGCCCGGGCTTGTTGATGTCGGTCGCTGGGAGGCTCATCGTGTGGATTCGCTTTAGGTTGAGTCCTCGACTAGAGATCACTCGCCCGAGCTTGTTGATGTCGGTCGCTGGGAGGCTCATCGGGTGGATTCATTTTAGGTTGAGTCCTCGACTAGAGACCACTCGCCCGGGATTGTTGATGTCGGTCGCTGGGAGGCTCATTGGGTGGATTCACTTTAGTTTGAGTCCTCGACTGGAGACCATTGGCCCGGGCTTGTTGACGCAAGTCGCTGGGAGGCTCGTCGGGTGGATTCTTTTTAGGTTGTGTCCTCGACTAGAGACCACTCGCCCAGGCTTGTTGTTGGGAATCGTGCCCACATGATTCCTGATTTGAAGAAGTCATCATGTCAAGAATACTTCACTTTGTATTTGATCACACATCTAGTTCATAATCTCAGGAGAATACAAGTATGCAAGTATATATCGTCGAGAAGGACAAAAGGGATGGTCGGCAAAGTATGCTTATCGCTGTAATGATAGGAAAAGCAAACGTAGAGACACTATCAAAGAAAGGCGTGTCGTCGAGAAGAATGAAGTATCGTCGACATCAAAGTAGCAGCCATGTCGACAAGACAATACTACAATTACAACGACAAGATGAACAAAGAAGGTTCCAACGACACAGTCAAAGTCAGCATATCGTCGTATATACAGGAACGCCAGTATGTCTCGTATCATTGGAATGCAAGCGGCGGAGTCAGAAGCAAGGAGATCTGAGAAGAAGTTCCAAAGCACAAGGAGCCGACAAAGAGATGTCGTCGAGAGATATTCCATGTCGTCGTAACGATGGAATATATCGTCGAGACAAATTCAAATCTTGTGGACGCGTACCGTTAGCAATTAATGCCGCCGCCTGATTGTTCAATCAACGCGTGCACTTAAAGTTTCGAGGTATTCGCGCGTGCTAAAAATATTTGGAGATCTGACACATAAAGGAATTTTTCAGAAGACCGTTGGGTGACCCCTCTCAGTCTTATAAAAGGCAACATGGTTGCCCTAGAAAAAAAAAAAAGAGAACTTGGCGTGCAAGAAAGAACGAAAAAAAGTATCCCGTCGTTCAATAGAACAGTACATCCTTGCGGAGAAGAAAAAGAAGTTCTCAAGAAGCAGTCATTCTCACCGACTGCTAAGAAGCCAATCCACATCCGGCTAAGAAAGAATTGAAGAAGAACCGTGCATTCAAGATCTAATTCAGAAGCATTCTCTTCATTCTCAAGAAGCCGATCATCATCAGGCTAAGGTTGCCGATCAACATCAGGCAGAAGAAACAGGTTATATCTGTAATTTCTTGTAAGGCTTGCGGGCCATATTGTCTAGCTTGAGGGCTGGAGAGCTGTAAGGCTTGAGGGTCAGGGCAGTGCACTCGCGGGTGCGATTTGTCGAGCTTGCGGGCTCGGGGGAAGTAGGGACTTGCGGGTCTAAGCTGTTGGGACTTGCGGGTCCGAAAGGTAGGGCTTGAGGGCCTGAGTGTCGAGCTTGCGGGCTCGGGGGCAGTAGGGGCTTGAAGGCCTAGGCTGTTGGGACTTGCGGGTCCGTGGTGTAAGGCTTGAGGGCCGGAAGATTTTGGCGGAGTTTGCCGAGCCTAGCGGATCGCTGGGTAGGCGCAGAGGGACAGATGACTACTCAAGACACCCGGTCTTGAGGAATCTCTATAGATCGATTGTGTGCTTTCTGTGATTAGTTCTTTACATTCTGCAAATCCGATAATCACAATCGAGAAATACCTAAAGGGGATAGTATAAATTAGAAAAACCTATTCAGTCCCCCCTCCCTCTAGGTGATTAAAGTAGACACCCCATAAACAACAAGTGGTATCAGAGCCAGGTTGTTCAAACAAAGCTTAACAGTTTGAACAGATCTGCTAGCGGGTGTCTAAAGACCATGACTATGGAATTAAGAATAACTATGTGTTGCAAAGAAAATTTTGCCCTCTAGAAAATAAGAGCAAGAATATACAAGGAGGCAACAGATCCCAGGATGTTTGCAATCACTCAAGAAGAACCCTCCATGATCAAGGCAAAAGATGAGATCCTTCTATTCAAATTGGACAAAGAAGCCAGAAACATACTAGCTAGTGCAGTAGATTCGCTCACTCTTCAGAAGCTAAGTCATTGCACCACAACAAAGTGTGAAATTTTTCGGATCTTTATGAAGTGAGCAGGAATCATACAACTTAGAGTTCACAAGCCAAACAACCAGAAGCAAATGGAGGCAAACAAGAGATCTTTATTGATAGCAACTTCAAATTACAAGGCAAGACATGCTTGGCGAAACATGATTTCGCCAGCACAAACACCAAAGGAAAATAACACAAGTTGAAGATAACTTGAGACCGCGCGGTCTCCCTACGACCTCAGCAACCTGCCAAACCGCAACCCGCTGTCGATCTCAGAACAACACCAGACCACTGATCAGACTGCACCCCTTCTTCCGAACTCCTGATTCTCCCGAACTCCAACAACACAACTCCAAGCCGCAGACCGCCCGAACACTTTCAGGGGAAGAGGTGATCGCTGCTGCCCGCACTATCTGCAGAAGCTGCACAATAAGAGTTCAATCAGCGGACCGCCCGGTCACACAAATAGAGACCGAAGGAAAGAAGAGAACTCAGCTTACACTTGGTGTGTCTGTTTATTATTGCTGCCGATGGGTCCTATTTATAGGCGTGAGACCTGATCCAGTCACCACCCTATGAGATAGGATCACCACCCTCCAGACCGCGCGACCTTACCGGTCACACCGCGCGATCAGCAACAGTACTCCTGCTTCATTTTAGGTGAGCTCGCCAGCTTCAACCAAACCATGAGAGACCGCCACTCTCAGAGTGAGAACACGACTCCATAAGGAGATCGCCAGACCGCCACGAAGCTGCTCACCACCTGTGTTCGCCAGAGACCGCGAACACAGCCAGTTCGCCATCAGATCGCGAACTCCTGTCCGCATGCCGGTCTCCTCCTGAGACTGCAAACAACGTCCAGCTCGCATACCAGTCTCCTCCTGAGACTGCGAACTGAGACCGCGTGACTAAGTCCCTTAGTCCGCGAATACCACCAGAAAGCCCGGTCAGCCACCAGACTGCATTCTGGAAAACCTGGATCAAACTCTGAGGTCACACCAGACCGCCACAGCCTTGAAGAAAACAGCTCGCCACGCGGTCACGCACAGAACGCGCACACCTGAAGACGATCAACCCGCCACGCGGTCACAGACAGACCGAGCGGCATTCACCTTCAGCAGCCTTGGACCCATACCAGCGATCAAGCCAGGAGCCCGCAGCTAGGCTTAGACAAGCCAGACCGCAGAGGCAGACCGCCAGGACGTGCGGTCACACCAGACCGCCCGACCTCTTCCCAGACCGCCCAGGTCCAAAAGTCCTCTAACTTCCACTTCAACAATTTCAACACTCCCCCTTGAAGTGGGAAGTTGAAACTAGCCCCAGTAGGCTCCTTAGCCGTGTGAATGGCCCCTTCGCCAGCGCCTTTGTGAAGATTGTCGCCACGTTGTCCGCACTCCGCACATGCTCGACCGAAAGAGATCCCTCCAGCACCTTCTCCCGTATGAAGTGATGCTCGATCTCGATATGCTTGGTCCTCGCGTGACAAACTGAATTGGTAACTAGTTTGAGAGCACTCTCGTTGTCACTGCATAGCAGAGTCGGCTCCCGAACCTCTTTGTGGACGTCTCCTACCAACCTCCTAAGCCAGATGGCTTCCTGAGCTGCCAAGGCCGAAGCCTTGTATTCCGCTTCCGTGGTGGAGACCGATACATAATCCTGCTTCTTGCTGCACCATGATATAGCTGTAGGGCCTGCCATGAAGACGAATCCAGGTGTCGACTTCTGATCATCCGAATCTCCCCCGTAGTCAGTATCCATGTACCCGTGCACCTCGAGGCCCGCATCCCTCCTGTATAGGATACCCATGTCCGAGGTCGCCTTGACATACTTCGGAATGTTCTTGGCTACTAGCAGAAGAGGTACCCGTGGCTCCGCCATATATCGACTCACTCTGCCAACTGCATATGCAATATCCGTCCTCGTGATCATCAGATAAATCAAGCTCCCAACTAGAGCTCAGAACACCAACGTATCTTGCAGAATCCTCCCCTCATCCTTGCGAAGTTTTGTGGCCTTCTCCAGAGGTGTGGAAGTGCACTTCCCTTCCTTCATGCCGAATCGCTCCACGATTCGCTCCGCATATCCGGCCTGGGTCACCAACACTCCACCTTCCTTCCTCTGCACCTCGAGTCCAAGGAAATGGTGAAGCTCACCTAAGTCCTTCATCTCGAACCTGATAGACAGCTCGGCCCGAAGCTGCGCTACCTCCTCCTTCGAGTTCCCCATCACGATCATATCGTCGATGTATAGCAGCACGATGACTTGAAGATCCCCGCTCTTCTTGACGAACAAGCTTGAGTCTGAGTCTGAAGCACCAAATCCACAGAATAGGAGATATTCTGCGATCTTCCCGTACCATGCCCTCGACGCTTGCTTCAACCCATACAGGGCCTTCATCAGCTTGCAGACATGCTCCGGAAAATCTTCAGACACAAAGCCTGGTGGCTGGATCATGAAGATATCCTTGTCAATCTCGCCGTACAAGAAAGCGTTCTTGACGTTGAGCTGCCAAATCTCCCATCCACTGAACGCCGCCAAGGCAATGACGAACCATACTGAAGTCATTTTTTCCACCGGACTGAATGTCTCCTCGTAGTCTTCACCGTATTGCTGCGAAAACCCCCGAGCTACAAGACGAGCCTTGTACCGCTCGATGCTGCCGTCAGCTTTCTTCTTGAGTTTGTAGACCCACTTGCATGTCACAGGAGTGGTGCCCTTGGGCTTGGGCACAAGAGACCAGGTCTCATTCTTCTCGAGAGCTGCCATCTCTTCTTGCATAGCAATGTCCTACTCCTTCACGCCTCTGGCCTTCTCAAAGCTCGACGGCTCTCTCTCATCCAAGGGACCAGCGAAGAAACATGAGACGAAGCTCACTGCGTTTCCTCCTGTATAGCGATCAGGGGCGACGATCGCTCGCTTCGACCTCCTCAGCTCCTTCCCCTGAACCGCATTATCTTCAGCTGCTTCTTTCCTAGCTCCTCTTCCAGACGTGCTAGGAGCATCGCTCCCCCTGCTCCCTGAACCAGAAGCCCCCGTCTCAGAACTAGAAGGAGATGGACCACCTGGTGACACAGGTAGCTCCACCTGAAGATCCTCCACAACTTTCTCTGGCACCTCCACCCTGCTCTCTGGTAGCTCCACATCAGAAGACCCCTTGTAAGATGTCACCTCATCGAACACGACGTCGCGAGATACCACAAACCTCCGCGTCTCCGGGTCCATGCACTTCCATCCTTTCTTTCGCTCATCGTATCCCACAAAGACTAGCTTCCTTGCTTTCGCATCTAGCTTCATCCGAAGAGCATCTGGAACATGCACGTAGCAGGTGGAACCAAACACCCTAAGGTGTGCCACGCTTGGCTTCTCCTTGAACATCATCTCATGCGGAGTCAACATGTTGTTGGGGCTCAAAGGCATCATGTTGATGACGTAGGCAGCACAAGACATTCCCTCTGCCCAGAAGGACTTTGGGATACTCTTGGCATGCAGCCAACACTTGCAGGTCTCCGTCAGATGACGGATCTTCCGCTCTGCAACTCCGTTCTGCTGTGGAGTATGTGCACAAGTGAGCTCTCTCCGGATGCCCGCCTTCCTGCAAAAAGTAGAGAACTCACTGGAGGTGAACTCCCCTCCGTTGTCAGTCCTCGGCTTCTTCACCCGCAGTCCTAGCCGACCCTCCACGAGCTCCTTGAACTCCACGAACTTGGCAAACGCCTCCGCCTTCTCCTTCAGAAAAAATACCCAGACATATCTGGTGTAATCATCGATCAACATCATCATATATCTGCTGCCTCCGAGGCTTGGGGTAGCAGTAGGTCCCATTAAGTCACCGTGGATGCACTCCAATGGCACACTACTCCTTGTCTGCGACTTGTCAAACGGTAGTCGATGAGACTTGTCGAACTGACATCCCGCGCAAACATGACCTTCACCGTAGGAAGATAGACTTGGCAGACCCTTGACCAGACCTCTCACCGCCATAGCTTTCAGCTTGTCCATTCCTACGTGCCCCAACCTCTCACGCCATATAACGGCACCATCATTCATCTTCATCTTGTCGACATAGGAACTTGTCGATAAAACGAACAAGTCCTTTGCACATCTCCCGACATGGACGACCTCAGCCTTTACAGCCTCACAATTGCGTAGAAACTTCACTTCTGTTGGGCCGAACAGAACGTGATACCCAGCGTCTACAGCGTTGGTCACGGAGAAGAGGTTTTTCCTCATACCAGGCACGTGATAGATACTCTTCAAAGTAAGTGGCTCTCTATCACTGCCCAAGGAAACAACCCCCACCTTCTCTACTGGATGCACAGTATTATCAGCAGTAATGATTGCATTGTTACCTGTATAGGGTTGTGCAGAAGAAAGCTTGGTCTCATCTCCGGTGAGGTGATGACCACACCCCGAGTCCACGATCCAGTCCTCCAGATAGTTGATAGGAGCCGAAGCTCCAACAGAAGCCGAGAAGGCTCCTCCCCAACCTCATTCAAAGTGCCTGGCCTCAGCTTCCTCCTTCTCCGCAGCATGCCCAGCTTGGGTGACCACCCTGCAATCCTTCCTGATGTGGCCATACTTTCCATACTTGAAGCACTTCGGACCTTCACCCTTCTTCTTCACGTCAGCCTTGGGAGCATACCCCCTTTCCTACTGCCCAGAAGTTGAAGGCCCATAGCCTCCTCCAGCGGTCTTCTTCTTCTTATCCCACCTTTTCTTCTTCCCCGAGAAGAGCACCTCGCCATCTCCCCCAACCACTGACACTCCCGCCATCTGCCTTGCCAAACTTTCTTGCGATGCAAGCAAGTTCTCCAGCTCCAACAGAAACAGCTGATTTGCCCATCCATGCACCGACGTAACAAAGGCAACATATTCCTTCCGCAAGCCGCGGATGATGTGTCTCTTCAGCTTCGCCTCAGAGATAGGCTCATCAGGATCCAATGCTGAGATTTCAGCGCACAAGTTCTTCATCTTCAGAAAGAAAGTGGAGATAGAAAGATCACCCTGAGCCGACCTTGCCAGCTCATTCTCCAAGAATTGTAGCCTCGCTACATTCTTCTTGTTAAACAGCCCATCCAGGGCTCTCTAGATCTCCGCAGCTGATCCACATCCCAGAATGTGATCAAACAGATCAGGTGAAATTGCTCTCTTCAGAGTGAACTCTACCTTCGCATTCGTCCTCCTCCAAGTTCTCACCTCAGCCCCATTATCCCCTTCCGGGAAAACTTCCTGCGTCTGATCTCCTCCAACTACCTCCCAGAGGTCCTCAATTAGAAGATAGCTTTGCATACACGACTTCCACTTCTTGAAGCTAGTCGATGTAAGCATCTGAATTCCAAGACCCCTCGCTTCCATTGCTCTACCATTGGTTTCTTCTTCACAAAGGCGATGGCTACTCTAAGTTGCTCACTGCTCTATCCACTCCAACCTCCCTCTGATACCATGTGAAATTTTTCGAATCTTTATGAAGTGAGCCGGAATCATACAACTTAGAGTTCACAAGCCAAACAACCAGAAGCAAATGGAGGCAAACAAGAGATCTTTATTGATAGCAACTTCAAATTATAAGGCAAGGCATGCTTAGCGAGACATGATTTCGCCAGCACAAACACCAAAGGAAAATAACACAAGTTGAAGATAACTTGAGACCGCGCGGTCTCCCTATGACCTCAGCAACCTGCCAGACCGCAACCCACTGCCGATCTCAGAACAACACCAGACCGCTGATCAGACCGCACCCCTTCTTCCGAACTCCTGATTCTCCCAAACTCCAGCAACACAACTCCAAGCCGCAGACCGCCCGAACACTTTCGGAGGAAGAGGTGATCACTGCTGCCCGCACTATCCGCAGAAGCTGCACAATAAGAGTTCAATCAGCGGACCTCCCGGTCACACAAATAGAGACCGCAGGAAAGAAGAGAACTCAGCTTACACTTGGTGTGTCTGTTTATTATTGCTGCCGATGGGTCCTATTTATAGGCGTGAGACCTGATCCAGTCACCACCCTATGAGATAGGATCACCACCCTCCAGACCGCGCGACCTTACCGGTCACACCGCGCGATCAGCAACAGTACTCCTGCTTCATTTTAGGTGAGCTCGACAGCTTCAACCAAACCATGAGAGACCGCCACTCTCATAGTGAGAACACGACTCCACAAGGAGATTGCCAGACCGCCACGAAGCTGCTCACCACCTGTGTTCGCCAGAGACCGCGAACACAGCCAGTTCGCCATCAGACCGCAAACTCCTGTCCGCATGCCGGTCTCCTCCTGAGACCACGAACAGCGTCCAACTCGCATACCAGTCTCCTTCTGAGACCGCGAACTGAGACCGCGAACTGAGACCGCGTGACTAAGTCCCTTAGTCCGCGAATACCACCAGAAAGCCCGGTCAGCCACCAGACTGCACTCTGTAAAACCTGGATCAAACTGTGCAGTCACACCAGACCGCCACAGCCTTGAGGAAAACAGCTCGCCACGCGGTCACGCACAGACTGCGCACACCTGAAGACGATCAACCCGCCACGCGGTCACAGATAGACCGCGCGGCCTTCACCTTCAGCCGCCTTGGACCCATACCAGTGATCAAGCCAGGAGACCGCAGCTAGGCTTAGACAAGCCAGACCGCAGAGGCAGACCGCCAGGACGTGCGGTCACACCAGACCGCCCGACCTCCTCCCAGACCGCCCAGGTCCAAAAGTCCTCTAACTTCCACTTCAACAATTTCAACACAAAGAACATGTGGGATCTCCTTGAAGCTCTTATGGGAGGGTCTGAGGAAAACCTACAAAAACAAGTTCCACATGTGCAAGAATGCATCAGAGCACCCCTATCTACCTCAGAAGACGAATCAGTAGATGAAGGAAGCTCCTCAGACAGAAGAGGAATAAGAGCACCGGTGACCCTCACCGTTGGTATTTCTGAGGATGAGGAAGCTTATGGGCTGATGGCTCTAACAAATGAAGCAAATCATGATGAACCACATCATGATCAGGTATGCATCACTCACACATCTTTATTACCGCTCTCTTTTGTAAAGATCAGGGATGCATCAGGGGGTAGTACGTCCTCTGAAGATGAGGTGGAAAACTGCTCATCATGCAACAATCAGAACCATGCTGACCTGGTAGAGCAGTTTGGGAATCTCTTAATAGCTCTAAGTAAGAGCAAGAGACTCGTCAAGAAGCAAGCTAAAGAGTTAGATTCACTCAGACTCAGCAAGACTGAGAAGAATAAGGAAACGGGCATGTCTTCCAATGAAGGCACCAACTCCTTTGAGCTCAAGAAAATCATAGACAAGCTCTGTGATGAAAAAATTCAAAGGGATGAACTCATTAAGAAACTTGAGAGAGACCTCCTCAAGGAAAGATACTTGGTGGCTCAGTTCTGTAAGCCCAAAACTGTACTGCCCATCATTGACACCTTCACATCTCAAAGAGATAGGAAGGGGTTGGGTTTCAATAAAGAGGCAGCAAGTGCTGGAAATGCAGATAAGGGCAAAACCAAAGTGGAGCCATATACCACCTTTCAGAAGGTAGTATTTCCCTCTAACAGGTATGATCAGGACAGCGTTCATGGTCACTGGATGAGTGGAAGTTATTGATCAGGAAAATGCTCCTGACTATGTGAAAAGAAAGGGCATGGGGATGAGTGCATTAAAGGCTCCCCATGAAGAAATCCAAATGGCTCATCATGGATCATTCGTGTTTGGTATCCCAACACCCACTCTTGAGGATGATGGAGCATCTTACTTCCAATCTCTTCCAAATAAGAAGCAAACTAGTAACCCCAGCATAATCAATTCCCACTTGATCATATCTGATGCTATCAACACTATGTCAGCCACCAGGCTGACCTCTGTTGCTGAAAAACAGATGAAGTCAAGAAGAAAAGATGATACGAGGGCAACTAGTTAGCCCTTGAATGAAAAAGATAGGAAGATTGCTGGTACCTTCTCTAAAGAGCATACCTTAGAAATCGCTCAGAAAAGAAGGTACAACATTCATGAATGCTGGTGTTGTGGCAAAGTGGGACACTTTGCGATTGACTGCTGGTACAACCCGAGTGTGCCCAGTGCATAGGTGAGACCTTCCGGAAGAAGTAAGGTAAGTACAAGGATTCCTTATTCCAATAACCAGAACCTTGGACCCAAGTCACCTTGGGCTCCTATGGGATACTAAAATCTGTTTTGTAGGACGGTCCACTTAGCCAAATAAAGCAACCAAGGCCAGTGAACAGTAAGTATTCCAGTCTCAACTCAAAACCTTCAATCACATACCAAGATGCACTAGTTGAGGGGGAGCTATCAGTTCAAGAAGACTTAAAAGCTAAGTATATCCAATCAACAACCGATTCTTAATTAAACCTGAGGTTAATTAATCATATTTCCCAAATTGGGTTAACAAAGTTTTTTTTGCCCCACTCCTCAGTCTTAAAAGTATAAGTAGGGACGAATATCTTAAAATTAAAACACGCTCTACATTTACCCTAAAAAGCTGTCGTACTCTCAGCAACATCGAGAGGTGAACGTCGATTGTGCTGAAACCCCCCTGGGCAAGCACGAAATGGCACCGAAGAAGGAAGGATCCCTCAATGAAGGATGCGAAGTAGTGAGGGGTTTGGCTGCTAGTGAATCCTAGACATATTTCAACAACGTATTAGTACCATCGGAAAATGCATCTAAATAATATAAATATTATTAAATTAGATAAATCTGTGCCGCTCGAGGCAGCATACCTCGATAAACCCAAAAATGGGCGCGCGTCCCTGTACCTATTCCCCGTATAAAGTAGAGTGAACGCTAGGGTTAGGGCTCACTTGCCCTAATACGTTCTGAGAAACCGCCTCTTCGTCTCCAATCCATCGTCTTCCCAAAATCAATGTCAACCGAAAAAGGAACAAACGAGATTCTATGGAAGCAGATGGAAGCTCTATTAGAACGAGCTGTAAACAAAATCAGGGATGAAGTGAAGGAGGAAATGAAATCTATAAAAGAGGACATCTCCCAACTGCAAACTCAACATGCGGAGTCCACAAACCTCATCATGGTCAGACTCACCAACCACGAGCAAAACCTAGATGCCCGTTTCATGGAACTGAGAAACTTTATTGACGTCGGAGATCAAGAAACTCTTGAACAAATATTTGAACTAAAGGTGTCAGTGAAAGAAGTTCTCCAAGAAGGGGAAAGAAGGATTGAAGAAGAAATCCGGGAAGAGATCAAATGAAGCATAGTTGCTAGCTCGCTTCAGGCGAAATGGGTAAGTAATCAAGTACAACAAGCACTTCAAGTTTCCCCCTCCAAATATATAGCCGCTGAACTCTCCACTAGCTCCAACTCCGACACTGATTCGGGTGAATCCGCAACAACCCACAAGAAAAGGAAAATCTCCTATGAAAAATACAGGAAGAAAAGAATCGATGAGGTCCAACAGGACCCAGACGCCAGCCAATGGAGTCCTCGCTCAAAGGAAATCATCACAGAAACGTGGATAGCTTTTGGACATGGTCAGAAGGACCAGGAGAGGGTGTACTCCTCCATCGAATGAGATCGTCACATAAAAGATCTGGAAGAAAGAACAAGACACAAGATGGCCTTTCCTCACGGCCCCCTCCTCCTCCAAAGAGAATTCCAAAACAACTGAATTTCTACAGGAGAAAAATGAAGAAAGAAGCAAAGAAAGCCAGCTCTAGCAAAGAAGTCCTGCCTATCAACAACTGAAAAACACTCACTTCTTAGAAAGTCGAAATTATGAACATTTGGTTCATCTGAATGGCTAGTCCTATATATGAACAATTTCAGTAAAAGAACACTTATATGTGCCTGCTTATAAGGCATATGCCTGAGATATTTTGACATGCTTAATGTGCATAATATTCATGAAATTACAATCCCTACTATCTGTCTGCTGATAACCAAAAATGTGTGCTTAGCTAACACATAGATATACGCCAGCAATATGCAGGCTCGGTAGATGTGCAAGTTATGCTAGACATTCAAATACAGATTATGCAGGGAGCTATAAAGAGAAGACATCATCAAGAGAGAGCTTATACTACTCCTTGGAGAAAGAAACGGAAGGAGCCTACTGCGCCAAGTACGGAGCAGAAGGATTATAGATAAAATTCAATTCAAGAACAATCGATTCCTTTTACATGAATATTCATCGATGAATGCTTATAAGACACATGCTTAAGTTTAAAATGCTGCCTTCTATTCTACATGCAAGTTACTCATAAATTATTGCTATGATTTCTCTTGCAAAATACCATTGTATATGCCTGTGCTTAGCCAAAATGTCATACAATCATATAAATGCTTGTGCTAGATATCAGATGCAAACTATGTAGAATGCAGGAAAATAGGTAAAGTATCTCTTGGAGCAACTAGGTCAAGAATACTTGAAAGCTTTGAATGAAGGCAAGAAGTCAGAAAGGGGGAGAAAGAGTGCTCAAAGAAGAGACATCAAATCAAGGGGGAGCTACAAAATTGATGTACTCAAAGACACCCTAAAGACAGGGGGAGCAAATCAAGGGGGAGCTAGCTCAAAGATAAGTTATATCTTGACACACCTTCTGTTAAGATTATATTATTTATTGTCATGTGAAGTAGTCTTGAAATAAGATTCTGACTTCTTTAAATAGGGGGAGATTGTTGGGAATCGTGCCCACATGATTCCTGATTTGAAGAAGTCATCATGTCAAGAATACTTCACTTTGTATTTGATCACACATCTAGTTCATAATCTCAGGAGAATACAAGTATACAAGTATATATCGTCGAGAAGGACAGAAGGGATGGTCGACAAAGTATGCTTATCGCTGTAATGATAGGCAAAGCAAACGCAGAGACACTATCAAAGAAAGGCGTGTCATCGAGAAGAATGAAGTATCGTCGACATCAAAGTAGCAGCCATGTCGACAAGACAATACTACAATTACAACGACAAGATGAACAAAAAAGGTTCCAACGACACAGTCAAAGTCAGCATATCGTCGTATATACAGGAACGCCAGTATGTCTCGTATCGTTGGAATGCAAGCGGCGGAGGCAGAAGCAAGGAGATCTGAGAAGAAGTTCCAAAGCACAAGGAGCCGACAAAGAGATGTCGTCGAGAGATATTCCATGTTATCGTAACGATGGAATATATCGTCGAGACAAATTCAAATCTTATGGACGCGTACCGTCAGCAATTAATGCCGCCGCCTGATTGTTCAATCAACGTGTGCACTTAAAGTTTCGAGGTATTCACGCGTGCTAAAAAGATTTGGAGATCTGACACATAAAGGAACTTTTCAGAAGACCGTTGGGTGACCCCTCTCAGTCTTATAAAAGGCAATAGGGTTGCCCTAGAAAAAAAAAGAACTTGGCGTGCAAGAAAGAACGAAAAAAAGTATCCCGTCGTTCAATAGAATAGTACATCCTCGCGGAGAAGAAAAAGAAGTTCTCAAGAAGCAGTCATTCTCACCGACTGCTAAGAAGCCAATCCACATCCGGCTACGAAAGAATTGAAGAAGAACCGTGCATTCAAGATCTGATTCAGAAGCATTCTCTTCATTCTCAAGAAGCCGATCATCATCAGGCTAAGGTTGCCGATCAACATCAGGCAGAAGAAACAGGTTATATCTGTAATTTCTTGTAAGGCTTGCGGGCCATATTGTCTAGCTTGAGGGCTGGAGAGCTCTGAGGCTTGAGGGCCAGGGCAGTGCACTCGCGGGTGCGATTTGTCGAGCTTGCGGGCTCGGGGGCAGTAGGGACTTGCGTGTCTAGGCTGTTGGGACTTGCGGGTCTGAAAGGTAGGGCTTGAGGGCCTGAGTGTCGAGCTTGCGGGCTCGGGGGCAGTAGGGGCTTGAGGGCCTAGGCTGTTGGGACTTGCGGGTCCGTGGTGTAAGGCTTGAGGGCCGGAAGATTTTGGCGGAGTTTGCCGAGCCTAGCGGATCGCTGGGTAGGAGCAGAGGGACAGAGGACTACTCAAGACACCCGGTCTTGAGGAACCTCTATAGATCGATTGTGTGCTTTCTGTGATTAGTTCTTTACATTCTGCAAATCCGATAATCACAATCGAGAAATACCTAAAGGGGATAGTATAAATTAGAAAAACCTATTCACCCCCCCCCCCCCCCCCCCCCCCCCGCCTCTAGGTGATTAAAGCAGACACCCCATAAACAACACTTGTTGATGACGGTCGCTGGGAGGCTCATCGGGTGGATTCGCTTTAGGTTGAGTCCTCGACTAGAGACCACTCGCCCGGGCTTGTTGATGTCGGTCGCTGTGAGGCTCGTCGGGTGGATTCACTTTAGGTTGAGTCCTCGACTAGAGACCACTCGCCCGAGCTTGTTGATGTCGGTCGCTGGGAGGCTCGTCGGGTGGATTCGTTTTAGGATAAGTCATCGACTGGAAACCACTCGTCCGGGCTTGTTGATGTCGGCCGCTGTGAGGCTCGTCAGGTAGACTTGACTGAGATCAGTTAAGGATTCAAGAAGAGAAACCGGCTTTGGGAAGGTGTTGAGTTCCTCCGCCTCCAGATGAGGTAAGCACCTAGGACGTGGACTGGTTCTCTGCCCCAGGTGGTTTGGGAAGGTGTTGAGTTCCTCCGCCTCCATGTGAGGTAAGCACTTAGGACGTAGACTGGTTCTCCGCCCCTAGGTGGTTTGGGAAGGTGTTGAGTTCCTCCGCCTCCAGGTGAGGTAAGCACTAGGACGTGGACTGGTTCTCCGCCCCAGGTGGTTTGGGAAGATGTTGAGTTCCTCTGCCTCCAAGTGAGGTAAGCACCTAGGACGTGGACTGGTTCTCTGCCCCCAGGTGGTTTTGGAAGGTGTTGAGTTCCTCCGCCTCCAGGTGAGGTAAGCACCTAGGATGTGGACTGGTTCTCCGCCCAAATGTAGTTTGGGAAGGTGTTGAGTTCCTCTGCCTCCAGGTGAGGTAAACACCTAGGACGTGGACTGGTTCTCCTCCCCCGGTTGGTTTGGGAAGATGTTGAGATCCCTCCATCTCAGGTCGAGTTCGGCTCGACCAGAGATGTTTAGTTCCCTCTATCTCAGGTCGAGTTCGACTCGACTAGAGATGTTGAGTTCCATCCATCTCAGGTGAGTTCGGCTCGACCAGAGATGTTGAGTTCCCTCCATCTCAGGTCGAGTTCGGTTGGACTAGATATACTGAGTTCCCTCCATCTCAGGTCGAGTTCGGCTCGACTAGATATGTTGAATTCCCTCCATCTCAGGTCGAGTTCGGCTCGACTAGATATGTTGAGTTCCCTCTATCTCAGGTCGAGTTCGGCTCGACTAGAGATGTTGAGTTCCCTCCATCTCAGGTCGAGTTCGGCTCGACTAGAGATGTTGAGTTCCCTCCATCTCAGGTCAAGTTTGGATCGACCAGAGATGTTGAGTTCCCTCCATCTCAGGTCGAGTTCGGATCGACCAGAGATGTTGAGTTCCATCCCTCTCAGGTTGAGTTCGGCTCGACTAGAGATGTTGAGTTCCCTCCATCTCAGGTCGAGTTCAGCTCGACTAGAGATGTTGAGTTCCCTCCATCTCAGGTCGAGTTTGGCTCGACAAGAGATGTTGAGTTCCCTCCATCTCAGGTCGAGTTCGGCTCGACTAGAGATGTTGAGTTCCCTCCATCTCAGGTCGAGTTTGGCTCGACTAGAGATGTTGAGTTCCCTTCATCTCAGGTCGAGTTCGGCTCGACTAGAGATGTTGAGTTCCCTCCATCTCAGGTGGAGTTTGGCTCGACTAGAGATGTTGAGTTCCCTCCATCTCAGGTCGAGTTCGGCTCGACTAGAGATGTTGAGTTCCCTCCATCTCAGGTCGAGTTCGACTCGACTAGAGATGTTGAGTTCCTTCCATCTCAGGTTGAGTTCCGCTCGACTAGAGGTGTTGAGTTTTCTCCACCTCAGGTCAAATTCGGCTCGACCAGAAGTGTTGAGCTTTCTCCACCCCCCGTTGAGCTAGGCTCACAGGAGGGGTGTTTAGTGGAGAAAGGTTCTCCTTCCACCTCAGGTCGGGTTCGGCTCTACCAGAAGTGTTGAGCTTTCTCCACCTCCCGTTGAGCTCGGCTTACAGGAGGGGTGTTTAGTGGAGAAAGGTTCTCCTTCCACCTCAGGTCGGGTTCAGCTCGACCAGAGGTGTTGAGCTTTCTCCACCTCCAGTTGAGCTCGGCTCACATGAGGGTTGTTAAGTGGAGAAGGGTTATTGTCCTTTCGTTTAGCTTGGATTGAACCATCTTTTAAAAGATCAACCACCACATTATCCACCCTCGTCTCTCCGAACCACTGGTGATACATTGTTTTTCCGGGCTCATGTCAAGCCCGAAAAAAGCGGGGATTGTGTATAACTCATAATCCGTCAAGACCAGGGTGGATAACGGAAGTGACCGTGACAAGTAGGACGATCGTTTGGAGGCAACCGAACTGGCCAGCATAGTGAGATAAGGCCCGGGGGAAGGGGAAGTGGACCTAAGGTCCACTTCCCTGCTTGGGCGAGTGGACCTAGTGGTCCACTCGCCCAATGCAGGGGCGAGTGGACCTTAGGTCCACTCTCCCAAACCCGGGCGAGCGGACCTATGGTCCACTCGCCCAGGGGGGTGGAGAATGGACCATGGTCCATTAGCCCAGGGTAAGGGACGAGTGGACCTGTTGTCCACTCGCCCCGGGCCTTCGGGCAAGTGGACCATGGATCCACTCGCCCCTATGGGGAGTGGACCGAGTGGTCCACTCGCCCAGCCCGGGCAATGGAACCTTCGGTCCACTCTCCCGGCCCCCGACAAGGGGGGAGTGGATGCCTCGTGTCCCACTCGCCCCCTCTTATTTTGGTCATTCAGGTTCGTAGTGCAGCCGCGGATAGCAGGATTTTGGCTATCCGCAACCCAATTTGGGGGAATCTATAAATAGACCCCCATGGGCACCTTGGGAAGGCCAGGGTTGGACTCTCCTCTCCCTCGTGTGTATCTTGTGAGTAAGCACTACCCCCCTCATCCACCTGTCAACTAAGATTGATGGTGAGGTGGTCCTCAGTGCCCTCCGAGGTGCCCATGCTCAGCATTGGCTTGGGAGGGGAAGTTCTCTTTGAACTTCCGGGTGTATGGTGGGACCTCCTCGCTGCAACTTAAGGGGTTCGTTCTCAGTTTCAAGTGTTCTTCAGGGGCAAGTTCTTTTGGCTCTCAGCAACTAGTCAAGGGTTCTAGCTCGGGTCAAGTAAGGGTTAGCTGCATCCCCTTTCGAACGTCGAAACCAGTTCTCTGGTTTCAACACTCAACACTTCCCTAGACTAACTGGAGGTGGAGAACTTTGACACTTCCTAGGAGCTTATCTCATCTGGAGGCGGAGGAACTCAACACTTCCCTAGACTAACTGGAGGTGGAGAACTTCGACACTTTCGAGGAGCTTAGCTCACCTGGATGCAGAGGAACTCAACACTTCCCTGGACTAACTGGAGGTGGAGAACTTCGACACTTCCGAGGAGCTTAGCTCACCTTGAGGCGGAGGAACTTAACACTTCCCTAGACTAACTGGAGGTGGAGAACTTCGACACTTCCGAGGAGCTTAGCTCACCTGGAGGCGGAGGAACTCAGCACTTCCCTAGACTAACTGGAGGTGGAGAACTTCGAGACTTCCGAGGAGCTTAGCTCACCTGGAGGCGGAGGAACTCAACATTGCCTAAGAGCTTGGTCTGAAGTCGGGGTCTTAACCGACCTCAGCCTCCGATGAGCCTCCCAGTTGCCGGTATTACCAAGCCCGGTCAGCGGTTTCTAGTCAGGGCCTTGCCTAAGGTGCTATCTCTAAATATTTTTCATTCATCATGGAGAGGTTACGTATTTATTACAACACGCCTTCTTGTGCCTACTCGGCCATATGCATCTCAGCCATCTCTTTCATTACCTCCTCCTATTCATCTGTCTTATTCTTTCTCTTATCTCCAGAAACTCCGGGCAGGTGGTTGTCGAGTGACCTTCCTGCTGATGGAAGTCTCAATACGGCAGTGCCAACCCCACTGCTCCCTTCCCTGGTCCACTCCTCTTCTTACCTTCTCTTCTTCGGCCAATCATCATGGTCTGCAGGGGTTGGGGTTGCAATGGCCTTGTGTCTGGTCGCCACCCTGCTGGGATGTGTCGTCCCTGCCCCCCCCCCCCCCCCCTGAAAGTTTTCTCCCCTGGAAATGGCCTCTTCCTTGGCCCTGAGGGGGTCATCCTGGCGACCTCCAGGTTGGTCGGGTGACTGGTGGTTGTGACCTCTAACCTTGCTCCTGCCAAATGGGGGGGGTCCCTGGTGCTCATGACTCCTCACTTCCTCCTTCTTCCTTGTTCCTTCCTGAAATCGATTCACATAGCTCCCCAACGTCTCCCCCGACTTCTATCGAATCAAGAACAGAGCCTCCGCCCCCTTCCTCCTCTTCTTCGAGGTGGAGAACCTCAGCAAGAAGCTCCGGCTTAGGTCCTCAAAGCTGTTGATGGTACCTAATGGGAGTTGGTGGAATCAGTTCCTTGCCTTTCCCTTGAAAGTCATGACGAACAATTTACACTTGAAGGTGTCCATCATCTTCCCGACCGAGACGACGTCTTCAAACCACCAAAGACTCTGGAGAGGGTCACCCTTGCCAGTGTAGCAAGACATGACAGGTTCCCTGAACCCATCCGGAATGGGAGCTCAGATAACCAGCTCGCAGAAGGGACTCTCTAATCCTCCCTGGCGAGTCGGAGGCATTCTCCATACCTCCACACCGGGTAGCCGATCTCAGGAGAGATGTTGAAGAGAACTTGCGCTTGGAGGCTCAAGCCTTCCTTTGAGGTTGGCTCCTTCCCTAGTTTACGTGCTCGCTCTATTTCATCCAGGGACGGTGAGGCGAGCACGAGTGCTGGTGGTGTTGAGCACTCGCCTTGAGGGGGGAGTGCAACCCGCAAGAGAACCAGGATCGACTTCCTGAACTCTTCGAAGTCACTCATTTTATGTACTCGCTAGGAGGGGCGAGTTACCTGGCTCATCGCTTCCAGTCATGAGATCAACTCAGGTCTTTTCGAACCAGCTGCTTCCACGCTCACTGCACCAGAATGTTGAAACCAGAGAACTGGCTTCGACGTTCGCAATGAGTATGCAGCTGACCCTTACTTCGTATGTGCTAAAGCACGTGACTAGTCGCTGAGAGTCAAAGGACCTCGCACCGAAGAAGACTTGAACCCTGAAACAGACCCGAAAGATCAAAGAGAGCTTCCCCTCCCAAGCCAATGCTGAGTCTGGGCACCCTGGAGAGCACTAAGGAGCACCTCCCTGTCGACCTTTGCTGACAGAGGGCTGGAGTGCTTGCTCACAAGTCACACGCGTGGGAGAGAAGAAGAGAGATCTCTCCCAAGGTGCCCATGAGGGTCTATTTATAGGCTTCCTAAAACTGGGCTACGGATAGCCAAATTCTGATGTCCGCCAGCTCAACTACGAACCCAAATCAACGATCACGGCCGAGACAGGGGGGGGGGGGGGGGGGGGGGGGGCGAGTGGAAATCAAGACGTCCACTCCCCCCCCCCCCCCTTGCCGGGGACTGGGTGAGTGGACCGAATGGTCCACCACCTGAACTGGGCGAGTGGACCTCATGGTCCACTCAGCTAATCGGGCGGTCGCCCGGGGCGAGTGGACCATAGTTACCCGAGGCGAGTGGGCCTATGGTCCACTTGCCCCTTGCTCGGGCCCAGAGCCTTGGGCGAGTGGACCATGAGTCCACTCGTCTAAGTTGGGGAGTGGACCTACGGTCCACTTCCCTCCTCTCGGACGTTTCCCTTACTCGGCTCGGTTGGTCTCAATTGCCTCGAATTGGTCGATTCACCTGTCACGGTCACTTTCTCTATCCACCCTAGTCTCGACAAATTACGGGTTATACAATGGGGGTGCGGATAACCGCACCCCTAGTAGTGGAATTACCAAGACGCCCCCTAAGTAATAAAAGGGGGCTGGATCCTCACTTAAAGAGATTGCATTCTACACCCCAAGAGAGCTCCTTCGAAGGTTGTTCAGAGGTATCCTACGAAGTTTGAAGATCGCCTTGAAAATCTCCTTCGGCCTTTGAAGACAGCTCGAAGATCTCCTTCGGCTTTCGAATATGACTTGAAGATCTCCTTTGACTTCTTGCTCCGAGTCCAGAACTCTCGTTGCTGCATTCATCATTCCAGATTGCTTCAGAGCGTGCTTCTCTGCGCTCCACGTCCGACAACTTTGGTATTTCTGAAATCTCATCTTAACGAACAGTGACATGCCATCCTCGAGAAACATCTATTTGTAACACTCTAAAAGATAGTGGATATTAACTGACACCGATCCGGCTATTTGTAACACTCTTGATGTCAACTGCTGATTCTTTCTGTGATTATTTGTGTGCTCGGCTTACTCTCATGCTGATACAATTCACTTTAAGCGGATCGCGAGAGCGTCAAACAACCCGCAACAAATATGAATAATATTGTCTGTTTCTTTCCAAATGAACGCATTTTATAAGAATTTTTGGAATTAATACAATAGAGAGATTGTCATATCTGCTGTTTAGTTTTCTTTGAATAATTATTGAATTTGACCAAATAATTGTAATAATGTAATACTCAAGGACCGGCCTAGCTGTCCTTCCTGTTGGCTTGATTCGGAAAAGTAGTAGTATTTCTAATTAATACTAATATATATTACTATATAATTGTTTCTATATAAATAATCAAAGATAAATATATTGATTAGTATAAATAGTATCTATGCATGCATAAGTTAAGGTGTAAAGTCAGCCGGTTGTTTTGAATGCGAAGAACATGGATAGATCTAGGAATTTCAACAAGGGATGACCAGGCAAAAGAGACGGAGGGATGGCCGGCAAAGCCAGTAGAATAGGGGTCGGTGGAGTTATGCCGGGTCGCGGTGATGGTGCGACAGGAGGAGAAAACTGCGGCCCAACTGATGGGTCCGCACGGTTTCCCAAACGGGGTTGGGCTCGATGGAACGAGTAGTGGGCGGCTCGAGAAGAAACGGTGGGCTTGCCGAGGGCGAGTGATTGAGTTGATTCGATCAGCAAAGATCTCGTGAGGAGCGAGCAAGCGCCGCTGGTAGGGCGCCGAAATGGGAGATTGATGGAGGCTTCAACTGTACTGGGGACGACGGGACGACGATAGGCGGATGAAAACGGAATGACGAACGTTGTTGCTTCCCCTTGACAAGGGCGTCGTTTACCAAATGGATGTCTTCGTCGACGGAGATAGAGATCGTGGAGGTGCTAGAGACGACAGATGCAGGGAACGGATGAGTCGGCCATGCTGGGAGGCATCGACGTGCTTGCTGGAGACGACGCAAATGTTGTTGTGGGCGTAGAGGTCACTGCACGCTTGCGGGAACTGAAGAAGCAGAGCGGATCAAAATTACAATGGCTTCGTAGAAGGGAGGGTAGACATCGTCTTCCTCTCTTAAATTTTTTTTTTGAAATTCTTCATCTTATCAGAGTCGTTTTTCTCTCACCATGTCATTGTTTTTTATGTGTAAATAGTCAAAATTCATTGCATCGACGAGAGTAATCCAAATCCACTAATGAATTTACAAAATTCTTGAAGGGACCCGAGCCCCCGCTGGCCCCCCTTTAGATCTGGCTCTAGCGAAGAAGAACCTAGAAGGAATTCTAAGGCTCCGTTTAGCACATCAATGGCGGTCGTGAACATGGTGGTTATGAATTGTCGTTCATGAACACACGATCTCACCTAAGTAACTTATCCATTTTTATGTTCAAAACTGTTTTTTTCTCTTTGGTGGAGGTCAAAACAGTTGTCATGCCAAACCTACATTCTACGACGATGATGTTTTTGCCAAAACACACCGGAGCAAAAACGTTGCGGCAAACGGAGCCTAATTAAAGCCCGTTAGGTATTCACTTGAACTGCACATCACCTAGCCCTTTGAGATTTGGTTGGAGGCAGCGGGAGGGGCGGACCCACATAGAGTCTAGTGGGAGCTGCCATCCACAGTAGATAAATCTAACTACTATAAGGAAATACTTAAGAGAAAGAGAGAGAGAGAGAGAGAGATATTACAGTTTTGACATCAAAAAGTAATTTATTTTACAAAATAAAAATTATAATGTTGATTTATATATTTTTTACAGTCATTTTGAGTACGTACTCATATGTATATGTTGCGGGAGCAACCCGCTTTTCGCCTGTCGGGGAGGGCGAAGCCCGTCGTTGCTAGCCGGGAACTATCGCGCTTGGCCGTAGGGGCGGGCACCGTGTCGGGCACTCCGCACGGGCTTCGCCGTCGGGTGCACCGTCGGGTGCACCGTCGGGGGCGGGCGAAGCCCGTCGTCGCAGACCGAGAACTATCGCGCTTGGCCGCAGGGGCGGGCCCCGTGTTGGGCACTCCACACGGGTTTAATTCGCCGTCGGGGGCGGGCGAAGCCCGCCGGGGGCGAGCAAGGTACTGTCACGCGGGGGCACGGGGGGTCCCCCATGCACTGTCACTCGTGTGTGTGTGTGTGTGTGTGTGTACGGGTGCCCGACAATGGGCTCCGTCCCTACGGCCAAGCGCGACAGTACCCGGCCGGTGACGGCGGGCTTCGCCCGCCCCCGGCGCGATGTTATCGGGCGGCCTTCGGCCGCATCCAAGCCCGCCTCCGCACAGGCTTCGCGCGAGCTCGATGAGTCTGCATTTTGCACTCGCATCAAGACAGGATGCGCCCGCAACATATACATATGAGTACTTCAAATGACCGTACAAAAATATGCATCGATATTACAATATTTATTTTGTAACGCACTCTTCCCCCCCCCCCCCCCCCCCCCCCCCCCCCCCCCCAACTCCCTCTACGACCGACACTCTCTCTCCCTCTCTCCTCTCTCTTTTCCACCAAATTGCACTTTTCCTTTATGTAATGGTATATATATATTTATTATATAAAATAATAGTGATATTTGGAAGCACGCCAAACAACAAATTAGGGCCGTTGAATCACAATGCTTTAAAGATTGACCCTTCGGATTCAAAAGAACGGGTCTACAAATAGCCATTTCTCCAAAAACCTAAACTCCCCAAACTCAGAATTCCCGACCCCCCATTTGGTTTTTTATAATTTAATAAGTAATTAAATTATATTCTTTAAATAATTAATTAAATTATTAAAAATTCTAATAAATAAAAGGTTAAATATTTTTAAATTTAAAATTATAAATATATATAATATATATATATTGTGAATAAGCCATAGCCATATTAATAGTTTAAGCAAGGATATGCATTACAAAGGAAGATTACAAAGAAAACATGAATTTACGATAACACATTTTTGATGCGTTTATCGATTATTATTATTTTTGGATAATTTAGTGCTTCTTCGACGCAAATGTTGAGCGAATGTTGTTTGGCCTCATCTGTTTACAATAAGTATATGTAATTTTTGTTCAAGAGGTGACAAATGTTAAAATTATCTGAGAGTTACTATATTAGAAGAAAAAACAAAATTTAATTTACATATTATCTAATTATGACTTCACCATAAATTCTATAATATTACAAATTTATTAGGCTTTTAAAGGTCAAGATTTTCAGAACCAGGAGGCGTAAAACTCCAACAAGGTCGGAGCGGTTCGACCGGAGTTGAACCCGATAACAAGTACAAAATTATAATTATTTACATTGTATAGTAAAGACAGTTATGCTAGAATATTGTACACATCAAAATTTATCTAACCCTAGCTTTGTCTCAAGTTAAACTCGAAAATCGAGAACGCTCTAAAATATAATAATAATTTGGATCAAATAAGGCTCGATATAATAAAAATATATAATTTTGGAGCATAACTCTGTGACCCATATCCGTCGAAACACATGTGAAGGACATGAAGTATAGATCTGCTAGCTCGCAGATTTCATCAAGTCATCTCGTCGATCTCAGCAGATCAGTCCGGCGACCTCAACAGATCGACACGCCGATTTCAGCAATTCAACTAGGGGACCTCAGCAGATCAACACGTCGACTCAACAGGTCAACTCGTCGAGCTCAATAACTCAGCTCAGCAACCTCAGCAAGATGAGCTCAACAACCACACCAATTTAGGTCCTCGACGACCTCAGGAGACCGGCTCAACGATCTTAGCGGATCAGCTTGGTGGCCTCGGCAGCTCCGCTCGACGAACTCAACAATTCAGTTTGGCGACCTCAGCATATCAACTCGCCGACCTCAGCATATCAGCTCACCAATCTCGCAACGACAACTCTTCGAGTTCACATTGACCTCATATAAGGGTTAGGTCCACCTTCTTTCAACAATGTACCTTCTAACAACAAGGTACCTCCTGACAACAAGGAGGCACCTTGTTTTTTCTTATAAATATGATCACATTGTAACAGATGAAGGGCAGTTCACACTTCATGAAGGTCGCCGATTTGAAGATTTGATGACCTTTTCTATCTCCCCTAAACTTGCACAGGACTTAGTTGGTGATATGGAGATCTTATGCACTCCTAGGTATGCAGGGGACAAGTTGACCTCCTAGCTGTGCAAAAACTCCATAGCACAAACCAACAATATATGTAAGGAGTTTCTAGGACTTGTCAGATACCACAACAAATGCTTATCATGAATTGTTATACCACCCTCACAAGGAAGGAGAGAACCCTCTCCTAGACACCAGAGCATGAAGCTGCATTCCAAGAGTTGACGAGCACCTTACCCCGACCACAATTTTAATGATATCCTAACCGAGAGAACTATAAGATTTACACGAATGCACCCATATTAGGACCTAAAGCAGCTAAAGATCTACGAGAAGAATTACCTGGTTCAAGACCTAGAATTGAGCGTCATGGTGTTCGTATTAAAGATCTGGCGATGATACTGACATTAACCGTAAAATATCTTTGGACCAAAGAAAATCTAGCCCCTCCCCTATCATACAAAATGAAATTACAACTCGAGATGTAAAACACATGGAAATGTAATATGAATATATTAATTAGTGCATATAAATGTCGCGCATGGGATGACATGTATACATATAAGCAATATAAATCGTGACGGGCCGATACATAAACAATGTACATATGATCTTATACGAGGGTCATAAAAGCAACCCAAGAACATTTTTTGTAAAAATTGATGTATATATCTAAATTACATTAAATGTGAGTTCTTTACGGGAGTTTATGGTCCTCGTATGAGACCATCAAAAGCATCCGGGCCATCCGATCTTTTGCACGAGAGAGATGGGAAAAGAGAGTGGGTGAAATTTTTTTTTGATGAAAATTGAAATTATTTTAAAACAAGAGGAAAATATGTATGAAAAAGATATAACCGCCATCGAGCTGCCTATAGCAATATGTCGTTATATTTTCTCCATCATAATAGTACTCACGAAAATCTCATCATAATACTATACGGTGTAGAAAAATGAGGGGTGCCGAGAAGAGAGATTTGAACGAAAAATAAAGAGAAAATCACAGAGAACACACAAATTTAAGAGGTTCACCCAAAATCGGGCTACGTCCCTTATGCCGCATCCGCTTCACCTTCTTGTATTCACCAAAAAGATTACAAAACACACAAGGTTACAAGGATCAAAACTGATCCTACCTCGCACCCCTCTCTTTGGACAAGAAACGGAGGAACCACCGCCGGAAACGCCTCTCCACGAATCTCCTCGTACACGCCTCCAAAACCCTCAGCCAAAAACCGCTGAGAAGAACCCTTAACCCTAGATTCGGGTTACACGCCTATAAATAGGCCACAGAACCGAAACCCGGATATCCGCACACACGGATATCCGCACCCCTCTCTTTGAACCGAAACCCGGACCGCCGTCGGGGGCTCGTCGCCCACGGCACCCCGCGTTCGCTGGTACTTCAATCATCAGAGAGAGTCACGCTCCGACGTCTCTAAGTTCATGTGGGCTAACTCGGTGTGAGAAACAAGAGAGCCGGAAGTGTTCCTCAACTCCAACATACGGGGCATTGTGCAATACATGTATTCTCTTAATTAATTATGTATAATATAATAATAAGAAGAAGAAGAAATATAAGCAAATACGTAATGTAATATTACTACAATTTAATATATAGTAAAATATAATTTAAATATACGATGTCAAACAAGTTTGTTTAATTTAATATAAGATAATTGACCTTGTATATATAAAATTGTAATTATTTTGGATACGGCAGACCATTTTATTAATTCAAATAAAAAAAAAAAAAAAAAAACTCTAAAGATGAATAGCAGCAAATCAATAAAAAAAAGACTAGTGTTAAAGGCAAACCAGAATTGGCTATTGGCAAACCATTTTCTATGAGTTATTACGCGCCTTTTGAAAATACGCATTGTACATGCATTTTTAGGAAAAATGTTCAACACGAAAATTGTAGATCTCGTCGAGATCTACAACTTTCGTGTTGAACAATTTTCCAAAAAATGCATGTACAATGCGTATTTTCTTGTTATTTTCAAAAATTCACTATAGTTACGATCAGGACGACAATACTCTTTGTGCGTGCTATTTTAGGAAAAGTGTTCAGCACAAAAGTGTAGATCTCGACGAGATCTACAATTTTCGTGTTGAACACATTTCCTAAAAATGCATGTACAAAGCGTATTTTCAAAAGACGCGTAATAACTCATAGAAATTGGTTTGCCAATAGCCAATTTTGATTTGCCTTTAACACCAGTCTAAAAAAAATTGTGATGAAAATTTTCATAAAAAATAAGTCTATCTTTTGAAACGTTTCTGTAATTGGAGTCATAAAACTCATGCAATTTTTGTTCAAAGTTGTAAAACTCGTCAAAATCTCAAAACTTTCAATTAAGATACCTATCATGTGCGTTTTTTAGCCACGGGTCGGCTGTTGCTTTGATATTCGAATTTTGTTAAGCGGATTGAAAGTTATGGCTCTCTAAAGTTCAGCCATTTAAATAAATTAATTTTAGACTACACATAATAAATTGATCTGCACTTATAATTTTTCAAACTGCACTTAAAATAAATAAACCGACATATATCTAAAATAATTTTGCCCGTAACAATTGCCTATATAAATTAGCTGTTTTGCACGAATTTATTATGTGAATGAAGACAATATAAAATTATTTCAAGATATTCATATTTTAGAGGGCCGGTCTCCCGCCCGCATACCACCGCAATGAGTAAATTATCAACTATTATAAATTAGGCAATTGTTAACCGTACCTCAGTTTTGGCTATCCGCAATCCATTTATATGAAGTATTACATATTCTTTTGGAAATACGCTTTGCACAAGCATTTTTAGGAAATGTATTCAACACGAAAGTTGCAGATATCGTCGATATCTACAACTTTCGTGTTGAACACTTTTGCTAAAAATGCACGCACAAGACGTATTGCCGCTCGAATTGAAACATGGGCGTAACTATAACGAATTTTTGGAAATACGCATTGTTCATGCATTTTTAGGAAAAATGTTTAACACGAAAGTTGTAGATCTCGACGATATCTACAACTTTTGTGTTGTACACTTTTCCTAAAAATGTTTTGTACAAGAAGTATTTCCGAAACAATGCGTAATATTTCATATAAAAGGGTTGCGGATAGTCAAAACTGGGGTGCGATTAACAATTGCCATAAATTTTATATAACATTAATATAATGTATATTTATTTATGTTATATTTATCAATTTACTTTTTTTTTTAAATAATTTTGTATGCAAATACCACCGCAAAGGCGCAAAATGAGTATAAAAAGCGGGGACGGTAAGAATTATGATTATGCGTTTGAAGAAGATGAAGGAGTCGTCGGAGAAGGCGGCGTTTCACGAGCTCTTCTCCTTCGCGGACACAACTGACTTCGCTCTAATGGCGGCCGGAACAGTGTCGGCGGCGGGGGCAGGCCTTACGCTGCCGATCGCCACCTTCTTGTTCGGCAAGCTCGTCAATTCTTTCGGGCTTTTTAACGGAGATGACGTCAAGCATGAGGTCACAAAGGTCTAGCCCATTTTCTCTCACTTTTTTAATATATATAAAATCGCGTTTTATTTTTCATAGAGGAATTAGAGGCTGGGAAATTGTTTTTTTTGTGTGCGGTTCAAATCACAATACGAGTACTAGAATTATGCTTCTTTAGTAAAATTTTTAAGAATGAATATTTTTAAAATATTTTAGGTAAAAAATTTAAATCAGTCCTAAAATTATGCTTCTTTAGGTCAGTAGGGTTACAAGATAATGTCAATTTGATCCAAAAATTTTGGAGATTGTTAACCGCAATCCGATTTTGGCTTGTCTCACCCCAATGTTAATCATATCATGAAAGTTTTATAAAATTTAACCGCAACCCAATATTTGACTTGTCGCACCCTATTGTTACCTGAGGAAGGATACGTTAGGCAGCTTAAACGAGAGGAAGTAGGAACCAAAGGGGAAATGTGAGGGGTTGGTCGTGACTGAAGACGGGATATGGGGGGTAAGGTTTTAAGTTTTGAGATGCGGTTAAAAACAAAAAATGAGGTGTTTTTTAAAGTTCTGGGCTCCGGATATCCAAAGACGGACTGCGGTTGACAATCACCTAAATTTTAAGTTGTCATTTTCATACTTTTAGCCAACACACGACTTCATTTTGAGTGCAATTCAACGGCTAAAAAAGATCCCTAAATGAGATGTTCAAGAATTATTTTGACACAACTAAAATTTTAGGGATTAATTTGACATAGACTCGAAAACTCAGGGACTGATATGATTTTTTACTTTTATGAAATATATCCCTCAAATTATAATAACAAGAAATTACTCTCCAACTTTAATTAAATGCTGAAATTAGTTACCAACTTTAATTAAATGCTGAAATCAGACCTAGTTAACAAAATATAATAAGGGCCCGTTCGTTTGGACGGAATTGGAATTCAATATTGGAATTGAATATTGATAAAAATTGTGGAATTAAATATTGGTAACTAATTCCAATTCCAATGTTCGCCGAATAAACAATATTGTTGAATATTGTGGAATTAATCAATACTTTTGTTCGTTTGTTAAATAAAATTCAATTTAAGAATTAAAAAATATTACGAAGAAGCTAATATTTATCACATATATCATAAACAAATGTATGTCATTGCGACGATTTTTTCGCCCGGGGGTCATTTTTTCGCCCGAGAACGATTTTTTTCCGCCTGGGCGGAATTTTTTCACACAACCGCGATTTTTTCGTCCGGGCGCGCTTTTTTTGCCCGGGCTCATTTTCTCGCTCGGGCGCAATTTTGTGTCCCGGGCACGATTTTTTTGCCCGGGCGCAATTTTTTTTCCCAGGTGCCATTTTTCCACCCGCCCAGCCGAAAAAAAGCTCGCATATGCGATAAAAGCGCTCCCCAGAAAAAAACCGCTCCCCGGTGAAAAAATCACGCCCCAAAATAGCCCACGAGATAAAAATCTCGTAGGGCGAAAAAAAACTCGCCCGGGCAAAAAAATCGCGCCCGGCCAAAAAAATCTATTCCTGGCGAAAAAAATTGCGGGCGGGCAAAAAAATCGCTCCGTGACGAAAAATCGCGTTTGAGCGAAAAAATCGCGCTGTGGCGAAAAACTCTCCCCTGGGAGAAAAATTCACGCCCGGGCGAAAAATTCGCGCCCGGGCGAAAAAAATCGCGTTCGGGCAAAAAAACGCTCGGGGGAAAAAATCGCGCCCGAGTGAAAAAATCGCGCCCGGGCGAAAAAATCGCGCCCGGGCGAAAAACGCGCTCCCGGGCAAAAAACGCGCGCCCGGGCGAAAAACTCGCTCCCAGGACAAAAATTGCGCGCCCGGGTGGCAAAACATGCGCCCGGGCGAAAAACACGCCTCCGGGCGAAAAAACGCGCGCCCGGGCGAAAAACGCGCACCAGGGCGAAAAACGCGCGCTCGGGCGGAAAATTTCCGCCCGGGCAAAATTTGGGTGTCCGGGAAAAAAAGGCGCGTTCGGGCGAAAAACTCGCGTCTGTGCGAAAAACTCGCGCCCGAGAGAAAAATTGTGCGCCCGGGCGCATAAACGCGCCCGGGCGAAAAAACGTGTGCTAGGGCAAAAAACGCGCGCCAGGGTGAAAAACGCGCGCTGGTGCTGAAAATTTCCGCCCGGGAAAAATTTGGGCTTTCAGGCGAAAACCGGACCTTCGGGAAAAATGCGCATTCGGGCGAAAAAACTCGCGTCCGTGCGAAAAACTCACGTCCGGGCGAAAAATTGTGCGCCCGGGCGCATAAACGCGCGTCCGGGCAAAAAATGTGATAAATCGAGCGTGCCAGACTCGCCCAATTCCGATATGTCTAGCTAGATTTTGTGCTCAGACTAAAATCAATTTCATGATATTCAACTGAAATTTCAATTATTAAAGCTACTAACAAGCGAACGGCGTAATTGAAATTCGACGTCGAATTTCAATTCCAAGTCTTCAATTCCGTCCATACGAACGGGGCCTAAGAGAAAAAGTAAAGAAGGATTTTTGCTTAAAAACGGTTGAATAAGAATTATTCCAGCTTAAAACGACAATAAAAAAAAACCACCATATAATATGAGAAGTAGTGCGGGAAGGGGGATGAAAAATCGTGTGTTGTGAGAGCGTTGTCGGGGCTGGAGGTTTTTGAGAGGCGGCTCGAAGGAAATTCCAGAGAGTTTTAAGGAACATTTGTCAATTCAACGGTTGTTATTTTGATTTGAAGTAATCGTGTGGCTGATATTAAAAATACGGTGTGCCTATGAAGATATCTATATTCATTTATATAATAAAGATATATATATATATATATATATATATATATATATATATATTATTAGTTACAACATCTTCTCAACAAGTAAGACCATCAAATTAAATTTAAAGCAAAGCATAATTAATGAAAAATAAATGAAATTAAAAAAATTACATAACATAACGTAGCTTACAAGATTAAAAATATAAATTACCGAGAAAATATTATAAAAAAATTAATATTAAATAAAACTAATTATATAAATTTAAATTATTAAGATGAAATACTCCCAATAGTTTGGATATTGTGCATGGGAGGCACAATCCTTGTTTCCTTGAAAACTTGGCTTGAAGCCCTAACAATCACACCGTCTCCATTTGGTATGGCTGTGACGGACGGGCGGTCTCTATTTTTTATCCGAAATTTCTTTAATAAAAAAAATACTTCCACGTCAAATAACTGAAATGTCTTCCACATGTTTTACGGCCGAGAGGAAAAAAAAAGAGGGAAAAAAACAATCTTTTTAAATATATATATATTTTTTACAAAATAAATATTGTAATATTGATGTTTATTTTTTACGGTCATTTCGAGTACTCATATGTATATGTTGCGGGCTGACGCATCGAGCACGGGCGAAGGCAGGCAAAGCCCGCCTGGATGCGGTCGAAGACCGCCCGACAGCATCACCGTCCGGGTATTGTCACGTTTGGCCGTAGGGGCGGAGCTCCTTGTCGGGCATTCGTGCGTGTGGGTATGTGTATATATATAACTGTTTTTTATTAATAATTTTCTTGGAAAACTACTTGCAGGTTGTGTTGCAATTTGTGTATTTAGCTATCGGGTCTGGTGTTGCTTCATGCCTCCGTAAGTACAAACTCTTTCGCTATATATTATTGTATATATAGGCTATTTTTATCGGCAGATCAGATTTGACTATTCATAGACCAAAAATTTCACATATTTTATAGGCCATTGTTATATATATTATTTATGTTTTTTAAATCGTTTATTTAGCAACCAAAGGCTCCTCTTCCCGGTCGATCCTGTCCTCACTTCCTTGCGATGTTCCAAGTTCCAATGCTGGATCTAATGAGAGGATGGCAGGCGCTCCTCCTCCGCAGGGTAAGGCGGGAGTAAAGTGCGGGGTGCACTCTACAGTAAAGTGCGAGCATTCAACTGTCCGCGTGAATGTCCACACGCATACCTTTGGGCACCGGTGATAAATGCGTAGAGTACGGTAAGTCCTTCGACTACAGGGAGCACATCGAAACATGTTACATCTTTCTTTGCCGAGAGTTTGGGCGTTGCAGAGATGATCAACATGAGCTTTTACTACAATGCGTGACAGAATTTTGTGGCCTACCAGTTGGTTTAAAAAACCTTAAGAAGAAGGATTTTGCTAAAGAAATAGTTGGTATCAGCCGTACAAAATTCCAGGGTGCCATAGATAACTGTGACAGAATTCGCATAACGATGTGGTTCCTTATTTGTCTGCAATGCTATATCCCCAAGTTCTACAATAGAAATATTTGAGACTGTATTGTCATCTGCTGCAACCACAAGGTCCACAACATGAGAGTTTATACAGGGAGCAGTGATGTGGAGAGCGCGGGCAGGGTGTTCGACAAAATGCCTGAAAGAGACGTGGTCTCGTGGAGCACCATGATTGTTGGATACGTGCAGGTAAAGGATAAATTCAGTGCCCGATGATTATCTTTCTTGACCCTTTGTGAAAAAAATATTGTTCTTCAGGCGTAGGGTAACTCCAGATTTCATATCTTATTAATATCTTGAATCATTTTCCATTTGTTATATATATTCTGGATTGTTTTTTATTTTTGTATGTTTTGTGCTGGTCTGCGAATAACAACTTTGTCCGTGATAGTAAATCTAGGACCCTTTAAAGATGCGAATAGTAAAAAACTAAGAATAGAGAATCCTGGTCTGAGAATAACCCAATTATAGAGTCTCGTGTTTCATTGGCCCATGTTTTACTAATGTATCATATGAGCTGTTGAAGATGGAGGCACACTGTTGCGATCCCGTTGTTGAGGTGGCTGAGTTCGTCGGAAAATAAACGAGAAGAAGGGCCGAGGGTGGCCGGAAGTAAGAGAGAAGAGGCTGAGGGATTGAGGTTGACGAAAAAAAACTAATTCATAATAACTTTTCATGCCTACAGTGATGCGGGGGAGAGAATATATAATACTTCGGCCATAGCCGTTACACATACGACAAAATTAAAATAACGGAAAGTTGACTTTCATAAAATAGGAAAATGCAAAAACAGTTTGATGTTTTAAGCGGTCGATGATGCATCCCTGCCGTTGATAAGCGCTGTGCTGTCGCCATTCTGAGTTGGCAGATCCTGATGAAATCCTGTCCTTTGGATATGTGTGCTGGCGCCAATCTGGGGCTGGCTGGTTGATTCTATCGATGTGACTTTGTTGCTGTCGCCTTTACCCCTGTTGATTATCTGCAGAGGAACTGAGACCGTTGATCTTGTATTTGTGGCTTTAGTGTTGTCGCGATCCTGGCCGTGGCTTTCCTGCTGATGAACTGAGGTCGTTGATTTTATTTTGATGTTTCCAACAATGCCTTCCTCTTTACGAGCGCTGTCCTCAGCGCTCTTAGGGTTCTTTCTGCTGTCTTCTTCCGAAATGGTGAAAGGGGCTCTGGGCTGGGATGGAAAGGGAAAGTCCAGAGATACTGCTTCGTCGTGGATGGTGGGTAAGGCGGAGATGGCAGCGGTGATGGTGGCGATGGTCAGTCGAGGCTGATCCTGAGGGCTGCAACTCGCCAAATCCTCGGAAGGGCTGTGTGGTACACTTGCTTCAGCTCTGGTTGTTTTACGGCTGTTTTTCTGTGTTTTTTCTGTGCGATTTTTCTTCCTTCCCCATTCGAGGTCTGCTATTTCTTTTTGTTGTTTTTTTCTTGGGGTTCGTTTTTGTTTTCCTTCCCAGGCAAGTGATGAGGGAATAGCTTTTTGTAGCCATTGTATTTCTGCTTGTATCTGGGGGTTATCTTCGAGATCGGCAATATCCTCCCAAGTACTGTCTGATGGAGGGAGCCCTTGCCATTGGATGAGGGCTTGAGGTATTCTGTTTCCCTGTCGTATGATTTGGCGGGTGCTGATGACGGCTAGTGGCTGGTGTAAAGGGTTGTTTTCCCAGCTGATGTCTGGTAGATTGTTAACCTGTAATTTTGGATCTCCGTTGTACGGTTTTAACAGTGACGCGTGGAATACTGGGTGTATTTTGGAAGAGGGGGGTAGAAGCAGTCGATAGGCTGCTTCCCCGATGATCTCTGAGACTTGGTAAGGGCTGTAATATTTGAGGCCTAGCTTTCTTCCTTGCTGCCTTCGCATCGTTGTTTGTCGGTAAGGGTGAAGTTTGAGGAGGACCCAGTCGCCTTTGTTTAACCGGAGTTCTTTCCTTTTTTTATCTGCTTGGTTTTTCATTTGTTGACGAGTTCTCGCCAAATTTTCCTTGAGATTGCTTACGATTTCTTCTCTGGTTTTTAAGGTTTCTTCGACGGCTTCATTTCCAGTGCTCCCTGCATGAAATAACGCGGGGGGGGGGGGGGGGGGGGTGGGCGACCAAACATGACCTCAAAAGGGGTCGTGTTGGTCGCATAGTTATAGGAGGTGTTATAGTGATATTCAGCAAGAGATAAAAAGCTTGACCATTTTGTTGTTGTATTGTGCGTAAAAACCCTAAGATATTGTTCTAGGCTTCAATTGACACGTTCAGTGAGTCCGTCTGTCTGAGGGTGGTAAGAGGAGCTGTATTTTAGTGTTATCCCTTGTAATCTGAATAACTCAACCCAGAAATTACTGAGGAAAGTTGCTCCTCGATCTGTAATGATCGACTCAGGCATCCCGTGTATTTTTCCGACATAGTTCCAGAATTCCTGGGCAACTGTGGGTCCGGATATTGGGTGCTTGAGGGGAACAAATCGGGCGGCCCTGGAGAATCGATCTACGACCACTAGGACGATAGTGAAGCCACGGGAATTAGGTAGGCAGGTAATAAAATCCATGGTAAGGTCAGCCCATAATTTTTGAGGAATGGGTAGTGGTTGCAGTAGACCGTAGGGGGCGTGATTTGCAGATTTTGCCTTCTGGCATATGTCGCATTGGTTAATTGATGTGGTTATGTCGTTCTTCATATTGTGCCAGATAAATTGATTTTTAATTCTATGTAGGGTGCCCTTAATTCCGGAGGGCCCTCCTATTAAGCTAGAATGTGCTTCCCGTATGATGTTTTGTGTAATCTGTGATTGGCTGGGAATGTAAATTTTGTTCTTATATGTTATGATGTTCCCTTTTTGGCCCCATTCTGGGTGAGTGTTTGGGGAAAGCAGGAATTGTTGTACAGCTGGGTCGGCTTTGTAATCTTGCTTTATTCCTGTTAGTAAATTTGAAATTGGGCTTGTGATGGTGGTGAGGCTTAGTAGTGCAGGGCATTCTGGAATTTCTGGCAATCTAGATAGAGTGTTTGCCGCCTGGTTGTTCTTCCCTGCTCTGTATTGTATAATAAAGTCGTATCCTAATAGCTTAGATAAAAAATACTGCTGATCTGGGGTCTGTATTTGTTGGGTCACTAAGTGATGGAGGCTTTGATGATCAGTTATGATGAGGAATTGGTGCCCCAACAAGTACCGACGCCATTTTGCTACGGCGGCGGTAACTGCGTATAGTTCTCTGAGATATGTGAATTTTGCTTGCATTGTGGGTGATAATTTCTTGCTATAATAAGCTATGGTGCCTGAGCTTTGTTTTAATATGGCACCGATACCGGTGCCCGAGGCGTCTGTCTCTAATATAAACGATTCATTGAAATTGGGTAATGTGAGGATCGGGTAGGATAATAGCTGCTCCTTGAGCTGGGTGAAGGCCTCCTGGGTTTGGTTGGTCCATCGAAAAGATATTTTTTTTAATAACTCGGTTAATGGATAGGCTATTTTGGCGTAATCTTTAATAAACTTACGGTAATAACCTGTTAAGCCCAGGAAGGCTCTAATTTGTTTTTGGTTTGTGGGTGCTGGAAAATTTTCAATGGATACAATATTTGTTTTATTTGGACTAACTTTCCCGTGACATATATTACGACCTAAAAATTCTATTTTGTCCGATAGAAAAGAACACTTGGATAGTTTAATGAACAAGGTGTGGTTGGCGAGGGTTTTTAATGTTAACTCCAGATGTTCGTAGTGATCCTTCTCAGTGGCGCTATAAATTAATATATCGTCGAAAAATACTACGATAAATTTTCTTAGAAAGGGTTGGAATATGGTGTTCATAAGCGCTTGAAACGTCGATGGTGCGTTAGTTAAGCCAAAGGGCATTACAAGGAACTCGTAATGCCCGTTATGTGTTCGGAACGCGGTCTTATGAACGTCAGCCTTGTCCATCCGGATTTGGTGGTACCCGGATTTTAAGTCTAGCTTGGAAAAAATTCTTGCCACAAAGAGTTCATCTAAGAGTTCGTCAATTGTAGGTATAGGGAATTTATCTTTAATGGTCAATTTGTTTAATGTTGGTCAATTTGTTTAATTTATCTCTGAGAGAAGCCACTTTGTGCATAGGGCCAAAGGTTAGGTCTGTTTCCAATCTTCCCCCGCCCATACCCCCAATGATTGGGGACTAAATGGGTTCTGTTGCTGTTGGTCAATTTGTTTAATGCCCAGTAATCTACGCAGAAACGCCAAGTGCCGTCCTTTTTTTTTAACTAAAAGTACTGGGGAACTAAAAACTGAAGTGCTGGGTCTAATATGCCCGTGTTCTAGCATCTCGGCTACTAACCTCTCTATCTCATTCTTCTGGTGGTACGGGTAGCGGAACGGTTTTAAGTTCGGTGCAACGGCGTTGTTGCTTAAAGTAATTTTGTGATCTATTTCTCGGGGTGGGGGTAGAGAGCTTGGTTCACTGAAAAGGTGTGAATTTTTTTTTGAAGTCGATGGAAGTGCTGGGGTATGTTAACTGTGTTAGCATCTGGTGTTTGTGGGGAATTGCCGTCTGAGGATGTTTTGGACAACAGAAGGCAAATGGCCGATGGTTTGACCGCAATCATTCGCATAAGCTGCGATGATGAGACTTGGGTGGTCGAGGTTCCCTTTTTATGGCCCATCAGTGTCACCTGTCCTCCTGGGTGGTTATATGATAAGGTTAGCTGGGCATAGTCCACGGTGACCGGTCCTAGGGTTTTAAGCCAGCTTTGTCCCAAAATCAGATTTGTCCCTTCGATGTCGAGGACGTATAGGTGAACGAAATACTGGTTAGTCTGGATGAGCAGCGAAGTGTCCTTACACTTCCCTTTGCAGGTTTCGGTCGAACCATTTCCCATAAACACCGGAAAATTTTGCACCGCAAGGATTGGTAATTTTAAAAATTGGGCCATTCTTGGGGATATAAAATTATGAGTGCTACCACTGTCTATAAAAATTTGTAAAGGTTTATTGTGGATAAATCCGGTCATGCGGAGTCCATGGTCGGGTAAGGCTCCTGTCAACGTTTGTAGGCAAATCATCGTAGTGTTGCCCTCCTCTTCGGGTTGCCAGTCGCTGATATCAGGGTTGTTGTCGTCGATGTCGTCTTCCTCTTCGGTCCCGACTAAGTATAGTAGGGCTCCCTTGCCTTTGCATTTATGTCCGACGTGGTATTTCTCATCGCAATTGTAACACAGTCCTTTGTCACGTCTCACTTGTAACTCAGCTGGTGATAATCTCTTAATCGGGGGGGGGGGGGGGGGTATGTGTCTAAAGTTGTTAGGTTGGTAATTATTTTGCGGGAAGCGATTTACTTCTCTATGAGGTGGTTGTGGGTTTGGGTAGTGTCCTTGGCGTGGTCGATTATCTCTAGTGCTCTGGTCCTCGTACATTCGCGCAATCGAATAAGCATCGTGAATCTCCGTTGGTCGGGCTAAGAGCGTGGGTCCTCTGATGTGCTCCTTGAGCCCTGAAATGAACATATCGCAAATAAACTCTGGGGATAATCCCGGGACTTTGGTGATAAGGTCTTCGAAATCCGTCTTATAGTGAAGAACCGTGCTGGTCTGTTGTAGTTTTGTTAACAGCCCGACGGGTTTGATATATAATGAGGGCCCGAATTGTTTTTGTATTGCATCGACAAATAAAGGAAAAGTTAGAGCCGGGTGGTCCTTGAGGGTGGCTTGGTACCACTTGGAGGCGGGTTTATCTAAATGAAACGCAGCGATTAAGAGATAGTCCTGTGTGCGAATATCGTTATACTCAAAATATTGCCTTAGGTCATATAACCAGTCCGTAGGGTCACCTTCTGAAAAACGCGGGCATGATACATCTAGATTACCGGGTCGGTTAGAAACTACCTGGGTTTGGTTGATGCCTGGAGGAGAGCGAAGGAGACCCGTTGATGTCTGGCCCTGCATGAACTCTGGGAATCTTCTTGCGCTATGGGCTTCATCAATGATAGGGGGGGGGGGGGGGGGGGGGGGGGGCTGTTGTTCTGGAGCACTCCCCTTACCTATCGTCTTCTGAATTAGTTCAAATTGTAAAAGCATGTCCTTCCAAAGTAATGCCATTTGATCCGTAACTTGGTCCGCTGACTGATCCTTGTTTTCCATGATCTGGCGGGTCAGCATGTTTTCTCTGGTTTGTAGTTCTTGTGTGAATTGTTGGTGTAGCTGCTGAGTCTGCATGGTCATCTCGTTAATAATCCTTTGATGCATTTCTTCGAGCTGGATAGAGCGGCTGGACTGCTCTGCGTGAAGGGCCACTCTAACATCTGCGAGGGAACGTAATCCTTCTGCCATGGGAAGCAACGGGATCGGCCTTTCTCTCAACGAGAGCACCAAATGTTGCGATCCCGTTGTTGAGGTGGCTGAGTTCGTCGGAAAATAAACGAGAAGAAGGGCCGAGGGTGGCCGGAAGTAAGAGAGAAGAGGCTGAGGGATTGAGGTTGACGAAAAAAAACTAATTCATAATAACTTTTCATGCCTACAGTGATGCGGGGGAGAGAATATATAATACTTCGGCCATAGCCGTTACACATACGACAAAATTAAAATAACGGAAAGTTGACTTTCATAAAATAGGAAAATACAAAAACAGTTTGATGTTTTAAGCGGTCGATGATGCATCCCTGCCGTTGATAAGCGCTCTGTTGTCGCCATTCTGAGTTGGCAGATCCTGATGAAATCCTGTCCTTTGGATATGTGTGTTGGCGCCAATCTGGGGCTGTCTGGTTGATTCTATCGATGTGACTTTGTTGCTGTCGCCTTTACCCCTGTTGATTATCTGCAGAGGAACTGAGACCGTTGATCTTGTATTTGTGGCTTTAGTGTTGTCGCGATCCTGGCCGTGGCTTTCCTGCTGATGAACTGAGGTCGCTGATTTTATTTTGATGTTTCCAACACACACCAAGCAGCGTGACGACGTTTCCGCCTCTGGTGGAGTGGAACAAGAGAAAATTTATGGTGGAGTCCGATTGCAGACCTGCGAGGAGGACATCAATCTTCCACCGGGCTCCATTTGTCACCGAACGCTCTTGCCATTGTGTGCTGTCGTGCAAAATTTTACAGAGCGAAGAAAAGTTAATTAAATTATCATAACATAAATCTCTCTCTCTCTCTGCCTTGATGCTCATTTTTTTTAACTTTGTAGAGGTGTCATGCTGGATTGCGACCGGAGAAAGACAAGCAACGCGTATTCGAGAATTATACATGAAGTGTACAATAAGACAGGACATTGCATTCTATGATAATGAAGCCACCACTGGGCAGGTAATAGCTAGCTTGTCAGGGGACATAATACTCACTCAAGATGCCATAGGTGAAAAGGTGAGCAATTCGCATAATTAGACACACAGCCTATTTGTTATGATTTTCTATTTGTTTGATCATTCCGTGACAAGTTTTCGTAACAAGTTTTAGGTTGTAACATTGTGACAATCTTCTTTCCAGGTTGGAAAGTTCATACATCTCATTTCAATGTTCTTCGGAGGATTTATTATAGCAATTATTAGGGGATGGCGTTTGGCGCTGGTGTTGATGGCTTGCATTCCATTTATCGCCATCACCGGTGCAGCCATGTCAATGTTGATATTAAGGTGTTCAGTTAGAGGGCAGTTGAGATATGCTGAAGCGGGTTTCATGATAGAGGAGACCGTGGGATCTATCAGAACAGTAAGCAGTTCACGTGCTTTTTAATTGTTTATTTATCTGATTGCTGGTGTGATTTTCTGTTGTTTCCTTGCACTATAAGGTTGCATCCTTCTCCGGCGAGAGTCAGGCCATGAAAATATATGACAGGCTCATAAGGAGTACTTACAAATCCGCTGTTCTCGAAGGAGTTGTTAATGGTTTGGGAACCGGCGCCATCCTCATGTTTTCATTCTGCAGCTATGGTTTAGCTATATGGTATGGTTCCGTATTGGTCATCAACAATGGCTACACTGGAGGAGAGGTCATCAATGTCATGCTCGCAATCATGACCGGCTCAATGTGAGCCAACAACATTCTTCTCTAAAACTAATAATATGCTGCAGCAAAAAATCATGATTTTGAAACTGCAATGCAATGTTTGCGACAGGTCATTAGGCCAAGCATCCCCTTGCGTGAGGGCATTTTCAGCAGGGCAAGTTGCCGCTCACAAGATATTTGAGGTAATTCGTAGGAAATCAGTGATTGACATTTACGACATGAGCGGCACGGTGTTGGAGGACCTGAAGGGTGAGATTGAACTGCGGGATGTTTACTTCAGCTACCCAACGAGGCCTGACCAGATGATCTTCCAAGGTTTTTCATTGCAAGTTCGTAGTGGCACGACTATGGCTCTTATCGGAGAAAGTGGTAGCGGGAAGTCAACAGTGGTAAGCTTAGTGGAGAGGTTTTATGATCCGCAGGCTGGTGAAGTGCTCATTGATGGTTTCAACCTGAAGAATCTTAGACTAAGTTGGATAAGGAAAAAGATTAGTCTTGTCAGCCAAGAGCCCGTCTTGTTCATGACCACCATTAAAGATAACATTTTGTATGGAAAGGAAGATGCTAGCACTGAGGAAATCAGTAGAGCGGTGAATCTAGCAAATGTTGCTAAGTTTCTCAGCAATATGCCTTGTGTAGGAAATTCCTCTCCTTTTCTTGCTTTAAACTCTCAATCTTGTTGATAGAGCTCTCGCTCAAATGTTTTTCTTTTGAATTAATGACAATGTTTTGTGAACAGGGCCTAGAGACAATGGTGGGAGAGCACGGAACTCAGCTTTCTGGTGGGCAGAAGCAGCGAATTGCAATTGCAAGGGCTATCCTTAGGAACCCGAAGATCTTGCTCTTGGATGAAGCAACTAGTGCTCTGGACTTAGAATCCGAAAGCATCGTTCATGATGCTTTGTTGAATATTATGACTGATAGAACCACGATCATCGTCGCGCATCGTTTGACAACCGTGAAGAATGCAGACACCATATCAGTTTTGCATAAAGGCAGGCTTGTAGAACAAGGTATATATTACAAAAAAAATATATATAAATGAATAATTATGAATGTGTTTTACATTTCAATTAATATTCTCAGAGTCAATATGATTAATCAAGCTTCATTTACCTAACAATTAGATAAAATGACCATTTCTATCCTCATGGTTGCAGGTTCCCACTCAGAACTAATAGAGAATGTAGGCGGAGCTTATTCACAGATGGTGCGACTACAGGATCTAACCAAAGCAAGTGAAGCAGAGCCTTCACCCTCTATGAACGAAATGTCTCCATTCAAAGTTATTCCGAAACCTGCAACTAGTCGTGATCATGGCCACTCAAAAAAGAAATCCACGTCGGGTGGCTCCTCATCAAGAAGAACTTTTTCACCCCAATTCTCCTTTAGATCAAAGAGTCAGGTGGAATCCTGTGCGGATGACTCCCAAGAAATATATGTAGGAAATCATGCGGAGAATGAGGAAAAGAAGGGAGCTTTTATACTGAGGCTGATTTTCCTGAACAAACCAGAGATCCCGGCGCTTCTCGCGGGTACCGTGGCTGCCGCCGTCAACGGAGTCATATTCCCCGTGTATGGGATATTGCTATCAAGCGCCATCAAAACGTACTATGAACCACCACATCAGCTCCAAAAGGATGCGAAGTTTTGGGCGCTGATGCATGTGCTTTTAGGCGCGGTGGGATTCTTCGTCATCCCATGTCAGCACTACTATTTTGGAGTTGCGGGAGGGAGGCTTGTGGAGCGCATCCGCTCTCTGTTGTTTCGGAGAACGGTGCATCAAGAGATCAGCTGGTTCGATGATCCTGAAAATTCGAGGTGAAATATTAAAAATGCATAGTTTGGAAGAACGGTTGTCTTATGGCGTTTGGGAACATGATTATGAAAAAACACAAATAGCCTTTGTATAGGTGCAGTTATGAACTTCATTTATAAAAAATGAAATTTTGGGCCAAAATGGTGCCAAAGTGAAGCGGTTGTGGTCAACTTTAACGAAGAGACCATAAAGAGTGAAATTTTAGTCAAAAAAATCTATCATGAAAATTCAAAACATAAGTAAACAGTCACCGCTACGTTTACTACCACAATTTTATACCTCCACCACTCAAACATCACAACCATCTCAAATAGGGTCTAAGACTCTTTACCACAAATGTGGTGTTTGAGCCCAAGACTCTGTTTACCACAAATGTGGTGTTTGAGTGGAGACAAATGAAACTGTGATAGTAAACACTTGGAAACTGTTATTATAATTTTTTGGTCCAAAATGAACTTTTTTGTGTCAGTGCGTTCATCGCCGCTAGAGCTGCAGTAACATTTTGGCTTTAAAACATCGTTTTTGAACAACATCGTCTGCGACTTCAATATTCGAAAGTTATGCGTTCACAACTTCCACTACCCTACAACCTCTTTCTCCCAAATAGAATCTAAACTAATTAACTCAAGTTTACTCTTCAAAAAACTAATTAAAACTTCCGTCCTTTCTCATTTTCAGCGGGGCAATAGGCGCAAGGCTATCCAGGGATGCCTCCCTACTGAGAAATCTGGTAGGAGACACTCTTTCCTTCATGGTTCAGAACTCATCCACGGTGATCTGCGGACTCGCGATAGCGTTCGCTGCCAACTGGAAGTTAGCGTTCGTGATTTTGGCTAGTATTCCTCTCATCGGCCTGCAGGCATATGTTCAGGTGAAATTTCTTCGTGGATTCAGCGCTGATGCCAAGGTAAATATGTATATACAACCAAGTTCTATTTCTAGCTTGACACAACTACTGTTCAAATGTGTTTGCATTCGATATATGAAGCGCGGGTTTTGTCTCAAGGTTTAGGGTTTATGATGTATGTAATTACCAGTACTTGGAGATCACTCTATTTAAGATCATCACAAATATCTGAGTCGTTGACCTTTACATCAGAGAGTTGGGGAAGAGAGAAAGAGAGAGAGAGGGTGTGTAACAATCAAATGTTGTTACAAATTCGCCGGAGAGCACCCCGACACTGGAAATGTAGATAAGATACGAGAAGAAGGCTCATATGTAACAATCAAATGTTGTTACTGAAATTGCAGGTGTTGTATGAAGAAGCAACCCAAGTGGCCAGCGAAGCCGTCGGCGGCATCCGCACGGTGGCTTGTTTTTGCGCAGAAGAGAAAGTTATGATCGCGTACCGACGGAAATGCGAACTCCCGATGAGACATGGAATTCAGAAGGGATTAATAAGTGGGTTGGGATATGGCTTCTCCTCCCTCACGCTTTATTGCACCTATGCTTTCTGCTTCTACGTTGGAGCCCAATTCATACAGGATGGAACCACAACTCCTGCTCAATTGTTCAGGGTGCAGTTCCACATTAATCTCTCCTTCAAGATGTTTGTTCCCTTTGAACTTTTCTCTGATCTCTGCCTTCTCATTGATAGGTGTTCTTCGCTTTAATGATGACCGCCATGGGAGTTTCGGAAACAAGTGCGCATGGTTTAGATGTTGCCAAGGCGAAAGAGTCGGCGGCGGCTATCTTTTCTGTTTTGGATCGAAAATCGAAGATTGATGCCGGCGTTGAGAACGGTATTGTATTGGCCGATATCAAGGGGGAGATTGAATTTCAGCATGTTAGATTCAGTTACCCGAATCGTCCCGAGGTGAAGATCTTCACTGATTTGTGCATCAGAATGCCATCGGGAAAGGTATACACATTCTTGTTTGCCCTTTTATCTGTTGATCTCTAACAACTCTAACAACTGTATCGATGACTTGCAGACTGTTGCCCTCGTTGGCGAGAGCGGCAGTGGAAAATCCACCGTAATCTATCTGATCGAGCGGTTCTCGGACCCTGATTCTGGAACCATTCTCATAGATGGCGTAAAAATTCGAGAGCTCAAGCTCAGCTGGCTCAGGCAGCAGATGGGACTCGTGAGCCAAGAGCCCGTGTTATTCCGCGGCTCCATACGCTCCAACATAGCCTACGGAAAGCACGGCGGCGGCGCATCGGAAGATGAGATCATCGCAGCCGCCAAAGCAGCAAATGCGCACGCTTTCATTTCGTCCCTCTCCGACGGCTACGACACCGATGTTGGGGAGAGAGGAGTGCAGTTGTCAGGCGGGCAAAAGCAGCGCATTGCCATCGCAAGGGCGGTGATCAGGAATCCCAGGATTCTTCTTCTCGATGAGGCCACCAGCGCGCTGGATGCAGAATCAGAGCATATTGTCCAGGAAGCGCTTGAGCGGGTGATGCTGGGCAGGACGACCATCTGCATTGCTCATCGTCTCTCAACAATTCAGTCTGCGGATACCATTGCTGTTGTGAAAGATGGTGTAATCGCCGAGGTGGGGCAACATCAGGCTTTGATGAGCACGCCCGGCGGCGCCTATGCCTCTCTTGTTTCTCTGCACATGGCGCAATGATCTTTTGATGATTGATTCTATCTGTATCTGTTTAATGAAAAAGGATGTCATTTTATAGCTAGGATTTGTAAGAATGTCTTTACAATTTTGGAACTCCTGAAATAAAGAGCCATTAAGTGGTGAATCCACAATCTTTTATGTATTAAGATTATGCAAAACCTTGCTGCACATAGGTAAATTTCTTCACAGATACACAGAACTTAAAAGTAGAAGGCTTCTCCAATGGTACCAAAGCTTATCTCGTGGTTTCATGGTTCTAAGAATATTCGGCGGGTAGTATTCGGCAGACGATAACATTAGCGGACGACAACATTCTTCAATTAAGATTTTCAGCATTTTTGACATTTTAGTATATACAGTGAAGAATTAACACTTTCATCAGTGCAGTTTCTCAATATGGTTTCAATGTGTGTTGTTTATACTTCTTACAATAGTCGGGATCTTAGTTTAAAATGAAGAGAATTATTTTTTCCTATAATGAATAGCAACTTTGGACAAATTTTTAAACTTCACGAGATAGAAAGAACATCATTAGAGCCTTAACAGTAAACCTGTTAATTCGAGCATAGGGTTATGGTAAATAATTAATTATTGAAATCTAGAAGAAATTAAACACCAACCTAAGTTTCCCTCATGAGGAGAGTTGGTAGAGGTGGTCAACACTTCTAGTTTAATAGCTGCTAGCACGTTTACAGACATTCATCAAATACCCAAAGTGCATGAAAATTGTATAAGTTTTTTGGGTGAGAAAATAGGGCAAAACTCAAAGTATCTCTAATTTTAAGTAAAGCTAATCTATTGGAAGAAGATATAGGTCCTGAGGGAGAGAAGGGAAGCAACAATGAATAGAAAATAGGGCAACGCTTACCGTTAAGTCGGGGAAGTTCGAACCGAGGGCGATGCTGTGTCGGCCCAGTGCAGCAGTAGGTGGCTTTCAGATTCGGTGGAAGCTATCGATGGACTTCAGTGGGTGTCTATTGAAGGAGCCGCTAGAGATATGCGTCCACGGAGAAAGTCTGCAGTTGGGTGAGAGCAGGATCGTTGAAGGAGCAAAGGGGGGGGGGGGGGGGGGGGAGCGAAGTTGCATATAGGGTTCAGAGGCTTCTTTCCGCCGATTCTAAACTACAACTGCGGGATATAGTGCCTAGGTAAGTGAAGTCGCGTGGGGAGGATGGTTGGGCGGGCGGGACTGAATGAAAAATTTGGATCGAGTTTCAGTTTTTTACTGTTAGGAGATGTGGCGGGGGATTTTAAGGGTGTAGATTAAATGTTCTACGACACCGTATAGACTAAAATAAAAGTACGGTAAGAGCGAGAGATTAATATATTGCTTTAATATATATATATATATTGAAATGCGAAAATCGGTTCAACTGAGATCGGATCAAGGGTGTGACCAAAGGTTACTGGTTTAGTGGTTGACCCACGTGAGACACGAAGAGAAGAAGTTAGAGAGCACAAAAAACAACTCTGAATTGCCTATAAACAAGACCCGTGTGCTGCAGCGAGGAGGTCCCGCCACATACCCGAAAGTCTAGAAGAACTTCCCCTCCTAAGCCAATGCTGATCTTCGCACAAGAGTGGCGGGCACTGAATTCGTCCACCATAGGGTCGAAGGAATGTCCCTTCTACTTGTGTCTCGGGGTCCTATTTATAGGCAAATCCAAAAGGGGGATGATCTGCACATAGCTGCTCCCGCCTTCTGGGATGGACGAATAGCAGCTCCCGCCTTTTGGGATGGACTGCGAATAGCTGCTCTCGACTTCTGGGAGGTCTGCGAATAGTTGCTCCCGCCTTCTGGGAGGTCTGCGAATAGCTGCTTTCGACGAGGTGAAATTCTGAGCTCGCCCACACTTGGGCGAGCTCTTCTGAATTCACCCCTGGTGGGAGAGGTCTTCTGAACTCGCCACTGCTGGGCGAGGTCTTCTGAACTCGCCCCTGCTGGGCGAGGTCTTTTGAACTCGCCCCTGGTGGGAGAGGTCTTCTGAACTCGCCCCTGCTGGGCGAGGTCTTCTGAACTCGCCCCTGCTGGGCGAGGTCTTCTGAACTCGCCCCTGCTGGGCGAGGTCTTCTGAACTCGCCCCTGCTGGGCGAGGTCTTCTGAACTCGCCACTGCTGGGGAGGTCTTCTGAACTCCCCCTGCTGGGCGAGGTCTTCTGAACTCCCCCGTGCTGGGCGAGGCCATCTGAACTCGCCCCTGGTGGGCGAGGTCTTCTGAACTCGTCCCTGGTGGGCGAGGTCTTCTGAACTCCCCCCTGCTGGGCGAGGTCTTCTGAACTCGCCACTGCTGGGGAGGTCTTCTGAACTCCCCCTGCTGGGCGAGGTCTTCTGAACTCCCCCCTGCTGGGCGAGGCCATCTGAACCCGCCCCTGGTGGGCGAGGTCTTCTGAACTCGTCCCTGGTGGGCGAGGTCTTCTGAACTTGCCCTGCTGGGCGAGGTCTTCTAAAGTGTCTTCCTTAGATATTTCTGATCTCGACGAATTACGGGTTATAGAATATATACAAAAAAAATACTTTGAGGGTTTTTATGTAACTTTTGAGGACCATCAAAATGATTCTGACCGTTTATTTTCAAAAGACCTAATTTCCTCCACTGCATCAATACTCCTTACCCCCAATGAAATCACGTGCATCCTTCATTGTGCCCTATTCAAAGTCGCAGCCCTCGCTGCTCGAGGTTTTCCTCTCAGTCGACGCCAGTGGATCCCCTCTCAATCGTCGTTTTCCTCTCCGTCGAGGATGATCCTCCTCACTCGCGTTTCCTCAGATGACGTCGGCCCTCCTCGATCTCTCTAATCAGCAGACATCAGAGCTCCTCCATTGCCTTCTCTCAGCTTCCACGGAAAATCATCAGGAACTCCTCTGAATCGCAGTGTAATTATCGGTAGCTCCTCTCCACTCCTCCCCAAATTGTAGCCAAGTCGGCCCATCTAGGGTTTGTTCATCACACCCCATCGTACCCAAACACGTTTTTTGTTGGGTAAACCTAACCGGACGAATATTCAAATCATCTCCAGATCTGAATTTTTTGCGATTGCGAGGGAAAACTAGTCCCACATTCGTTGCATTGTGGATATACTGTTAGAAAAATATACGCGCCGCTACGCTAATTAGTATTATCAAAAAACTTATGACAACACCAATTACTGAATGCAGCGACAACATATGAATGATCGTCTTATTCAAAAAAAACTATTAATCCTTTAAGAGTGTACATGTAGGATTAATTTTCTTATTACTCAATCTAAATCAATGAAGAACACACAAACAAATGAATGAAGCAAGCAGGTACACTACTTTAGTGCAGAACTTAATGTATACCTGTTTTCACTTCATGCTTCACTACGACGGGTATCATCAAGTGTCTCGATGTGTTCTCCTTTATGAAATCTTAGGCTCCGTTTGGGGGGACTTATTTTCACCGGTCAAGCGGTCACGATCGCATGAACCGGACCTTAATTAAGGTCCGGTTCATGCGGTCGTGACCGCTTGACCGGTGAAATAAGTCCCCCCAAACGAAGCCTTAATCTCTTGAAGGACCCGATGACAAACAGTAAACTATGTGTATTAAATATATACACCAAAACATGTTCATGAATAAAATAGCCATGAAAGCTTAAATTAACCGCAACTTGCAAGCTGGCTCCAAATGAGAATAAAATAATATATGATTGGAACCATTCTGAGAAATCACCTTGGAGGCTTGGAGTCATGCTAGATTAAATAAATGAAATTTTGTTGCCTATAAAACTCGGCAAGATCTGATCACTTTTCCAGATCTAAACATGAAATTATGAACCTCTTGGATGCACCCAAAAAAAACTGAAGGGAGAGACAATACCTGATGCTCTAGGTGTCGTATCATAGGATATTAGGGTCTGTTCATTTCACGGACATTAATATTAAAGTATTGACTTTCAATTCAATATCAATACAAATGAGAAATGACATTGAGTTTAAATCTAATTCTTTGTTCGTCTGTATGATGATTTTCTGTCATAGGAATTGACATTAATTATTTTTTACTGCTCGTTTGCAGAAAAACTTTCTGTCATAGGAATTAACATTAATCAATGTTGAGCTTCTAAGTTTCTTCCTGCAAATTATCATAAGCAATAACGCGTTTTTTAGCCCGGCGCGCACCTTTTTCGCCCGGACGCGTTTTTTCGCCCGGGCGTGCTTTTCTCGCCCGGGCGCATTTTTTCGCCAGGGCGCGATTTTTTCGCCCAGGCAGGTTTTTTGCCCGGGCGCTGTTTTTTCGCCCGGGCGCGGTTTTTTTCGCCCGACCGCGATTTTTTCGCCCGGGAGCGTTTTTTTTCGCCCGGTTGTATTTCTTTCTTCGCTCGGGCGCGTTTTTTGGCCGAATGCGATTTTTTCACCCGGGCGCGTTCTTTTCGCCCGGGCGCAATTTTTTCGCCCGGGAGCATTTTTTGCGCCCGGGCACAATTTTTCCCTCCCGGGCGCAATTTTTCCCGCCCGGGCGCATTTTTTCCCGCCCGGGCGCAATTTTTCCCGCCCGGGGGCAATTTTTACCGCCCGGCCGCAATTTTTTCTCCCGGGTGCGATTTTTTCGCTCGTGCGGAAAAAAACCCGCCCGGGCGAAAAAATCAAGCCCGGGCGAAAAAATCGCGCCCGACGAAAAAAACGCGGCCGGGCGAAAAAAACACGTCTGGGCAAAAAGATGCGACCGTGCAAAAAAATCGCGTTTGGGCGAAAAATAGGTGCCTGGGCGAAAAAAATGCGGCCGAACAAAAAAAAACATGCCAGGGCGACAAAAATGCCCAGATGAAAAAATCGTGTTCTGGCAAAAAATATCGATCCGGGCGGAAAAAATCACATATAGGGAAAAATTGCGGCCGGGCGGAAACAATCGCGCCCGGGTGAAAAAAATCACGTTCGACAAAAAATATCGCGTTCGGGAAAAATATATCGCGTCAGGCCAGAAAATTCGTTTTCGACCGAAAAAATCGAATCTGGGGGGATCGCGCCGATCGAAAAAAATCGCCTTTGGGCGAAAAATTCGCGCCCTGGCGAAAAAGTCGCGTCCGGACCGAAAAATAATGTACGGGCGAAAAAACACGTACTTGCCCAAAAATTCGCATTCGGGTCGAAAAAAATTGCTCCTTTTGGAAAGCCGAAGTTGACGATCTCAATATCGGCCCCTGGAGATAAACATTGGATTGATGAGTTTTTATGTTTTGGTGAATATCGTCGACTTTCCACCAGAAAGCCAATTCTATTCTACAATTGTTGGTACGAACAACAGAAATGACTTTCCTATTCTCAAAGTCAATATTTCAATATCAATGTCTGCGAACGAACGGACCCTTAGCCATCAGTCTTTTCCTGGAGTTGCTCGACTTCAGGAAAACCAAAAGGGAAAAAGAGATTACAAGCTATCACATGATCTGAAGATGGATCTCGTCACAGATCCATGGCAGAAGAAATCGCCCGCTGCTGCTCTCTTCTCCGAAGCAGATCGTCAATAAAGAAGAGAATTGTTGCGGGTCTCTCGGGTGCTTTGGTAGACCGGTCGAATTGAACCACCTTAGCTTGGAAGCGAACCGAGCGCGCAAACAGTCAATTAGAGATTCGTTGAATACACTGAGACTTTTTAACGTGGAAAACCCAGAAAGGGTAAAAAATCACGTGGACGGAGCTGTGTCGACCAAACTTCCACTATCTTCTGGGGGTTTACAATTAGAGACTTAGAACTCGAGCGCGACAGGCCACTGCTCGTTACAATAATATATATATATATATATATATATATATAGAGAGAGAGAGAGAGAGAGAGAGAGAGAGAGAGAGTTCCGAAGGTGACAGACCACCTCCAAAAAAACTAAGTCTTTTTTTTTCTGGGAATGTTGGAGAACAAAAGTGAGATGCTCCGGAGAACAAAAGTGAGAACGCTGAGTCGCCTTTCGGGACGAAGGAAATTTTCAAGTCCACGAAGGATATCTTCAAGCGCCGAAGGAGAATTCCGCGAAAGTCTGCAAGAAGCTCTCCCGGGTCCAGATGGCAAGGTCCTTTCAAATGAAGCCTTGGGGCTCCTTTTATAGCTTTGGTCGGGGATAGCCCGGTAATTTCGCCGTTGTAACCACCGTAACCACCTGGCGGACGAATCATATTTTCCGGTTCGGAGCACACGGATCACCATTTTTCGTAAATGACCATCTTGCCCTTCGGGCAGTTCGGGCAGTTTCGTTGGAGGCAAAAAAGGCGACAAGCTGTTCCCGAAATCTGAGAAACTGGAAAGACAAAAAGTGAGCATGCTAGAAAGACAAAAAGTGAGCGCGTCAGAAAGACCAAAAGTGAGCTGAGCGCGCTCAGAAGCGTTCTGAGCGCGCAACGAACGGAGAAGCGATCTAGGCGACTGAGGAAGCGTTCTGAGAATGCTCAGAAGCATTCCAAGCGCGCATGAGCGCGAAGGTGTTCTGAGTGTGCAACGATCATGGAAGCGTCCTGGTCGTGTTGCGAGGCGTTCTAAGCGAACGAGAGTGTTCTGAGCGCGCTCAGAGGCCTTCTGAGCGCGCAACGAGCAGGGAGGCGTTCTAAGTGAACATGTGAGCGGTGCTGGAACACAGTCGTCATGCGGTCGAGTTGTGGCTCCCAGCGAACGCTTCTATTTGGAAGGAGGGAACCGAAGCCCTCTAGGGAGGAGAACAGGCTCCGCTTGCCCTAGACAGGGGGGATGCGGTTTCGGCTGCATCCCCCGCGACCCCCCGGGGGGGGGGGGGGGGTCGGGGGTTGGCCGCACCCCCCATGGGTAAGGGTGCGGCTTGGCCGCACCCCCATGGAGGGGGTGCGGCTTGGCCGCACCCCCTGTGGAGGGGTGCGGCTTGGCCGCACCCCTTGGTGGGGTGCGGCTTGGCCGTACCCCACCGTAGTGGGGTAGGGGCTATCCGCACCCCACTTAGTGGGGTGCAGACTAACCGCACCCCAGCAGTGGGGTGCGGTATTTGGCCTCGCTCGGCGCTGCTCCGAGCGTGAAATACGCGCGCGACGGAGTTATGATCATGGGTTTGACCATTCATCCCACTAACTCCACTCCTCCTTAGTGGGGCTTCTATCTAACCGCACCCCGATCTCCTATAAGTGCACAGGTCCGTATCAAGAGCCTCCCAAACCTTCGGAGTCCGAGTCATCGCGTGGAGGAGTGCGGAGTTTTTGATTTCTTCGTGGCAATTAGATCATCGTCATCTTCGCGGCGTCTTTGGTCGGGATCGTTGCCGGAGGACGAGCTATTGTGACTTGCGCAGCTATGAGTCTGTCGTTGTGCGAACTTACCTGAGGTCGCCGCTCGGCTCTAGTTGTGGGAAAAACTTCTGTCTCGCCTTGTTTGGTTGCGAGCTTGTCGTTTTAGCGTCGAAGCCTGAGTAGCTTGGGGGCGATGCGACGAAGCAGCGCTGAGGCGAGGTGCGCAAGGTGTGCTGAGGCGAGGTTCCCAAGCAGAGCCGAGGCTATGTGCCCAAGTAGTGCTGAGGCGAGGATCCCAAGCAGCGCCGAGGCTATGTGCCCAAGCAGCGCCGAGTCAAGATGCCCAAGCAGCGCCGAGGCGAGGTGCCCAAGCAGCGCCGAGTCAAGGCCCCCAAGCAGCGCTGAGGCAATGGGCCCAAGCAGCGCCGAGGCAATGTGCCCAAGCAGCGCCGAGACAATGCGCCCAAGAAGCGCCGAGGCAATGTGCCCAAGCAGCGCCGAGGCAATGTGGTCTTTTGGGCAGACCTAGTTAAAATTGTCATACTTGACGCTCATCCTCCAATCGCGAGAGGCCTCTTCTCTTCACCATGTTGGCAAATTTGCTGCTATGTGTTAGTATCGAAGATCGTGGGCTTAACTTTCGTAGCCTTGTTTTAGATAATTCGCGTTGCTGATAGAGCTAGAGAATAACTGTAGTAGTTTTAAATGCACAACGGATACATGTGCACAAGTGCAATCTTGTGGCTTATTGTTTTAAAAGCAAAAACTGGAAGAAACAAAAATAGAAATTGACGATAGATGAGACGCGGGCTGTGCGCGCTCTACTAGGGGGGAAGTTCCCCTACCCAGTACCGCTCACTTATCCGCGTCGGGGTACGATGTTGTCCTCCACTGGATTGTCATCCTGCGGTCCGTGCTGGTTAGGGACCTGGTTTAGCAAAAACCTTCCGAGGAGGCCTTGTTGGACAAGACGCTCGATCTCCTCCTTCAACCGCTTGCAGCTTTCCGTACTGTTTCCATGCCCGTGATGGAAGTCGCAATATTGCGACTGGTTCCTTCCGCTCGACGTAAGCGAGTCGGGCCTGCGGAGCGCGTTGCTATCGCGGATGGCGAGGAGAACGTTAGTCCTGGTAGTGTTCAAGGGGGTGTAGTCCTGATGCTGGCGAGATCTTCGGTCTCGACTGGGGTTGTCGTGATGCTTATTGTTCTTGTTGGGAACTGTCTGCGGCGGCGACTCCTCTTTCGTCCTCTTCGAGCCCTCCTCGAACTGTCGGCGGTGTGCTTCGATAGCCTCATCGACAGCTATCTGAGCTTCAACTCGGTGGACGAGGTCAGGGTAACTTGGTACGGTTTCTCTCATGAGAACTGAGTAAAAGCCACTTGGGCGGAGTCCTCCAAGGAAGACGCCCCGCAAGAGCTCGGGATCGACTCCTGGGATTTGTCGAGCCTTTGTAGTGAAGCGTCGGAAAAATCTTTGAGTGTCACTCCGTCATTCTGGCGGATTCCCGAGAGATGGGAGGGATCTAGGACAATCCTACAATTGGCGATGAACTGATCCACGAACTGTTGCGCCATTTCAGCGAAGTTGCTGATGGCCCCATTCCGCAGGGAGTGGAATCAAGTGCGCGCTTGTCCCTTCAAAGTTGCTGGGAACACCTGACAGAGAAGCTGATCAGGGGCGCTGTAAATCCTCATGACGATGGTGAAGTGAATGACATGCTCCGATGGATCATCCGTCCCATCGAACGTTTCGATGTTGGGAAGCTTGAAACCATTCAGAATTGGATGGGCCAAGACTTGAGGCGACAGTGGGGAGCCATGGTGCGCGGGACGGTGGGCGAGAGTTGCGCGTCTCCCTGCTTGGACGTACTCCTCTTCTATCATATCGCGTATTTCTTCTCGCGTGGCTCTTTCTATTGCTCGATCAAGAGCAGCTCTTCCTTGACGATGGTGATGGGGGTCAGTCTCCGGTCCTCTGTCCGGCGGAGCAGGATGTGCAGAGCTTGCAGTGTCAGAGAAATCTTCAGATACTTCATCTTCCAGAATGGATCCCTCGACCGGAGCATGATTCGGGACCGGGGGGTGGCAGAGCGTTCGATGCTGGAGGCTGGATGGGAACTCGAGGTGCCCCAAGGTTTCTCACGAGGGTCAGCATCTCGGCTTGTTGCTCTTCCATTTGCCGAATGCGCCCTTCCAGCACCGTCGCAGGCGTAAGCACTGCCTCTTCTGCGAGAGGCGCATTGATGAGCGAGTGGGAGGGAGCTGGGTCGACGCGCCCCTCCGGGATTGAACCTTCAGTAGTGTGAGCACTTCTTCTTGCCATTGCAATTGGCGGCAAGTGTTACCTTCAGTTATCTTTGCTGAACTTTGGGAATTCGATTCCCACAGACGGCGCCAAACTGTTGCGGGTCGCTCGGGTGCTTTGGTAGACCGGTCGAATTGAACCACCTTAGCTCGGAAGTGAACCGAGCGCGCAAACAGTCAATTAGAGATTCGTTGAATACACTGAGACTTTTTAACGTGGAAAACCCGGAAAGGGTAAAAAACCACGTGGCCGGAGCTGTGCCGACCAAACTTCCACTATCTTCTGGGGTTAACAATTAGAGACTTAGAACTCGAGCGCGACAGGCCGCTGCTCGTTACAATAATAGAGAGAGAGAGAGAGAGAGTTCCGAAGGTGACAGACCACCTCCAGAAAAATTAAGTCTTTTTTTCTTCTGGGAATGTTGGAGAACAAAAGTGAGATGCTCCGGAGAACAAAAGTGAGAATGCTGAGTCGCCTTTCTGGACAAAGGAAATCTTCAAGTCCACGAAGGAGATCTTCAAGCGCCAAAGGAGAATTCCGCAAAAGTCTGCAAGAAGCTCTCCCGGGTCCAGAAGGCAAGGTCCTTTCAAATGAAGCCTTGGGGCTCTTTTTATAGCTTTGGCCGGGGGTAGCCCGGTAATTTCGCCGTTGTAACCACCGTAACCACCTGGCGGACGAATCATATTTTCCGGTTCGGAGCACACAGATCGCCATTTTTCGTAAATGACCATCTTGCCATTCAGGCAGTTCGGGCAGTTTTGTTGAAGCGACAAGCTGTTCCCGAAATCTGAGAAACTGGAAAGACAAAAAGTGAGCATGCTAGAAAGACAAAAAGTGAGCGCGTCGGAAAGACAAAAAGTGAGCTGAGCACGCTCAGAAGCGTTCTGAGCGCGCAACGAACGGAGAAGCGATCTAGGCGACTGGGGAAGCGTTCTGAGAATGCTCAGAAGCATTCCAAGCGCTAATGATCGCAGAGGTGTTCTGAGCGTGCAACGATCATGGAAGCGTCCTGGTCGTGCTGCGAGGCGTTCTGAGCGAACGCGAGTGTTCTGAGCGCGCTCAGAGGCGTTCTGAGCGCGCAACGAGCACGAAGGCGTTCTAAGTGAACAGGTGAGCGGTGCTAGAACACAGTCGTCATGCGGTCGAGTTGTGGCTCCCAGCGAACGCATCTATTTGGAAGGCGGGAACCGAAGCCCTCCAGGGAGGAGAACAGGCTCCGCTTGCCCTAGACAGGGGGGATGCGGTTTCGACTGCATTCCCCGCGACCCGGGGGGGGGGGGGGGGGGGGGGGGTTCGCCGCACCCCCCATGGGTAAGGGTGCGGCTTGGCCGCACCCCCCATGGAGGGGTGCGGCTTGCACCGCATGGAGGGGTGCGGCTTGGCCGCACCCCCTATGGAGGGGTGCGGCTTGGCCGCACCCCATGGAGGGGTGCGGCTTGGCCGCACCCCATGGTGGGGTGCGGCTTGGCCGCACCCCATGGTGGGGTGCGGCTTGGCCGTACCCCACCGTAGTGGGGTAGGGGGCTATCCGCACCCCACTTAGTGGGGTGCAGGCTAACCACACCCCAGTAGTGGAGTGCAGTATTTGGCCTCGCTCGGCGCTGCTCCGGGCGTGAAATACGCGCGCGGCGGAGTTATGATCATGAGTTTTGACCATTCATCCCACTAACTCCACTCCTCCTTAGTGGGGCTTCTCTCTAACCGCACCCTGGATCTCCTATAAGTGCACGGGTCCGTATCAAGAATGATGCAGCCCCGGAGATCCCCATCGACAGCAATGGAGATGAAGTTGAAGGCCGTTCTCGCCGATGATGGAGATTCCAACGAGAAGACACGACCTCTCCAAAACCTTCACCACTGAAGAATCGGCTTCCCCCATGTTCACGCCATGGGGATTGGAGAATGATCGATAGGTTTCATAGTTCTCTAGGCTTAATAGGAGAGCCCAAAATTGGAGTTACAAAAAACTTAATGGATATAATTAATTCCCTGAAACTCCAATTTTAATAAATAGAAACCAAACAAAAATAATCATACCAAAATTCGTGTCAAGGGTGAGACCGAGTTCGCGACATGAAGTTACATGATGATCAGACCCACCTATCATAGGTTTCAATCGTTCGCACGATTGAATTAACTCACGCTCGTGAGAGTCCGAATAGATTCTAATTCTCGCGTACGATTACACCGGGACGTTTCGATGAATCGAATCCACTCAATGAAAAATTTACAACATATACATTTCAGGTTTTGTAGAACTTCCCCTTTTCATGTCTAGCATTCTCATTAATTTAAGATTATCCTAATATTTTCTCCAACTCTATTCTATTCGTTTCGATTTCCTAATTATTTTTTATTAGTTCCAAATTACTCTTTTCATCCATTCAATATAATATGTCCTCTTTCATCTCTCTTCTTACCTTTATGGTTTCAACTTTTTGTTACTGGATCTGTTGCCTACTGTATGTTTGAAATCAATTACGACAGATTTGCTAAATCTCACTTAATCGCTATCAATTTTAATGCCAGCTTCATCATTTTATTATCCGCGACTTCATCTTCACTTCACAGGCCTACCCAGACTGCAGAAAAGCTCATCCCATACCCATCATCTTCGAGCTTTGGGCACTCATGTTCTACTTTCTCCCGATATCCATCTTTTGTGATGCCTACATCTTCGAGCGTTGGGCAGTCATCTTGCCTTAATTGAGTGGGCTTGGCGCTTTTAGGAGCATTTTATAGAGAAGTTAATAACAACAACATTAATATTTGGGAATTGATCTGTCTATCCGCAGATCAATTTTTTCTAGTTTACAAATTATTATCCGCAGACCAATTTTGGACTCGAGCAAACTGTTTACAAATCTTCCCAAATAATTTGTAAACTAGAAAAAGTTGTTCTGCGGGTAGACATTTATGGTCTGCGAATAACGATTGCCTAATAAAGTAAGGGATACATACTTGATTTCAACATCATAACATTATATACAACTCTCTGTGATATGATTAAAATATTTTGAATGCTTAGATGTGAATGACAGTCTTTTACCATGCACCTCTCATAATAGCATGCACTTCTTGGAAGATTATAATCATGCATGCATAACAAGCCTAGGAGAAGGATTTTGAAATTTTTAGACACCTACATTTACCGACTAAAATTATGAAAAAACAATATTCAATACACTGCATTGCATTCCTCCCAAGTGCGGATATCAAATATAACCATTCTATCAAAAAAATTTTATTTGATTGATTGCGTGTGTAATAGATTAATTACATTAATACTTTTGTAGCAGTAAACATTATTTCTTAGAGTCTTGTTCTTATGAAATGTTTAATACAATGCAAACTAATGAAGTAATATATCAAATCGATTCGCAACGCGAGTCCGGACATATCTACGGAGTCCGATCATCGATCTGGGCACGCCATATATGAAAAGTCGTCAATTGGCCCCGAACATGCCCAAAACTCATCCTCCACTGCAAGTTCTCGTCTATGCTCCGCATCAGCTCTTCTCCTCCATTTTCCAGTCATCCTCATTGTTTGCAAGGTCATTTCAGTACTCTAGGAAGGTATTCATTTGAGGTTTCATGGTGTTTTGTGAAGCTTGCTAAGTGAAGTTGACGTTTGGAAGAAATATCAAGATGAGACGGGGATAAGAGGTTGGTGGCAGCTCCTCTGTAACATCCTTGGTCTGCAAATAGAATATAACATGGGTCCAACTGAGACCCCACGATATATAATATCCACAAAACCTAAAATGTTAATAATTGATACAAGAAAACATACTAATACATCTCAGAGTAAACAAACACGGAAGCTAACCACAAGCCCAAAACAAAGGGGACAGAAAGTCCACACCTAAAAGGAACACAGTACAGAAAAGACACGACCTTAAGGCCTTATGTAACACCTTACCAGTACAAATAATATAACAGTAGGTCCGGCCGAGACCCCACGCCATACTATACACACTAGCTAAGCATCATAAGGTGATAATCAGAAAAGAACTACAACTACATGAGAGTAATTAAAGCGTAATCAGAAGCATTTGATTAAAACATCATTTAGAATTGTCCACTATCCTAGGAACGAAACAAAAGAGTTACGGCCTTAAGGCCTTACATTGAACAATGTATTAAACTCAAACATACATCAGCACGCATGCCAGCAATACAAGAAAAGCAGAAGAGAGGCTGGCCTTCGAGGGCCAACTCAGCAAAAAAGGGCCACCTCCCGCTATTTCCCGCTTGGCTCACCTGCACCTGCATCAACAATCCACCAAAACGTGGCAAACAAGTAACCGGTCAGCTAAAGCTGACCAAAATTATAACGACCCCACCCCTAATGTCGGGGTGGTGGTACTCCTTCCTTGCAGGCATACAGTATAGGCATAGATCGACAAGGTGCGTTCAAGCACCACATGTATAAGCAATCAACACCAACGTGAGCACGCACGGTCACACGTTTCGTGCTCTCAAGGCACTATTACGGTGTACTCTCCGAGCTACACCTAACAACTCCTTAAACAAAGAGTTCGCATGAGCTTTGACCGTCAAGACTATCTTGTCTTACGGACTAATCCCAACATCTTACGGTGCACCGAGGAGCTACCTCTTCACCGACTCGGTATGGGAGCGGGTTTGGATCGGCTTTGCCCGTGCTCAAATCGTCGGCATCAATCGACCGACGCGGGTACGACTTCACCTCAGCCCGAGCAACGAAAGGAGGTATCACACCTCAACAAAATAGCTCCCTGGGAGCTACCATCGGCATTAGCCCTAACGCCGGGCGGTAGTGACAGATCATCGAATCTGCCCACAACTTCGGGTATTTTCTGGAGGTTAACTCCAGGACTCCCTGCAGTACCCTATAGTAAACAGAACCCGAAAATAGCACATACAAGATCACGGAGTCTTCTCCGGCACAATCGACAATATAGCCATCACCAATCCAGACCAACCTGTCCGGATGGGTTTCACACACAATGCCTATGTCCGTACTACGATTACGGATGCTAAATGCAAGTAACCAAAGGGGATCGAAACGATCAACCCGCTAGAAAACTCCCTTTTCTCCACCAATCGGTGGGGGATTTTCCATGCAAATATGCCATAAAAAGGAGGACTTCACTTGTCCAAGTAGAAGATCGTTACCCTTGTCGTTTTCTTGTTCGCCATGAGAATCCAAGATTCCAATCGGATGGAAAGGACCGCACCGGGCTGCTCTCCGCGGATCTATAACCGGCTCGCGATTCGGAGCTTCGGAGCTCCGTCAATGGTGGAAGATGGCTCCTTCTTCCTCCCTGGCTTCTTCTCTCTCAAGCTTGAAGAGAGAGAGATAAGACCTAAAGTAATCAGGAAATATCTTCACTGGACAAGGCTTAAGGAATCCCAGTATAAAACCCAGCCATCAGATCTAAAAACACAAGGATTTGACGGCCACGATTTCAAATCATGGATCTGTATTGTATAGCAAGCTACCGCCGACTGGATCAGCGTTCGGCGAACTGGACCAGCGTTCGTCGAACGGGCTGTCGTTCGTCGAACGGGCCGTCGTTCGTCGAACGGGTCAGCGTTCGTCGAACGGACTGGCGTTCGGAAAACTGGACCAGCGTTCGGCAAACTGGACCAGCGTTCGTCGAACGGGCTGGCGTTCGTCGAACGGGCTGGCGTTCGTCGAACGGGCTGGCGTTCGTCGAACGGGCTGGCGTTCGGCGAACTGGACCAGCGTTCGGCGAACTGGACCATCGTTCGTCGAATGGCCTGGCGTTCGTCGAACTGGCTCTCGCCAGGCGTTAGCTTCTAGCGCCGGCGCTAGCTCCCAGCAGCATAAAACTGCTTCAACAGATTTGGGTTGTTACAACTCCACCCCCCCTTAACAGAATTTCGGCCCGGAATTCCGAAAACAGAAAGGTACAAAAAAAAGATTATACATGAAAGGAAAAGGTCGGGGTACTCCGCAAGCTTGGTTTGCTCTCTTTCCAAAGAGAGTTCCTCTTTTCCGCAGTTGTCCCAACGGACCTTTACCATTCAGATGGCTTTGTTCCGCAATTGTTTCACCTCGGTATCTTCGATGCTCCACAATTTGACCATAAGATCTTGACCATTATAATGGTCTTGTTTCGTAGCTCCTTGATCTTGGAATCTACTATTTTTACTGGTTTGAGCTGGACGGATCGGGTAGAGTGCCCTGATGCTGGTGTTGTAGAAAGATGTTGCTCTGGTTGGCGAAGGACACATCTTAGTGAGGAGACGTGAAAGACGTCGTGAAGATTTCCCAATTTCGCTGGCAAGGCCAGTCTATATGCAACATGGCCAATTCTCTCTATGACTTGATATGGGCCTAGGTAGCGAGGGTCCAACTTTTTCTGCTTCTTTATCCGGGAGATCCCATGCATCAGTTTAATCTTCAGGAATACCATATCTCCTACGTTGAATTCCACCAGTCGATGACGTGCGTCATAGTACTTTGTTTGGAGACTCTTTGCTTCTAACATTCGGTCTCGGATTAACCTTATTGTCGTCGTGGTGTCATCTATGTAAGTAACCCCTAAAGCTTCTGGGTCCTCATCCTGTGCCCATGATAACGGTGTTCGACAGCGTCTCCCGTAGAGGGCCTCGTATGGTGCCATTTTGATGCTCGCCTGAAAGCTGTTGTTGTATGAAAACTCCACTAAGGGCAACACCTGCTCCCAAGGTTCGTTGTGTTCTACTATACATAGTCGGAGGAGGTCTTCCATTGTCCGATTTGTCCTTTCTGTTTGCCCATCTCTCTGTGGGTGGAAAGCGGTACTGAATGCCAATCTGGTCCCTAGATATGTTTGGACTCTTCTCCATTCCTTTGAAGTAAAGCGTCCGTCGCGATCAAACACGATTGACTTGGTTACCCCATGAAATCGAACCACTTGCCCTATAAAGAGCCGGGCTAAAATATCGACACCGTCACCTTGTCGGTTTGGGATGAAACGAGCCACCTTTGTGAGGCGATCCACCACGACCCATATGGAGTCATTTCCTGCATGAGATCGAGGCAAGCCATGGACAATCCATGGAGATATCTTCAAATTTCCATTGGGTATGGGTAAGGGTTGTAGTAGGCCTCCTGGACTGTGGCATTCTGCCTTAACCATCTGACAGGTCTGGCAGTGCGCCACATAATTGGTGACGTCCCTTTTCATACCTGGCCATTACAGCGTCCTTCGTAAATCTGCATACATTTTTACTACTCCCGGGTGTATCGAATATCTCGATTGGTGTGCTTCGCGGAGTATATCTACCCGGATTCCTTCGGCGGAGGGGATGAATATACGGTGCTTGTACTGCAGAATGCCATCATATAAGTTGTAGTCCTCCTGTGTGCCGTGTTGTAAGGTCTGGATGATTGGAGCCGCTTCGGCGTCGATCTTCTGTGCCTCTCGTATCTTGTCCCTAATATCGCACCGTATCTCCATCCAATATAGCTAGGCTTGGTAGTCCATCGGGTTTCTACGGGTGATGAGGATGATGTACAAGTCTTCCAAGGACTTGACTAACTCTTCTGGTATCGTCTCCAGCCAATTCCCGGTCGTCGAAGGTTGCCGACTTAGGGCATCTGCAACTTTATTGGCCTTGTCGAGGTGGTATTGGAGGGCGAAGTCGTAATCGCGTAGGAATTCCAACCATCAGCATTGCCGAAGATTTAGCTCCTTTAGGGTGAAGATGTATTTGAGGCTCTTGTGGTTGGAGAAGATTTCGCATTTTATCCTGTATAGGTAATGCCTCCAGACTTTTAGCGCGAACACCACAGCACCCAGCTCTAGATCATGGGTTGCGTAGTTTAACTCGTGTGGCTTCAATTGTCGTGATGCACAGGTGACTACCCTGCCGTGCTGCATTAACACGTCTCCCAACCCTTTTAGCGATGCGTCGATGTAGATTTGGAAGCCCTCAGTTCCTGAGGGGAGGGTCAGGATCGGAGCAGTTGTTAGCCTGTTCTTTAGCTCCACGAACGCTGCTTCGCATTTGGATGTCCATTGAAACGTGGTATCCATCTTGGTGAGGGTGGTGAGGGTGGTGAGGGGTAAAGAGATCTTAGAGAAACCTTCCACGAACTTGCGGTAGTAGCCGGCGAGACCCAGGAAGCTCCTGATATCCGCTGCCGACTTAAGTAGCGGCCAGTCTTGTACTTCCTGTACTTTGGCTTGTTCCACTGCTACCCCATTTTTGGTGATCGTGTGCCCAAGGAATCCGACTTCTTCCATCCAGAATTCACACTTACTAAATTTGGCGAAGAGCGAGTGTTCTCGTAACTTGAGTAACACCATGTGGAGGTGCCTAGAATGATCTGTCTTGTTCTTCGAGTAGATGAGTATGTCATCTATGAATACTATCACAAAGTGATCTAGGAAGGGTTCGAATACTTTGTTCATTGGGGCCATAAAGGCGGACGGGGCATTGGTCAGTCCAAATGGCATCACCACAAACTCATAGAGCCCGTAGCGGGAGCTGAAGGCTGTCTTGGGGATGTCCTCTTCCCGTACTCGAAGTTGGTAATAGCCGGACCTTAAGTCCATTTTGGAGAAGACGGAAGTGCCTTGCAAATGGTCGAATAATTCATCTATCCTACTGAGTGGATAGGTGTTTCAGATGGTGAGTTTGTTTAGTTCCCTGTAGTCGATGCACAAACGTAATGATCTGTCCTTCTTCTTGACGAATAGTACTGGGGCTCCCCAGGGTGAGGTGCTTGGACGAACAAAACATGCATCGATTAGCTCCTATAATTGTATTTTGAGCTCGGCCAGTTCCTTCGGGGCCATCCGATAAGGTGCTCTGGATACTGGTCGAGCTCCATGGGCTAGTTCAATCTGGAAGTCTACTTCTCATTGAGGGGGCAACCCTGGAAGGGATTCGGGAAAGATGTCTGGTAAGTCTCGGATTACTGGCACTTTGGTGAGTACTTGTGTATTATCCTCCATTTCGAAGTAGATCAGGTACATCTCATCTTTCCGTCGGACTGCTTTGACTGTTTGGGCGGACGTTAGAATGATGCGGGTGACAGATGGTATACCTGTCAGAGTGATTGATTGCTCATTCGGGTTCTGGAGGTTGATCTCTCGGGTCGAACAATTGATTTGGGCATTGTGCTCGGCCAACCAGTCCATTCCTAGGATGATGTCGAATCCGGTTATTGCTAGAATAGTCGGGAAAATTTCGAATTTCATGTCCCCCAGCATTGCCTGGAAAGAACACTTCTTTGTGGAAATCATGTCTGATCCGTCCGGGAGTCGTATTCATATTGACATTCCAGTCGATCATACGGTGTTTCCTTTGTCTGTGATGAAATCCCTAGAGACGAAGGAATGCGTGGCACCGGTATCGAATAGCGTTTTAGTGGGATGACCTTCTATCAAAAGTAAACCTGGTAACATATATACATATACTATGATTACATGCTCTTTACAGATATGCAGGAGGAGTAACTACATAGTCTAAACAAAAGGCTATATCACATATCTCTACTAGATCATATCATCTCAGTCTAGCATCGCTAACGAAAATATATACCTATCACTACGTCCGGTGCAGGTCCATGCTGAAGATCCAATGCGTAGGCCTCAAACGGTGTTGCTCTGCCCTGTCTGGCCTGATCCCTCTTACCTGCAGGTCGTCCTCTACGACCTCCTCGTCCTCTCTCTGCAGCTCCATGCACTACTCCTAAGCCGAGCCTACATATAGACTGAGGGCAGAAAGCTCGAATGTGCCCAGGCTGCTGGCAAAGGAAGCAGTTCCCCGCAAAGGGAACATCTCGTCGTGCGGCTGGGGCGGGCTGAGGTGCTGGAGCTGGTCGGGGTGCTGGGGCTGTAGGTGCATGTCGAGGCTGGGGTGCCTGCCTGTATGGCTGATGACGGTGACGCCGTCTCCTATCACGGTCTTGCCTGCAAGGGCCTATCCCTCTCTCTCTGCCCTGAGTCCGAGGAACATCCATATGTCCCCTTCACTGCTGGGCCACCATCCTCTGGTCCATCTCTAGTACTGCAGCGTGTGTAGCGATCGTGTGGAAGGTCGACTGAAAGATCATGATCAATGCCTGTCGAAGGTCATCTCGCAGTCCCCGGTAAAATCTAGCAGCTCTGTCCCTATCTGTAGTCGCCAAAGTCCCAACGAAACGGGCTAAATGAATAAACTCCCGCTGGTACTCCGACACCGTCCTCTCTCTCAGATATGTAAGAATCGCTCCTGGAGAGCAACTCGGTCAGCGTCTGAGATGAAGTGCTCCAGGAAGGCCTCAAAGAACTCTCCACATAGGATCATGCTGAGTGGTCGCCCTCTAAATGTGGAGCGGCTGGCTGCCCTCCACCAGTCTCAGGCATAGCCCTCTAGTAGAGTCACTACTAAGGACACTGCGGCTACAGCGGGGCACATCATACCAACTAGGAGCTCCTCTACTCTCTCTACCCACTCCTCTTCCTGCATGGCAGACTCGGTACCTCGAAAGATAGGAGTCCTTAGCCCCCGGAAGGTCGTCAGAAGGTCAGTGGGCACGGTGGCCTGCTGGGGTGGCCGTAGGATGGCCGTCTGAAAGGTGGCCAGCAAAGCTGCCAGCGTCCGTCCCAGGTCGGTCTCTGAAAAAAGGGTTGTATCTGAAGCGGCCGGAGCTGGTGGTGGAGTGGTAGGATGGTACTGATCCCTAGAGGAAGAACTTTTGTTACTGGACTCCGGTATCTGGAAAAGTAATAGACGAACATCAGTATTTGCAAAAGTAAGAGAATTTTGCAGAACTGACTGAAACAGAAGCGGAAAGTGTGTGGGTGTACTACTGTGCAGTCTAGGATCCTTAAACCTTAAACCTAAGGTCCACCAGGCTTCCGCTGCGTGGTTAGTACAGAACCAAGAAACGGAACCCGAGAAGGGAGGATCTAAAGACTGTCCCATGTGGTCGGATCGTGGTAGCTCTGATCCATTTGTAAGACCCCCCCCCCCCCCCCCCCCCCCCCCCCCCCCCCAAATCTGAACCCGGTTCAGGGATGAGGAGTCTTACTGCCCAAGGCGACCACCTAGCGCTTCCCGGGTGGAGATGACCCGCCATCTCAAGCACTAAGCGATCGCCTTATCAGGCACAAGAATCATCACATTACACATTAGAATCACACAGCGGAAGCAGAATTTAGGGAAAGAGGCACAAACTATATACATATCTAACTAAAATGGCCGTAGCCTACTGTTTATACAAAATGCCTCGAGGGCTACAACAGGTACAGTAAAAGACTCCTTATTTAACCCTGGACTCTAGGACTCACGTCACAGAAGACTGGTGGCGAGGCTGGAGTGTAAGATCGAGCAATCTCTAGGGCTGGTAAGTCATTCGGCGGTGCAGGGGCTTCGCGCTGTCCTATCTCCTGTGAATGGTTATAAGAATAATCGTTAGTCATAGAGCTAAGTGGAAAACACATTCCCTCCCCGGATCCGTATCCTGGGGGTGGGCTAATGTACTAAAATAAATAGTCGGAGCAAGGGAAAGGTTAGCAGCAGTTATATATAAATATATATGTATATATATGTATATATATGTATATCAATTGGGCCCACCGGCCATAATCTCGATAAAGCAGACGGGGACGTGCTATTTATGACAACATTAGCATCCCTATCTTGCATACACACATCAGGTATTCAAACCTGAACACACACACACACACAATCCTGTGTCGACACAGTTTAGACCGCTTTCGTTCCAGCAGGGTAGCGAACCCCGCGGGCCTCACCGATGTGGCCGTTGGTGACAGTGGCCAGTCTTTCCACTTCAGAGCGTAGTCGTACCGTATCGCTCAGGCCCTCCCTTACGACTTGGTGTACTAATTGGATGTGAGCGACATCCGGCGATTCCGAGATTTAGGCTGACCAGTGGAGGCAAATCAGCGGGTTCGAAGTGGTGTTAACCCGCGGTGCACATCTCCCTGTCTCCATGAGTCGTCATCTCTCCCTCACCAGTACGAATGATCTGCGGGCGTGACCGACCCGCCACTTATAGCAAGCAGTTTGCAAACAATCTTAAGCAAGAACATCTACTCCAGGTCCACCGCGGCTCCTTGACTCCACCGGCCACACAACTTATGGCCGGGAGACACGACGGAAGCGGGGCATCTTGTTTGAGGCTAACCCTAAAGGAAGAACTCGACTCTTGGTTATCCTCAACTAAGATCTTATAGCAGTATAGAAATAACCGCTATCTAGCGCGGGACCCGGGGTTAGCAAAAATAGAGCAAAGTAAACTGCGGCGCTGAGTAATAAAAATACTTAACATTATGAAGGCCGGAGGCAAGGGGCGAATTAACGGGACCATTACAAGACTGGAGTATCGAAGGAATGAACAAAAAGCAAATAAAGTGACCTGTGCGAGACTGGAGTACAAGAAATGAACGAACAGAAAGTAAATAAAGTGATTAGTGCGAGACTGGAGTACTGGAAATGAACGAACAGAAAGCAAATAAAGTGACTAGTGTGAGACTGGAGTACTGGAAAGAATAACTGCATGAAGTAAATGCTGGACCAGTACGAGACTGGAGCATTAAAAGAATAATTGCAGAAAGTAAATGCAGGACCATTACGAGACTGGAGCATTAAAAGAATAATTGCAGAAAGTAAATGCAGGACCAGTACAAGACTGGAGAACAGAAATAAATAAGCAGGTTAGTAATCCAATCACTCCATATTAGGAGGCTTCAAAGTCGTCTCCGTTCTTAGGAGGAAATTCTGTTCTTCCCCATTCGTAGGGGTCTCTTCTCCGTTTATAGGAGCCAGTTTTGTTTTTGTTATCGATCGGGGCCGACTTATATTTTATGAGATTCCTTATTTCAGTGTGCCTTGGGTTCATCCTTTAGTTTTCATGTCATTACTGATTTAGGAATGTCGCCTCGCAATTGCAACCCGATTGCGCGTTTCGATACTTTTAAATTTAGTCGATTCCTTGTCAGAATCGGCCGGCTTACCGATTATCCTTGCCCGACTAGCTTAATTTCATTATATAGTTATAATGATGCGTCGAGGGCCCGCAAGATTATTCCAATTATTTCCGTCCATTTTAAGACGTTATTTTGCTCGTAGAAATCTTATTTAGGGTTGTAAAAAATATCAAAAAGATTGATAAACTTTTCAAACTTTGGTAGGAATTGTAAAATAGCCTAAGAGTGAGCTTATAAATTTTTTGGAATTTTCCAAGGTCATCTGAGCCTTTAATTCCTTTAAAGAAATCTTGTATATGCTTTTAAAAATAGCAAAACTCCACCTAAAAATCTCAAAAAATTACTGGAGGTGGCCCTCTAAGAGGGGAACTTTTTTATATGTTGGGAGTTTTTGTCTCAGATGACCAATTTACCCTCAGAAAAATCGGCAAGGGAAAAGGGCAGGTGGGGTGCGGATATAGGAAGGAGGGAGACGGGAGGGGTGTTGCACCCCTCCTCTGCCCCCACAGCGGATCTGAGATGATCCGCTGTAAGGGGCACAAAAATGGAGGGGAGGGGCGGGAAACCATGTTCTTGCCGCCGTCCAATCTCATCAAGAGATCGGACAGCAGCTGCTGCCCCTCCCGGCAAGGCAGAGGGTGACGGCCTCTGCCACCGCCGGGAGGAGGCCGCCTGCCACCGGTGCCGCCCCCAGTCGACTCACCGGGGGTCGGCGATCACTCCGGTGGTGGTCCGGCGGCCTGGCGTCGCCGACCACCGCCAGATTTATACGAGGAATGGGGCGGGGGTGGTGGCGCCACCTCTCTCGCAGGGAGAACTTTCCCCCACCCCCGGCTGGGTCGCCGGGGGAGGGGCTTACCTCCGGTGGTGGTCCGGGGGCCAGGCGCCGCCGGCCGCCACCGGGGGTGGGCGTAGAACCCGTACAGGAAAACAGAGGGGGGGGGAGCATGTGGGTGCCGCCGGAGGCGCGTTCTCCGACGGCTCTTCCGCCTTCCCTTGTCGGAGTCGAAGTCCCCAGGTGGGAACCTGCTCCCCCAACACCACCACCGGAGTTGGGGGTGCGGCTTTCACGGCCAGCCCCTACCCGAGCCTGGGCAAGGCTCCGGGTGGGGCTGGCGGCGCTCCGGCGATGGGGGGGGGGGGGGGGGGGGCGGCTTGCCTCGGGGAGGTGGGAAGAGGGAGGGAGAAGGGTTCCACCTGAGATGGGGGGGGGGGGGGCTCGGGAGGTTGATGGTTGTCTAGCCATGGAGTGGCGGTGGTGGAGGCTTCGAGGAGGGCTTCTCCGGCGAGCGGCTGGTCGGCAGGGAGGGGGAAGATGGCTGGGTGGTGTGCTTTTGTAACATCCCCAATCCTACTAGACCCCATGATGATGTTAGGGCATAACATGAGGAGAGAAAGGTGAGTTGAGACAAGGGGAGACCTATGACTCTTTGAGTTAGGCTGAACTCACACAGGGTCCCCCAGGGTACACAAGTCAAACTTAGGTCAACATAGCCCTATTCAACACAATTGGACTCAATGGACCTCCAATACTTCAAATACCTTACCTGTGTTACCCAAACCACTAAGGGGGGTCATTAGGTCAATAATCACTAAATAATTCCACTCAATTCCAAGGTGTTGACCAAAGTCAACTTTTGGTCAACATAGCCCAAATCAACCCAATGAAGGACCAATTGACCTTCAAATGGTCAAATTGACTTGACCCATAACCTCATAACCACATTAGGAATCTAATAGGCCCAAAAGCCCCATCAAGTGATCAACCTTTCCCTGCAATTTGACAAATGTCAACCATAGGCCAAATTAGGTCAAACTCACACCACATGGATCAATTAACCAAATTGAGACCACACCATGACCCAATGGACTTTGGGTAAGGTTATAGGACTCATGGCCATCAAGTGGGGCTAACCTCCTGATGCACAAATCTTAGCACACCGCTATAGGCGGTAGCAAGACTGCGGCATGAAACGGCAGTGTACCGATCGTTCAAGTAATATAAAATGTGGGAGTGAATCCCCAAGTATCGATCTCGAAGGAACACAGTAAGGTGGAGTTGATTATTGAGGAAGGACTTGAGATTGAAGTCCTTAAGTCGGATGGGTTACGAAAACGGGGGGTTTTGGTTGGTGGAAATAAAGAGAAAATACTACAACTACTCCTATGCAATGCCGCTATGCAATGCTTCGCGAGGCGGGATGGAGACTACGTAGGCCTTGAACGCGCTACTTCGCTATGGCGGATGGACGAGTAGGCAAACAGAATGAGGGTCACAAGCACCTCGTCGACAAGCACGCCACTAGCAATTGCTAGTGCGGCACACGAACATGACGGCGGAATGAAAAATGGATGGCGGCGCACCTCATACACACATATAAACAAAAGATAATTTCATACAAATGAAATTACCATTACATAACATGGTTCATAGTGTACGTCATCAAAATACAAGAGATCTACTAACTACAACTACCAATACAAAGTTAGGGAGAGCAAGAAATCGACCAAATCCGAAGTCTTGTTGAAGATTCACGGTTGGAATCGCCGGGTTGTCAATTCGCGTCCAAGCTCGGCCCTCAACTGTGTTCGGGGTAGAGAAGGTTGTCACTACCCTCCCATGGCCCGTCTTCTTCGTGTCACGATCCGGAAACGACCTAGCTTCCTTCTCCTTGGATCTTGGTGGATGTAGGGTTGAATCCCTCTCCTTAGAGCTTAAGGATGATGGAGGAGGCCCAAAGGGATGAAACCTTAGTGGAAGTGGCGAAAACGGCACAGTTGTATGACATGTACGATCTCTCCCTTGAAGTGCTTGGATGATGAGAGGTGGCCTCGGGTGAAAGGGGGAGGAAGAATGGACGAAAATGGAGCAGTCGCCCCTCACGACGGAAGAAATCGCGTAACTGTCCGGGGGCCTGGAAAACCTAAAAATCGCTGTTTAAATAGAACAGATTGCAGAATTTGTTCATGCACGACCAAACGCACGACCGTGCGTAAAAACGCACGACCAAATTCAGAATGCTGTTTTGGGCCATAAATGAACGCGCACGATCGCAGCCGACCGTGCATCAAGAAAGCGCACGACCGTGCGATTCATGCAGACATGAAATCTGGGCATAATTGATGATCTACCCACCTGTACAACACCAAATAGCAATCATACAGCTGGGGAAACACCTCCAGCAACATCATAATATCATAAAAAGAATGGGGAGCACAATGTGCTTACCCCCAACAATAAAGCGTGCAATTGCACAACGAAACGGGCCTAGAAGTGCACTTAGCATGGAATAATCAATGACTATCAAATATGAACGAAAACATGCCTAAAGTGTAGTGCATAGATTAGATAATCGGCCCAGATGAGTCCATAAATGTGCATATAATTGGGACTCATCACACCCCCAGACTTACCTGTTTGCGCGTCCCGAGCAAACAAATTCTAAGCACACGGGGAAAGAAAAGTAGATGGCTTAAAATTACAATACAAAGTACCATGCGAAGTCGCATGCTCACGTGCATAAGAAAAATAATAGAAAAGTTTTCTCATTATACAAATAATTTATAGATTTCTAAAAGTGTGAAAGCATATTACAACTACTCAAAATGGTGAACTACAGTGAATCATCCGGTCACGCATACGGAGAAAGCAAACTAAGCGCTGAGATGAGCATTGCTCAAGTTTGGGGTGCAGGACAAACTCCACCGAAATTCATCGGTGTCGGTGACCATAAGCTCGCCCGATCACATTCTCTCCACGACATTAGATTGGTTCAAGGCGGGAGTCTGTAGAACTTTAGGTTAGAGATGGGGCTTGGGTTACAGTGAGGTAAACAAAGATAAACATGGAGGCTAAGCACACCTAACCCAACATGAGCATAAGGTAGAGCTACCCGCACAACTATAAATAAACAAGTGCACTACCTACTCCCAATACATAATTTTTCTAAACGATTTTCAATAAAACTCATTTTTCTTTTTCACCTTTTTTTTCTTCATCTTTTTCTATCTTTCTTTTTCTTGTCTTTTTCTTTCAGCATATTTTTCAAATGAGCATATCCACAAATTCACAAAATAAACACCACAATCAACACCCCCCAAAATATAAATACAACTATAACTAAAGCTCTGATTTGGGTGTGCGACTAGGTTAGGCTTTTAAGCTTTTGGTGAGATAAAAGTGGAGCTGAATCAAGAGGAAGGGGTAGGCACAAAGGGGCTAGCGAGGGAAGATATCAGGAATGGCACAAAGGCTCAACCGGGCCAAAATAATGGCCTACGTCATTCTCACGTACTAGAACTATCCCATGCCTATGCTTCAAGAATCGCTTGAGGCAAGTTCTAGCCACCGAGAAAGATTCTCCTTTCTCCCGACTCAAGCAATACGAGTCTAGCGTTTACACACATCCCTATGCTACCATTTGATTCACACCGGGTTCACCATTTGAGTAGAGTAAACAACATTTACACTAATAGAAAAATATAAAACATAAGTATAAAAAGAAGTCTAATCTACACAAATTTCTATGCAACTGAGCACTCGACTAGGAGCACTACTGGAGTCAACATTTTACTCTGTTACGTAGTCCTAAGCCATCACCTAGACTTTCCCAAATATGCAGAAGAATTAAATTCACTCAGAGCATGCATACAGATGAGTACGCACTCAAGTGGGTGTTGTGGTGTGCGGAAATGATGAACAATACTAAATAAATGAGATAAAATTACTTCTAGTATGCAATGCAACGTGTGCGTGCACAATGGGTAACTAGAAGCAGCTCTCCCCCAGACTTAATCTAAATAATCAAACATAAGATAAAACCATGAAATTCAAAATGAAGTCTAGGGAAAGAGAGTACCCAATGCTCATAAGTGAGCATACCAGAAGATTGGCGTGTAAACTAAGAAAAAGCTACAACATCCGCCAACTAGAAGAAGGACCTGCAGGGGTGAGCTCCGCAAAAACAAAAGAAAATGTACAAAGCAAAATGAAATACAACTAACTAAACTAAACTAGATGAAAATAAAAATGCAGGAAAAGGTAAGATAACTACTGGGGTTAATGTCATCCCAGCACGACTTATTCAAATTTAAAAGAGTTCTAGCTAATGGCGTATGAAAAAGGAAATGAACAGGTAACTGTTCTAATATGCGTGTCGGTAGCGGGTACCGATACGGCGACAGAACAGTTACGCCTCTACCCGAATATAAATAATACCTGCTCGTCACAGGTAGAGGGAATAAAAAGTAAGAAGAGGAGGAATCCTCACTCAACTCACCAAAACTATCCTTCCCAGCAAGGTGTCGTCTTCATGGAGACGGCAGAAGGAGAAGGCAATGAATGAGGCTTCCTCTATGGAGGGGGGATCAACCTCCTCACATGAGAGGATACACTCATCATTGAATTGAGCATAATGCTCCAAGTCCTCCTGAAGTACCTGTGAAGACTCAACCTGCACAGGCTCAGATGAAGAAGGGGGGGTTAGGAAATAAAAAAGAAGAAAAACTTAAATGAACATCAATCGGGGGAGTGGTCCCGGTCTCACTCCCAAGAGGTTGGGGAAATAAGATATTGTCGGCATCATCGACAATGTTGCAGGGCTCAGTAGGATCATCAGTGACCTCCTCCACGATTTGGATTTCCTCCACCGGTGCTGAGGTAGAATCCTCGTCACCTTGGAAAATATCCTCCTCCATAGGAATAGGCACAACACATAAATCACCTGCCTTATCCTGCGAAACATCCTCAATAATGTCGTCAGAGACAAATGTAGTAAAATGCACAATAGGGGGAGGAATAGTGCTTGGATAAAAGTCAAGCACCGATTCCTCACAAAGAATCGAATCTATACACGGTGATATATGCACAGGGGAGATGGGCTCAGCCGTGTCAGGGCCTAGACCAGCCACACATCTAGTGATTGTGTCCACGCCATACTCTTCAAAATGTGAAGGTGACACGTACACATAACCAGATGTTGAAGGTGTGCTGCCAGTAGGAGTCCGGACGATCCGGATATTCGGTTCATCATCCTTGTCCAATTAGCGAAGATAAGCAGCACAATCCTTCAAAGCATGATCCGTGCTCTGACAAAACAAGCACTGCCTCGCGGGCTTCTTTGGCACAGCAGGAGCTGAAGCCGAAAAGAAGTGTGACGGTAAAGGCTCAGCAGAATAGCCATAGGACTTACGCGCACCATATGGAGTACCAGACGAAGTCGGTGCTCCATATACTGGGCCTTGAGTACTAGGGCTATTATCTCCCTTTAGACATCTATCACTAGCATGAGAGATATCTCCACTCAAACGGCAACGAATATTAAATGAAGCCCACATTGTGTGAAGATAACAAGATTCAAAAGAAAAACACTATTGTGCAAAATGCTACACCCAACAATAATTTACTAAGCAACCTAAGTAAAACAAAAAATCGAATAAAAAGAACATAAATAAAATAAAGGATGCAATTTACAAATGGAAGGGCTTTAATCTCAGATTCTCCCTCTCCAGAAAACTCACACGACCGTGTTCCCTGACAACGGCGCCAAAAACTTGATGCGCAAATCTTAGCACACTGCTATAGGCGGTAGCAAGACTGCGGCACGAAATGGCAGTGTACTGATCGTTCAAGTAATATAAAATGTGGGAGTGAATCCCCAAGTATCGATCTCGAAGGAACACAGTAAGGTGGAGTTGATTATTGAGGAAGGACTTGAGATTGAAGTCCTTAAGTCAGATGGGTTGCGGAAACGGGGGGTTTTGGTTGGTGGAAATAAAGAGAAAATACTACAACTACTCCTATGCAATGTCGCTATGCAATGCTTCGCGAGGCGGGATGGAGACTACGTAGGCCTTGAACGCGCTACTTCGCTAGGGCGGATGGATGAGTAGGCAAGCGGAATGAGGGTCGCAAGCACCTCGTCGACAAGCACGGCACTAACAATTGCCAGTGCGGCACATGAACATGACGGCGAAATGAAAAATGGATGGCGGCGCACCTCATACACACATATAAACAAAAGACAATTTCATACAAATGAAATTAGCATTACATAACATGGTTCATAGTGTACATCATCAAAATACAAGAGATCTACTAACTACAACTACCAATACAAAGTTAGGGAGAGCAAGAAATCGACCGAATCCGAAGTCTTGTTGAAGATTCACGGTTGGAATCGCCGGGTTGTCAATCCGCATCCAAGCTCGGTCCTCAACTGCGTCCGGGGTAGAGAAGGCTGTCACTACCCTCCAATAGCCCGTCTTCTTCGTGTCACGATCCGGAAACGACCTGGCTTCCTTCTCCTTGGATCTTGGTGGATGTAGGGTTGAATCCCTCTCCTTAGAGCTTAAGGATGATGGGGGAGGCCCAAAGGGATGAAACCTCAGTGGAAGTGGCGAAAACGGCGCAGCTGTACGGCGTGTACGGTCTCTCCCTTGAAGTGCTTGGATGATGAGAGGTGGCCTCGGGTGAAAGGGGAGGAAGAATGGACGAAAATGGAGCAGTCGCCCCTTACGGCGGAAGAAATCGCGAAACTGTCCGGGGGCCTGGAAAACCTAAAAATCGCAGTTTAAATAGAACAGATTGCATAATTTGTTCATGCATGACCAAACGCACGACCGTGCGTAAAAACGCATGACCAAATTCAGAATGTTGTTTTGGGCCATAAATGAACGCGCACGATCGCAGCCGACCGCGCGTCAAGAAAACGCACGACCGTGCGATTCATGCAGACATGAAATCTGGGCATAATTGATGATCTACCCACCTGCACAGCTCCAAATAGTAATCATACAGCTGGGGAAACACCTCCAGCAACATCATAATATCATAAAAAGAATGGGGAGCACAATGTGCTTACCCCCAACAATAAATTGTGCAATTGCACAACGAAACGGGCCTAGAAGTGCACTTAGCATGGAATAATCAATGGCTATCAAATATGAACGAAAACATGTCTAAAGTGTAGTGCATAAACTAGATAATCGGCCCAGATGAGTCCATAAATGTGCATATAATTGGGACTCATCACCTCCTCACCAAATTGACTAAGTCAACCCTAAAGTCAACCAGATGTATGCCAAATTTGACATTGGTATTGGGGAAGCTGAGGGAGCACCAGATGTATGCCAAATTTTCGAAGTGCCAGTTTTGGTTGCAGGAGGTAGCATTCTTGGGGCACACCATCAGCGAAGCTGGGTTGGCAGTAGACCCGGCCAAGGTGCAAGCAGTTAGGGAGTGGCCACAACTAAGATCGGCATCAGCCGTTTGAAGCTTTCTCGGAATGGCGGGTTATTACCGCAAGTTCGTACAGGGTTTTCAAAGGTCGCCCTCCCGCTTACATCTTTGACGAAGAAGGATGCTACATTCACTTGCACAGCACAGTGCGAGGCAGCATTCCTGGAGCTGAAGGACAGACTCACATCAGCCCCGATCCTTGCCCTTCCATCTGGGAAGGAAGGATTTCAGATATACATAGACGCATCCTAACAAGGGATGGGTGCGGTATTGATGCATCACGAGCACGTCATAACATATGCATCGAGGCAGTTAAAGAAGCATGAGCAGAACTACCCAGTACATGATTTAGAGCTCAGGGCCGTGATCTTCGCCTTGAAGACACTACAACAAACTGCACCTGTTGTAAGGACTGGAATGTAACTGAAACACAATTTGTTACTAATAGTTATATTTAGTAACAAAGTTTTTTTGTTGTTACAAAAAAGAACTTTTTTGTAACGAATATTTTAAATTTTGTTACAATAATAATTAATTCGTTACTATAACTGTAAGTATTTGTAACAACACTAATGTTACGTTACAAATAGAAAACTTTTCTCACAATAAGTATCAATTGTAACCACATCATGAAAGTTTTTTGTGACAAAGACATTGTCCTTACTAATATTAATATTTTATTATTAAAGTTTTGTTACAAAAAATATATCATATTTTATTTTCAATTTTTGTACTATTTTATTATCAAAGTTTTGAATTATCATTATTTTTTTTGAAAAAAAATTTTTTTGTATGCGCGCGACAGTACACCGCCTCGATAGTGCTCTAACGCAATGACAGTACTCCTACAGCTCGCAAACATTCGTGCGCGGCTGTCGCAGATATGTGGTACTATTGCGACATGTATTTTTGCGCGTACGGGGTTTTTTATACATCTTTAACTTTTTATAAAAGTTTTTCTGCCTCTCTCTCATGCAGCTCTATCTCTCTCTCACATGAATGAATGAAATATACGGATGAAAATTTCCCTCCATAAAATTTTGAACAAAACAAAACTAAAAATAAAAAATATATTAAATGTAAAAATGAATGCAAATTAATATGACATTAATTTTTTAATATAATTTTGGAATTAAAATAAAATCACGCACGAACCCGCGTGCACGCAAATGCACTCTCGCGCGCACGCAAATGCACTCTCGCGCGCACGCAAATGCACTCTCGCGCGCACGCAAATCCACTCTCGTGCGCACGCGAATGCACTCTCGCGCGAACGCAAATGCACTCTCGTGCGTGTAGTTTCCTTTTTTTTGCTTGAGAGCTAGCGCGTATTGCATGTGTCGGGGCTCAAACACAGACACATGCACACACACAGACACGGACAACCAAACACACAAACATCCATTTGCGAGCTGTAGCAATGTCTTTCAAGTACGGCCGCCGCCGTTGTCTCCCCTCTCTTCGACGGTCGCCGCCGTCGTCACCTCTCTCTTCTACGGCCGCCACCATCGTCGTTCTCTTTCTCGGCCGTCGCCGCGCGCCGTTCTTTTCCTCTAGTTTATTAACTTTTGTCTATTTCTTTCCCTCTCACATTAATGAAATATATGGAGGGAAATTTCCCTCCATAAATTTTGCACAAAACAAATCAAATAATTTAAAACATATTATTATAATTTTTGAATAAAAATAACGATCGCGCACTGGCCCCCGCATGCACGCATATTTTTTCATTGTGCGCAGGGGTGAAATAATTGTACCCTTCGAGCGCCCATTTTTCGCTCGAGCACGTGCTTTTCACTCGGATGCGTGTTTTATTTTCCGAGCACACGTTTTTTTTCAATCGCGCGCATTGCACTACAAGATATAGACTTTACAAGATATAGACTTTATAACGACGTTTTTATTGCGACGTTTTTTAAAGCGTCGCCGTTAATTTTCAATTTAGCGACATTTTTTTTTCAAAAACGTCACCAATACAAAATTTTAGCATTGCCCACATTTTTCATAACAAATGTCAACATACATGTTTATCTTTTATGACGATTATTTTTAAAACGTTATCAAAACATAATATCTTCAATCAATGCTTGTCATCAAGGATATTCCGTCGAAGGGGATATATATGAGTGATATAGTGATTATTTAACAAATTATTTATCAAACAATTCATGCTAATAAGTATTAGCTACAGATGCCTATAATTCGTGGCAAAAAAGAAAATATTAGTCATGGTTTGGTTGATTCGTGACGAATTAGTTTGTATTAGCTAGCCACGGTTATTACCTAATACGTGACTAATATTTTAGCCCCACTTTTTAAACAATATAGACAATTATTAACCGCAACCCATAGATGACTTTATAAAACGTCTTTTATAAAAAAATTCATATAAAGTTTTTATATAAAACTTTACGAGCAGCTCTGCACGGGCTTCGCCCGTGCTCGCTGACTCTTAGCAGGTTGCGCCCGCATTCTACAGTACCCGGCCGGCGACGGCGGGCTTCGCCCGCAACATATACATATGCGTACTCAAAATGACCGTAAAAAAATATACATCAATATTTTATAATTATTTTTTTCAAAAACATTTATATTTAAAAAAAAATCATTTTAAAGTTTGTTTATATATAATAGTTAAATATATATCAAGTTTCTTTGTATAAACTTTTATAAAACTTTATAAAAACATTTATATAAACTTTTATATATAATATATAAAACTTTTATATAAACTTTTAAATATATATAAAGTTTCGCCCGCCCCCCGGCTTCGCCCGCCCCCCCTCGGGTTTCGCCCGCATCAATTTTATATATTAAAACTTTGCATAACAATAATAACTTTTATTTTATAACTTTATATATATATATATATATATATATATTTATATATAATAGGTTTAGGACAATAACCTATTATAGGTCTAGGAGTTCTAGCAAAAAAAAAATAGATTTGATGAATTTTTTTTATTGGGATATTATGTAATTACATAAATTGGTATAATATTTATATAATTACAAAACATTATTAACATATGTTAAGTAATTAGCAAAAAATTAGAAGACTATATTGAGCATTTTTGAATGTTGCACCAAAGATAACTTTTTGCTCATCTAGTAATTTTCCCCACTTCTATAATCTCATTATTATACACACATACACAAACACACGGACACAAACACACAGACACATAGACACATACACGCATACATAGCTAGAGATCACACAGACACAGACAGACACACACACACACACAGACACAGACACAGACGACATTGACAGACACTGACACACACACACACACATACAGACATAGATACATGACATAGACAGACACAGTCACACAAACAAAGACACACAGACACACATGCACAAAGACACACAGACACGCATGCACAAACACACATAGACACACAGATACAGACACACACAGGCACAATCACACATAGCTTGCTAAAGATCACACACACACACACACAGAGAGAGAGAGACAGGTGCAGAGAGAAAGGTGCAGACATAGACAGACACAGACACCGACATACACATATACACAAACACAGACACACCGACACACACACACACACACACAGACGCAAACACACAGACACAGACGCGCACACATACACCGACACACACACACACAGTCACAGACATACATAGACATAGACACTGATATAGACAGACAAAGACACAAACAGACAGACACAGGCACACACATGCACAAACACACATAGACACACACACACACACAAGCATAGTCACACATAGCTAGAGATCACACAGACACATAGACACACACATAGGCATAGACACAGACACAGACAGATATAGACACACAGACACACAAACACTGACACACACACACACACAGACACACACATGCACAGACACACATAGAAACACAGACAAAGACACATTCAGGCATAGACACACATAGACACACATAAACATAAACACAGATACATACAAACACATACACACATAGACACTTAAACACAGACACAGACACAGACCAACACAAACACAGATACACACATACACATAGACACATATACACAGACGTTGAGTCACAGAAGTAAGTCTATATAGACTGTTCAGTCAACATATCAAATAAAGTAATAAATTTGCATAAATGACCCTATTTAAAATTATGAGTTGAATATTTCGTTAAGTTGAGTCGCCGAAGTTGTATTAATAAAAAAAGTGAATTTTATTAATTTTAATATATTATATGCCATGAAATTTATGGAGGGAAATTTCCCTCCATCAGATTAATTGGCAAAACGAAAGATTGCTTTATACATTTCGTCTCTCCCCCAAGCATCGCGCATTCGTGAGCAGGGAAGCGCGGGTAGGGCATCAACTTCTCAACTCCTCCCAGCCTACTATGCAACAAGAGGCGCTCCCAGAGGGATTCAGGGGTTGCTAGTAATTGGGTTTTGTTGTTGCCTTTTGGGACTCTTGAAGCCACATTTTTATGAAACTTATGTTTATTGTGGTATTTCTTATTAACTAGTTCCCATGTAAATAATTAGTGGTAAATTTTTATTTATCTTGCACAGAAAAATATTTTTGATAAGAGGATAACAACTGCAGCGAGTTTGCAAACTGCAGCGAGTTGAGTGCTGTGTTGTGAAGTGCGTGTTATTTTTTGGGCAAACTGCATGTGCAGTTTGGGCAAACTGCATGTGCAGTTTGGGCAAACTGCATGTGCAGTTTGGGCAAACTGCATGTGCAGTTTGGGCAAACTGCATGTGCAGTTTGGGAAAATTGTAGCTAAGTGTATGTGTCAGTGTGTGAGTGCGTGTGTGTGTTGTTTTTAAGAGCTGTGTAGTAAAGGGAGTGAAATGTTAAGTGCAGTGAAGTGTGTGTGTGTGGTGTTTTTAAGAGTTGTGTAGTGAAGTGTGTGTGTGTGTGTGGTGTTTTTAAGAGTTGTGTAGTGAAGTGTGTGTGATGTTAAGTGAATTGAAATGTCTGTGTGTATGTGTGTGCTATTTTTAAGAGTTGTGTATGAGTGTGTGATGTTAAGTGCAGTGTGTGCTGTTTTTATGAGTTTTGTATGTGCGCGTGTGATTTTAAGTGCAGTGAAATGTGTGCATGTGTGTGCTGTTTTAAGAGTTGTACAGTGAAGTGTGTGCGATCAATGTTAAGTGCAGTAAACTGAGTGCGTGATGTACGTTTTAAAGAGTTGTGTAGTGAAGTGTGTGATTTTAAGTGCAGTGAAGTGTCATTAACAGGTGATCTTAATTTCAGAACATTACAACTAAACAGTGAACTCCCTCATGACCTTAATTTCAGTGTGAACTAAACAACGGGCGGCAAGTGTGTGTTTTATTATATGCTTGTTTAATGGGGTGTGTATGGATTATGTATGTATGGATGTGAGTTTGTATGGATGTTTCTGCTCTCATTTATTTGTAGGGTGATCTTAATTGCTCTTTTTTATTTGTAGTGTGCTCGAGCATTGACCGGCAAGTGACGAAAGATTCATTAGTCAGAAAGTGATGGACGATTCATTTTTCAAAAAATGACGGAAGATTTATTAGAAACATGTTGATCTTGTAATGTAATATTGTATTATTTTAGAAGAGATGATAATAACTTGTACTATATGTAATACTTTTTTGTGTGAATAAATACATGTTGATCTTGTTACGAAATATTAAATATATGTGTGTTTTCAAGATTATTATTTGTAATAAAATTTCAGGTACACAAAAAATAGAAATGGAATATTTTTGATATATAAATGAATTGGCTGTAGTAAGAAGAATGGAAAACAAATGTAACGATTTTTTTGTTACTATTGTTTAATCTATTGTAACGAAATAATGTTTATTATACTTTATTGTAACGAAGTTAGTTTATTTTTAGTGAGGAAAAAATAAAACATTTGTAACGAAATAGTTTTAATTGTAACTGTTTTTTTGTGAGGAAAAAAATATTCGTAACGAAATAATATTTATTGTGACCAATTTATTGTGAGGAAGAATCTCTTTTTGGTGAGAAAGTATCATTTGTTACAATTACTTTATTTGTAACGACATGCATACATTCGTTACAAGAACCTTTAGCGTCGAGCTTTAGAGGAGGACCGTTACTTAAAAATTTTTTCGTTACCAAAGAGTTTTTGTAACGATTTTTGGCACTTACTGTAACGATTTAGGTCCTTACTATAAGTGCAGTTTGTTGTAGTGAGATACGGAGGCACTACCTTTATGGGGTTCATTGTGAGATCTTTTCAGATCACAAAAACCTAAAGTATATTGATACTCAGAAGGACCTGAACCTACGCCAGCGGAGGTGGCTAGAGTTCATATGCGATTACGACTACACCATGTACTATCACCCGGGAAAGGCAAACACGGTGGCGGATGCCTTGAGTAGGAGAGCCGGTACATCTGGACCGGAGCCTCGAGTGATGTCTATGGAGCTGGTGAAGATGTTGGAGGACATGGAGATCACTTTGGTATCCAGGGCCGAGCATGAGGCCTACAGAGAGTACCTAGCTGCCCTGCGCATTACCTGTGATATCCGAGACTGCATCGGGGCACAACAGAGACAGGATGCAGCACTGGAGCTGATATTCAGAGCCCTAGGAGAGGGCAGCTCAGGAGACTACTCATTTCAGGACGACCTCGTTCATTTCCAGGACCGTATATACATACCCGTAGGAGGAGGGATCTGGGAGGACATACTCAGGGAGGCACATTGCACTCGGTACTCAGTGCACCCCGGGATCACCAAGATGACGGCGGACCTACAGAAGACTATGTACTGGCCTGGGATGAAGAGGGAGATCATAGTTTGGGTGACGCACTGCGAGACCTGCCAGCGGGTGAAGGTAGAGTGCAAGAGCCCTGGAGGGTTGCTACAGCCGCTACCAGTCCCAGAGTGGAAGTTCAAAGACATAACCATGGATTTTGTGCATGGGTTACCGCAGTCTCATTCTGGGCATGATTCCATCTGGGTCATTGTAGACAGGTTAACCAAGGTGGCCAGATTCATTCCAGTCCGGAAGGACACTTCAGTTGATATCTTAGTGAGGTTATTTGTATAGCAGTTCGTCAGGTACCAAGACGTGCCCAGGAAGATTGTCTCAGATAGGGATGGTCGCTTAACTTCAATGGAGTGGAGGGCAGTGCAGGCATATCTGGGGTTTCGGCTCACCTTTATCACTACTTTCCATCCACAGACCAATGGCCAGACAGAGCGCACCAACAGGACGATGGAGGACTTGTTACGTTTATGCATTCTGGATATGGGGAAACCCTGGGAGAGGCTGTTACCACTTATAGAGTTTTCCTATAATAACAGTCACCAGGCAAGCATTGGGATGGCACCATATGAGGCTCTGTACGGGAGGAAGTGTCGGACACCATTTTCTTGGGTCCAGGATGAGGATCCAAGGGCACTTGGATCGGAGTATATAGATGATATGGATGCTGTGGTACAGATGATCCGCGACCGGATGTTGGAAGCTCAGAGACGGCAGGTCAAGTATTACGATGCGAAGCATCGGAAGGTGGAGTTTCAGGTAGGATACATGGTTTTCTTGAAGATACGACCAGTGCATGGTGTCTCGCGGGTGCGAGGACAGAAGAAGCTCAGCCCACGATTTATGGGGCCTTACATGATCCTGGAGCGGATCGGCCCCTTGGCTTATAGGCTGCAGCTGCCACAGGAGTTAGCGAACCTGCATGAAGACTTCCACGTCTCCTCACTTCGGAGAGCCTTACTTCGGCCAGAGCAGCATATTACGACTACAGCAGTCCCGATAGCATCCGACCAATCAGTCCGTCTGGAGCCCATCCGCATCGATGATACAATCGTCCGAGTTTTGTGGAGGAAGAAGGTTCCTCTTGTCAAGGTGATATGGCCCAATCATGGGCGAGAGGAGCACACATGGGAACCGAGGGATCTCATGCAACAGCAATACCCTGGATTATTCACCTCGGGTACACCCTAAACATGACATTATACACCTTATTCTCATCGTGTATAGAATCTCGTAGACCCGAGCTTAAATTTCGGGGATGAAATTATTTTTTTGTTTATTGGGATTTGTAACATCCTCAATCCTGCTAGACCCCATGATGATGTTAGGGCATAACATGAGGAGAGAAAGGTGAGTTGAGACAAGGGGAGACCTATGACTCTTTGAGTTAGGCTGAACTCACACAGGTCCCCTAGGGTACACAAGTCAAACCTAGGTCAACATAGCCCTGTTCAACACAATTGGGCTCAATGGACCTCCAATACTTCAAATTAACCTTACCTGGGTTACCCAAACCACTAAGGGAGGTCATTAGGTCAATAATCACTAAATAATTCCACTCAATTCCAAGGTGTTGACCAAAGTCAACTTTTAGTCAACATAGCCCAAATCAACCAAATCAAGGACCAATTGACCTTCAAATGGTCAAATTGACTTGACCCCTAACCTCATAACCCCATTAGGAATTGCCTTGTTGCTCGGGGATTTTCACAGCAGAACGAAGAGGATTACGAGGAAACATTCAACCCGGTGGCAAAGATGACTTCGGTGCGGGTGGTGATTGCATTGGCGGCAAGCCAAGGTTGGAAGTTGTGGCAACTCGACGTGAAGAAGCTTTTCTTTATGGCGAGATTGACAAGGATATTTTTATGGTGCAACCACCCGGGTATGTGTCCAAGTCTCATCCAGAGCATGTTTGTAAATTGAAGAAGGCCATTTATGGTTTGAAGCAGGCTCCTCGAGCTTGGTTTGGGAAGATAGCGGAGTACTTGTTGTTTTGCGGGTACTATTCATCGGATTCTGACTCGAGTCTGTTCGTGAAGAAGAAGGGTGGACTTCATGTTCTTGTACAGTTGTATGTAGATGATATGATCGTTACATGAAATGACGACGGAGAGGTGGCAATGCTTAGAGCGGAGCTATCAATCCGGTTCGAGATGAACGATTTGGGGGAGCTACACCATTTCCTTGGTATTGAAGTGGAGAGGAAGAAGAGCGGGGTGCTGATTTCTCAGAAGGCCTATGCGGAGCGGATCGTGGAGAGATTTGGCATGGCGGATGGAAAGCGCTGCTCTACTCCACTTGAAGTTGGAGTGAAACTTCGTCGGGATGAAGGAAGGATCTTGCCAGATCCTAAGCCTTTCCGGGCTCTGGTAGGGAGTTTAATTTATTTGACAATTACACGGCCGGATATCTCGTTTGCGGTTGGCCGAGTGAGCCGTTACATGCAAGAGCCTAGGAAGCCTCATCTGGAGGCGGCGAAGGGGATTCTGAAATATGTCAAGTCAACCTCGGACATGGGGTTGCTATTTGGAAGAGACACCGGCTTCAATCTACATGGTTTCACGGATGCCGACCATGGCGGAGATGTTGACGATCGGAAGTCGACGTCGGGGTACGTCTTTATGTGCGGTTCAGCGGCGATATCGTGGTGTAGTAAGAAGCAAGACTCAGTGTCCATCTCCACCACTGAAGCGGAGTACAAGGCGTCGTCCTTGGCGGCTCAGGAATGCATTTGGTTGCGAAGGTTGGTGGAGGATGTTTATGAAAAGGTGTGCTGTCCTACTTTGCTCCGCGGCGACAACGAAAGTGCGCTGAAGCTTGTTACAAATCCGGTTTGTCATGCGCGGACAAAGCATATTGAGATCGAGCACCACTTTATTCGGGAGAGAGTACTTGGTGGATCTCTTGTCGTGGAGTATGTTCGGAGTCAAGACAACGTCGCCGACATTTTCACGAAGCCTCTGTCTAAGGGGCCGTTTGAGCGCCTTCGCGGGTTGCTCGGACTGGTATCTCGATTTCACTTCCAGGGGGAGTGTTGAATTTTGGAAGTGAAATCAGCTTTTACTTATATATTTATTATTGCTTTGATAAGAATTCAGAGCGCTTTGATAAGAATTCAGAGCGCTTTGATAAGAATTCAGAGCGCTTTGATAAGAATTCAGAGCGCTTTGATAAGAATTCAGAGCGCTTTGATAAGAATTCAATGCATGTTACTCCGACTTGGTTTGATGGCAAGTCGACGTATTCCAGCCTGATTTCATCCGAGTTCTTCTCAACGCTTCTCCCATCTCGACGCAACCCCACTTCAACGCCACGTCGACTTCTTCTCCCGCATATATATATATGTTTATTTATTTTGTTTAAAAAAGAACCCTAATGATTTTGTAGCTACTTCTTCTTCTCCCGTGAAACATTCAGCCGCCAAGCTTGCCTGTGAAAGATTTCTAGAGAGAGAAAGTCTTCTCTCCTCATTTCGGCGCCGCGTGACCATCGTTTCTAGAGATCGCCGACTCTACGGCGTAGCCCTTGACAAGGAGATCATCGTGGTGTATTTCTCGAAGTGGCGTTTCGCTCCTACGAGGCCGTACATGCAGTTGAAGATTGGCGGAGGTTAATCTGTTTTTGTATTTTCAGATTCTCTGTTTTTATTTCTTGTGGACTCTATTTGGAATCATACAACCGTATTTGTCTCGGTGTATGTCCGGTATTTGATCTGTGTGTTGTTGCAAACTTATTTTCTTGATTTCAAGTATATCCTGCATTATTTTCTGGTGGTTATGCGCATCCTGGGCACAGATTTTTCACAGATAGGAGTTACCATTTGGCTTGCCTACTTGACAATCTACCCGCCGAGGAGCATCGAGCACGAGCAGGAACAAGCCTCACTGAATGTCATCATCTTGCTGAATGTCGCCGTCTTCCCGAATGTCGCCGACTCGCCAAATGTCGCTGAGCGCTGAATATGCCTGTGGGCGCAACCCGTTGGCCTGTGGGCGCAACCCGTTGGCCTGTGGGCGCAACCCGTTATAATTCTCTTCATTTTAAACTAAGATCCCGACTATTGTAAGAAGTATAAACAACACACATTGAAACCATATTGAGAAACTGCACTGATGAAAGTGTTAATTCTTCACTGTATATACTAAAATGTCAAAAATGCTGAAAATCTTAATTGAAGAATGTTGTCGTCCGCTAATGTTATCGTCTGCCGAATACTACCCGCCGAATATTCTTAGAACCATGAAACCACGAGATAAGCTTTGGTACCATTGGAGAAGCCTTCTACTTTTAAGTTCTGTGTATCTGTGAAGAAATTTACCTATGTGCAGCAAGGTTTTGCATAATCTTAATACATAAAAGATTGTGGATTCACCACTTAATGGCTCTTTATTTCAGGAGTTCCAAAATTGTAAAGACATTCTTACAAATCCTAGCTATAAAATGACATCCTTTTTCATTAAACAGATACAGATAGAATCAATCATCAAAAGATCATTGCGCCATGTGCAGAGAAACAAGAGAGGCATAGGCGCCGCCGGGCGTGCTCATCAAAGCCTGATGTTGCCCCACCTCGGCGATTACACCATCTTTCACAACAGCAATGGTATCCGCAGACTGAATTGTTGAGAGACGATGAGCAATGCAGATGGTCGTCCTGCCCAGCATCACCCGCTCAAGCGCTTCCTGGACAATATGCTCTGATTCTGCATCCAGCGCGCTGGTGGCCTCATCGAGAAGAAGAATCCTGGGATTCCTGATCACCGCCCTTGCGATGGCAATGCGCTGCTTTTGCCCGCCTGACAACTGCACTCCTCTCTCCCCAACATCGGTGTCGTAGCCGTCGGAGAGGGACGAAATGAAAGCGTGCGCATTTGCTGCTTTGGCGGCTGCGATGATCTCATCTTCCGATGCGCCGCCGCCGTGCTTTCCGTAGGCTATGTTGGAGCGTATGGAGCCGCGGAATAACACGGGCTCTTGGCTCACGAGTCCCATCTGCTGCCTGAGCCAGCTGAGCTTGAGCTCTCGAATTTTTACGCCATCTATGAGAATGGTTCCAGAATCAGGGTCCGAGAACCGCTCGATCAGATAGATTACGGTGGATTTTCCACTGCCGCTCTCGCCAACGAGGGCAACAGTCTGCAAGTCATCGATACAGTTGTTAGAGTTGTTAGAGATCAACAGATAAAAGGGCAAACAAGAATGTGTATACCTTTCCCGATGGCATTCTGATGCACAAATCAGTGAAGATCTTCACCTCGGGACGATTCGGGTAACTGAATCTAACATGCTGAAATTCAATCTCCCCCTTGATATCGGCCAATACAATACCGTTCTCAACGCCGGCATCAATCTTCGATTTTCGATCCAAAACAGAAAAGATAGCCGCCGCCGACTCTTTCGCCTTGGCAACATCTAAACCATGCGCACTTGTTTCCGAAACTCCCATGGCGGTCATCATTAAAGCGAAGAACACCTATCAATGAGAAGGCAGAGATCAGAGAAAAGTTCAAAGGGAACAAACATCTTGAAGGAGAGATTAATGTGGAACTGCACCCTGAACAATTGAGCAGGAGTTGTGGTTCCATCCTGTATGAATTGGGCTCCAACGTAGAAGCAGAAAGCATAGGTGCAATAAAGCGTGAGGGAGGAGAAGCCATATCCCAACCCACTTATTAATCCCTTCTGAATTCCATGTCTCATCGGGAGTTCGCATTTCCGTCGGTACGCGATCATAACTTTCTCTTCTGCGCAAAAACAAGCCACCGTGCGGATGCCGCCGACGGCTTCGCTGGCCACTTGGGTTGCTTCTTCATACAACACCTGCAATTTCAGTAACTGTTGAGATTTGTTTGGTTCGGATCGCCATCACAATTATATATATATATGTAATATGTATATATATAGATTTAAGTTTTCTCCCCCTGTATAACCGTGAACAGCAACTCCATTTATTTGCGTGGGTTTTCTTTGCTGGAACTGCTTTGGAGTAACCGCTAGTGGGAGAAACCAATTCAGCCGGCCTGGGAGGATTTCAGTGCCGCATGGATTGAAACGTTTTTGCCTGGGAGATTTGAAGCCCATCGCCAACCTCTTCCTCTTCTCTCTCCCGTTTCTCTCTCTCTCTCTCTCTCTCTCTCTCTCTCTCTTGTGCGACGGGAAGGCCGCCGCCGGCCTTGGTGTTTCGCCGTTGGAGAGAGTAGTGTCGCCGGTCTTGGAGGTGAGCCGCCGGCGTTGGAGAGGGAGTCGTCATCGGGCTTGGCGGAGATCGCCGTGGACGTTGAAGGCTTGCGTGTGTGCAGTTAGCCTTGACGGCGTCGGATCTCGGTGGTGGCGTTTGTCTCCGGTGGCGGAGTTGATCTCCGGTGGTGGTTGCGGTTGAACGTCGGAGTTCGACGTTGAAGGTTTCGACGAACCTTGTGCGTCCGTTAGTCGGATTGCAGTCCAGATTTCTACTCGACCGAGGATCGTGCGCGTCCGGCGCATCTGTGGTGTTCCACCGGACGGTCTATTTCTTCACTTGTTATTTCCTGTAATTGCATTTATATACTGTTTAATTTATATATATTTGTGATTGTGCGTCGGTGGGTTTTGTCGGGCGCAGTGTTTGCCTATTTTGCATTCTTGTTTTCCCTGCAATTTTATAGCGGTGCACAGTGGTTTGCACCTGATTTCCCAACAAGTGGTATCAGAGCCAGGTTCGGTAGACGACTGTGATTGGACGTTCTAGGAAGGGTTTGACTGCGGTGGTGAACGACTAGGTCCTCTTCCCACTCTTTCAGATCCGACCTTTGAACAAATCAAGTCTTCTAGTTTGCTGAGGGAAGCTATGGCAGGGAAGAATTCAGTGTTGGCAAGGTATTCAGTGGAGAAGTTTGACGGCAGCGGGAATTTCCGCCTATGGCAGATTCGGGTCAAGGATATGCTGGTTGAGCAGGGGTTGATCCAAGTGCTGCGGGGGCGTGATTCTTTGCCCGATCCGGTGAAGGATTCTGAGTGGACTGAGATGGATGAGCGCGCAACTAGCGCTATTCGGATGTGCGTCGACGACAAGGTGTTGTTCAACATCGGTATTGAAGAGTCCGTTGTCACGTTGTGGGAGAAGCTTGAGGGACTCTACATGAGCAAGTTGTTGACCACGAGGCTGTTGCTGAAGCAGCGACTGTACAGCCTGAAGATGCAGGAGGGTGGTAACCTGCAGGAACACTTCAATGTGTTCAATGGACTTTTGAGCCAGCTGCATGTGGTTGGTGTGAAGGTGGAGGAAGAAGACAAGGCCCTCTTGCTTCTTACCTCGCTCCCGGCGTCGTTCTGGCATATGAAGACTACGCTATTGTATGGGAAGGATACAGTAGACGTGGAGCAGATTACATCTGCGTTGCTGTCCAGTCAGATGTTGTCGGACCCCGCTCCTGGGGGTGAGCATGTTTTGGCAGTAGATGGACGAGGGAGGCAGTTCGAGAAGGGATCTGGGAGTGCACGTGCCAGATCAGCCTCGAGGAAGGTTGTGAAGTGTTACCACTGCGGGCAGAGAGGCCATATCAGGAGGCTTTGTCCACAGCGTGCGCAGGGTTCTGGGGACGCCCAGAGATTGGACATAGCAGGGGTAGCCTTTGCAGATGATAGTGATGTTCTTGTCATCACTGAGAGTCGATGCGACTCTGATAGCTGGATTTTGGATTCGGGTGCATCGCAGCATGTTTGCTCAGATGCAGGGATGTTTAGTTCTCTGGAGGTGACGACTGGGTCGGTCTATCTTGGTGACGGCTCAGTATGTGAGGTCACGGGGACAGGGACTGTGGACATTCGGACGCATGACGGAGCAGTGCGCAGGCTTGAGCGGGTACACCTGGTACCTAAGCTGCGCAGGAATCTGATTTCGTTGGGCAGATTGGATTCCAGTGGTTGCAGTATTGCAGCGAGAGATGGAGTTCTGACGGTGAGGCGAGGGCGCACCGTGCTCATGCGAGCTTTGAAGCACGGTAGTTTGTACCGGCTGATGGGGACCACGATGTGAGGTGGTGTGCCCATGTTTTTTGCGGCCGACAGAGGTGATAGTCGTGGTGGTGCAGTGGATCGTCTTCCAGAAACTCGGGTTCGACGAGTCAGTTTTTGCGATCCGGTTGCGACGACATTCAGAGGTTGAGCCGAGCAGGGATGAGACGACTGGATCAGGTCGGCTGACGCCTCAGTTTTGGGGGTGTTGCTTCGCGCAGTTGGTGCTTCGTGCAGAGAGTGCTTCGTGCAGGTGGTGGCTCCGGATCCCGAACCAAGGTGGTGATTTGTTGAGATTTGTTTGGTTCGGATCGCCATCACAATTATATATATCTTTACTATTAAGGAAGTATGCAATTCTCAATGCTAACACCATAGATCCCATCTGAACCGTCGGATCAAAGCATGATCAAAATCTGGCCGTCGGATGCAAGTTGGGAGGGCTGCGTATAGCTTTTCCAAGGAAAAAACATGATTCCGCAACTCCAGTTTTCCCGATGCCCCTTCCGCCATTTACGCTTTGCCATTGTCGCCGCCGGCGGAGCCGCCGCCGGCCCTCCGGGCCCCCGCCGGCGGGTTCGCCGGCCTCCGGCGAACCCGCCGGGGGTTGTCCGGCGGCGAGCGGGCAGGGCCACCGCCGGACAACCCACGGCTGGTTCGCCGGTGGCCGGCGAACCTGCCGGCGGGGGCCGGGAAGGCCGCCGCCGGCGGCAAAGGCAAGGTGTCCCCTGTTTTGGCGGAAGCGGAAGGGGGGGAGAGGTTCACAGGAATTTTTTAATTTTTTTTAATGTCAGTTTTTTTTATAATTCAATTTTAGATTAAATAAAATTAAATTCTTTAAAATTTATTAAAAATTATTACAAAGTCAAATAAATAATATTATATTTTAGAATACTTTTGAATTTCATAATTGTAAATTTCTGTCTGGATGTGGACGAAGGCCGCACGAGAGTATCGAGTATGGACGAAACCCTCCGGGGGGGGGGGGGGGGGGGGGGGGGGGGGGGGGGGGCGGGCGAAGCCCGTTTGGTTGCGGGCGAAACACGCTTTGTTGCCGGTGGGCACCGGCTGGCTTGCGAAGCCTGCTTGGATATATATATACTAGCATCTGCTGTGGGCTTCGCCCGTAATCAAGCGGCCTTCGCCCGTAATCAAGCGGGCGAATAATCAAGCGGGCTTCGCCCGCTTGGCATTCCAGCAGGCTTCGCCCGCTTGGCATTCAAGCGGGCTTCGCTCGCCACCAGCGGGGGCTTCGCCCCCAGACAATTATTTATAATTTTAAATTTTAACATTATTTAAATTTTATTTATTAGAATTTTTCATAATTTATTTAATTATTGATGAAAGTATAAAAGAAAACAAATTATAAGAAATGAAAAAAATAACCCGTGAACAGTGCCCCCCTTCCGCCTCCGCCACTTCCGCTGTTTGCGTTCTAGGTGACGGGGGAGAAGACCGGCGAGGGGCGGGCGAAGCCCGCCGACGCCGAGGGAGCGGGCGAAGCCCGCCGACGCCGAGGGAGCGGGCGAAGCCCGCCTTGAATGCCAAGCGGGCGAAGCCCGCATTGATGCGGCCGAAGGCCGCCCGAGAGCATCGAGCACGAGCGTAGCCCGTGCGAAGATGTGTTGTGAAATCGGATCGAGTTAAGCCGCGGTAGCGCAACGGAATTTTACGAATGAGCAAGAACCAGTATCGCGCAAAATAAAACGGAACGAGATTCTAGCATACACAGACGACACAAAAGATTACGTGGTTCGGAGTATGGGACTACTACTCCACGGGGAGAGCGCGCCGGACAAATTCCACTAATAACCAAAAGGAGTTACCGATTACAATAGACCTCAATGGGTCGAACAGAGAAAAGAAACCAAAAAAAACAAAACTGAAACTGGAGCTGTCGAAGCGCAGTTGCCGGAACGTTGCTCCTCCTGAGCAACCAAAAATGCGCGCGCCAAGCTCGGCCGGAACTCCCTCCAGACCACCGCGCTCCTTCGCCGCCGCGCCTGATGCCTGTTTCGTTGCTGCTCTGCCACCGGGCCCAAGACCCACCGCCGCTGCCTGAGACGAAGCCGAAGCCGCCGGAATTGCGCCGCCGGAAGCTCTCTCAAAATTTCCTCCTCTCTTGGCCGCAGAAATCTATATCTATCCAGCGCCACCCCCACTTCATATTTAAATAGCTGTTCTCATTAATTGCTATATCACGTTATTATTCTCTTAATATATATAGCCATAAATATAAAATGCTGGGAGGAAGAGAACTAATGGCAGCCACGCCATTAATGGCAGCCCAAAACCAGAATAAAAGAAAACTGCCATGAAAGGAGGACCAATGAAACCATTCCAAAAATAGGATTCCCAAATTTGGTTTTCGACCGGAATAGGTAATAACACCTCCCACGGATCGCCGACGTGGCGCGATCCGGATGATCCATGCGCGTGTGAGGTGTCACGATCCTAACAATCTCCACATTGACGCCTCACGCAAACGAAACTCCACCTTGACGAACGTAACTCCACCTCCAGCTTAAATCTCCACTACTGGCGACTACGAGCCCCCTCTCCCTGGGGCCTGTTGAAATTGTTGAAGTGGAAGTTTGGAGGTTTTTGGACCTGGGCGGTCTGGGAGGAGGTCGGGCGGTCTGGCGAGATCGCACGACTTAGCGGTCTGGCTCTGCGGTCTGGCTTGTCTTAGCCTAGTTGCAGTCTCCTGGCATGATCGCTGGTATAGGTCCAAGTCGGCTGGAGGTGAGGCCGCGCGGTCTGTCTCTGATCGCGTGGCGGGTTGATCATCTTCAGGTTCTTCCAGGTTCTCTCCGGAATGCGGTCTATGACCGGGCCTTCTGGGAGTATTCGCGGACTAAGGGTCTTAGTCGCGCGGTCTCAGTTCGCGGTCTCAGGAGGAGACTGGTATACGAGCTGGTTGCTGTTCGCGGTCTCAGGAGGAGATCGGCATGCGGACAGGAGTTCGCGGTCTGTTGGCGAACTGGCTGTGTTCGCGGTCTCTGGCGAACACAGGAGGTGAATAGCTTTGGGCGGTCTGGCGAGCTCTTTGTGGAGTCGCGGTCTGCTGTGAGAGTGGCGGTCTCTCATGGCGACATTGAAGCTGGCGAGTTCACCAAAAATGAAGCAGAAGTTATGTTGCTGATCGCGCAGTGTGACCGGTCAGGTCGCGCGGTCTAGGGGGTGGTGATCCTATCTCTAGGATGGTGACCAGATCAGGTCTCACGCCTATAAATAGGAGCCACTGTTGCAGCAAAAATAGAGACACACCAAGCGTAAGCTAAACTTTCTTCTTTCCTGCGGTCTGTGTTTATGTGACCGGGCGGTCTCCTGATTGAACTTCTATTGTGCAGCTTCTGCGGATAGTGCGGGCAGCAGTGATCACCTCTTCCTCTGAAAGTGGTCGGGCGGTCTGCGGCTTGGAGTTGTGGTGCTGGAGTTCGGAAGAATCAGGAGGTCTGAAGGAGTGGGCGGTTTGATAAGCGAGCTGGGTGTGTTCTGTGATCGTCAAGTCGCTGCGGTCTGGCAGCTAGTGAGATCGCAGGGAGGTCGCGCGGTCTGAGCGGTCTCAAGTTATCTTCAGCATTGTATCTTTCCTTTGTGTTTGTGCTGACGAAATCATGTCTCGTCAAGCATGTCTCGCCTTGTAGTTTTTAAAGTACTGCTATCAATAAAGATCAGTTGTTTGCCTTCATTTGTTTCTGGTTGTTTTGGCTTTTATCTCTAAGTTGACTAGCTCCTGCTTGCTCCATAAAGATTCGAAAAAATTTTCACATGGTATCAGAGGGAGGTTGGAGTGGTTAAGCAGTGAGTAACTTAGAGTAGCCATCGCCTTTGTGAAGAAGGAACCAGTGGAAGAACAATGGAAGGTGGATTTGCAAAGGGTCTTGGGATTGAGGTGCTTACATCGACTAACTTCAAGAAGTGGAAGTCGTGTATGCAAAGTTATCTTGTAGGTGAGGACCTCTGGGAAGTTGTTGGAGGAGATCAGACGCAGGAAGTTGTCCCGGAAGGGGATAATGGGGCTGAGGTGAGGACTTGGAGGAGGACGAATGCGAAGGCTGAGTTTACTCTGAAGAGGGCAATCTCACCTGATCTATTTGATCACATCTTGGGGTGTGAATCAGCTGCGGAGATCTGGAGAGCCCTGGATGGGCTGTTTAACAAGAAGAATGTAGCGAGGCTGCAGTTCTTGGAGAATGAGCTGGCAAGGTCGGCTCAGGGTGATCTTTCTATCTCCACTTTCTTTCTAAAGTTGAAGAACTTGTGTGCTGAAATCTCAGCATTGGACCCTGATGAGCCTATCTCTGAGGCGAAGCTGAAGAGGCACATCATCCGCGGCCTGCGGAAGGAATATGTTGCCTTTGTGACGTCGGTGCAGGGATGGGCAAATCAGCCATCTCTGTTGGAGCTGGAGAACTTGCTTGCATCGCAAGAAAGTTTGGCAAGGCAGATGGCGGGGGTGTCGGTGGCTGGGGGAGATGGCGAAGTTCTCTTCTCCGGGAAGAAGAAGAAGTGGGACAAGAAGAAGAAGACCGCTGGAAGTGGCTATGGGCCTTCAACTTCTGGGCAGCAGGAAAGGGGGTATGCTCCCAAGGCTGACGGGAAGAAGAAGAGTGAAGGTCCGAAGTGCTTCAAGTGTGGCAAGTTCGGCCATATCAGGAAGGATTGCAAGGTGGTCACCCAAGCTGGGCATGCTGCGGAGAAGGAGGAAGCTGAGGCCAGGCACATTCAAGGAGGTTGGGGAGGAGCCTTCTCGGCTTCTGTTGGAGCTTCTGCTCCTATCAACTATCTGGAGGATTGGATCGTGGACTCGGGGTGTGGTCATCATCTCACCGGAGACGGGACCAAGCTTTCTTCTGCACAGCCCTATACAGGTAACAATGCAATCATTACTGCTGATAATACTGTTCATCCAGTGGAGAAGGTGGGGGTTGTTTCCTTGGGCAGTGATAGAGGGCCACTTACCTTGAAGAGTGTCTATCACGTGCCTGGTATGAGGAAAAACCTGTTCTCCGTGACCAACGCTGTAGACGCTGGGTATCACGTTCTGTTCGGCCCAACAGAAGTGAAGTTTCTACGCAATGTTGAGGCCGTAAAGTCCGAGGTCGTCCATGTCGGGAGACGGGCAAAGGACTTGTTTGTTTTATCAACAAGTTCCTACGTCGACAAGATGAAGACGAATGATGGTGCCGTTATATGGCATGAGAGGTTGGGGCACGTAGGGATGGACAAGCTGAAAGCAATGGCGGTAAGAGGTCTGGTCAAGGGCCTGCCAAGTCTATCCTCCTACGGTGAAGGTCATGTTTGTGAGGGATGTCAGTTCGGCAAATCTCATCGACTACCGTTTGACAAGTCGCAGACAAGGAGTAGTGTGCCGTTGGAGTGCATCCACGGTGACTTGATGGGACCAACTGCTACCCCAAGCCTCGGAGGCAGCAGGTATATGCTGGTGTTGATCGATGATTACACCAGATATGTCTGGGTTTATTTTCTGAAGGAGAAGGCGGAGGCATTTGCCAAGTTTGTGGAGTTCAAGGAGCTCGTGGAAGGTCGGCTAAGACTGCGGGTGAAGAAGCTGAGGACTGACAACGGAGGGGAGTTCACCTCCAGTGAGTTCTCTACTTTTTGCAGGAAGGCAGGCATCCGGAGAGAGCTCACTTGTGCACATACTCCACAATAGAATGGAGTTGCAGAGCGGAAGATCCGTCATCTGACGGAGACCTGCAAGTGTTGGCTGCATGCCAAGAGTATCCCAAAGTCCTTCTGGGCGGAGGGAATGTCTTGTGCGGCATACGTCATCAACAGGATGCCTTTGAGTCCCATCAACATGTTGACTCCTCATGAGATGATGTTCAAGGAGAAGCCAAGTGTGGCACACCTTAGGGTGTTTGGATCCACCTGCTACGTGCATGTTCCAGATGCTCTTCGAACGAAGCTAGATGCGAAAGCAAGGAAGCTAGTCTTCGTGGGATACGATGAGAGGAAGAAAGGCTGGAAGTGCATGGACCCGGAGACGCGGAGATTTGTTGTATCTCGCGACGTCGTGTTTGATGAGGTGACATCTTACAAGGGGTCTTCTGATGTGGAGCTACCAGAGAGCAGGGTGGAGGTGCCGGAGAAAGCTGTGGAGAATCTTCAGGTGGAGCTACCTGTGTCACCAGGTGGTCCATCTCCTTCTAGTTCCGAGACGGGGGCTTCTGGTTCAGGGAGCAGGGGGAGCGATGCTCCTAGCACGTCTGGAAGAGGAGCTAGGGAAGAAGCAGCGGAAGATAATGCAGCTCAGGGGAAGGAGCTGAGGAGGTCAAAGCGAGCGATCATCGCCCCTGATCGTTATACAGGAGGAAACGCAGTGAGCTTCGTCTCATGTTTCTTCGCTGGTCCCTTGGATGAGAGGGAGCCGTCGAGCTTTGAGAAGGCCCAAGGCGTGAAGGAGTGGGACGTTGCAATGCAAGAAGAGATGGCAGCTCTTGAGAAGAATGAGACCTGGTCTCTTGTGCCCAAGCCCAAGGGCACTACTCCTGTAACATGCAAGTGGGTTTACAAATTGAAGAAGAAAGCTGACGGCAGTATCGAGCGGTACAAGGCTCGTCTTGTAGCTCGGGGGTTCTCGCAGCAATACGGTGAAGACTACGATGAGACATTCAGTCTGGTGGCAAAAATGACTTCAGTTCGTTTCATCATTGCCTTGGCGGCATTCAGTGGATGGGAGATTTGGCAGCTCGACGTCAAGAACGTCTTCTTGTACGGCGAGATTGACAAGGACATCTTCATGATCCAGCCACCAGGCTTTGTGTCTAAAAATTTTCCGGAGCATGTCTGCAAGCTGAAGAAGGCCCTGTATGGGTTGAAGCAAGCGCCAAGGGCGTGGTACGGAAAGATCGCAGAATATCTCCTATTCTGTGGATTTTGTGCTTCAGACTCAGACTCAAGCTTGTTCGTCAAGAAGAGCGGGGAGTTTCAAGTCATCGTGCTGCTTTACGTCGACGATATGATCGTGACGGGGAACTCGAAGGAGGAAGTAGCTCAGCTTCGGGCCGAGCTGGCTATCAGGTTCGAGATGAAGGACTTAGGTGAGCTTCACCATTTCCTTGGACTCGAGGTGCAGAGGAAGGAAAGTGGAGTGCTGGTTTCCCAGGCTGGATATGCGGAGCGAATCGTGGAGCGATTCGGCATGAAGGGAGGGAAGTGCATCTCTACACCTCTAGAGAAGGCTATGAAGCTTCGGAAGGATGAGGGGAGGATTATGCAAGATCCGTTGGTGTTCCGAGCTCTGGTTGGGAGCTTGATCTATCTGACGATCACGAGGCCGGATATTGCATATGCAGTAGGCAGAGTGAGTCGGTATATGGCGGAGCCACGGATACCTCATCTGCTAGCGGCCAAGAACATTCTGAAGTATGTCAAGGCGACCTCGGACATGGGTCTCCTATACAGGAGGGATGCGGGTTTCGAAGTGCATGGATACATGGATGCTGATTACGGGGGAGATTCGGATGATCGGAAGTCGACATCTGGATTCGTCTTCATGGCGGGCCCTACGGCTATATCATGGTGCAGCAAGAAGCAGGATTCCGTATCGGTCTCCACCACAGAAGCGGAATACAAGGCTTCGGCCTTGGCAGCTCAAGAAGCCATCTGGCTTAGGAGGTTGGTGGGAGACGTCCACAAGGAGGTTCGGGAGCCGACTCTGCTACGCGGTGACAACGAGAGTGCTCTCAAACTGGTAACCAATCCAGTTTGTCACGCGAGGACCAAGCATATCGAGATCGAGCATCACTTCATACGGGAGAAGGTGCTGGAGGGGTCTGTTTCGGTCGAGCATGTGCGGAGTGCGGACAATGTCGCAGACATCTTCACAAAGGCGCTGGCAAATGGGTCGTTCACACGGCTAAGGAGCCTATTGGGGTTGGTTTCAACTTCCCACTTCAAGGGGGAGTGTTGAAATTGTTGAAGTGGAAGTTTGGAGGTTTTTGGACCTGGGCGGTCTGGGAGGAGGTCGGGCGGTCTGGCGAGATCGCACGACTTAGCGGTCTGGCTCTGCGGTCTGGCTTGTCTTAGCCTAGTTGCAGTCTCCTGGCATGATCGTTGGTATAGGTCCAAGTCGGCTGGAGGTGAGGCCGCGCGGTCTGTCTCTGATCGCGTGGCGGGTTGATCATCTTCAGGTTCTTCTAGGTTCTCTCCGGAATGCGGTCTATGACCGGGCCTTCTGGGAGTATTCGCGGACTAAGGGTCTTAGTCGCGCGGTCTCAGTTCGCGGTCTCAGGAGGAGACTGGTATACGAGCTGGTTGCTGTTCGCGGTCTCAGGAGGAGATCGGCATGCGGACAGGAGTTCGCGGTCTGTTGGCGAACTGGCTGTGTTCGCGGTCTCTGGCGAACACAGGAGGTGAATAGCTTCGGGCGGTCTGGCGAGCTCTTTGTGGAGTCGCGGTCTGCTGTGAGAGTGGCGGTCTCTCATGGCGACATTGAAGCTGGCGAGTTCACCAAAAATGAAGCAGAAGTTATGTTGCTGATCGCGCAGTGTGACCGGTCAGGTCGCGCGGTCTAGGGGGTGGTGATCCTATCTCTAGGATGGTGACCAGATCAGGTCTCACGCCTATAAATAGGAGCCACTGTTGCAGCAAAAATAGAGACACACCAAGCGTAAGCTAAACTTTCTTCTTTCCTACGGTCTGTGTTTATGTGACCGGGCGGTCTCCTGATTGAACTTCTATTGTGCAGCTTCTGCGGATAGTGCGGGCAGCAGTGATCACCTCTTCCTATGAAAGTGGTCGGGCGGTCTGCGGCTTGGAGTTGTGGTGCTGGAGTTCAGAAGAATCAGGAGGTCTGAAGGAGTGGGCAGTTTGATAAGCGAGCTGGGTGTGTTCTGTGATCGTCAAGTCGCTGCGGTCTGGCAGCTAGTGAGATCGCAGGGAGGTCGCGCGGTCTGAGCGGTCTCAAGTTATCTTCAGCATTGTATCTTTCCTTTGTGTTTGTGCTGACGAAATCATGTCTCGTCAAGCATGTCTCGCCTTGTAGTTTTTAAAGTACTGCTATCAATAAAGATCAGTTGTTTGCCTTCATTTTTTCTGGTTGTTTTGGCTTTTATCTCTAAGTTGACTAGCTCCTGCTTGCTCCATAAAGATTCGAAAAATTTTTCACAGGGCCTGACCGCGATCAACGCGCATCAGAATGAGTCAAGTCAAGACCGCTCTTGAACTTGACTCCAGTCGATGGACTTCCTCGCAAGTCCGTACTAATATCCCTCCAGGATATCTCCCGCAACTTCCTGCCTCCACCTCTACCGAACTCCCTCGACTCCCGGTGGCGCACCCCGACGAGCTTCGCCCTTGCCCTATAGACCGAGTCTTTTGCAAGACGACTCACACTCAACCTCTCACTGTGCGACTCCACCTTCTCCTGAGTGATCATGAGTTCCCTGGTGGGACCCTTGAGTCGGATGGCTCCCTTTGCGGCGTCTGGGCTCTCCTGAGATGACTCTCCGCCCACGGATGCGAAGACTTTACCTCCGCCAAGGTCCTTTCTCTGCGCACACGCCCTCGCCACAAAACCTGCCCTGCTCCTCCGCCGGTCCTTCTTCCCGGACTTCTCCTTGCCGAGGAGAGCCTTGTGAAGACTTTGCTGGACGAGAATGGCCTTTATGCGCTTCTGCCAAAGGCCAAAATCAATCTTGCCGTCGTACCTAGAAATCTCGAATTTTGCCGACATTGTCTTGCTCGCAGAGCTACTGGGCGATCAAGATGATATTCGCGGAACCGATCTGGGAAGATAGGGAGCGGACCAATGTCGTCACCCACCGTTGACCCAAATCAGAGAACCGGAACGTCCAGACGATCACCCCCGCGGAACCTAGCTCTGATACCAATTGTTGTGAAATCGGATCGAGTTAAGCCGCGGTAGCGCAACGGAATTTTACGAATGAGCAAGAACCAGTATCGCGCAAAATAAAACGGAACGAGATTCTAGCATACACAGACGACACAAAAGATTACGTGGTTCGGAGTATGAGACTACTACTCCACGGGGAGAGCGCGCCGGACAAATTCCACTAATAACCAAAAGGAGTTACCGATTACAATAGACCTCAATGGGTCGAACAGAGAAAAGAAACAAAAAAAAACAAAACTGAAACTGGAGCTGTCGAAGCGCAGTTGCCGGAACGTTGCTCCTCCTGAGCAACCAAAAATGCGCGCGCCAAGCTCGGCCGGAACTCCCTCCAGACCACCGCGCTCCTTCGCCGCCGCGCCTGATGCCTGTCTCGTTGCTGCTCTGCCACCGGGCCCAAGACCCTCCGCCGCTGCCTGAGACGAAGCCGAAGCCGCCGGAATTGCGCCGCCGGAAGCTCTCTCAAAATTTCCTCCTCTCTTGGCCGCAGAAATCTATATCTATCCAGCGCCACCCCCACTTCATATTTAAATAGTTGTTCTCATTAATTGCTATATCACGTTATTATTCTCTTAATATATATAGCCATAAATATAAAATGCTGGGAGGAAGAGAACTAATGGCAGCCACGCCATTAATGGCAGCCCAAAACCAGAATAAAAGAAAACTGCCATGAAAGGAGGACCAATGAAACCATTCCAAAAATAGGATTCCCAAATTTGGTTTTCGCCCGGAATAGGTAATAACACCTCCCACGGATCGCCGACGTGGCGCGATCCGGATGATCCATGCGCGTGTGAGGTGTCACGATCCTAACAATCTCCACCTTGACGCCTCACGCAAACGAAACTCCACCTTGACGAACGTAACTCCACCTCCAGCTTAAATCTCCACTACTGGCGACTACGAGCCCCCTCTCCCTGGGGCCTGACCGCGATCAACGCGCATCAGAATGAGTCAAGTCAAGACCGCTCTTGAACTTGACTCCAGTCGATGGACTTCCTCGCAAGTCCGTACTAATATCCCTCCAGGATATCTCCCGCAACTTCCTGCCTCCACCTCTACCGAACTCCCTCGACTCCCGGTGGCGCACCCCGACGAGCTTCGCCCTTACCCTATAGACCGAGTCTTTTGCAAGACGACTCACACTCAACCTCTCACTGTGCGACTCCACCTTCTCCTGAGTGATCATGAGTTCCCTGGTGGGACCCTTGAGTCGGATGGCTCCCTTTGCGGCGTCTGGGCTCTCCTGAGATGACTCTCCGCCCACGGATGCGAAGACTTTACCTCCGCCAAGGTCCTTTCTCTGCGCACACGCCCTCACCACGAAACCTGCCCTGCTCCTCCGCCGGTCCTTCTTCCCGGACTTCTCCTTGCCGAGGATAGCCTTGTGAAGACTTTGCTGGACGAGAACGGCCTTTATGCGCTTCTGCCAAAGGCCAAAATCAATCTTGCCGTCGTACCTAGAAATCTCGAATTTTGCCGACATTGTCTTGCTCGCAGAGCTACTGGGCGATCAAGATGATATTCGCGGAACCGATCTGGGAAGATAGGGAGCGGACCAATGTCGTCACCCACCGTTGACCCAAATCAGAGAACCGGAACGTCCAGACGATCACCCCCGCGGAACCTAGCTCTGATACCAATTGTTGTGAAATCGAATCGAGTTAAGCCGCGGTAGCGCAACGGAATTTTACGAATGAGCAAGAACCAGTATCGCGCAAAATAAAACGGAACGAGATTCTAGCATACACAGACGACACAAAAGATTACGTGGTTCGGAGTATGGGACTCCTACTCCACGGGGAGAGCGCGCCGGACAAATTCCACTAATAACCAAAAGGAGTTACCGATTACAATAGACCTCAATGGGTCGAACAGAGAAAAGAAACCAAAAAAAACAAAACTGAAACTGGAGCTGTCGAAGCGCAGTTGCCGGAACGTTGCTCCTCCTGAGCAACCAAAAATGCGCGCGCCAAGCTCGGCCGGAACTCCCTCCAGACCACCGCGCTCCTTCGCCGCCCCGCCTGATGCCTGTCTCGTTGCTGCTCTGCCACCGGGCCCAAGACCCGCCGCCGCTGCCTGAGACGAAGCCGAAGCTGCCGGAATTGCGCCGCCGGAAGCTCTCTCAAAATTTCCTCCTCTCTTGGCCGCAGAAATCTATATCTATCCAGCGCCACCCCCACTTCATATTTAAATAGCTGTTCTCATTAATTGCTATATCACGTTATTATTCTCTTAATATATATAGCCATAAATATAAAATGCTGGGAGGAAGAGAACTAATGGCAGCCACGCCATTAATGGCAGCCCAAAACCAGAATAAAAGAAAACTGCCATGAAAGGAGGACCAATGAAACCATTCCAAAAATAGGATTCCCAAATTTGGTTTTCGCCCGGAATAGGTAATAACACCTCCCACGGATCGCCGACGTGGCGCGATCCGGATGATCCATGCGCGTGTGAGGTGTCACGATCCTAACAAAGATGCTCGTATATATAATATGTATATATATATATATTTAAGTTTTCTCCCCCTGTATAACCGTGAACAGCAACTCCATTTATTTGCGTGGGTTTTCTTTGCTGGAACTGCTTTGGAGTAACCGCTAGTGGGAGAAACTAATTCAGCCGGCCTGGGAGGATTTCAGTGCCGCATGGATTGAAACGTTTTTGCCTGGGAGATTTGAAGCCCATCGCCAACCTCTTCCTCTTCTCTCTCCCGTTTCTCTCTCTCTCTCTCTCTCTCTTGTGCGACGGGAAGGCCGCCGCCGGCCTTGGTGTTTCGCCGTTGGAGAGAGTAGTGTTGCCGGTCTTGGAGGTGAGCCGCCGGCGTTGGAGAGGGAGTCGTCATCGGGCTTGGCGGAGATCGCCGTGGACGTTGAAGGCTTGCGTGTGTGCAGTTAGCCTTGACGGCGTCGGATCTCGGTGGTGGCGTTTGTCTCCGGTGGCGGAGTTGGTCTCCGGTGGTGGTTGCGGTTGAACGTCGGAGTTCGACGTTGAAGGTTTCGACGAACCTTGTGCGTCCGTTAGTCGGATTGCAGTCCAGATTTCTACTCGACCGCGGATCGTGCGCGTCCGGCGCATCTGTGGTGTTCCACCGGACGGTCTATTTCTTCACTTGTTATTTCCTGTAATTGCATTTATATACTGTTTAATTTATATATATTTGTGATTGTGCGCCGGCGGGTTTTGCCGGGCGCAGTGTTTGCCTATTTTGCATTCTTGTTTTCCCTGCAATTTTATAGCGGTGCACAGTGGTTTGCACCTGATTTCCCAACAGTAACAACATTTGATTGTTACATATGAGCCTTCTTCTCGTATCTTATCTACATTTCCAGTGTCGGGGTGCTCTCCGGCGAATTTGTAACAACATTTGATTGTTACACACCCTCTCTCTCTCTTTCTCTCTTCCCCAACTCTCTGATGTAAAGGTCAACGACTCAGATATTTGTGATGGTCTTAAATAGAGTGATCTCCAAGTACTGGTAATTACATACATCATAAACCCTAAACCTTGAGACAAAACTCGCGCTTCATATATCGAATGCAAACACATTTGAACAGTAGTTGTGTCAAGATAGAAATAGAACTTGGTTGTATATACATATTTACCTTGGCATCAGCGCTGAATCCACGAAGAAATTTCACCTGAACATATGCCTGCAGGCCGATGAGAGGAATACTAGCCAAAATCACGAACGCTAACTTCCAGTTGGCAGCGAACGCTATCGCGAGTCCGCAGATCACCGTGGATGAGTTCTGAACCATGAAGGAAAGAGTGTCTCCTACCAGATTTCTCAGTAGGGAGGCATCCCTGGATAGCCTTGCGCCTATTGCCCCGCTGAAAATGAGAAAGGACGGAAGTTTTAATTAGTATTTTGAAGAGCAAACTTGAGTTAATTAGTTTAGATTCTATTTGGGAGAAAGAGGTTGTAGGGTAGTGGAAGTTGTGAACGCATAACTTTCGAATATTGAAGTCGCAGACGATGTTGTTCAAAAACGGCATTTTAAAGCCAAAATGTTACTTCTGCTCTAGCGGTGATGAACGCACTGACACAAAAAAGTTCATTTTGGACCAAAATATTATCATGACAGTTTCCAAGCGTTTACTATCACAGTTTCACTCGTCTCCACTCAAACACCACATTTGTGGTAAAGAGAGTCTTGGGCTCAAACACCACATTTTTGGTAAAGAGAGTCTTGGGCTCAAACACCACATTTGTGGTAAACAGTCTTAGACACTATTTGAGATAGGTGTGATATTTGAGTGGTGTAGGTATAAAATTGTGGTAGTAAACGCAGCTGTGATTGTTTACTTGTGTTTTGAATTTTCATGATAGATTTTTTTGATGAAAATTTCACTCTTTATGGTCTCTTCGTTAAAGTTTGACCGCAACCGCTTCACTTTGGCACCATTTTGACCAAGAATTTCATTTTTGATAGTTGATGTTCATAATTGCATCTATCCAAAGGCTATTTGTGTTTTTTCATAATCATTTTCCCAAACGCCATAAGACAAAACCGTTCTTCCAAACTGTGCATTTTTAATATTTCACCTCGAATTTTCAGGATCATCGAACCAGCTGATCTCTTGATGCACCGTTGTCCGAAACAACAGAGAGCGGATGCGCTCCACAAGCCTCCCTCCCGCTACTCCAAAACAGTAGTGCTGACATGGGATGACGAAGAATCCCACCGCTCCTAAAAGCACATGCATCAGCGCCCAAAACTTCGCATCCTTTTGGAGCTGATGTGGTGGTTCATAGTACGTTTTGATGGCGCTTGATAGCAATATCCCATACACGGGAAATATTACTCCGTTGACGGCGGCAGCCGCGGTACCCGCGAGAAGCGCCGGGATCTCTGGTTTGTTCAGGCAAATCAGCCTCAGTATAAAAGCTCCCTTCTTTTCCTCATTCTCCGCATGATTTCCTGCATATATTTCTTGGGAGTTATCCGCACAGGATTCCACCTGACTGTTTGATCTAAAGGAGAATTGGGGTGAAAAAGCACTTCTTGATGAGGATTCCACCCGACATGGATCACGACTAGTTGCAGGTTTCGGAATAACTTTGAATGGAGACATTTCGTTCATAGAGGGTGAAGGCTCTGCTTCACTTGCTTTGGTTAGATCCTGTAGTCGCACCATCTGTGAATAAGCTCCGCCTACATTCTCTATTAGTTCTGAGTGGGAACCTGCAACCATATATGAAGATAGAAATTGTCATTTTATCTAATTGTTAGGTAAATGAAGCTTGATCATTCATATTGACTCTTGAGAATATTAATTGAAATACAAAAAATACCTTGTTCTACAAGCCTGCCTTTATGCAAAACTGATATGGTGTCTGCATTCTTCACGGTTGTCAAACGATGCGCGACGATGATCGTGGTTCTATCAGTCATAATATTCAACAAAGCATCATGAACGATGCTTTCGGATTCTAAGTCCAGAGCACTAGTTGCTTCATCCAAGAGCAAGATCTTCGGGTTCCTAAGGATAGCCCTTGCAATTGCAATTCGCTGCTTCTGCCCACCAGAAAGCTGAGTTCCGTGCTCTCCCACCATTGTCTCTAGGCCCTGTTCACAAAACATTGTCATTAATTCAAAAGAAAAACATTTGAGCGAGAGCTCTATCAACAAGATTGAGAGTTTAAAGCAAGAAAAGGAGAGGAATTTCCTACACAAGGCATATTGCTGAGAAACTTAGCAACATTTGCTAGATTCACCGCTCTACTGATTTCCTCAGTGCTAGCATCTTCCTTTCCATACAAAATGTTATCTTTAATGGTGGTCATGAACAAGACGGGCTCTTGGCTGACAAGACTAATCTTTTTCCTTATCCAACTTAGTCTAAGATTCTTCAGGTTGAAACCATCAATGAGCACTTCACCAGCCTGCGGATCATAAAACCTCTCCACTAAGCTTACCACTGTTGACTTCCCGCTACCACTTTCTCCGATAAGAGCCATAGTCGTGCCACTACGAACTTGCAATGAAAAACCTTGGAAGATCATCTGGTCAGGCCTCGTTGGGTAGCTGAAGTAAACATCCCGCAGTTCAATCTCACCCTTCAGGTCCTCCAACACCGTGCCGCTCATGTCGTAAATGTCAATCACTGATTTCCTACGAATTACCTCAAATATCTTGTGAGCGGCAACTTGCCCTGCTGAAAATGCCCTCACGCAAGGGGATGCTTGGCCTAATGACCTGTCGCAAACATTGCATTGCAGTTTCAAAATCATGATTTTTTGCTGCAGCATATTATTAGTTTTAGAGAAGAATGTTGTTGGCTCACATTGAGCCGGTCATGATTGCGAGCATGACATTGATGACCTCTCCTCCAGTGTAGCCATTGTTGATGACCAATACGGAACCATACCAAATAGCTAAACCATAGCTGCAGAATGAAAACATGAGGATGGCGCCGGTTCCCAAACCATTAACAACTCCTTCGAGAACAGAGGATTTGTAAGTACTCCTTATGAGCCTGTCATATATTTTCATGGCCTGACTCTCGCCGGAGAAGGATGCAACCTTATAGTGCAAGGAAACAACAGAAAATCACACCAGCAATCAGATAAATAAACAATTAAAAAGCACGTGAACTGCTTACTGTTCTGATAGATCCCACGGTCTCCTCTATCATGAAACCCGCTTCAGCATATCTCAACTGCCCTCTAACTGAACACCTTAATATCAACATTGACATGGCTGCACCGGTGATGGCGATAAATGGAATGCAAGCCATCAACACCAGCGCCAAACGCCATCCCCTAATAATTGCTATAATAAATCCTCCGAAGAACATTGAAATGAGATGTATGAACTTTCCAACCTGGAAAGAAGATTGTCACAATGTTACAACCTAAAACTTGTTACGAAAACTTGTTACGGAATGATCAAACAAATAGAAAATCATAACAAATAGGCTGTGTGTCTAATTATGCGAATTGCTCACCTTTTCACCTATGGCATCTTGAGTGAGTATTATGTCCCCTGACAAGCTAGCTATTACCTGCCCAGTGGTGGCTTCATTATCATAGAATGCAATGTCCTGTCTTATTATACTCTTCATGTATAATTCTCGAATACGCGTTGCTTGTCTTTCTCCGGTCGCAATCCAGCATGACACCTCTACAAAGTTAAAAAAAAATGAGCATCGAGGCATGCGATCAAGAGTATTGCTTTCATCTCATATCGAAATTGTGAATATATTTATATATATAGTCTTATTGTTTTTATCTAATAACTTAACATATATTATAATTTATTTTAAAAAAATAAAATACAATGCTCATTTAAGTAATTACACTATTCTTAAATTAACAGTAACGATGAAAATTCATAAAATTTAATTTTTTTTTAGTAAAACTCATATCCCCACTATGGCAGGCTATCATTAGCAGACATGTCAATTTTATTAAAGTTGATTTGAAAAATAACGATGAAAATCAACCAATTTCATTTGAAAAATTAATGATAGACATTTAATAATATATGAATAATTATTATTATTTTTTAATAAGAAAATAAAAAATAATGTATAATTATTTTTTGCATTTATTAATTAATAATCATAGGAGATCTTCAGAGGCACCTGTTAGGCGTTGTGACAGTTTAGTCACTAGACATATTAAATGGGGGAGGGGTAGACCATAAAAAGACTTGGAATGAAACTATAAGGAAAGATATGATGTACTTAGGTATTAGTGAGGCTATGATTAAAGATAGCGCGCGATGGCGACAAAAGATCCATATAGCCGACTGCCCACTATGGTGGGATAAAGGCTTGAGTGTTGTTGTTGTAGTTGAATTAATTAATAACGTGCTGATTTTAAACTGCATTAAATAATTTATAGGGGTGAAGCCCCGTGTCTGCTGCGGTCGAGGTACGTACTATCGTGATCGGGATATTATCACGGTTGGTCGAGATACGTACTGTAGCGGTGGCGTACATTATTAATAATATACGAATAATAATATAGCAAAAGACAGTTTGTACTTACGGAGTGACGAAGCAACACCAGACCCAATAGCTAAATACACGAATTGCAGCACAACCTGCAAATAGTTTTCCAGAAAATGATTAATAAAAAAACAGTATATACTTTGATAATAATGAATAAAAAAGAGCATACATTTGCTCTGTCAGAGTAAGATGAGTTTATTTATTTATTTATTTATATAGCACTATGAGAAGCTAAATAATTCCAATAAAAAACATTATGGCATAAGCTTGGGTAGTTATTGAAAATCCATAAACTATGATTTGACAGAGTGAGGGGTGTTAGAAATTAGAATATTGATATTAATTAATAAATTATTAAATTTTAGGAAAAAGGAGAAAATTATTACATTAGCCTCACGTCATCATTTTAAAATTGGCTCATGATGTACATTAGATTTCTTGTTCTCTTCCTTAGACGAGATTGAGGCTATGAACCACATCACACAAGTGCGCGCACACATGCCACCTCGGATTGAGCTTTGGCACGACCTGCGGACACGAATGTTGTTCTTAAATGACCTAGTCGTGACAACCTACATTATTATTTTGTTTTAATTAATTATGAATTAAATTCAGTTATTTTAAAATGGTGCGCCCCATCATGGAGTTCAAAATCAATAGGAAAATACTAATTATTTAATTATGAGAAATTCATTTAACTGATAGATGAATTAATCATTTATCCATTTTCGCTCTGCATCGGAGATCTCGACTCAAAGTAATCCAGGATTGTAACCCCCCCATGCACAATATCCAAACGATTTGAACAATATTTCAATTTTCTCTTATCTAGCATGTGACAGAGGAGAAATATGTGCTGAGGTTTTGGCTCTAGCTCAAGATAGTCCACAATAACTCATCAAATTTGGAATGGTTATTTATAGTATCTCCAGCGTAGAGCTTAGCCCTAGGTAGACACACAACCCATTGGGTCATTCCGAGTTGATCTCGATACGCGCAGACTTATTAATTAAATATCTAACATTCTCCTTCTATGTCCGCCGCAAAACCCGACGTCGGAATTGGGTGGTTTGTGCAATGTTCATCCGAACGTGAATCATTCACAACCGTGTCCAAACACATGTTTAACATATTGGACTTAAACCTAAAACTGTATGCACACATAAGAATAAACATAAATCTCAGCAGCATCACATAGCAGTCTAAAGTACAATCATAACACAAGTTCGCATACCCAGTGGCTAATGATCAACAATAATAAGGCAAAATATAGTCCAAACAACAAGTGTCCAAAAAGGAGAGCTAAACAATGCTCTAACAAAAAATGAAGCAAAAAAAAATCAATTAACACTCTAACTGTCAGCATCCAGCAGATCATCCTGATCAAGATCCCAGTCTGCAAGTGCTCCTCCTATCTCAGCAACTTCTGTAATTTTCAACAAAGAATTTCATTTAGAATGAATTCAAAACCATTGAAAATGTACATGTATCTAGTTCTACTGTAAGAATGTAGTACTAATTTATAATTAGTTAAGAGGACACTTACATGGAGTATTATAGATTTTACCCTAAAATCCATTATCTGTTTCCAACGAAACAATTTCATGGACTTCTGAACACCGCAACAATATCTATATTCCAATATGGAATGTCACAGTTACTGTTCTTCTAAAATTTAACAGAACATCATTAAGTTTGGAATGAAACCAATTAACATAAGAAGAAGAGTCAAACCCACTCAGATTGTGTTATCAAATTTGGAATAACACTCTCATCCTAAGTAGGAAAGCCGAATCCATGTAAAGTTATTAGCATCAGATTTGGAATGAAATAACGCATCAAAATCAAGCTCAGCAACCAAGAACATCAACAGAGCACAATATGCTTATTTTGACAAAGAAAATTAGAAAAACAAAACATTTGGACTAAGGCTGAACCAAATCGCCTAACCTTGAACTTTGCTGAACTAAATCGTCTTCAGTCACATTTCCCCCACTGTTTTGATTAATCGATCTTTGGGCATTCCTTTCGTCAATGGATCAGTTAGGTTATCCTTCGATCACACGTCGATCAAAGTGTTAAATCCTTATTCTTTAAGATAATTCAGCAAAGCATGTCTCAGTCTTACATGTCTCCTCTTAGTATTATAGAAGACATTTTGAACGTCTTGAACTGCTGCTTGATTATCATGGTACAAGCTCAACGAGTTGACTTGTAACCTAGACAAGGGAATGTACGTCTAAAATCAGATTCTTGATCTAGTCTGCCTCTTCACCAACCGAAGCTAAGGCAAAGAACTCGGCTTTCATAGAAGACAAAACTATACAAGTTTATCTTTGGATTTCCAAGTGATAGCAACTCCACCCAAAGTGAATATTGAAGTATCTAGTTGCCTACCTAAATCACCAGATCTGAATAACAGAGGCGTTTTCTTCCTTCTTCTTGAATAGCTTTTGAGAATGATGAGGAAGAACAACGATCCTTCAAATCTGTCTTTGGCAATCCGAAACGATCCAATAGAGATTGTAGAATCAGAACACGGATCAATCGAATCCTTCTTGATAGAAATCGGCAACTCCAATGAGTAGATCGATCTCCAATCGTAGACGACGGCGAGGCGGCGCTTTTCTCGTTCGTTTTGATCGGGAGAGAAATTAGGGTTTGAGAACGATTTGAAAACTTGTTAATAATAACTCAAGAGCGATCCTATATATAGAGGGAAGCAATTAAGGGATAAACCGACCTTAAATGCACTCAATATAGCCGTTAGGATCGGGAGAGAGCGTTTATGAAACGACAAGAACAGAGAAAACAAATTAGATAATATTTCGAACAGAATTCTTGAGACATAAGGGTTCTCTCGAGACATGAGGGGTCTCTCGAAATATGAAGCAAAGAGAGCAGGAAGGAGATGTCTCGAGAACTCGATGATCTCTCGAGACATTACAAAGATTTCGGACAAAGGTCTTTCGAGACATGCTTGATCTCTCGAGACATCAAAAACAGAAATACCGAGATCCAAAGAACTTGCCTCTCGAGACATGTCAGAACTCTCGAGACATACTTGATCTCTCGAGACATGTCCTTAGAAAAATTGTTTTCAACAATTTTCTTTCCTTCTCTTGAACACTTGCTGCAACCGCACTCCAAAGTCTTCAATAGTCTTGAAAATGAAGTGTACCCCAATAGAGAGATCACACATGAGTCATCACCATGTTTCATATAATGAAGAATTACATTGTATGAAACTGTGTTTGCAGACCCATTGTGATCTGACATTGAGTTACACTTAGCAAAGATAATCTGCAAGACAATACTAGAAAAGCATATCAAATACAAATGCAATTCAATCTTAGTTTAAGGGTGACTTCTCACAAATCAAGGTAATTGTGATTACAATTTCCAACAATCTCCCCCTATTTGTAGAAGTCAGAACCCTATATACTAAGTTGAATTACAACAATATAAAATAAATATGCTACACTACACAATGATATGAAAATGAATAAGTAGAGAACATCAAATCAACAATTATATATATATGTCTAAATTGAATTGTTAAGAAGACTTGATGTTCAACAAAATCAGAACCAAAACAGAATATGTCTTAACAGCATCAGCATTATCCTTCAAGATCTTCTTTTCATCTTTTCTTCTTGTCTGGAGAAATAAGCATAAGGCTTGGGATGGTAAAACGGAGGTGGATCCGGAGCATCAGCATTATTATAACCAAAAGCCCTGAAATGAATCATTCTCTTCCTTTGAGCTGTCTCATATTTTTCCCATTCTTGAGAGCTGTAGCATTCAGATGTATTCATTTTACCTTCATGAACTAACTTATAGGTTTCAAGAATAATGTCTTTTGAGACTGGGCTCCAGATTTCTGGAAAACTCTTCTCAACCTTAGCTTTGCACTGACCTGTAGAGCTAGAACTTGGAACAGATCGACTAGCAGAAGGACCTTCACCAAACATTCTTTTTCTTTTGGTCCCAGCCCTATCTGATTGTTCTTCAACAATAGGAGCCTTCCCAAGTGGTTCTTCTGGCCTTGGAGAAAACTGAGGAACAGGAACATCTGGATCAATTGCTAACTCAGGAAAAATCTGATTATGAAGCCACGTTGCTGTTTTGAAGGAATAAGCATTAATATCAGCAACTTGCTTCAGCACCCTGGAAGAGAACTGATCAAACTGAGATTTCCATGAGCTTTGAAGAGCAGATACGGAGCTTTCAAACAAGTCTGTCAATTGAGCTACTATATTTTCCTCCCCCTTTCTGACTTCTACAGATAGGGTTTGGAGAATATCATCTTTGAAATGGCCCACCTCATCAACAACTCTGAAGGTGTTAGCTTCTGCATCATTACTCATCGATTGTTGAAGTTGGGTTACTATTACAGTCTGTTTCAACACTGTGCCTACACCTTCAGTTGCATGTTCAATTTGCTTGCTCCCTAGACTCATCAAATCAGAGAGATTTTCATAATTTGATTTGATTTTGGCTAACTCCCTACCAAGATCACTTTCAACTGAGGCAATCTTCCTGTGAACAGTTATCAAAGAGTTCTCAAACTGTTCACTTTGCTTCTTGAGCATATCTTCAATCTTGCCCAGAAGAGAATCTGCATCATGGATTGGAGGGGAAGAATGAGAGGATGGAAGAGTAGCAGCAGGGGCAGCACCAGGAGCATCATCAGGGATTTCTTCAATCTCAAGAGAAGAAACGTCCTTATTATCTTCTGCACAACCTAGCTCATCTGGAGCATTCTTGGTTGTATCAAACTCTGACTCCCCCTCAACATGTACTAGGGGAGGTGTTAATTCATGAACTGACATATCATCATCATCTTCAAAAACAAAATCAGCACCAGACCCTGCCTGTTGGCCACTGGGACTGTGCCCTTCAGATATTTCTTGTTGAATATTCTTCAGAACAGCTGAAACTATCTCATTCGCTAACGAAGTTTCTGCTTCAATAACTGATGGAGAAGGAGGTGGTGGTGGAACTGAATCTGGAGTGTGAACAGGTGAGGGTGATGGGATAGTATCTGACGGATCTGTCTGTGTTACTGATGGAATGAGTTCTGTTGGAGCTGATGAGGGCTGACCTTTTGCTTTAGAACGGATTGGCAGCTTGGCACGACTTGAAGCTTTAGAACGAATCCGAGGAGGAGGAATTTCTGCTTCACTTGCAGCTGCAGACTGATGAGTCTCCCCCTCAGAAGGAGCACTAGCCATTCCTGGCTTCTTGATTCGAATGTCCCATCTCTGCATGGAGATGACATCGATCTTCTTAAGGTGATGGATAGTTGCACCTTTGGACATGTCAAAAATAGCAGGATTAAATTGATTCAGGAACAAAGAGATGATCCGGGCAAATTTTGGAGAATTAATACAGGCTTTGATATTAGAGAATAAGATTGAGGCCCAATCTCTCTTTTTCCCTGACACAATTCCAACCATTAATAGAAAAGTCTCTTCAGACACATGCCCTTGTGTGCCTGTCTTGCAGAATAGAACTTTTAAGATTATGTCCACCAGGAGCTTCCCTGCATCATTCATCTTATGCCTCTTAACTGCAGAAAAATCTGAGTCCAGACCACAGTACCTTGCTGTTCTCAACCAGTCATTGTCATCTAGATCTTCTTCAGCTTCTATTTCAGACATCTGCAAATACTTAGTAAGAGTCTTTGGAGAGACTTTGATTTTGATACCCTTAACAAAAGAGATCAACATTCTTCCTTCCTTAATAGGTTTCACGTTGATAAAGAATTCTTCAACCTCATCAAACAGCATGCGGCAAGGATGTTCCAGAACGAATGAAAGACCAGCGGCATCAAGCATACAGAAAAGATTTTTGAAATCCTCGGATAAACCGGCGATTCCTGAGCGAACGACTTCACTGCCGACGTCGATCTTTGGATGAGAAGAAGGAGCCATTGAAGCAAGATATGGAGAACTGTCAAACGGAGAGGATGAAGAATCGAGAGCCACCGAGAGCACTGAGACCTGTCGCTAACCGTCGCCGCTCGAGAGAAAGTCGAAAAGTCGGGGAGAACTCGAAAATTGATTTCGTGAATATCAAGTTTTCGATTTCTTATATATATATATGATTTTGATTTGACGTTAAAATGACATTTTGAAGAAAATTAAAAGTGGAAATAGCGCGTACCTGACGTTTGGAATTCTTAAAGAAAACTATGTCTCGAGACATCGGGTATGTCTCGAGAACTCAGGAGTTTCAACAGGTTATTTCCTTCATTGATGTTTCGAGTGATAACCCATATCTCGAGACATCACCATATCCCGAGATCTTGAACTTGTCTCGAGAGAACTAGCTTGTCTCGAGAAATCCCAGAAGTTCTTTGGATTTCGAGACTTAAAGTGATTTAAGTTTTCGAGAAAAGAGAAAGTTCCTGAGACCATGTGGTTCTCGAGATATATATATATATATCTGATCTTGAGAAAATCATCTGAAAACTTGAACTTCCCTGGAGATTTTCTGGATTTGTAAAGTCTTCAGGTCTTCATGGTTTTGGTTGATGTGATCATTACTCCATGTTGAGCATTCCAAGTTCCGTCTTGAAGAAGGAGAATTTAGTCTCATCCAGTGGCTTCGTGAATATGTCAGCAACTTGCTTATCCGTGGGGACATAACTTAGATTTATATCACCCATCTCCACATGCTCCCGGATAAAGTGATATCGTAGCTCGATGTGCTTTGTCCGACTGTGAGAGACTGAATTATTTGCGATAGCAATTGCACTGGAAGAGTCGCAAAACATGGGAATGTCTTTGATCTTCATGTTGTAGTCTTGAAGTTGATTTCTTATCCATAGAAGTTGTGCGCAACAACTGCCAGCAGAAATATATTCTGACTCGGCGGTTGATATTGCAACACAATTCTGCTTCTTGCTACTCCAGGAAATAAGTCTCCTTCCGAGGAATTGACACGTCCCAGAAGTGCTTTTCCTGTCGTCTTTGCTACCTGCAAAGTCTGCATCTGAAAAACCAATTAGTTCGCTATCATTACTTCTTGGGTACCATAAGCCAAGATTTGGTGTGCCTTTAAGGTATCTCAAAATCCGCTTTGCGGCAGTATAGTGAGAATCCTTAGAGTTCACCTGATATCTAGCACATACACATGTAGAGAACATTATATCAGGTCTACTAGCAGTAAGGTAGAGCAAAGAGCCAATTATGCTTCTGTACTTGGTTTCATCAAAAGGTTTCCCTTTCTCATCCTTGTCCAGAGACGTAACTGAGCTCATTGGAGTCCTCATAGAGGTTGCATTCTCCATTCCAAATTTCTTAATCAGCTCCTTAGTGAACTTTGTCTGAGAAATGAAGATTCCATCTTCAGACTGTTTCACTTGAAGTCCTAAGAAATATTTCAGCTCACCCATACTGCTCATTTCAAATTTCCCTTGCATCAGTTTAGAAAACTTTTTACAGAGGTTATTATCCATTGAGCCAAATATGATGTCATCGACATAGATTTGCACTAGCAAAATCTTGCCTTTTACTTCCCTAAGAAATAATGTCTTATCTATCTTTCCTCTTGTGAACTTGTTCTCAAGAAGAAAGTTAGACAGCGTCTCATACCAAGCTCGAGGAGCTTGTTTCAAACCATATAAAACTTTTTGTAATAAATAAACATGACTGGGATGATCAGGATTAACAAAACCTGGGGGTTGTTCAACGTATACTTCCTCTTTAATGTCTCCGTTTAGGAAAGCGGACTTGACATCCATTTGATATACGGTGAAACCCTTGAAAGCAGCATAAGCAAGGAAGAGTCTGATCGCTTCGAGCCTTGCTACTGGAGCGTACGTCTGATCGAAGTCGATACCTTCCTCTTGTCTGTATCCTTTAGCTACAAGTATGGTTTTGTTCTTTATGATTGTTCCTTCTTCATCCATCTTGTTTCTATACACCCACTTTGTTCCAATGACATTTTTGTCTTTGGGTTTTGGAACAAGTGTCCATACCTTACAGCGTTTGAACTGATTTAATTCTTCTTCCATATCAATTATCCAAGATGGATCTTCATTTGCCTCTTGGAATTTCTTCGGTTCGACCTGCGAAAGAAAACTCAAATGCATATTCTCGTTAATGGTACCTCGTCTTGTTCTTATTCCTTCATGAGGATCTCCTATGATCTGATCAACTGGATGATCCCTCATGTGTCGTAGCCCGAGGTTCCTTGCATGATTTGAACCAATAGGAGTTTCTTCTACTGTTGGAGTATCTTCCTCCACATGGATTGGCTCTTCATCAGGATGATCTTCTTCATAGGTAGTTATTGGGGGAATCTTGATGAAGTGTTGAGAATTTTTTTCAACTGGCTGATCCAAGCTTAAGTCCTGCAGCTTTGAACCTGTGTCTACAGAAGAAATGCTAGAGGAGCTGCCTTGAAGCATGCTCGTCTCATCAAATACAACATTAATAGATTCTTCTACCACTAGGGTTTTCTTGTTAAACACTCTATATGCCCTACTATGGCTACTATAACCTACAAAAATACCTTCAAAGCTCTTTTCACTGAACTTAGTTTTGTAATGCTTTCCATTGTTCAGTACAAAGCATTTACTACCAAAGATTCGAAAATAAGAAATGGTCGGTTTCTTGCCTTTTAGAAGTTCATAAGGAGTCTTTTCATGGTTTTTGTTTATGAGCGCTCGGTTTTGCACATGGCATGCAGTATTGACAGCTTCAGCCCAGAAATATTCAGGTAGTGAAGAGTCACTCAACATGGTTCTGCAAGCCTCAATAAGTGTTCTATTCTTTCTCTCAGCTACTCCATTTTGTTGTGGAGTTCGAGGAGAGGAAAACTCATGAAAGATACCGAGGCTTTCATAGAATTCTGTCATGGCTCCAGATTCAAATTCTGTACCATGGTAACTTCTGATTTTGACCACCGAACAGTTAAATTCATTCTGGACTTGCCTGACAAAACTAGTGAAAGTGTCAAAGGTATCTGACTTGTGTTTCAGAAAGAGTACCCAGGCAAAACGAGAGTAATCATCTACAATAACCAATGTGTAAGATTTTCCTCATAAACTTCTAATTTGCAAAGGACCAAACAAATCCATATGGAGCAGGTATAAACACCTGGTTGAATCTTTGCCAATAATGCTCTTAATGGTAGCTCTTGTTTGCTTGCCTTTTACACATGCATGACAAGGTCTATCTTTAATGCACTTAACATCTGGTGCATCTCGCACTAAGTTTTGAGAAAACAATTTATTAATAGTTTTGAGATTTATATGTGCTAATCTCTTGTGCCATTGGTCAACAAGAGATGCACTATCTTTTGCCAAAAGACATACTGGTGTAGAAGATGATATACACAGAAAATTTAGACAAAATATGTTTCTACAGCGAATGCCTGATAAAATCGTTTCATGATTTCCGGCCGACTTTATCAAACACTTATCTTTATGAAAATCAACAATGTATCCTTTATCACAAAGTTGACTTATGCTTATCAGATTATGTTGTAATCCTTCCACATAAGCTACATCGGAAAACGATACATTACCATTAGAAATCATACCATAGCCTTTAGTTATTCCTCTGTCTAAACAGCCAAAAATAACTTTTGGACCGTTCGCAACTGGAATGTAGTTTTGCAAATGGCTTCTTGTCCCGGTCATATGCCGAGAGCATCCACTGTCCAAGTACCATATAGGATTTTTATTGGCCTTTGGACATACCTGCAAAAACAAATCATTTCGCCTTAGGAGCCCAAACAGATTTGGGTCCTTGGTCCCGTGTCAGTTGAGCACCACGATGAATGTTAACATTGCGAGTGGTCTGCCTTGCAACGTTCACTTGTGGTCTCCTAATATACGTTGTATTGAACCAACAATCAACGGCAAAGTGACCAATTTTGCCGCAGCACCAACAGTCGAATCTGTTATACCTTCTTTTTACACTCTCCTGCTTAACTTTTTGAACGTTAGCTCTTGCAGGAGCAGCCCTTTTAGATGAGGATGCCTCATGGGGGCAACACACACAAGGTGGTATTGTCTTCTTCGGCTTTGGTCCAACAGCATTCACTTTTGGTGCTTTCTTAGCACTCGGGCCATGAACAAATGGACCGTACCCTTTCCGATTAATCTCTTGATAGGGTGCTTGAAAAGCACTATCACCAAAGTTTCGGGGAGGAGGCCATTCCTTATGATCATTCACAGGTGAAAAAGGAATTGGTCGTGTGAAATGACCATAGGAACTCTCCATATCATAAGCATTCGTAGGGAATATGACTCTCTTGAATGCTACAGGCTCTTGATGAGCTTTCCCTTTTTCTTTGGTAGTAGCTTTCTTAGCAACCAGACCATTCTTCTTAGCAATTGAATTTTTTGAAGAATTGCTAGTACTAGCTTCATGCCCTATACCACTTCCTTTTGCCTTAGTGGTAAAAGTACCAATAATTGGCAGAACAGTTTTTGGTTGAGAGAATGCTTTAACCAACTTCTTCTCAGCCGCAAGCTGTTCTTCCAATACATTTATCGAATGATCTCTCATGGCAAGAGTCTCTTCCGAGCTTTTGATCTTGTCTTTCAAGGCTTGGACTTCCTCTTTGAGAGAAGAAAGTTCTTCAACTTCTTTTGTCAAGTTAGATTCCACCTCCTTGAGAGCCATGATCTCCTTACCCTGAGTTTTGACAACCTTTCGGCACTTGTCAAAGCTTTGGAGCATTTTGGTATATTGAGACAAAAGCTCAGATTCATCGTCTGAGGGGTTATCCTTTTGTTCAGCCGAAGCATAATCAGAATCAGATAGGATAGTGTGATCATTTACCTTTCCGGTGTACGGGGGTGCTTCTTCATCATCAGACATGGCCATCAGGCCGAAGTAAGCTTCTTCTTCATCACTCGACTCATCGGAGTCACTGTCGCTCAGAGTTTTGGCTTTCTTAGCGACGAAGCTTCTATCTGATTTCTTCTTTCCGTGGATGGATTTCTTGTCTTCTTTCCTTCCACCTTCTTTCTTCTTATAGGGACACTCAGCAATCATGTGCCCTGGCTTATTACAACAGTAGCAAATAATGTCAGAAGAAATGTGTTTGTTCTGTTTGGATTTATACCTGTCATTATTGCTTGAGCCCTTCCTGTGATATTCGCCATCACGACGAGAATATTTATGATCCGAGGAAGACGGCTTGTTGTTCATGTGCCTTCGCTTGTTCAGCAGTTTCTTAAACTGACGGGAAATTAAAGAGAACTCCCCATCAGACAGTTCGGAACAGGAGGAGCTGGCTTCCGATTCTTCTTCATTATCAGATTCCTTTTCTCTGATCGGTGTCACTGCTTTGCTCTTCTTTGAACTCTCTGCCTTCAAAGCTAATGTTCTTTCTTTGCTTGAAGGTCGAATGACATCCTCTTCAGACTTTCGGATGTTCATTAGTAATTCGTGAGACAGCAGCTTCCCGAACAGATTCTGAGGTTCTAGACTTGGCAGTTTTCCAAACTCTCTTATGGAAACAATTTTGCTATCCCAGTCTTTCGTTAGGGAACGCAAGAATTTGTCATTTAGTTCACCGTTTGTGAACTCCTTGTCGTAGTTCCTCAGACCATTGACTATTTTGAAGAATCGCTCGTACGCATCAGCGATGCACTCCTTCTTACTCTGCTTGAAAGCCTCATACTCTTGATTGAGTAGGGATCTTCTGTCTTCTCTCACTTCGTCAGTACCTTCCATTAGAACAATCAAGGATGTCCACATTTCTTTGGCTGATTTGCAGTGGATTAAGTTTTGCAACATGGAATCATCCACTGCACTTGCAATTATGTTTTTAGCCTTCTTGTCAAGAGCAACAAGAGCTATCTCATCCTTGGTCAAATCCATCATTTTCTTAGGTATCTGAACAGTAGGATTTGTAGACGAAGCGGTCATTGGCACATGGGGACCTTCTTCCACGACTTGGAAGATTCTGGGATCTGCAGCTTCCATATAAAAACGGACTCTTTCCTTCCACATAGGAAAGTTGACCTTAGTGAAGATGGGCAATTTCAGAGAGGATCCCTTGACTCTATCCATGGCTTGCTAGCAACTAGAAAGATGGATCCTATTCAAGGTGTTAACCTAGCAACGAACAACCTCCCTCTGATACCAATTGAAGTATCTAGTTGCCTACCTAAATCACCAGATCTGAATAACAGAGGCGTTTTCTTTCTTCTTCTTGAATAGCTTTTGAGAATGATGAGGAAGAACAACGATCCTTCAAATCTGTCTTTGGCAATCCGAAACGATCCAATAGAGATTGTAGAATCAGAACACGGATCAATCGAATCCTTCTTGATAGAAATCGGCAACTCCAATGAGTAGATCGATCTCCAATCGTAGACGACGGCGAGGCGGCGCTTTTCTCGTTCGTTTTGATCGGGAGAGAAATTAGGGTTTGAGAACGATTTGAAAACTTGTTAATAATAACTCAAGAGCGATCCTATATATAGAGGGAAGCAATTAAGGGATAAACCGGCCTTAAATGCACTCAATATAGCCGTTAGGATCGGGAGAGAGCGTTTATGAAACGACAAGAACAGAGAAAACAAATTAGATAATATTTCGAACAGAATTCTCGAGACATAAGGGTTCTCTCGAGACATGAGGGGTCTCTCGAAATATGAAGCAAAGAGAGCAGGAAGGAGATGTCTCGAGAACTCGATGATCTCTCGAGACATTACAAAGATTTCGGACAAAGGTCTTTCGAGACATGCTTGATCTCTCGAGACATCAAAAACAGAAATACCGAGATCCAAAGAACTTGCCTCTCGAGACATGTCAGAACTCTCGAGACATACTTGATCTCTCGAGACATGTCCTTAGAAAAATTGTTTTCAACAATTTTCTTTCCTTCTCTTGAACACTTGCTGCAACCGCACTCCAAAGTCTTCAATAGTCTTGAAAATGAAGTGTACCCCAATAGAGAGATCACACATGAGTCATCACCATGTTTCATATAATGAAGAATTACATTGTATGAAACTGTGTTTGCAGACCCATTGTGACCTGACATTGAGTTACACTTAGCAAAGATAATCTGCAAGACAATACTGGAAAAGCATATCAAATACAAATGCAATTCAATCTTAGTTTAAGGGTGACTTCTCACAAATCAAGGTAATTGTGATTACAATTTCCAAGTGATAGCAACTCCACCCAAAGTGAATATAAATCCCTGGTAGACTTGTTGTTACTAATTTCCGAACACCAAGAGGCATCCGAAAAACCATACACGGCAAGAGGGTAACCGGTGTAGCACAGAACATGATCTTTAGTACCTCTCATGTATCTCATCAGCCTATCTAGGGCATCTCAATGCTCTTTGCCTGGACAACTGGTAAAATGGCTCAGCATGCCAACAGAGAAGGCAATGTATGGTCTTGTACAACTTGTGGCGTACATGAGACTACCAAATATTTTTGAATAATTCACTTGATCAACGTTGGTCCCTACATTTCGACTCAACTTAACATTGTGATCAAATGATATCTCTACTTGCCTACAGTCTTTATATCCCCAGGCAGAACAAAATTGCTCTACATAATGAGTTTGACTAAGAGTAACGCGACCCTTATCCAATCTAACTTTCATACTTAGCAGAGTATCAACAGGACTGAGGTCCTTCATGTCAAAAGTTTGCGCGAGAGTGGATTTAATATCCCTCACTACAGCAAGATCTGACCCCAAAATCAGCATATCATCCACATGTAGACATATGATGACTGTCTTATTTGACATTGAGCGGTGATAAGTGAATTTATCAGAGAGACTCGACTGAAATCCAAAGCTTCTTACCACTTGGTCAAATTTCATGTGCCATATCTTAGGCACTTGTTTAAGAACATAGATTGATTTGTCTAGTTTTCATACTTTGTCTTTTAGATCTTTATGTACATAACCTTCAGGTTGTGTCATGTAGATCTCTTCATCAAGCTCTCCATTTTTGAAGGGTGTCTTTACATCCATCTGATGAACTATAAAGTTCTCAATAGAGGCTAAAGAGAGAAGAATTTTAATAGTCAATATGTGATACACAGGTTAATAAATATCAAAATAGTCTATTCCCCCTGTTGTTTATAACCTTTAGCTACTAAACGTGCTTTGTACCTTGCTTTAAACCCATCACTATGCAGTTTTTTCTTAAACACTCACTTGCATCCTAGGACTTTAGCTCCTTTCGGCAGGTCAACTAGATGTCAAGTGTTGTTTTGTAGCAGTGAGTTTATTTCATCATCAATGGCTTCTGCCCACATCAACGAATCTCTAGATCTCATTGCTTCATGATAGGAGAATGGATCATCCTTTAAGTGATAGGTGACGAAATTTTGACCAAATTTCTTAGGGATTCTATCACTTGTAGATGCTCTAACTGGAACAGGTTCAATCTATAAAGATTTGGGAGTAGTACCGGAGGGGCTAGCTTCGGATTCTATAGTAGATTCTAATATCATGTCAGTAGACCCGAAGACGGTTAAGCCATGATCTTTGACAAACTTATGTTCAAAAAATACGACATCTCTAGACTTTATCACTGAATTAATGGATAGATCCAGAAACCTGTCAGTCGCGTTATCTTCTGCACTACCTAGATAGTTGATTTTCGTAAAGATAAGTGTTTGATAAAGTCGGCAGAAAATTCGGAAATGATTTTATCAGGCACTCGTTGTAGAAATATATTTTGTTTAAATTTTCTTTATCTATCCTCTTCTACACCAGTGTGTCTTTTAGCAAAAGATAGTGCATCTCTTGCTGATCAATGACACAAGAGATTAGTACATATAAATTTCAAAACTATAAATAAATTATTTTCACAAAACTTAGTGTGTAATGCGTCAAATATTAAGTGCATTGAAGATAGACCTTGTCATGCTTGTGCAAAAGGCAAGCAAATAAGAGCTACCTTTAAGAGCATAATTGGCAAAGATTCAACTAGGTGTTTATACCTACTTCATATGGACTTGTTTGGTCCTTTGCAAATTAGAAGTTTAGGAGGTAAGTCTTACACTTTGGTTATTGTAGATGACTACTCACGTTTTGCATGAGTATTCTTTCTAAAAACACAAGTCAGATACCTTTGATATTTTCACTAAGTTTGTCAAGCAAATCCAGAATGAATTTGAATGTTCGGTGGTCAAAATCAGAAGTGACCATGGAACAGAATTTGAGTCTGGGGTCATGACAGACTTTTGTGAAAGTCTTGGTATCTTTCATGAGTTTTCCTCTCCTCGAACTCCACAACAAAATGAGGTAGATGAGTGAAGGAATAAAACACTCATTGAGGCTTGCAGAACAATGTTGAGTGATACTTCACTACCCGAATACCTTTGGGCTGAAGCCGTCAACACTGCTTGTCATGTACAAAACAGAACACTCATAAATAAGAACCATGAAAAGACTCCTTATGAACTACTAAAAGGCAAGAGACCAACCATCTCTTATTTTAGAATCTTTGGTAGTAAATGCTTTGTACTTAATAATGGAAAGCATTATAAAACCAAGTTTAGTGAAAAGAGCTTTGAAGGTATTTTCGTAGGCTATAGCAACCATAGTAGAGCTTATAGAGTTTTTAATAAGAAAACTTTGGTTGTAGAAGAATCTATCAATGTTGTATTTGATGAAACGAGCATGCTACATAGCAGCTCTTCTAGTGCTTCTATTGAAGTTGCAGGTTCAAAGTTACAAGATACAAGCTTGGATGAGCCAGTCAAAGATGATGCTCAAACCTTCGTCAAGATCTCTCCCCCAACCTCAACTGTAGAAGAAGATAATATTGATGAAGAGACAATTCAAGTGGAAGAAGACATTCCTGTAGTAGAAGATGTTCCCAGTGTCCAAGTTGATGCAAGGAACCTTGAGTTCAGACATATGAGAGACCATCCTATTGATCAGATCATAGGAGACCCTCAAGTCGGCATAAGAACGAGAAGAGGTACTACTAACGAAAATATGTATTTGAGTTTTCTTTCATAGATTGAACCGAAGAAGTTTCAAGAAGCAAATGAAGACCCCCATTGGATAATTGCATTGGAAGAAGAGTTGAATCAATTCAAGCGCTACAAAGTGTGGACTCTAGTTCCAAAACCCAAGGATAAAAATATCATTGGAACGAAATGGGTCTACAGAAACAAGTTGGATGAAGACGGAACAATCATAAAGAACAATGTCAGACTTGTAGCAAAAGGTTACAGATAGGAATAAGGGATCGACTTCGATCAAACTTATGCTCCAGTAGCAAGACTCGAAGCGATCAGACTATTTTTAGCCTATGCTGCATTTAAAGGATTCACCGTATACCAAATGGACGTCAAGTCAGCTTTTCTGAATGGTAATATAAAAGAAGAAGTATACATTGAACAACCTCCAGGTTTTGTAGATTCTGAACATCCTGATTATGTTTATTTCTTGCAAAAAGCCTTGTATGGTTTGAAACAAGCTCCTCGAGCTTGGTATGAGACGCTGTCTAACTTTCTTCTTGAGAACAAGTTCACAAGAGGAAAGATAGATAAGACATTATTTCTTAGGGAAGTAAAAGACAAGATTTTGTTAGTGCAAATTTATGTCGATGACATTATTTTTGACTCCACGGACGACAACCTTTGCAAGAAGTTCTCAAAACTTATGCAAGGGAAGTTTGAAATGAGCAGTATGAGTGAGTTGAAATATTTCTTAGGACTTCAAGTGAAACAATCTGAAGATAGAATTTTCATCTCACAGACGAAGTTCACCAAGGAGTTGGTTAAGAAATTTGGAATGGAGAGTGCAACCTCAATGAGACTCCAATGAGCTCAGCTATGTCTCTGGACAGGGATGAGAAAGGGAAGCCTTTCGATGAAACCAAGTACAGAAGCATAATTGGCTCTCTGCTCTACCTTACTGCCAGTAGGCCTGATATAATGTTCTCTACAGGTGTATGTGCTAGATATCAGGTGAACTCTAAGGAATCTCACTATACTGCTGCAAAGCAAATTTTGAGATATCTTAAGGGTACACCAAATCTTGGCTTATGGTACCCAAGAAGTAATGATAGCGAGCCAATAGGTTTTTCAGATGCTGATTTTGCAGGTAGCAGAGATGACAGGAAAAGTACTTCCGGAACATGTCAATTTCTCGGAAGAAGACTTATATCCTGGAGCAACAAGAAGCAGAATTGTGTTGCAATTTCAACCGCCGAGTCAGAATATATTTCTGCAGATAGTTGTTGCGCACAACTTCTTTGGATAAAGAATCAGCTTGAAGATTACAATTTGAAGTTCAAAGAAATTCCAATGTTTTGCGACTCCTCTAATGCTATAGCAATTGCAAATAATCCAGTCTTGCACAGTCGGACAAAGCATATTGAGTTGAGATACCATTTCATCCGGGAGCATGTGGAGAATGGGGACATCAATCTATGATATGTTCCTACAGATAAGCAAGTTGTGGATATTTTCATGAAGCCGCTGGATGAGACCAAGTTCTCTTTCTTCAAGACAGAACTTGGAATGCTCAACATGGAGTAATTCAAGTCAAGAAAATAGAAAGATCATCAAATGTTCAAATTCTAAGGGAAGCAGAGGTCTATCATTTCAGAAGAAGAAAAATCTAAGTCTTTATTGGATTTCTCGAGAAATGGAGTTAAACTCTCGAGAAATACAATATCTATGGTGAAAATGGATGAAAGACAGGATTTCAGCTCTTTTCAAAAAATGATACGTTACTTCTCGAGAAATGGGTTATCTCTCGAGAAATAAGCTTGCGAATTTAGATCGGCAGAATTTTTGGATTTCTCGAGAAATCAGACAACTTCTCGAGAAATAGGTCTTATTTTTCGGAATTCTAATTTTTGATTTCGAGAATACGAAAGGTCAGGTACGCGTTTTATTTTCTTATATATTAAATAAAATTCACTTAAAATTGTCAAATCAAATCAAACTATAAATAGACAACCCGAAATGAATTAATGTTCACGCAAGATCCTCTTACGTTCTTCTCGAAAAGCCGCCGACTGTTCATCTTCCCCTCTCGCGACATCGGATTTTTGGTTCGTCTCAAGACGCAGTTTCTCCCTTTCAGCTTTCATTTCTCGATCTCCTATCGATCAATGGCGCCTTCTACATAGCCTAAGATCGGCGTGGGCAGTGAACTGGTGCGTGCATGCCTCAGTTCGATCTCAGATGAGTTTCAGAACTTGTTTTATCTTCTAGATGCAGCATGATTGACCTTTGTTCTTGAGCATCCCTGTAGGATATTATTCAAAGAAGTAGAGGACTTCTTTATTAACATCAAGGTTCACAAAGACGGGAAAAGGATGAAATCTACAGTGGGAAATTTCAAAATCAAGTTCAGCCCTAAAACTCTTTCGAAATATCTGAGACTGCCAGTGGTAGAATCTGAGGACACCCTAGAAGATGTTGATTGGATTAAGGCAGTGAGTTTCTGTGGACTTGATAAAACAGCTACAACAGTTAGAAGGCAGAAAATGAATAATGAAGGAAAGTTATTGGTCGACATCATTTCCAAGGTATTGCCGTGTAATACTGGTAGCTTGGGTTATGTCTCAGCAGATGTCTTCTGCCTGATGGCATCAGTGATTTGTGGGAAGAAGTGTAACTGGGCAAATCTTCTTTTCTCCAAGATTAAAGATAGCATTCTGGCTCCAAATTTTGCAAGAATACTGTCACTATATCTAAATCAGCTCAACCAAGAAGTTTTTGACATGTCCAAAGGAGCAATTATTCACCATCTGAAAAAGATAGATGTCTTCACAATAAAGAGGTGGGACATCAGGATTACAAAGCCAACTGCAGGTGCAAGTTCCCAGGGGGATCCACTTCCTTCTGTTTCTTCTAAACCTCAGAATATGAATCAAACTCCAGCTTCTTCTGCTTCTCCTCCTCCAATTGCCACTTCAGCTCCAGCTCAACCACCAGCTCAGTCACAAATTCCAGATCCACCCCAATCATCAATTCCAGAAGACACCATTTCATCTGAAGAGCCAGTTCTTCCCCATCTCTCAGCTCAGGTTCCATCTGATACAGTTCTTTCTGCTGATCCAGCTATTCCAATTGCACAAGATGATCAAGACACTCTTATGGAAGACACTCCTCCTTTAGATGATGATGATGTAGTAAAATTTCCTCTTCCTCCTCCAGATGCTGATGCAGCAAATGTTAATTCCACCATTGCAGAAGTTCTCACTGATACTCAAAAAGATGTTGTTGTAGAGCTTAGTACTAGTGACCACGGAGCAGGGTCAGGTGCAGATTTTGATTTCTTCAATGATGCTGATAATGATTCAGTTCATAGTTTTTCTCCTTCCCCAGTACATGTTGAAGGGGAGCAAGAATCTGGTTTGGAATCCAACAAGAGTGCTCAAGGTGAGCAAGTTGGTGAAGGAATTGAGAAGGTAAATGTTTCTTCTCCTAAAATTATAAGTTCTGTAATTCTTGAAGAACTTCCAGAGGATATTCAGCCAGCTTCTATTCTTCCTCCATTGTTTGAAGAAAATTCTTTGATTGGTAAGATAGAGATGTTTCTTAAGAAGCAAAGTGATAAATTTGATTATTCTTTTAAAGAAATTCATGCAAGAATAACAGATGTTGAAAGAGAAATGAATAAAAAGCTAGTTGCATCCAAAGCAAGTACTGATCATCTCAAGGAAGTTGTTATTCAGGGAGGAAAAGCAATAGATCACACCATTCAGGGTGTAGGAAGAGTTCTGGAAGAAGTTATACAAGTCAGAAAAACATAGGAATCCATGATTTCCAAGGCTGATGAGGATAATTTTAAGGTTATTAATGCGATCGGATTGTTTAAAGAACCTGTTATGCAAACCCTAACTGTAGAAGTCAGAAAGGGGGAGGACAGGATGATAGAAATTTTAGATCATTCATTATCTGAATTTCAAAGAAATTTGGGAAAACAGTTAGAGCAGTTATCTTATGGTGTCCAAAGGCAGATTGCAGATATCAATGATTACACCTCCAGAACTGCAGTTTGGCCCCATCATGAGATCTTTCCTGAATTGGGCATTGACCCTGATCAGCCTCCTCCTCAGTTCTCTCCCAGGCCAGCAGGGCCGCATGATGATTCTCCATCAGTTGAAGATATCTCCTCAGTGCCTACTTCTAGAAAAAGGAAGTATGGTGAAGGCCCTTCTGCCAGCAAGTCAGTTCCAGGTTCAAGCACAGCAGGCTCTGGAAAAGTTGTTGCTACTGAAGATTTACCAGAATTATGGAGTCCAGTTTCAAAGATAATTATTCTTGACTCTCTCATACTGGTAGAGGAAGGTGGTGTGAATGTGTCTGAACTTTACAGTACTTCTGAGTGGAAAAAGTATGTCACGAGCAAGAAAAAAGAGAAGGAATCACTTCAGGACTCATGGTTACAACAATCCCACGACTCCAAAAGCTCCTCCAAAGTACCATCCCAAGTCATATGCCTATTTTGAAAGACAAGCACTGAAGAGAAAGAACAATGCCAATGTCTGAAGACAAGATTATAATTGTCTGAACATTAATTAATAAGACAATCTTGAATCTATATATATAGTTTTTGATTTTGATGAGACAATCTTATATATTTATATTATTTTTGATGCTCTTTCTGCTTGTATATTTTATTCAGTGGTATGTTTTATTTGTGTTTTATATTAATGCAATTCATCTTGGTAAGTAGGGTTCTGACTTCTACAAATAGGGGGAGATTGTTGGGTTTTGTATCCACAATAACCTTGATTTGTAGGAAGTCATCTTTGAACCAAGATTGAATTGCTTGTGTATTTGATATGTTTTTGTAGTATTGTTCTTGCAAGTTCACATTGCTAAGTGTAGACCAATGTCAGGTCACAATGGGTCAATGAGCACAGTTTCATACAATGTAATTTCTCATTGTGTGGGACATGGTGTTGACTCATGTGTGATCTCTCTATTGGGATACACTTCATTTTCAAGACAATTGAAGCTCATGGTTTGGAGGTGCAGTTGGTGTCCAAGTGTGGAAGAAAGAAAATTTCTTGAAAAATTTTTCTAAGTCAATTTTTCGAAAGGTTAAGGTATTTCTCGAGAGACTTAGTTCATTTCTCGAGAAGTCCTTATGTGCTCTCGAAAAATCCTTGAAATTCTTGAGATGTTTGTCTCAGCAGTTTATTCTCGAAAAGTCTTTATGAGCTCTCGAGAAATTCTTGTGATTTTCGGGAAGTCTTTAAGAGTTTTCGAGAAATCCTAGAGTTCTCGAGAAGTCTTTCTCAGCGGCTCTTATTCTTTCTGAAGTATTTCTCGAAGTTAATTTCTCAAGAAGTCAAGTGTTCTCGAGAAGTTTTTTTATCCTTTGAAAAGAGTTTCTTAGTTATTTCTCGAGAAGTCCATCATTTCTCGAGAAGTCTTTTTCAAGTCTCTGAAATTCTCTTCCATGGCTTTTCTCGAAATAAAGCTTCTATCTCTCGAGAAGTTATACATTTCTCGAGAAGTTTGATTCTCGTTCTTCTCGTGACTTTTGTCTGTTTGACGTTACATCTTTTCCGTCTGTTTGACGTAACGACTTTCTTCGTTTTGGTTAAGGTTAATCCTTTTCTATTTCCTATCATTAAGGCTTTGTCTATATAAGGCTCTCTCTCTCTCTTAGGATTAATTAAACACATCAAGAGAATCATTATTGTTGAATCGTCAATCATTTCCGTGACCTAATCTCTCCATCCGATTCAAGAAGAACGAAAAGTGTCGTGCTCATCACCAATTGTTGGAGATCGATCTGAAGTTCTAATTTATCGTCTCCAGTGGTAGAAAAGTTTCGATCGATCCTCGTTCCATAATCTTCGGTATCTGTTGGATCGAATCGAATCGTAGAAGATCAGATCTGTGTCATTCTCAAGTCTTCCTCATCGACATCATGTCAAAGCCATTCAAGTCTCAAGAAGGAAGAAGATCTCTAAAGAGTTTTCAGATCTGTTCATGAATTGATAAGTGTTATATCATTCTTTTATTTCATTTGATTGTAGGAGAGGTTTTCTCTGAGTTGTAGGAGAGGTGTTCTCTGAGTTGTAAGAGAGGTTCTCTCTGAGATTGTAGGAGATTTGTCTCCGAGATTTTAGGAGTGTTGACTCCGAGATTGTAGGATCATTCTTGATCCGAGTTATAGTGAAGTAGTCAAGTCTAGCTGTGGTGCTAGATTGGCGAGGCCGGCAAGTGGAGTACCCAAGAACGGGGAACCGCTATAAATTTATTGCGTCGTCTGTGATTGTGATTTGCTTTCTGTGCGTTCTTGTTTTCAAGATTTTTATTCTGCAAAAGACGCAGTTATCACCTATTCACCCCCCTCTAGGTGATTTAGGTTGGCAACTAGATATTACATGGAGAGACCTGTATTTTGTGCTTGCCCCTTGAATTGTTGGCATACGAAACATTTCCGGACGAAGTTGCTAGCATCCTTTGTCAACTGTGGCCAAAAATATCATTCTTGTAAACTGGAGAGGGTCTTGTCTCGGCCGAGATGACCACTCAAGCCGCCTCCATGCATATCGTGGATGAGCTTTTCCCTCAAGGAGACGCGGGGTATACACAAACAGTTGTCCTTGAGTAAGAATCCCTCAAGGATGAGAAATCCATCATTGGACCCGCCCCTCGAACAAGCGAGCCAGGCATCCTTAAAATCGACGTCGTGTGCATAGAGGGTGGCGAGGGTGTCAAACCCAATAATTTGGTGACCCCACGTGGTCAGCAAACAGCTCCGTCGACTGAGGGCGTCGACGACCACATTGGTAGTGTCGGGTTTGTGGTGAATGATGTACGGAAACCGTTGTAGGTAGGTGGTGTACCGGATATGCATGTCGTCCATTCGTTTTTTACTATTACTATATTTGAGGGCTTGATGGTCCGTGAAAAGGATGAACTCCTTATGTAAAAGGTAGTGTTCCCAGTGCTTGAGAGCTCGAACGACCACATAAAACTCTTGGTCATAGACCGACCATTTTCACCGAGCTTTGCTCATTTTCTCGCTGAAGAAAGCCACCGTACGTTTTTCTTGCGAGAGGACCGCACCAATTCCAACACCACTGGCATCACAATGAACCTCAAATAGTTTGTCAAAACTCGGCAATGCCAGGACAGGAGCGGAGCTGAGTCACTGCTTGATTAGTTCGAAAGAGTGAGCGGCTTCCTCGCCCCAAGAGAATCGCCCCTTCTTAAGACAGTCGGTCATCCGTGTCGTGATGGTACTAAAGTCGCGGATGAATCGTCGATAAAACGTGGCCAAGCCGTGAAATGAGCGCAACTCTATAAGAGTGTTAGGGGTCGGCCAGTCCCGAATGGCCTGGATCTTCTCATCATCAACACAGATGCTGTCCGCCCCCACGATGAAACCCAAGAAATTCAGCCGGGGTGCGAGGAACGTGCACTTCTTGAGGTGAACAAAGAGTTGATTCTCCTCCAGCACCTCCAATACCGCCCGCAAATGAGACAAGTGGTCCTCTCGAGTTTTGCTGAACACCAGGATGTCGTCGAAGTAGACCACCACAAAATTCCCCAAGAATGGTCGTAGTACCTGTGTCATCAAGCGCATAAAAGTACTTGGCGCATTAGATAATCCAAATGGCATTACCTTCCACTCGAAGAGACCGTTCAGTGTTTTGAACGCCGTCTTCCATTCATCACCGGGCCTGATGCGGATTTGGTGGTACCCGCTTCAGAGGTCAATTTTGGAGAAAAGGCGAGACCCATCCAGCATGTCCAACATATCATCGAGGCGGGGTATGGGGAAACAGTACTTGATAGTGATCCGGTTGATTGCGCAGCTGTCCACGCATATCCTCCAAGAACCGTCCTTCTTCGGAACCAGAAGAGCTGGAACCCCGCACGGGCTGAGGCTCTCGCTAATGAAGCCCTTCCGCAAAAGCTCCTCAACCTTCTCGCGCAGTATTTGGTCCTCCTTTGGGCTCATGCGGAAGTGAGGCAGGTTCGGGATGCTCGCCCCTGGAATCAAATCCAGTTGGTGTTGGATGTCTCGCATCGGAGGGGGATGGTCTGGTAAGTCCTCCGTGGTGATGGCCTAGAACTCCAGCAATAAATTGTACACGTCCACCAGCATCTCTTCCACGGTTTGCTCGTCGGTGGCGTAGAGGCCATACGGGACGAAGGCCATAACTTCCCGCTCCTCCGCCATGTCGCGCTCGAACAAGTTCGGGTCCGAGTGAATCACCAGAAGGTTATGCCCCTTGTCGGGGGATGGGTTAGCCTCCGGTTTGCTTCCTACCCGGGCTACGATCTGTATCTTCTTGGAGGCCCAAGTGAAAGAGTAGGTGTTCTCGCGGCCCTTATATGTCACATGCATGTCATACTGCCATGGTCGCCCCAAAAGGAGGTGACTCGTGTCCATCTCCACAACATCGCACCAAACGTCAGCCTTGTAATGCTTCCCAATAGCGACAGGGACGTGTGAGCGATGTGTCACGTGAACCGAGGGTCCTCGCTAAATCCACCCGATGGAATAAGGGTGAGGATGGGGTTCTGTAACTAGTTGAAGGTAAGAGACCAACCGGGAAGCCACGAAGTTCTCACAACTTTTGTTGTCAATCAACAGATCGCAAATCTTTCCACCGACGGTGCAGTAACTCTTGAAAACATTGCTACGTTGGACATGTTCCTCCATGCGCTGGGCGAGAAGGAGTCGGAGAACCACGCAGGCGGCGAAGTCGCCACCCTCCTCGTAGCTGTCTATAACTTCATCAGCTTCCCTTTGCGCCTCCGCCTCCTCGTCGTCGTGGTCGACAGTATGGACGGGTTGACGTAATTGCAGACAGCGAGAGGCGATGTGGCCGGGTTGTTGACATTTGAAACAGTTAAATGGGGTCGTATCGGTTGGCCGTCCTTTCGGCGCCGTGACGGTGGCAGGGGTCCGGTTAGTGGAGTCCCAGTTAGTGTCTGTTCGGGATCCGGATGTCGAGGCGTCAACCCATGGTCGGCGCCCTCCTGGATGGCTCGGGGTCTTCTTCAACTGCTGGGCCTTGAGAGCCATGTTGTAAGCTTCTTCCACGGTGCGTAGTACGTGAAGGCCAATTTTTTCTCGAAGGGTCGGACGCAGCCCATACAGGAACCAGGTGATACGTTGTCCATCCGTCTCGGTCAACCCATTGCGGTCTGCAAGGCGGCTTATCTCGGCTAGGTAATCGGTAACCGACCGATTCAGGGGCGGATCTAAGGGGGGGCCGGCGGGGGCCCGACCCCCCCCCCCCCCCCCCCCAAAATTTTGCAAAAATATTAGTAGATTTGGATTCCTCTCGTCGAGCCAATGAATTTTGACTACTTACACGTCAAAAACGGTGTCCGGATGAGGGAGAAATGTCTCCGAGAAGATGGAGATTTTCATTTTTTTTACGAGAGGAAAACTATGTTTGGCCCCCCTTCTACGAAGCCGCTGCCATTTTGATCGTGCAGCGGCCTTTACGTTAGTAAACGAGCACAAAAACATTTGCGTCGTCAACAGCAAGAACGTCGACACCTCCCTCGTTTAACATGCATAGTGACTAGACTCTCACAACGCCTAACAAGTGCCTCTAATGGTCTCCTTTGTACGTGTCCAAACCATCTTAGTCGAGCTTCTCGCAACTTCTCTGCTATTGGTTCTACTCCTGTCTTATTCCTGATACATTCATTCCTAATTTTATCCAGTCTCGTGTGTCCACACATCCACCTAAGCATTCTTATCTCCGCAACTCCCATTTTTTGCTCATGTACACAATTCACTGTTGAACACTGAGAACCATAGAGCATCGCTGGTCTAATTGCAGTACGGTAAAACTTGCCTTTAATTTTTAATGGTACTTTACGATCACATAAGATCCCTGACGCGCCTCTCCACTTCAACCAACCCGATTGGATTTTATATTTAATACATTATATTAAAAAAATTTTGCTTCACCTTTTGATTGGGCCCCCCTAGTCGAAGTTCCTGGATCCTCCCCTGGACCGATTGCCCTGGGAGCAACTCTGGTAATATTGGGACAGATGTTGGTCGTAATCGGGTGGGAGGAACCGATTCCGCAGCAGTTTCTTCATTTTGGGCCAAGATCGCACAGGGGTCTTGCCTTGGCGGTTTTGGTTAAGTTGCAGTTGATCCCACCAAACGATCGCGCCCGATTTCAGGTGGTACGCAACCATTTTCATCTGGCGGTGGCCGTCCACTTCGGCCATTTCGAAAAAATGCTCCACCTCCGAGAGCCAATCCAGGAGCTCTTCAATGCCCAAGTTGCCATGAAAGCGCGGAATGTCAGCTCGCAGATAGTACCCATGCGATTGGTAGGGTTGTGGCTCGCCCCACCGCGGAGGGTTGGCGGCGTCGGGCGGCTCCTCCTCCGAACTGGAATCTGAATAGAACGGACCTCGATCGGGGCCAGCTGGACGCGGCGGGTGTTGCGGGTTGCGCCTTCGGTGGAACTGTTGTCCAAAAAAATGATCGGCTGGGGCAGCAGCGTCGGGAGCGCGAGGAGGTGGGTCGCAAGGTTGCGGGGCGCGGGTGGCTGTAGCTCGTTGATAGCAGCGGTGAGGGTGGCCAGCTGAGCGGTGATGTCGTCGATAGCCTTCCATAGGTCGGCATTCTCATGAGGGTTGTCGCCCATAGGTGCGAACGGGAACAGACGGAAGACGGAGGATAGGCGGTCGAGCGTAGAAGTCGAGCGTGAACCACCCTCTGATACCAACTGACGTAGGGAAGACGTCGGGGCAGTGGACACTTCCAGGAGAGTGGGTGTCTCGTGGGAGCAAGGGGAACGGTTTCTCCGGTGGCGAGAGCGAGAGCCAAGGATCGATGACGCGGGCTCGGCGGAACCCTGCTCGCGAGGTGTGTCTCGCTGAAATGGGATGACGACGATGGCGAGAGCCAGTTGGGCGAGGAGCGATACCGGTGAGGGTGAATCGGCGCGGGGCGGTACCGGCGAGAGCGAGTCGGCGCGGGACGATGCAAGCGGTAGCGAGAACCTTCCGGTTCGACCTCGACCAAGCGGACGAGGGGGACTCAACGGTTGCGGGGGAGAGAACCTTTCGGTTCGGAACTTTTCACGCGGAAAAGGGGAGAAACGGACTAGCAAAATCTTCCAATTTCTTAATCTCCAAAAAAGTGCCTACAAAAGTGTTGAAACCTGCAACATGCCTCTTGAGTTCGGACCCACTGGGGGTGCAGCCGATGCTTACTTCTCCCTCACTAGACTCTCTTGACGGTGGATGTGAGAATAAGGAAAGACCCAAGGCTGAAGCGAGGAGGTCCCGCCACACACCCGGAAGATCTTAGAGAGCTTCCCCTCCCAAACCAGAGCTCAACTGGGCACCTTGGAGGGCACTAGTAGCCGACCAAAAACTAGCCTGGAGGAGAGGATTCTCTAAAATCGGATCTCCTCCAAGGTGCCCTTAAGGGTCTATTTATAGATTTCCTAGTCTTGGACTGCAAATAGCGTAAATCCGCCTTTTGATTTTACTAATCGCACCCCAAATTGGTCTGCTAACAGCCTAACTCCGCTGCTCTGAAGGGCTATTTGCAGCCCACAAGGGGTATTATGGTCATTTCTCCCTCAAATCCTTTTGGGCGAGTGGTCCGTGAGGGCACCACTCGCTGGGCACCCGCTTAGCTGGGCGAATGCCCACGCTTCCGGGCGAGTGGTCCGTGAGGGCACCACTCGCCTAGCTCCTTCTCTCCCGCAGCTTACCCCCACCAGCCCGGGGGTATTTCCACCTCCTAGCCGGGGCGAATGATCTGGCTGACCCAGGTCTCGCCAGTTGGCTTGAGGGACCCACTCGGCGAATACGGGTTGTACAAAAAGAACAGAACTCCCTCTTATATAGTAGGAGGGGCAGACACAGCTAACAACATACCAAAAAAATAGCTCCCTAGGCTAATAGCACACCAACAGCTATTAACACACAAAAGACATACAAGATGAAATAAATAGCCCGAAGAAAAAAAAGAACGTGACGGATGCGATAATTAGATGACCCGCGGGATCCATAGTGGGTCGTGCCATTCCAACCAAGAGATCCCGGCTTCGCCATGGTCTCCAACCGCGGGATGTCCCGCGGGATGTCTTTCATCAACAACCCTCATATTTGCCGAGATGGTGTGACCCGACACAGGTGAGATCACAATAGTGAGGATAGTCGTAGCGCGACGAATCGACCTGTTGAAGGGGTCCGAAGCCACCCAAGGCAAAAGGAGGGGGAGGTAGACGATTCGGTCCACTCCCCCGCTTTTCGCCAAGGTCTAGGGGGCGAGGCCTAGGGTCTAGTGGACCTTCGGTCCACTCGCTCGGCCCTAGGGGGCGAGTGGACTGAAGGTCCACTCGCCCAGACCTATAGGCGAGTGGACCGAAGGTCCACTCGTCCAGACCTAGGGGCGAGTAGACCTTCGGTCCACTCGCTCGGGCCCAGGGGCGAGTGGACCTTCGGTCCACTCGTCTGCTCCCTATCCTAAGGGAGAGGCAGACAGTCCCGGCAAGGGGGGAAGTGGACGTCTAATCTCCACTCGCCTCCCCCCTGTGTTGGTCGTTCAGGTTCGTTGTTGAGCAGCGGATAGTAGATTTTTGGTTATCCACAACCCAATTTTGGGAAGTCTATAAATAGACCCTCATGGGCACCTTGGGAAAGGTTGGTCTCCCCTCTCCCTCGCGTATGTCTTGTGACCAAGCACCCCCCCCCCCTGTCGGCCAAGGCGGACGGTGAGGTGGTCCTTAGTGCCCTCCAAGGTGCCCGGGCTCAACATTGGCTTAGGAGGGGAAGCTCTCTTTGAACTTCCGGGTGTGTGATGGGACCTCCTCGCTGCAGCTTAATGGCATTTTTAGTCCCAAGTGTTCTTCAGGTGCAAGGTCTATCGGTTCTCAGCAACTAGTCAAGGTTCTAGCTCAGGTCAAGTAAGGGTTAGCTGCATACCCGTTGCGAACGTCGAGACCGGTTTTCTGGTTTCAACATTCTGGTGCGGTGAGCGTGGAAGCAGCTAGTTCAGAAAGCCCTGAGCAAGTCTCATGGCTGGAAGCGAAGAGCCAAGGAACTCACCTCCTCCCAGTAAGCCGCGACAATTGGCAAGGGAAGAGGAGGCAGAGAAGGCAGGTCATGTGTTGGATGATCTGACCAAGTTGGAGGTGGCAGAAGAGGTGAAAGAGAGGGAGGTCGTCAGCGGCAGTGGAAGGTCGGAGAAGATACGAATCAGCGGGAGGCTGAGCGGGCAGGATCAAGAGAAGATCTGAAGATGTGTCCAACAGAATGTGGACATCTTCGCGTGGAGCGTTGCTGAAATGTCAGGTGTCGATGTGAATGTAGCATGTCATCGCCTCAACCTCGACTCAAGCATCCGCCCCATCCACCAAAAGAAGAGAGTTGTGTCGACCACCCTCGTCGGGCCGATCAGAGAGGAGGTGGGGAAGCTACTAGAGGCAGGGTTCGTAGAAGACATCCAATATCCAGGATGGGTTTCTAACGTGATGATGGTAAAGAAGGGGGACGGGAGGTGGAGAATGTGTGTGGACTTCTCTCTGTTGAACAAGGCATGTCCTAAGGATTGCTATCCTTTGTCTTGGATCGACGCGTTGGTAGACTGAGTTGTCGGCTTCCCAGTGATGAGCTTCTTGGATGCGTTCTCCGGTTACCATCAAATCCGAATGCATCTTCCCGATGTTAAGGATGTTTCTTTCATCACAGACGACGGGTGTTATTATTATAAGATGATGCCTTTCGGACTGAGGAACGCAGGAGCAACTTACCAAAGGATGATGGTCCGAGTCTTTAAGGAGCCGAATGGGCGCAACCTAGAAGTCTATGTGGACGACTTGATGGACAAAAGCAAGGACGTAGAGTCCCACCTGTAGGATTTGGTGGAGACCTTCGCTACCCTTCGGAGGTTCAAGATGAGGCTTAACCCTTCTAAATGTGTCTTCAGAGCAAGTCGAGGAAAGTTCTTAGGTCACCTACTCATCTCGGAGTGCGTCAAACCCAATTCAGACAAGGTGAAAGCAATCCTGGAGTTGGAGTCGCCGAGGAGTGCGAAGGAGATTCAAAAGCTAACAGGGAAGTTAGCAGGGTTGAGCCAATTTCTCTCCAGGGCAGGGGAGATGTGCTCTCCCTTCTTCAGAGCCCTGCGCCAGGTTCAGAAGTTTGAGTGGACACCAGAGTGCGAGAAACCTTTTCAGGCGTTGAAGGAACAACTGACACGGGCTCCTTTGCTCCAGGTACCGAGAGAAGGAGAAGTACTTTTTCTCTACCTAGGGGTAGGAGTTGAGGCGATGAGCTCGGTACTGATCCGGGAGGAGGAAAAGAAGCAGCTGTCGATCTACTATGTTAGCCGAGTCCTGAAAAAGGCAGAGCTCAAGTATCCTATCCTGGAAAAGTTGTCGTTCGCTTTGATCATCTCAGCCCGGAAACTCCGTCCCTATTTCCAGGCTCATTCGATCAGAGTGGTGACCGATCGCCCCCTTCACAACATTATGGAAGGAGTGGAACACTCAGGCAGGTTGTCAAAGTGGTCGGTCGAGCTTAGAGCGTTCGATGTCACCTTCGTCCCTCAGTTATCGATGAAAGCGCAGGCGGTAACGGACTTCCTGGCAGAGTATGTGACTGAGGTGGATGAGTCGGAACCCACCAGGTTGATAGCATGGGAGTTGTTCGCGGACGGGGCATCAGGAAAGAATTCCCTTGGTGGAGGGGTGATATTGGTCAGTCCACGGGGGACAAGGATCGAGCAAGCGATCGACATCCGATTCCCCGTGACCAACAACCAGGCTGAGTATGAGGCAGTGGTGGTTGGGCTTCGTCTGGCCAGGGAACTGGAAATCCGGGATGTGAAGGTTTTCACGGATTTGATGGTGGTGGCCTCCCCGGTTCAAGGAGAATTCGAGGCGAAGGAGCCGACCCTCCAAAGGTATCTGGCGAAGGTTAGGGATCTAGTCGGGTGGTTTCGCACTTTCTCCATCCAGCATATCCCGGGAGAGGAAAATGACCGAACAGATCGGTTGGCGAAATACGGCCCTCGCGCGGGAGGAACCGTGACCGAGTTATTCCGCCCATCCATCGAGGAAGGAAAGCTGATGGAGATCGATCAAAGGGCCTCGTGGGTGGACCCGATCCTTACCTTTCTAACCTCGGGAAAGTTCCCGGAAGAGGTCCCAGAGAAGAAGCGATTCAGGTACAAGTCAGTGTACTACCTGATGCGAGAAGGAAGCTTGTAAAGGAAGACCCTGACCGGGCTCCTAGCAAGGTGCATGACGGAAGATGAAGTTCCGAAGGTCTTGGAAGAAATCCACTCCGGGGAGTGAGGAATCCATTCCGGAAGCCAAACCTTAGAGAAGACAGTGCTGAGGCAGGGGTACTTCTGGCCGACCCTTCGAAAGGACACCATGGAGTTTGCGAAGAAGTGTCAGAAGTGCCAGCTTTTTGCACCACTCCAACTCCAACCCGCGCAAAGGCTCAGTGCAATCACAGCACCCTGACCCTTCGCCATCTGGGGGATGGACTCGGTCGGCCCATTCCCTCAGGCCAGCAGTCAAAGACAGTTCATGTTGGTCATGATAGACTACTTCTCCAAGTGGGTGGAGGTTAAATCTTTGGCAAAAACAACCTCGCAGGTAATAAGGAATTTTATTTGGGGAGAAATAATTTGCAGGTACAGGCTCCCCCTCGCCATAGTGATAGACAACGGACCACAGTTCGCTAGTGGGGAACTCATTAGCTTCTGTGGTCATTTGGGCATCGATCTCCGCTTTGCCTCTGTTCATCATCCTCGGAGCAACGGGCAGGTGGAGGAGGAAAACAAAGTCATAGTCAACCCGCTGAAGAAAAAAGTGGAGAACTTGAAGGGGAACTGGGTGGAGCAGCTTCCCTCGGCCTTGTGGGTCTTGAGAATGACACCCAACACGGCGACGGGAGAAACACTGTTCAAGCTTTCTCACAGATTTGAGGTCGTACTCCCAGTAGAATTCGAGGTCAGCCCCCCCCCCCCCCCCCCCCCCCCCCCCCCCCCCCCCGGGTCGTGGCCACCCAGGAGGGAGGCGAAGACTGGAGGGTAGACAATGAGGAGGAATAACGACTCTTGCTGGATGTAGTTGAGGAACTCCGAGACCATGCATCGATTCGGCAAGAGGAAGTTAAGCGCCAGATGGCCAGGTATTTTGATAAAAAATATTAGAATCAAGCAATTCGTCCTAGGAGATCTGGTCCTCAAAAAGGTCAACGACGCGGGAAGGTCGGCGAACGTAGGAAAGCTCCAGCCCAATTGGGAGGGACCCTATGTAATCCTGGAAGCCCTGAGGTCAGGGGGTATCGCCTTCAAAATGTTGAGGGAATTCCCCTTGGCAATATTTGGAGTGGCGATGATCTCAAACGTTTTTATCCCTAATGTATATTGAATTTCTCCTTGGAAAGACCTCTTACTCCAGCTTATAATAGTTACTCCAGCCCATGAGAGCAGAGGTTGGTAAGGTTTCAAGAAGAGGGACCGTATCGCGGAAGCATCAAGTTCCTCCATCTCCAGGTGTGGTTAGTTCTTTGGGAAGGTGTTGAGTTCCTCCTCCTCCAGGTGAGGTAAGCACCCAGGACGTGGACTGGTTCTCCGCCCCAGTTGGTTTGGGAAGGTGTTGAGTTACTCCTCCTCCAGGTAAGCTAAGCTCCCAGGACGTGGACTGGTTCTCCGCCCCCAGTTGGTTTGGGAAGGTGTTGAGTTCCTCCTCCTCCAAGTGAGGTAAGAACCCAGGACGTGGACTGGTTCTCCGCCCCAGTTGGTTTGGGAAGGTGTTGAGTTCCTCCTCCTCCAGGTGAGGTAAGCACCCAGGACGTGGACTGGTTCTCCGCCCCCAGTTGGTTTGGGAAGGTGTTGAGTTCTTCCTCCTCCAGGTAAGCTAAGCTCCTAGGACGTGGACTGGTTCTCTGCCCCCAGTTGGTTTGGGAAGGTGTTGAGTTCCTCCTCCTCCAAGTGAGGTAAGCACCCAGGACGTGGACTGGTTCTCCGCCCCCAGTTGGTTTGGGAAGGTGTTGAGTTCCCCCTCCTCCAGGTGAGGTAAGCACCCAGCACGTGGACCGGTTCTCCTCCCCCAGTTGGTTTGGGAAGGTGTTGAGTTCCTCCTCCTCCAGGTGAGGTAAGCACCCAGGACGTGGACTGGTTCTCCGCCCCCAATTGGGTTAGGAAGGAATTGAGTTCCCCCTCCTCCTCCAGATGAGGTAAGCACCCAGGGCGTGGACTGGTTCTCCGCCCCCAGCTGGTTTGGGAAAGTGTTGTGTTCCTCCTCCTCCAGGTGAGCTAAGCTCCCAGGACGTGGACTGGTTCTCCCCCCCAGTTGGTTCAGGAAGGTGTTGAGTTCCTCCTCCTCTAGGTGAGGTAAGCACCCAGGACGTGGACTGGTTCTCCGCCCCCAGTTGGTTCGGGAAAGTGTTGATTTCCTCCGCCTCCAGGTAAGCTAAGCCCCCAAGAAGTGTTGAAGTTCTCCACCCTCAGTTGTTCTGGAGGGGTGTTGAGTTTTCCTCCACCTCAGGTCGAGTTCAGCTCGGCTAGAGGTGTTGAGTTTTTCTCCACCTCAGGTCGAGTTCGGCTCGACCGGAGGTGTTGAGCTTTCTCCACCTCCAGTTGAGCTCGGCTCACAGGAGGGGTGTTTAGTGGAGAAAGGTCCGTTCTCCACCTCAGGTCGAGTTCAGCTCGACTAGAGGTGTTGAGTTTTTCTCCACCTCAGGTCGAGTTCGGCTCGACCAGAGGTGTTGAGATTTCTCTACCTCTAGTTGAGCTCGGCTCACAGGAGGGGTGTTTAGTGGAGAAAGGTTCGTTCTCCACCTCAGGTCGAGTTCAGCTCGACTAGAGGTGTTGAGTTTTTCTCTACCTCAGGTCGAGTTAGGCTCGACCAGAGGTGTTGAGCTTTCACCACCTCCAATTGAGCTCGGCTCACAAGAGGGTTGTTAAGTGGAGAAAGGTTCTCCTTTCGCATCAAGCCGAGTTCAGCTGAAGAGTTCGACTAGAGTAACCCATTGGCGAGTGTTGGAACTGCGGTTTAGCAATTGCCCCGGTGCTGCGGTGTTAGTCGAAGCGGAAGGGCGTGTCCCCCGCGGGCCTAACTGGCTGCCACGTGGATCCTGCTTGGGTGACCAACTCTATTAAGGATAGGTAGCGCCTTCACCAAACAGTCCGGGCTTTTGGTCGAGTTGGTTGCGTCGAGTCCCCAACAAGTGGTATCAGAGGGGGTCACGTGTTCGAAACCCCGGGTCGTTGCTGGGGGGGATTGTTGGAATTGCGGTTCAACAATTGCCCCGATGCTGCGGTGCTAGTCGAAGCGGAAGGGCGTGTCCCCCGCGGGCCTAATTGGCTGCCACGTGGATCCTGCTTGGGTGACCAGCTCTATTAAGGATAGGTAGCGCCTTCACCAAACAGTCCGGGTTTTTGTTCGAGTTGGTTGCGCCGAGCCCCAACAGCGAGGCCCTCCGTAGATTTCTCTAAAGCCCAACCTACTCGTCAAATAGGTGAGTTGGACTTTCTTTTCGAGCTCAAGACAAGCTCGAAAAGAGCGTGGATTGTGTACAACCCTCATATTTATCGAGCTGGTGTGACCCGAAGCAGGTGAGATCGCAATAGTGAGGATTGTCGTGGCGCGATGAATCGACCTGTTGAAAGGGTCCGAAGCCACCCAAGGCAAAAGGAGGGGGAAGTAGACGATTCGGTCCACTCCCCCGCTTTCCGCCAAGGTCTAGGGGGCGAGTGGACCTTCTGCCCACTCGCCTGGCCCTAGGGGGCGAGTGGACAGAAGGCCCACTCACCCAGACCTAGGCGGTCCACTCGCCCGGCCCTAAGGGGAAAGTGCTCGCCCAGACCTAGGGGCGAGTGGACCTTCGGTCCACTCGCCTGACCCTTGTGGGCGGGTGGATCGAGGCCTAGGGGAGAGGGGCGAGTGGACCAAGGGTCCACCCGCTCGGGCCCAGGGGCGAGTGGACCTTCGGTCCACTCGTCTGCTCCCTATGCTATGGGAGAGGCAGGCAGTCACGACAAGGGGGAAGTGGACATCTCATCTCCACTCGCCTCCCCCCTGTGCTGGTCGTTCAGGTTCGTTGTTGAGCTGCGGATAGTAGATTTTTGGTTATCCGCAGCCCAATTTTGTGAAGTCTATAAATTGACCCCCATGGGCACCTTGGGAAAGGTTGGTCTCCCCTCTCCCTCGCGTGTGTCTTGTGAGCAAGCACTACCCCTCGCCCCTGTCGGCCAAGGTGGACGGCGAGGTGGTCCTTAGTGCCCTCCAAGGTGCCCAGGCTCAGCATTGGCTTGGGAGGGGAAGCTCTCTTTGAACTTTCGGGTGTGTGGTGGGACCTCCTCGCTGCAGCTTAAGGGGTTTGTTTTTAGTCCCAAGTGTTCTTCAGGTGCAAGGTCTATCGGTTCTCAGTAACTAGTCAAGGTTCTAGCTCAGGTCAAGTAAGGGTCAGCAGCATACCTGTTGCGAACGTCGAGACCGGTTCTTTGGTTTCAACAGTGTGCTTATAGAAACTGACTTGAAAGATTTTCTAGTGATCTTTGTTTGTGTGCACACCTTGCACTTATTAAATCGAATAGACAGATCTAAAGGGACGTTGTGGCTCTTAGCTAGATCACGCATTTTCCTATAGTTCACATGTCCATTTTTATTGTGTAATAACTTAGGATCAATAAGGTTTGAACTCACTTGGTTAATGCTTTCATTATCTAGGCTAAGTCCATACATAATGTTGATCATATACATACAACAAAAATAATGTGAATTAACCGTTATGGTTATTCTACCGTTTTGGGTTGAGAAAGAGATTCTAGTCTTATCTAGCAAACTCATGGAAATCAAATTCTTAGTTATAGAAGGAACTACTTTAACATGTTCTAAAGTTAAAGTTTTACCTGAAGAGAGGACCAACTCCACTGTCCCAGTATGCGTAACCACGGTCTCTCCTCCATTGCAGTTCTCCACCTTTTCTTTTACTATTGTGACCCCAGTCAGAAGATCTCTGTCATTTCTCACATGACATATAGCACCGTTGTCCAGCCACCACTCAGAAGACGCATTCCAGTGACTACTCCCAATTACAGCCATAAAAGACTTGTGATCGGAGTTATCTACCAGCATGTTCGCCGCATTCTATGGGGCTTCCTCCTTCTTTTTCTTCGGAGCCTTGCTTTCCTCAGCCCAGTGACCCCACTTGCCGCATTTCTGGAACGTGCCCTTCCTCCTTTTGAAAGAAAGCTTTTTGGTCGTTAACTGTGCAGAGGCTTCACCTTTAGGTGTCGGTGGGTTCCGATGAGGCTTGTTGGATCGAGAAATGAAGTTGTAGCCTGTGAGGTCTGACCAACTTGCTCCAAGCTCTTGTCAGCAATGTTTTGATCCTCAATGGGGATGAACCTTTTGAGTTCATCCAGTGTGATCTTCTCCTTCAGTTTGTGCATTTCAGTCTTGAGGGTGATCCACTCAGGAGGCAGCTTGCTCAGAATTAGACTCACAAAGAGATTATCAGACATTTCAGATTGTTCGTCTTCCAGCTTGAGATGCAAATTTTCCAGCTCAATGATTTGAGAGGTGACTGGCGAATTACTATTGAATTTAAAATTGAAAAACTTCTCCCCAAGGAGAGTTTTTGACAGTCCCTCTTCTTTCTGGAAGTGAGCGTTCAAGTGATCCCAAATCTCATTTGCGGTCTTGTAACGTCTCAAGGCCCCTGCCTTACAATCGGGACAACGTCCATCGACTGCCTCGCCTGGCGACCGTTACCGGGATGCATCCCAAGCACCCCAAACCCTCTCCATCCCACTGGCGGGTTGTTGGTGGTCACAGCCTCCCTTTGATGAGACAAACTCGATTGTCAAGCATGCACCATGGGGACTTCCCAGGAGGTCACCCATCCCAGTACTACTTCAACCCAAGCACGCTTAACTATGGAGTTTTTCCACTTCTCATCACCAATTGAGCTGCAAAGGGAGGTTGTGGCCACCAACAACCCGTCAGTGGGCTGGAGAGGGGTTGGGGTGCTTGGGATGCAGCCTGGTAACGGTCGCCAGGCGAGGCAGTCGATGGACGTTGTCCCGATTGTAAGGTCGGGGCCTTGGGACGTTACAAAAAAAGTGCACTTTTTTTTGTGATGACCCAGTGCCGGCCCTCTCTGGATCACACAAGGACCACTATGACCTCACCTGGCATCGTCCGGGCTGCAGCCCAAGCACCCAACCCCTCTCCCTCCACGGGCGGGTTGTTGGTGGCCACAACCTCCCTTTGATGAGGCAAACACGATAGTCAAGCATGCACCACACCGACTCCCCAGGAGGTCACCCATCCCAGAACTGCTCCAGCCCGAGCACGCTTAACTATGGAGTTCTTCCACTTCTCATCACCAATTGAGCTTCAGGATTGCACTTTTTTGTAACGGTCTCCCTAGCATACAGCTCGCAAGGACGACTGCCGGCACCCCCAGCATCCAGCTCGAAAGGGTTCAGCCTAACCAAAGGGGTTGCAGCCCATGCACCCCAACCCCTCTCTGTCCCCCACAGGGCACAGTGGTTTGTTGGAGACCGCAATCCCCCTTTGATGAGAATTGAGCCAGTTAAGCGGCAGCGCGTGGACTTCCCAAGAGGTCACCCATCCCGTGACTACTCCAGCCCAAGCACGCTTAACTATTAAGTTCTTCCACTCCTCATCACCAATTGACTTGCAGATCAATTGGTGATGAAGAGTGGAAGAACTTAATAGTTAAGCGTGCTTGGGCTGGAGTAGTCACGGGATGGGTGACCTCCTGGGAAGTCCACACGCTGCCGATTAACTGGCTCAATTCTCATCAAAGGGGGACTGCGGTCTCCAACAACCCACTGTGCCCAGTGGTGGGACAGAGAGGGGTTGGGGTGCATGGGATGCAGCCCCTTTGGTTAGGCTGAACCCTTTCGAGCTGGATGTTGGGGGTGTCGGCGGTCGTCCTTGCGAGGTGTATGCTGGGGAGACCGTTACAGGTCTTATACGCATTGTAGGTCATGACAAGTCGAGGATTTAGGGAGTTCAAGAGGTAGTCCCTGCAGAAATTCTCGTCTTTGATCCACTGATATTCATTCACTTTCTCACGAGTCGTGGCGAAATCACTCTGAACTGTGTAGAAGATATCACGTTCTTTCATTACAAGTTGGACGTGCAGTTTCCAACTGAGGAAGTCAGTGGCGTCAAAAGACTGTAACTTGATGATGTTGTAAGTGCTTCGCTTCGACATGTCGATCTTTTAAGCAGAAAACTGAAAAGAAGTCACCTGATCCGTGCCAGAGACAATCTGATGTCTTCAGAACCAATCCAAATAGTAAGTCTGCTCCAACATCACAGAGAAAGATATCTGCCAAAAGTTGTCGAGAACACAACTCGATGTCGTCGAGTGGAATTGAGAGTACACGCAGATATCGTCGAATAGAGGCTTCAGGCAATGTCGTTGAGACTATGTCGATATTGTCGAAACCAGCCAATGTCATCGAGATCACTGCTTCTCGTCGTGATCCAGGCAATATCGTTGAGAATAGCTGTTGAAACCGACTACTCGGTCTCTGTGGAGTTCGGGGCCCTCAACGAGGCTGAGGGGCGACCAACCCTGACTTCCCCCAAGGGAGAGCTCTAGGTTGAAGGTGTCGGAACTAAGAACTGGACCAAGGGCTTAGCGGGGAGGTCCCGCCACGTACCCGGAAGTCCCCTTGGAACTTCCCCTCCCAAGCCACTACTAAGCTTGGGCACCACTGGAGCCTCTCCTCACCCCCTAGAGAGACTTGGGGAGGGAGAGGGAGAAGGAGAGAGCTAGCCTAGGATGACAGATCCCTCCAAATGGTGCCCCCTTGGTCCTATTTATAGGATTTTTGAAGTTGGGCTGCAAATAGCCAAAAACTGGTCTGCCAGATTACCAGAATACCCCTGAATTGGGCTGCGGATAGCTGAATCCCACTGTTCTGAAATGCTAAATGCAGACCACTGGACTGCGAATAGCCAAACTGGACTGCGAATAGTAAACTGGATGAGGGGGGCCGAGTTGGCCTCTCCGCCGAATGCTGGGCGAGCTGAGTGAGCCGGAGGCAAGGCAGCAGGGGGGAAGAGCAAAGGCCCCCAAGAGGAAATTCGACCAGGAGGAAGACAGCTTTCAAGAAGAGGGGACCGACCTCCCAGGATGGAGGCAGGGACCGAAAGCACCCTCTCCACCACCCCAACAAGCCATGGTGATCGACCACAGAAGAAGAAGAAATCGTAGGGGAGGAAGGAGGGGCGTCCGAGTGGAGTTGCCTTACTGTGACTTCCATCAGGAGGAAGGCCACGCGACATCCGCCTGCCCCGAGTTCTTGGAAATGAGGGAGGCGAGGGGCCCGAGGCCGCAGCGTCAACAACCAGAGGAGGTCGAGGAGGACCATGCCGGGGAATAGAAGTCTGAGTCCCGGTCTCCGTGCTTTGTTTTTTCTTTTAGTCCATGTAGTAGGAGAGAATGTTTCCCTACTTAGTTTTTCTTGCATGTAACCGAATGATTAATGAAATGAAAGTTTTTTGAAGTATTGTTCCCCTTGGATGGTTCCGCTGACCGGGCTCTCACTAGACGGCAGGACAGGTTGACCTCCTAGGGAGGATAAGAGATGTTCCACTTGGATGGTTCCGCTGACCGGGCTCTCACTAGACGGCAGGCCAGGTTGACCTCCTAGGGAGGTTAAGTGATGTTCCCCTTGGATAGTTCCGCTGACCGGGCTCTCACTAGACGGCAGGGCAGGTTGACCTCCTAGGGAGGTTAAGTGATGTTCCCCTTGGATGGTTCCGCTGACCGGGCTCTCACTAGACGGCAGGCCAGGTTGACCTCCTAGGGAGGTTTAGTGATGTTCCCCTTGGATGGTTCCGCTGACCGGGCTCTCACTAGACGGCAGGGCAGGTTGACCTCCTAGGGAGGTTAAGTGATATTCCCCTTGGATGGTTCCGCTGACCGGGCTCTCACTAGACGGCAGGGCAGGTTGACCTCCTAGGGAGGTTAAGTGATGTTCCCCTTGGATGGTTCCGCTGACCGGGCTCTCACTAGACGGCAGGGCAGGTTGGCCTCCTAGGGAGGTTAAGTGATGTTCCCCTTGGATGGTTCCGCTGACCGGGCTCTCACTAGACGGCAGGGCAGGTTGACCTCCTACGGAGGATATGTGATGTTCCCCTTGAATGGTTCCGCTGACCGGGCTCTCACTAGACGGCAGGGCAGGTTGACCTCCTAGGGAGGTTAAGTGATGTTCCCCCTGGATGGTTCCGCTGACCGGGCTCTCACTAGACGGCAGGGCAGGTTGACCTCCTAGGGAGGTTAAGTGATGTTCCCCTTGGATGGTTCCGCTGACCGGGCTCTCACTAGACGGCAGGGCAGGTTGACCTCCTAGGGAGGATATGTGATGTTCCCCATGGATGGTTCCGCTGACCGGGCTCTCACTAGACGGCAGGGCAGGTTGACCTCCTAGGGAGGTTAAGTGATGTTCCCCTTGGATGGTTCCGCTGACCGGGCTCTCACTAGACGGCAGGGCAGGTTGACCTCCTAGGGAGGATATGTGATGTTCCCCATGGATGGTTCCGCTGACCGGGCTCTCACTAGACGGCAGGGCAGGTTGACCTCCCAGGGAGGTTAAATGATTAGTTCCCCTCGTTAGCTGACAGGATAAGAAGGTCTCTCGGAGAGGTTATGTTTTTCCCCCGAGGTGGTTCCGCTAGTCGGGCTCTCGCTAGCCGGCAGGGTTGGAGGAACTCTCGGAGAGGCTAGGTGTTCTTTCCAAGTTGGCACCGTTAGCCGGGTTTCCAGCGACACTCGTCGAACACTCAGGGTTGGATGATTCTTTGCGAGCTTAAGCTAACCTCGCAAAGAGTGGGGATTGTGTACAGCCCAGTATTCGTCGAGTGCTTTTCCCTTGGATAGAGAGAGGGAGGACGAGCGGTAGGAGGCGGAGACCTCCGCTCGCCCAGCTCATATAGGAAGCGAGCAAAGGAAGGGGGCGAGCTCCTCTCGCCCCCCCCCCCCCCCCCCCCCCCCCCGCTCCGGAGGAAGGCGGAGAGGGGAGAGGCCAGCTCGACCCCCCCCCCCCCCCTCTCGCCCAGCATTCGGCGGAGAGGGGAGAGGCCAACTCGTCCCCCCTCTCGCCCAGCATTCGGTGGAGAGCGGAGAGGCCAGCTCGACCCCCCCTCTCGCCCAGCATTCGGCGGAGAGGGGAGAGGCCAGCTCGACCTCCCTCTCGCCCAGCATTCAGCAGAGAGGGGAGAGGCCAGCTCGACCCCCCTCTCGCCCATCATTCGGCGGAGAGGGGAGAGGCCAGCTCGACCTCCCTCTCGCCCAGCATTCGGCGGAGAGGGGAGAGGCCAGCTCGACCCCCCTCTCGCCCAGCATTCGACGGAGAGGGGAGAGGCCAGCTCGACCGCCCTCTCGCCCAGCATTCGGCGGAGAGGGGAGAGGCCAGCTCGACCCCCCTCTCGCCCAGCATTCGGCGGAGAGGGGAGAGGCCAGCTCGACCTGCCTCTCACCCAGCATTCGGCGGAGAGGGGAGAGGCCAGCTCGACCCCCCCCTCTCGCCCAGCATTCGGTGGAGAGGGGAGAGGCCAGCTCGACCCCCCCTCTCGCCCAGCATTCGGCGGAGAGGGGAGAGTCCAACTCGACCCCCCTCTCGCCCAGCATTCGGTGGAGAGGGGAGAGGCCAGCTCGACCCCCCCTCTCGCCCAGCATTCGGCGGAGAGGGGAGAGGCCAGCTCGACCTCCCTCTCGCCCAGCATTCGGCGGAGAGGGGAGAGGCCAGCTCGACCCCCCCCCCCCCCCCCTCTCGCCCAGCATTTGGCGGAGAGGGGAGAGGCCAGCTCGACCCCCCCTCTCGCCCAGCATTCGGCGGAGAGGCCAACTCGGCCCCCCTTATCCAGTTTACTATTCGCAGTCCAGTTTGGCTATTCGCAGTCCAGTGGTCTGCATTTAGCATTTCAGAACAGCGGGATTCAGCTATCCGCAGCCCAATTCAGGGGTATTCTGGTAATCTGGCAGACCAGATTTTGGCTATTTGTAGCCCAACTTCAAAAATCCTATAAATAGGACCAAGGGGGCACCATTTGGAGGGATCTCTCATCCTAGGCTAGCTCTCTCCTTCTCCTTCTCCCTCCCCAAGTCTCTCTAGGGGGTGAGGAGAGGCTCCAGTGGTGCCCAAGCTTAGTAGTGGCTTGTGAGGGGAAGTTCCAAGGGGACTTCCGGGTACGTGGCGGGACCTCCCCGCTAAGCCCTTGGTCCAGTTCTTAGTTCCGACACCTTCAACCTAGAGCTCTCCCTTGGGGGAAGTAAGGGTTGGTCGCCCCTCAGCCTCGTTGAGGGCCCCGAACTCCACAGAGACCGAGTAGTCGGTTTCAACATCACCATAAATGTTGAAACCGACTACTCGGTCTCTGTGGAGTTCGGGGCCCTCAACGAGGCTAAAGGGCGACCAACCCTTACTTCCCCCAAGGGAGAGCTCTAGGTTGAAGGTGTCGGAACTAAGAACTGGACCAAGGGCTTAGCGGGGAGGTCCCGCCACGTACCCGGAAGTCCCCTTGGAACTTCCCCTCCCAAGCCACTACTAAGCTTGGGCACCACTGGAGCCTCTCCTCACCCCCTAGAGAGACTTGGGGAGGGAGAGGGAGAAGGAGAGAGCTAGCCTAGGATGAGAGATCCCTCCAAATGGTGCCCCCTTGGTCCTATTTATAGGATTTTTGAAGTTGGGCTGCAAATAGCCAAAAACTAGTCTGCCAGATTACCAGAATACCCCTGAATTGGGCTACGGATAGCTGAATCCCGCTGTTCTGAAATGCTAAATGCAGACCACTGGACTGCGAATAGCCAAACTAGACTGTGAATAGTAAACTGGATGAGGGGGGCCGAGTTGGCCTCTCCGCCGAATGCTGGGCGAGAGGGGGGGTCGAGCTGGCCTCTCCCCTCTCCGCCGAATGCTGGGCGAGAGGGGGGGGTCGAGCTGGCCTCTCCCCTCTCCGCCGAATGCTGGGCGAGAGGGAGGTCGAGCTCCCCTCTCCCCTCTCCGCCGAATGCTGGGCGAGAGGGGGGGTCGAGCTGGCCTCTCCCCTCTCCACCGAATGCTGGGCGAGAGGGGGGTCGAGCTGGCCTCTCCCCTCTCCGCCGAATGCTGGGCGAGAGGGGGGGTCGAGCTGGCCTCTCCCCTCTCCACCGAATGCTGGGCGAGAGGGGGGGGGGGGGGTCGAGCTGGCCTCTCCCCTCTCCGCCGAATGCTGGGCGAGAGGGAGGTCGAGCTGGCCTCTCCCCTCTCCGCTGAATGCTGGGCGAGAGGGGGGTCGAGCTGGCCTCTCCCCTCTCCGCCGAATGCTGGGCGAGAGGGAGGTCGAGCTGGCCTCTACCCTCTCCGCCGAATGCTGGGCGAGAGGGGGGTCGAGCTGGCCTCTCCCCTCTCCGCCGAATGCTGGGCGAGAGGGAGGTCGAGCTGGCCTCTCCCCTCTCCGTCGAATGCTGGGCGAGAGGGGGGTTCGAGCTGGCCTCTCCCCTCTCCACCGAATGCTGGGCGAGAGGGGGGTCGAGCTGGCCTCTCCCCTCTCCGCCGAATGCTGGGCGAGAGGGGGGGGGGGGGGGGGGGGGGTCGAGCTGGCCTCTCCCCGCCCCGCCTTCCTCCGGAGCGGGGGGGGGGGGGGGGGGGGGGGGGGGGGCGAGAGGAGCTCGCCCCCTTCCTTTGCTCGCTTCCTATATGAGCTGGGCGAGCGGAGGTCTCCGCCTCCTACCGCTCGTCCTCCCTCTCTCTATCCAAGGGAAAAGCACTCGACGAATACTGGGTTGTACAATAGCTTCAGCCAAAAAATCGTCGAGTACGTACACTAGCCGATGTTATTGAGACCACTAGCCGATGTCGTCGAATAGATTTTGCAGCCAATGTCGTTGAGAGACAATGCCGATATCGTCGAGTGCAGCTTCTCCTTCTTCGATCCGGAGCGGCGATAGATCTTTAGATCGACAAACACCAGAAGATCTGCTATTCTTCGATATGCCCTAGATCTCTTAGAGAAGAACGACAGGAACTCCTTACCTATTCATCCAGTAGAGAAAAGCAGGAAACCTTTTCTCTCTTCCAGATCTGCGACGGGAACGAGATCTCGCAAAAAGGAAAAAATGCGAGCTTGACTGCGCCTGAACACCGGCGCAAATCTTCCACCGACGGGAACTCCTTGTTAGAAATAATAATTATGTGGGTCATATATGTTAATTATGCGCGTTAATGGGGTGTCATTAACATCGACCCAATTTAGGTGATCTAATTAATTTGGTCGATTACGTTTCATATTGTATGGACGGTTTAAATAATGTGTGGATGTCGGGCATCATTTACATTTATATGATGGGCTTAAATGTAAATGACCACATTAGGGTTTAGTTATAAATAGGTTATGGTCCCCGGTTCATAAGGTATAATATTCACTCTCATTCAATTCTAGCATCCCATCGCTGGAGAGAGCCTAAGGAGGGAGAGGAGACGTCTTCTTCGTCAGGACCTTGTAGACTTGGAAGATCCGTGACCGCAATAATCCATCTAAATGGATTCAGGTATGCTTCTGCTCTTGTTTTCTCCGTCTCGATGTTTCGACTAGAGCGAATTCGTCTCCTTCATGGTTTCACGGATTCACCCCAACAAGTGGTATCAGAGCGACTCTATGTCGATTCACCGGGATTTTTCGGCGGTTCTCGGATTTCTTTTCTTTTTTGGCGAACTTTGGTATTTTTTCCGCATTTTCTTGTTTGTTTTCGCTCGGCTTCCTCTTCGGATCTAGCGCCACCACCGATAATTAATAGTGAATCGCAATGACCAAAGATCTCATGATCGCCGGAATCCGCTACGATTGGTGGTCGGTGGTGCCACCGCTGCCCTCTTGATGGCTAAATCATGGCTAGGGTGGCCGGATCCGGCATATGCCGGCGGTTTCCTACCCCTTTTCGGCGGTAGAGTTAGTTTTTTGGCGTTTTTTTTGCAAGCCCGAATTGGGGCAATTTTTGGAAAGTCCAATTTACGCTATTTTGAAAGATTTTAAATTTGATTTTGATTTTGGTAATTTTGAATCCGTTACCAAAATTAAAATTATTTTGGGGATTTTTTCAGTGTAGTTATGACATGACATATTAATTCTTGGCAATTACTATTTAGGCATATTTTATTAACTTATAATAATAATTGTGCCAAAAATACTCAAAATTTGTTACCTAAATCAGCAAAATATTTGGGCTATTTTGGCAAGAAATTTTGAGTATTTCCTGCAGCCTTATTTCTCATATTCGTGTGTTATGTTGAGATATTTCATGCCTTAATTACCACTTATTCTGGGTATTTTTATTTTGGCAATTCAAATTTGTGTCAATTTAAATCAAATTTAGACTGCCTTTTGGAGCCGATTTTCGGCTATCTTTAGATGTTTTATTTTTGGAGCCTTTTGGAGCCATTTATTTTTGGCATGTGCTTTAAGGAATTATATCAATATAAACATATTTTGTTATAAAATAATAATGATATTATTATTTTGGTAATAAATATTAAATGATTCCATGATTCTCAATTTAAATCATGGATTATATTAAATTAATAAAATTGAGGATCTAAATATGTAAACCAATTAATTCTTTAACTCGATTTGAATTTCGTCATTTCGGACATAATTTGGCGATTAAATCGACGTAAAATTGTAATCTCTAATTATAAAATAATAATGTATTTATTATTTAGCAATTAATATATTACGCTCGATCTAATTTTGCAAGCAAATTAATTTTAATATTCGGATAAATAATATTTTATTAGAATACTTAAAATATTATTTTCATTAAAATTAATAAGGCTCTTTTTGGGAAATTACACTCGAGCACATTTATACTCGTGCTTACTATGAAATTGTCAAATTTACTATTTAATCATCGGGTCAATTTTGTAATCATGTACCCGCTCTGCACCGATTAATTAAATTTGAACTTTAAAATTAAATTCATTAAATGGTGATTCAGTAATGATTAAATATCTAATTTTGCCAAATAAATTCATTGAAACGACATTCCGCCAAAGTGGGCTCTCTTGTGCAGATTAATTTAATTTAGCATTATTAAGATTACAGTGGGTGCGTAATTTATGCGAATATTGATCGGCCCAAAGGAAATTAATATTTGGCCAAATTGTGCGCTCACATGTGGTAATAAATATGTGACGATTATTTTATTCTTCATGTGAGCAGTATGTCGGTCCAAAGAAAGGTCTACTGTTTGACAGGAATTATTGTCAGTATTTGATTACTACACCAAGAGGATCACTTGGAATCGATATTTCTGTCCAAAGACTAAATATCGGTGTCCGCTAGGTCTCTTGTGATGTGCCCCACCATTATTTAATGAATTTAATTTGTGCATTGCGATGTGTAATTTATTTTATGTGGGTATGTAAATTAATTTATATAATTTTTCTTTTCAGCTCATAACTCCGTTACAACGATTTCTGCCAACATTAATTCAATTTCGATGCTTAATGGAACTAATTTTAAAGACTGGAAAGAAAGCATCATGACCGTGCTCGGTTGTATGGACTTAGATCTTGCGCTTATGACTGAATCTCCCACACTTCCTTCAGATGATAGTTCCGCTGAGGTGAAACGGAATTATGAAAGGTGGGAGCATTCAGATCGCATGTGTCTAATGATCATGAAGCGGGGCGTTCCAGAAGCCTTCAGGGGCACTGATGACGGTACCCCTGCCTTAGAATTCCTTGACACCCTTGAAAAACATTTTGCACAAAACGATAAGGCGGAGACAAGCACGCTTCTTGCGAAACTTGTTTCCATGAGGTACAAGGGTAAAGGGAATGTACGTGAGTACATTATGGAATTATCCCTATTTGCTTCAAAACTAAAAGCACTAAAGTTAGAGATGTCGGAAGACCTGCTCGTGCATTTAGTTTTGATTTCTCTTCCTGCACAATTCAGTCAATTCAAGGTCAGTTATAACTGTCAAAAGGAGAAATTGTCTCTTAATGAGCTCATTTCATATTGTGTGCAAGAGGAGGAGAGATTGAAGCAAGAAAGGACTGAAAGTGCTAATATGACAGTGAGTCCTTCTCACAAATGCCAGAAAAGGAAGAAAGGAAAGCAAGCTGCAAGTGGACCTCCACAAAGGAAGCCACCAAAGGAACAGGATAAAGGTTCCACCTGTTTCTTTTGTCGGGGTGGTGGACATGTGAAGAAAGACTGTGCCAAATACCACGCCTGGCGTGCTAAGAAGGGTACACTTCTCACTTTAGTTTGTTCTGAAATTAATTTAACTTTTGTACCTAAACACACTTGGTGGATAGATTCTGGTGCTACTACTCACATAAGTGTGTCTATGCAGGGTTGCTTGAGCTGCCGAAAGCCAAGTGATGGTGAAAGATACATCTTTGTGGGCGATGACAAATCAGTTGAAGTTGAAGCTATATACACTTTTCGTTTATTATTAGAGACTGACCATTATCTAGATTTGTTTGAGACTTTTATTGTACCGTCTTTTAGAAGGAATTTGATTTCTATTTCTATATTGGACAAATTTGGTTACCATTGTTCTTTTGGAAATAATAAATTTAGTCTCCTTCTGAATTCAAATCTCATTGGTACTGGTTATTTATCTAATAATGATAACTTATATTTGCTTAATACAATAGCTTCATATAATGAAACATTGCATGTTAATTCAAGAGGTACTAAACGTAAATTAATTGATCATAATTCCGCCTCTTTATGGCACAAGCGCTTAGGGCACATCTCCAAACGGAGAATTGAGAGACTTGTGTCAGACGGAATTCTTGATTCCCTTGATTTTACAGACTTTAAGGTTTGCATAGACTGTATAAAAGGGAAACAAACGAACATAAGGAAGATAGGTGCCAGTAGAGCTACAGAAGTCTTAGAACTGATACACACTGATATTTGTGGACCTTTCCCTATGGCCTCTTAGAATGGTCAACAAAATTATATCACGTTCATAGACGATTACTCTCATTATGGATACATCTATCTTATTCATGAGAAGTCACAGTCACTGGACGTATTTAAAGCCTATAAAGCTGAGGTGGAAAACCAACGCGGCAAACGGATTAAAGCAGTCATATCTGATCGTGATGGTGAATACTACGGTAGATATGACGGATCCGGAGAACAACGTCCAGGTCCTTTTGCTAAATTCCTAGAGGAGTGCGATGTTGTCCCTCAGTACACCATGCCTGGTACCCCTACTATGAATGGCGTTGCTGAGAGGCGAAATAGAACGCTTAAAGATATGGTGAGAAGTATGATTGGTCATTCTTCTTTACCTCAATCCCTCTGGGGTGAAACATTCAAGACTGTAGCCTATATCCTCAATAGAGTCCCAACTAAAGTAGTACCAAAAAACCCTTATGAGCTATAGACTGGTCGAAAGCCCAGCCTAAAGCATCTTCAGGTTTGGGGTTGTCCAACTGAGGCCAGACCTTATAGGCCAAATGAAAAGAAACTGGACTCTAGAACGGTGAGCTGCTACTTTGTTGGGTATTCTGAATAGTCCAGGGGATATAAATTTTATGATCCTACTACTAAGTTTTTCTTCGAGACTGGTAATGCTCGGTTCTTTGAAGATGTTGAGTTTGTAAGGGAAGATGTGGTTAGAGACTTTGTCTTTGAAGAGGAATTTATTTCTCTTCCTACAGTTGTTACAGACAATACTCAGGATTTCATTCCTGATATCGCTCCAGTAACAAATTCGGATCAAGACATTGTTGAAGAGCTTCCTCATACAGTTCCAAATGAACAAACTCACCAACCTCAAGAACCATTGCCATTAAGGAGATCAACTAGAGAAAGGAGAAGGGCGGTGCCAGATGATTATATCATCTTTCTCCAAGAACATGAGGATGGCCAAGGGACGTTAGATGATGATCCGATCAATCTCAATCAGGCTATTCAGAGTTCTAATTCTCAACAGTGGATTGATGTCATGAAGGAAAAGATGAAGTCCATGAAGGACAATGACGTCTGGGATCTTGTCACATTGGTGTGAAACCCATTGGTTGTAAACGGATATTTAAAACCAAAAGGGATTCAAAGGGTAATATTGAAAGATATAAGGCACGTCTTGTCGCTAAAGGATTTACTCAAAAGGAAGGCATTAACTATAAAGAGACTTTCTCTCCGGTTTCATCGAAAAACTCTTTTAGAACTATTATGGCATTAGTAGCACATTTTGATCTTGAGCTACATCAGATGGATGTTAAGACTGCGTTTCTCAATGACGACATTGATGAGACGATCTACATGGTGCAAAAAAATTATTTTGAGTCTGGAGACCCAAAGAAAAAGATTTGCAAATTAAAGAAATCCATCTATGGACTCAAACAAGCGTCTCGACAGTGGTATTTCAAATTTCATCAAGTAGTCATCTCCTTCGGTTTTGAGATGAATGTTGCAGATGATTGCATATACCATAGATTTAGTGGGAGTAGATATATCTTCCTGATCTTATACGTGGATGACATCTTGCTTGCCAGCAATGATATAGATATACTACATGATACCAAGAAACTTCTTTCAAAGAAATTTGAAATGAAAGATCTTGGTGACGCCTCTTTCGTACTAGGCATACAGATACATCGAGATCGCACTCGGGGTATACTTGGGTTATCGCAGGAAAGCTATATCGATAAGGTTCTCAAAAGATTTGGCATGCAGGATTGTAAGCCAGGAGATACCCCTGTGGCTAATGGAGACAAATTCTGTCTCAATCAATGCCCCAAAACTAAAGCTGAGGAATTAGAGATGCAAAATCTTTCTTATGCATCGGCTATAGGAAGTCTCATGTATGCTCAAGTATGTACGCGTCTGGATATTGCGTTCATAGTTGGAATGTTGGGCAGATATCTAAGTAATCCAGGACTGGATCATTGGAAAGCAGCCAAACGGGTCATGCGATACCTGAAAAGGACAAAGACTTTCATGCTCACTTATAGAAGGTCTGATCAGCTTGAGATCCTTGGGTATTCTGATTCAGACTTTGTTAGATGTCAAGACAGCAGGAGATCCACTTCAGGCTATGTATATGTTTTGGCTGGAGGAGCTATATCATGGAAAAGTGTCAAGCAGACACTCATAGCTTCCTCGACCATGGCGGCAGAATTCATAGCATGTTATGAAGCATCCAATCATGGAATATGGCTGCAAACTTTTGTCACAGGGCGGCGCATTTTGGATGGTATTGAAAGACCACTCAAGTTATTTTGTGACAATAAGTCTGCAGTGATGTATTCCAATAACAACAGGAGTAGCTCTAAATCTAAGCACATAGAGATTAAGTTCCTGGTTGTTAAAGAGAGAGTTCAGAGTGGACAGATGTCTATAGAGCATATTGGGACAAACTTTATGTTAGCAGATCCACTTACTAAGGGTTTGACACCAAAGGTCTTTCACGAGCACATTGCTCGTATGGGTGTCATTCTATTAGAGGATATGCTGTATTAGTGGGAGTTTGTATTTTGATGTTTATTTGTTGTATGACATTTTATGATTATTATTCTGCAGAATAAAATATTCATTATTGCACTCTGAATTTAATTATTTTGATCTCACTAAAGTTAAAGTAGGACCAGTTGAAAATAGAGATGTCAAGATCACATTACATGTAATTTTCATGCCACACATCCATACTTGATCTATGTCATTGATTGTGCACACATATGTGACCATTGATGGGTCTATCTACGATTATAGTAGTGAAGATCTCTTTGATCCTATGTTATTACATTCATGGACCAGATTGGATGAAAACGTTTTCGGAAATGACAACAATTTTTGAGCTCATAAGGTTATCATATAATGCACAGTTAAGAATTTAGCATATGTTGGCCCAAGTGGGAGATTGTTAGAAATAATAATTATGTGGGTCATATATGTTAATTATGCGCGTTAATGGGTTGTCATTAAAATCGACCCAATTTATGTGATCTAATTAATTTGGTTGATTACGTTTCATATTGTATGGACGGTTTAAATAATGTGTGGATACTGGGCATCATTTACATTTATATGATGGGCTTAAATATAAATGACCGCATTAGGGTATAATTATAAATAGGTTATGGTCCCCGGGTCATAAGGTATAATATTCACTCTCATTCAGTTCTAGCATCCCATCGTTGGAGAGAGCCTAAGGAGGGAGAGGAGTCGTTTTCTTCGTCAGGACCTTGTAGACTTAGAAGATCCGTGACAGCAATAATCCATCTAAATGGATTCAGGAATGCTTCCGCTCTTGTTTTCTCCGTCTCGATGTTTCGACTAGAGCGAATCCGTCTCCTTCATGGTTTCACGGATTCACCCCAACACTCCTTTCTCCTTCAGATCTCGCGTGACAGCGACGTAACATGAGACACAGCAGCGAGCTGTGTAAGTCGCAAGACAAGAGCGAACAAACCCTAGAGCGAGCGCAAAATCGTATCTTGAGAAGTTGGGGTTTTGACTCTAGCTCAAGATATTCCACAATAGCTCATCAACTTTGTAATGACTACTTATAGTATCTTTGGCGTAGAGCCTAGCCATAGGTAGACACACAACTCATTGAGTCGTTTCGGGTCGGTCTCGACACTCACATATATATTAATTAAATATCTAACAATAGGTAGTGTTACACATCCATAAAGGCCTTGGGGTGCGTATAGAAAAAAAACCAGCTAAAGAGAGGTGGGGCCAGCAGTCAAGCCCATGATCGCGGAAGTGGAGGCTCCGTCGCGCAAACGCGTCGCACCGTAAACGGCGCCCGAAGGGCACGGAGCCGTGTCCCGCTACCAAGGTACGTCCGCACCCCACCAAGTGGGGTGCGGACAGCCCGCCCCCCACTCACGTGGGGTGCGGCCAGGGCGGCCAGGCCACACCCCCCATAGGAGGGTGCGGCACAACCGCACCCCCATAGGGGAGTGCGGCCAAACCGCACCCCCCCCCCTGGGGGGTGCGGCCAAACCACACCCCCCATAGGGGGGTGCGGCCAAACCGCACCCCCCCCCCCCATGGGGGGTGCGGCCAAACCGCAACCCCCCCCCATGGGGGGTGCGGCCAAATCGCACCCCCCATGGGGGAATGCGGCCGAGCCTCTTTCCGCGGGGGATGCGGCCGAAACCGCATCCCCTCGCTGGGTGTGGTCGGAGTTCATTTTCTCCTTGGGGGCGCGACTCTCCGTTCCACCGTTCGCTCAGAACGTCTCGCTCACTTTTTGTCTTTCTAGCACGCTCACTTTTTGTCTTTCTAGCACGCTCGCATTTCGGGCACGCTCAATTTTCCGACTCGGCTCGCTCACTTTTTGTCTTTTCAGTTTCTCACTTTTTAGGAACAGCTTGTCGCCTTTCCTCAAAGGACAGGATGGTCATTTACGAAAAATGGTGATCCGTGGGCTCTAAACCGGAAAATATGATTCGTCCTCCCAGGTGGTTATGGTGGTTACAACGGCAAAATTACCGGGCTACCCCCGGCCAAAACTATAAAAGGACCCCGTAGGCTTCATTTGAGGGGATCCGGCCTGAATGCCCAGAGAGAGCTCCTTGAAGATTTCCACGGATTTCTCCTTCGGCGCTTGAAGATCTCCTTCGTGGACTTGAAGTTTGCCGTCTTCACGAAAGCGGACAAGGCTTTCTCACTTTCGTCCCCACGAAAGCGGGCAAGGTTCTCACTTTCGTCTCCACGAAAGCAGACAAGACTTTCTCACTTTCGTCTCCGCGAAAGCGGACAAGGCTTTCTCACTTTCATCTCCACGAAAGCGGACAAGGCATTCTCACTTTCGTTCTCTGCCGTTCTCAGAAGAAAAGGACTTAGTTTTTCCGAGAGGTGGCCTGTCGCCCTCGGGACGTTCTCTCTCTCTCTCTCTATCTCTCTCTGATATTGTAACGAGCAGCGGCCTGTCACGCTTGACTTCTAAATCTCTAATTGTAACCCCCCAGAAGATAGTGGAAGTTTGGTCGGCACAGCTCCGGCCACGTGGTTTTTTACACTTTTCGGGTTTTCCACGCTAAAAAGTCCCAGTGTACTCAATGAATCTTAAATTAACTGTTTGCGCGCTTGGTTTGCTCCCGAGCTAAGGTGGTTTAATTCGACCGATCTACCAAGAGCCCTAAGCAACCCGCAACAGTTTGGCTCCATCTGTGGGAAGGAATTCCCAAAGTTCAGCAAAGACTACTGAAAGTGACACTTACCGCCAACTGCAATGGCCAGAAGAAGTGCTCGCACCACTGAAGGTTCAATCCCGGAGGAGCGCTTCGACCCAGCTCCCTCCCACTCACTCATCAATGCGCCTCTCGCAGAAGAGGCAGTGCTTATGCCTGCGACGGTGCTGGAAGGGCGCATTCGGCAAATGGAAGAGCAACAAGCCGAGATGCTGACTCTCGTGAGAAATCTAGGGGCACCTCGAGTTCTCATTCAGCCTCCAGCATCAAACGCTCCGCCACCCCCAGTTTCGAATCATGCTCCGGTCGAGGGAGCCGTTCGGGAAGATAAAGTCTCTGAAGATTTCTCTGACGCTGCAAGTTCCGCACAACCTGCTCCGCCGGTCAGAGGACCGGAGGCTGACCCTCATCACCCCCGCCAAGGAAGAGCTTCTCCCGTCCGAGCAGTGGAAAGAACCACGCGAGAGGAAATACGCGACATGATAGAAGAAGAGTACGCCCAAGCAGGACGACGCGCGACTCTCGCCCGCCGTCCCGCACACCGCGACTCCCCCCTAGCGCCTCAAGTCCTGGCTCATCCAATTCCGAACGGCTTCAAGCTTCCCAACATTGAAACGTTCGATGGGACGGACGACCCCCCGGAACACGTCAATCACTTCACCACCGATATGAGGATTTACAGTGCCCCTGATCAACTCCTTTGTAAAGTGTTCCCAGCAACCCTGAAGGGACAAGCACGCACTTGGTTCCACTCCCTGCGAGATTGGGCCATCAACAACTTCGCAGAAATGGCGCAGCAGTTCGTGGACCAGTTCATAGCCAATCGCAGGATTGTCCGAGATCCCTCCCATCTCTCGGGAATCCGCCAAAACGACGGAGAAACTTTGAAGGACTTTTTCTGACGCTTCACCTCTGAGGCTCGACAAATTCCGGGAGTCGACCCCGAACTCCTGCGAGGAGTTTTCCTCGGAGGCCTCCGCCCGAGTGGTTTCTACTCGGCCCTAATGAGAGAAACCGTGCCAAGTTACCCTGACCTCGTTCATCGGGTTGAAGCTCAGATAGCTGATGACGAGGCCATCGAGGCGCACCGTCGGCAGTTCGAAGGTAGCCAAGGAAGAAAGAGGGGGTCAGATCAAGCCCCTCGCGGACGAGAAGAGCGGCGTGACGAGGGATGCCGTAACGACGAACGTCGCCGCGACCCCCGAAGAGACCTGGGTCCGCAGCCTCCCAGGGTCTACACTCCGTTGAATACTACCAGAACAAACGTACTCTATGCCATTCAGAACAACCCAGAGCTCCGCGCACCTCGGGCGTTAGCCCCAAACCCAAGGGGCGATCAGTCCAGGTATTGCGAGTTCCATCGAGGGACCGGACATACCACCGAAGAATGTACCAAACTTAAAGAATGTACCATACTCCTAGGGAGATTCCTACAAGGCCAGGTCCCCAATCAGCATCAACAGCCTAGGGATGCGAGGGAGCGGCCTCCCGCTCCCCAGGGCGCGGAAGCAGGAAGACCGGTGGTGGGGGAAATCGAAACGATCGCTGGACCTCCCGTCCTAGCGACGCAAATCCTCTCGATTGCCAAACCCCCGAGAGACCACGAAGACAAGAAGCTCAAGCAGGACACTACGATCGCCTTCGGAGAAGAAGATCTGCAAGGATTACGACTACCGCACCAGGATCCCCTCGTAATCAGTGTAGGGATCGGGGACCCCTGCTTTAACGTGAGGAGGATATTGGTCGATAACGGAAGCTCAGTTGATGTTCTGTTCCTTTCTACCTTGCAAAGTATGAAGCTCACAAAGGACTAGCTCAGCCCTGCAGCTGGGCCCGTCTACGGCTTCGACAATCGACCTGTCCCTGTTCAAGGCATGATCACTCTCCCAGTCACATTGGGCGAGTTTCCGAAACAGTCAACATACAACATCCAGTTCGTGGTGGTGGAATCCACTTCCGCCTACAACGCCATCTTCGGGAGACCACTACAGTCTATCTTTGGAGCAGTCCCATCAATTCCGCATCTGGCCTTGAAGTTTCCGACCGCCGCCGGCATATGGGTCGTGAGAGGGAACCAGGAGGCAACCAGAATCTGTTATCTGAAGCAAGCTCAGCCAGCAAAGGCAACCGCTCTCAACATCAATAACTTCGATCTGCGAGACGAAGCTACTCTGCAGCGATGAGCGCCCGTCGAAGGGCTAGTAGAAATACCGCTCTCCCAACAAGACCCGACTCGGACTGTTCAGGTCGGGTCGCTCTTGTCACAAGAAGAGGGGGAAGAGTTCACAACCTTCCTGCAGGAGAACGAAGACATTTTCGCTTGGAGCCCAGAAGACATGCCCGGGGTAGATCCCGAAGTCATTTATCACTCTTTAAATATCAAGCCCGCCTGCCAGCCTGTAATCCAAAAGAAGAGGAACTTTGCCCCCCGAGCGGTTAAAGGCAATCGAAGAGGAGGTAGACAAACTCCTAGAAGCACGATTCATACGCGAAGCGGAATACCCCACGTGGCTCGCCAACGTGGTCATGGTGAAAAAGGCCTCCGGGAAATGGCGAATGTGCGTCGACTACAGCAATCTGAACCAGGCATGTCCAAAGGACAGCTTCCCCCTCCCGAGGATCGACCAGCTCGTCGACGCGACTGCCGGACACGAGCTACTTAGCTTCGTGGATGCTTATTCCAGCTACAACCAGATAAGAATGAATCCCGCGGACGAGGAACATACCGCCTTCCGCACCGACAGAGGAGTCTACTGCTACAAAGTGATGTTGTTCGGCCTTAAGAACGCCGGAGCCACCTACCAAAGACTGATGAACAAGATCTTCAAGAGCCTCATTGGAGAAACAATGGAGGTGTACGTGGACGACATGTTGGTCAAAAGTGTCCACCGTTGCGACCACTTGAGAGACTTGGGAAAGTGCTTTCAGCTTCTCCGTCGCTTCCAAATGCGGCTCAACCCCAGCAAATGTGCATTTGGTGTGACGGCGGGAAAGTTCTTGGGTTTCATGGTAATCCATCGGGGGATCGAGGCCAACCCCGAGAAGATCAAGGCGTTGGAGGATATGTCGCCACCTCGCTCAATTAAGGAAGTGCAACGCCTGAACGGGAGGATCGCTGCGCTATCCCGTTTCTTGTCACGAACGGGAGACAAGTACCTCCCCTTCTTCAAAATCCTCCGGGGAGCGCGCCACTCCGGCTTCCAGTGGACCGACGAATGCCAGGTGGCGTTCGAACTACTCAAACAATACTTGGCTTCACCACCGCTTCTGTCAAAGCCCACCCCCGGAGAAACTCTATTCTTATACCTGGCTGTGTCGCCTACGACACTTAGCTCGGTGCTCGTAAAAGATGAGGGAGGGGTGCAACGACCAATCTACTACCTCAGCAAAGTCCTCTCCGACACCGAAACCAGATATCCAGCAACGGACAAGACAGCCTTGGCCCTTGTCTTTTCGGCGAGGAAGCTTCGGCCCTACTTCCAGGCTCATACAGTAAAAGTGTTGACACAACTCCCACTACTAGTAATCCTCCAGAAACCAGAAGTCTCAGGAAGACTAGTGAAGTGGGCCGTGGAACTCGGCGAGTTTGACATTCAATTCCTGCCCCGACTAGACATCAAATCGCAACTACTCGCCGACTTTGTCGCGGAATACACCATCCCACCAGAAGCAGCACCGGTCGAAGGCACCACTGGCCCCCGTTGGACTCTCTATGTCGACGGTGCCTCTGGAGCTGAAGGGGCCGGAGCGGGACTGCTCCTCATAAGTCCCGATGGGGTCACCTTGGATTATGGACTCCGGTTAAAATTCTCCGCGACAAACAACATTGCAGAGTACGAGGCGCTGATCGCCGGTCTCCGACTCGCCATCAGTTGCAAAGTAGAGAACCTAACTATCTACGCAGACTCTCAACTCGTAGTCTCACAAGTCGAAGGAGACTATGAGGCCAAGAGCGACCAGATGGCGAAATACCTCGCATTCGCAAAAATACTCCTCCAGAAGATCCTGTCATATCAAATTCTGCACATTCCCCGGGAGCAGAATTCCAGGGCTGATGCTCTTTCCAAGCTCGCCACTTCACCCTCCAGCTACCAGTCTCGAAGACGCCGAATAGAAGAGATTGTGATTCCGAGTATTCAAGGACCGTTGGAGGTCGCGACCATCCACCAGGAAGAGTCATCCTGGATGACCCCCTTACGAGCTTACCTCGAGCACGGACACGTCCCTGAAGACCGCCTAGAAGCACGCAGATTGCGGATGTGGGCGGCATCGTTTACTATCGTGGACGGGGAGCTCTACAAGCGGGCATTCTCAGGACCATATCTAAAGTGCCTACCGGCGGGCGAGTCGGACTACGCCCTCAGAGAAGTGCATGGGGGAGTCTGCGGAGAACATCTAGGCGGAAAGGCGTTGGCACAAAAAATTCTGCGCCAAGGCTTCTATTAGCCGACAATGAAGAAGGACGCGGCCGAGCTGGTCCAAAAATGCAGGAGCTGTTAGCTGCATGCCAACGCGCCTCATCAGCCCCCGGTCGCGCTCTCCACACTCCAAAGCGCGTGGCCGTTCGCGCAATGGGGAATCGACCTCCTCGGCCCCTTACCTCTGGCTTCCGGATAGAGGAAGTTCATCATTCTAGTCATCGACTACTTCACCAAATGGATAGAAGCGGAACCCCTAGCCAAAATCATAGAAGAGAACGCTAAACAATTTGTCTGGAAAAACATCGTCTGCCGCTTCGGTATCCCAGCAACAATCATTGCCGACAACGGCACTCAGTTCACCGGGAAGTCCTTCACTAAGATGTGCGAGGACCTGAAGATCAACCTCCGTCATACCGTCGTAGCACATCCGCAAACCAACGGACAAGTAGAAGTTACGAACCGCACCATCCTCAAAGGATTGAAGACGCGCCTGGAAGAAGCCGGGGGGGGGGGGGGGGGGGGGGGGGGGGGGAATGGGTAGACGCACTCCCAAACGTACTATGGGCATATCGAACAACAGAGAGGACTCCCACAGGAGAGACGCCATATAACCTATGTTACGGTACTGAAGCGGTCATCCCCATCGACATCGGCATTCCGAGCACTCGAGTGCTAACCTTCGATCCCAGCAAGAATGACGGACTGCTTCTGGAAAACCTTGACCTAATCCCCGAAGTCCGGGACGACGCCGCCCAGTGTACCGCCTCTTACCAAAGGCGCGTAGCCTGGTTCTATGACAGAAGGGTGAAGCCCAGACCAATCAACATAGGAGATCTCGTCCTGCGCAGCATCGAGGCAGCTGGAAAGGGCCCCCAAGGAGATAAACTCTCACCCACCTGGGAAGGTTCGTACGTTGTCACTGCGATCGTAAAACCCGGAACATACAGGCTCAGAACAGCGGAAGGAAAGACTCTATCACGCACCTGAAACGCCCAGAACCTGCGCCGCTTCTATCAGTAACATCAAGTCTTCTATTAAGAAGAAAGCCGCGAGCTCAGACTCGTGCAAATCTATGTTATATTATGTATGCAAAGCCGCGAGCTCAGACTCGTGCAAATCTATCCTATATTATGTATGCAAAGCCGCGAGCTCAGACTCGTGCAAATCTATCTTATCTCATGTTATGTACTAAGACGCGAGTTCAGACTCGTGCGAACCCATCCAGTATTGAAAAAACTATGTGTAAAACAACTTCTTACTATGAAAATATGCATATACTTTGCCACCTATATTAAATAAAGAAAAAATTTTACTTCGGGGCCCTGCCCCGGGGACTTTGCACCGCCGTCGATTGAAGGTTCGCCCTTCTCCTCCGCCGTCGAGTCCCGGCGTCGTAGGGGCCTGCCCCCCTTACGTTCGCACCCTGTTTGAATACACCCGCTATTCACCGGCCACTTCGGGGCCTTGCCCCGGGGACTTTGCACCGCCGTCGATTGAAGGTTCACCCTTCTCCTCCGCCGTCGAGTCCCGGTGTCATAGGGGTCTGCCCCCCTTGCGTTCACCCCCGGTTTGAATACACCCGCTATTCACCGGCCACTTCGGGGCCTTGCCCCGGGGACTTTGCACCGCCGTCGATTGAAGGTTCACCCTTCTGCTTCGCCGTCGAGTCCCGGTGTCGTAGGGGCCTACCCCCCTTGCGTTTACCCCCGGTTTGAATACACCCGCTATTCACCGACCACTTCGGGGCCTTGCCCCGGGGACTTTGCACCGCCGTCGATTGAAGGTTCGCCCTTCTCCTCCGTCGTCGAGTCCCGGTGTCGTAGGGGTCTGCCCCCCTTGCGTTCACCCTCAGTTTGAATACACCCGCTATTCACCGGCCAAGCCGCGAGCACAGACTCGTGCAAAAAAGCCGCAAGCACAGACTTGCGCAAGCTAATTTTCTATAAAAGCCGCGGGCTCAGAACCGCGCAAGTTCATCTGTTATTTTGCAGAAAGCACTCAACTTATTCGGATATCAATGCTAGGCAGCAAGTCAGCAACAATCTCAGAGAACCAACGCCCTTCACCGGCCAACTTAAAGCGCCCTCCCTCAATCAACACTTTGTCAGCCACCAGGGCAGCAGGACCATCATGGGGCTATCACAACTCAGCGCAGAGCGAGAAACGCTTAACCAGAGCAAAGAAACAAAGTCAACCACACACTCACCCTTCGACAACAATTCCTACCCAAGGCGTCGTAAATAGAGCAGTGGATAAAGCCGTCACGGAAAAATCAAAACCTCCGAACTCCTCGCACAGAGATTCGGACTCCGAAGGTTTGGGGGGCTTATGTTACACATCCATAAAGGCCTTGGGGTGCGTATAGAAAAAACCCCGCTAAAGAGAGGTGGGGCCAGCAGTCAAACCCATGATCGCGGAAGTGGAGGCTCTGTCGCGCAAACGCGTCGCACCGTAAACGGCGCCCGAAGGGCACGGAGCCGCGCCCCGCTACCAAGGTACGTCCGCACCCCACCAAGTGGGGTGCGGACAGCCCGCCCCCCACTCACGTGGGGTGCGGCCAGGGCGGCCAGGCCATACCCCCCATAGGAGGGTGCGGCCAAACCGCACCCCCCCCCCATGGGGGGTGCGGCCAAACCGCACCCCCCCCCCCCCCATGGGGGGTGCGGCCAAACCGCACCCCCCCCCCCCCCCCCCCATGGGGGTGCGGCCAAACCGCACCCCCCCATGGGGGGTGCGGCCAAACCGCACCCCCCATAGGGGGTGCGGCCAAATCGCACCCCCCACGGGGGAATGCGGTCGAGCCTCTTTCCGCGGGGATGCGGTCGAAACCGCATCCCCTCGCTGGGTGTGGTCGAAGTTCGTTTTCTCCTTGGGGGGCACGACTCTCCGTTCCACCGTTCGCTCAGAACGCCTCGCTCACTTTTTGTCTTTCTAGCACGCTCACTTTTTGTCTTTCTAGCACGCTCATATTTCGGGCACGCTCACTTTTCCGACTCGGCTCGCTCACTTTTTGTCTTTTCAGTTTCTCACTTTTCAGGAACAGCTTGTCGCCTTTCCTCGAAGGACATGATGGTCATTTACGAAAAATGGTGATCTGTGGGCTCTAAACCGGAAAATATGATTCGTCCTCCCAGGTGGTTATGGTGGTTACAACGGCAAAATTACCGGACTACCCCCAGCCAAAACTATAAAAGGACCCCTAGGCTTCATTTGAGGGGATCCGGCCTGAATGCCCAGAGAGAGCTCCTTGAAGATTTCCACGGATTTCTCCTTCGGCGCTTGAAGATCTCCTTCGTGGACTTGAAGTTTGCCGTCTTCACGAAAGCGGACAAGGCTTTCTCACTTTCGTCCCCACGAAAGCGGGCAAGGTTCTCACTTTCGTCTCCACGAAAGAGGACAATGCTTTCTCACTTTCGTCTCCGCGAAAGCGGACAAGGCTTTCTCACTTTCGTCTCCCCGAAAGCGGACAAGGCTTTCTCACTTTCGTCTCCACGAAAGCGGACAAGGCATTCTCACTTTCGTTCTCTGCCGTTCTCAGAAGGAAAGGACTTAGTTTTCCGAGATGTGGTCTGTCGGCCTCGGGACGTTCTCTCTCTCTCTCTCTCTCTCTCTCTGATATTGTAACGAGCAGCGGCCTGTCGTGCTCGACTTCTAAATCTCTAATTGTAACCCCCCAGAAGATAGTGGAAGTTTGGTCGGCACAGCTCCGGCCACGTGGTTTTTTACCCTTTTCGGGTTTTCCACGCTAAAAAGTCTCAGTGTACTCAACGAATCTTAAATTAACTGTTTGCGCGCTTGGTTCGCTCCCGAGCTAAGGTGGTTTAATTCGACCGGTCTACCAAGAGCCCTAAGCGACCCGCAACAGGTAGGTACAAGTAACACAATTCTTTTCCGTGCGTTACCCATTCAACCATCCAAAGCCAAATCCAACGGTCCAAGAATGACCTCGAATATCGGGCCTCTTTTTTGAATAAAATACAATGCATTAAAAAATCGAAGAGAACAGATGAACGACCAACACCTATCTATCACTTCAGAAGTTTTCGAAGAGAACAAATGAACGACGGCAAATTTTTTCGTCCGGGACTCAGACCAAAAGCATGGTCCGAGTCCCCCACAAAAAATGATTTTTATCCCTAAAAAAAATGGTTTTTTATAAAATAAATTATAAAATATTAATTATTTTTTTTTTATGATTAGTTTAAGATCCAATTTTCCTATAAAAAATCATTTTTTTAAAAAAATCCGACCGGATATCGCGCCCTTTAAAATCCGGCCGGATTTTTTTTTGGTCTTTTTTTAAATACGAATTTCGCTGGCGGTTTGATTGAGGATCATACGGTCAAATCTCACCCGGACCATGTTTAAGGTCCGAGTCACGGACGGAAAAATCCAACACCTAGTTTTATTTAATATTAGTTTTTTTTATATATATTTTCTACTTTTTTATTTTTAATCTTATAAGCTAAGTTATGTTATGTTATTTTGTTTATTTCTTTTATTTTCCATTAATTACGCTCTGCTTTAAAATTAGTTGGATGGTCTGAAATTTTGCAAGGGCTTGGAGCTAGCTCTCGCCTCCAACAGCGGTTTTAGCACGATTTTTGGGTAAGTTTGGTGCAGCGTTTTTGCTCCGGCGAGTTTGGACAAAAACTCTACCGTCATACAATATATGTTTGATGTTACAACGGTTATGACCGCCATAAGGAAAAAAAACCTAATTTTAAACGTGTAAGTTGATGAATTTCCTCATATGAGATCCAGCATTCACGAACGACGGTTCATGACCACCGTGTTCACGACCGCCACTGCCGTGCCAAACATATTTATATGCTCCGTTTGGCACCGCTTATTTGCTCCGCTGAGTTTGGACAAAAAGCCGCCATCATTGAATGTTTGGCATAACAATGGTTATTACCGTCGCCAAGCAAAAATTACTAGTTTTGAACATAGAAGTGGATGAAGTTCTTTAGGTGCGGTCGGGCATTCAAGAACGATGGTTCATAACCAGCACGTTCAAGATTGCCACCGCGGTGCCAAACATACCAATAATCTCCCGCCTTTAATGAAAGGAGTGGTCAGCTTTGATGGTTAGTTGTAGCTTCATCTAGGAGATTTAAATTTTCTGGAGCGAGGCAGCTTTCTAGATGAGAATTCAGGTAGATTTTTTCAGGCGATTGTTAACCGCAATTTATCTTTGGCTATTCGCAACCCAGAATTTAAAAAAACGCCTCATTTTTTTGTGTTTAACTGCAACCCAAACTTAAAACAGTAACCCCTCGTGTATTCCCATCTTCAGTCACGCCCAATCCCTTGTGTATCCTCTTTGGTTCCTCCTTCCTCTCGTTGAAGCTGCCCGACGCCTCCTTCCTCGGGTAACAATGAGGTGCGGCAAGTCAAATATCGGGTTGCGATAAATTTTTTCTAAAATTTTCGGGTTGCGATTGACATTGGGGTGCGACAAGCCAAAATCGGGATGTGATTAACAATCGCAATTTTTTTATTTGGCGCGTAGATACTTCGTATCCCATCTTGCAATGAATCACATAAATTTGCGTCTTCTATGCTTTGATTATCTGCTGGTTTGACCGATCTGCTCTCGTTTCAGCAACACTATCGCACTTTTCCTAATAAATATTTGTTTCAATTTTTGAATTTTGATACGAGAAATGTAATCTAAAATTTAATTTCATCAAATCAACTAATTATGAAAGCTGAACTGCATCCACTCATACTCGGCGAAAAATAATTTGTACGCTGCCCGTACGATGCGCATCGTGCGTAGACTGCCTGGCGGCTGTCCGAACATCAAATAGTGCGGTGTTTTTTTGGTTTTTTGCAATCTCCGCCGTCCGATCATCAAATTGCCCATCTTTTTTTAAGAGGGTTGATATTAGCAGTTCGGAACTGGCTATTCGTAGTCCATAAATATTATTTCTAGTCAAAAAATATATTTGCATCCAACTCTCATCTCAAATATGCGAAACACTTTGTTGATTTATTAAGCACTAGCTAGAAAGTAGAAACCTAAAAAAATATCTTAAAACTCTAAATTAATTTTAAAACCTAGCAAGAAAATAAGTTAAATGTCATGTATAGAGGAATTAACTCTAAACCAAGTTAAATGGCATGCAAACCTTCCTTTAACCAGAAAACTGACTACTTTTTGGGGATTTTCGCTGGATAATTTCTTTCTTTTTTGAAGGTGAATCTAAGAGAGGGAAAGACGACGCGACCGATTGAACCACGGCTAGGGTTTAGGCAATGGGAAAGAGATGGAGAGAAGGAGGTTATTCGATGGGGTGCGAATAGCGAGAATGGACTGCGAATATAATTAGAATTTTTACAATTTTTTAGGGTGCGAATAGCGACTCTCTTTTTGTAAAGAGAGTTGATATTAGCAGTCCAATTCTCGCTATTCGCACCCCAAAAATTGTAAGAATCCTAATTATATTCGCAGTTCAATTCTCGCTAATCGCACCCCATCGAATAACCACCTCTCGATCTCTCTCATGTTGCCTAAACTCTACCAATAGTTTTATCGGTCGCGTCGTTTTCCCCCTCTTAGATTCACCTAGAAAAATGAAGTTAATTATGCAGCGAAAATCTCAAAAAAGTAGTCAATTTTTTTGTTTACATTCTGTTGCGGAACGCTTAGGGCTCTTGGTAGACCGGTTCACTTGAACCACCTTAGCTCGTGAGCGAACTAAGCGCGCAAACAGTCAATTAGAGATTCGTTGATTGCACTTGGACTTTTTAGCGTGGAAAACCCGGAAAGGGTAAAAAACCACGTGGTCGGAGCTGTGCCGACCAAACTTCACTATCTTCTGGAGGAGTTACAACTTGGAAGCTAGAACTCGAGCGCGACAGGCCGCTGCTCGTTACAATGCTTGGAGAAAGAGAGCTTCGAGGGTGACAGGCCACCTCTCGGAAAAACTAAGTCCTTTTTCCTTCTGAGACTGCTAATCGCCTTTCGGAAGCGGGAAGGCCAGTTGCCTTTCCCTTCTGAGAAATGCTGGTCGCCTTTTGGAAGCGGGAAGGCCAGTCGCCTTTCTCTCCTGAGAACGCTGGTCGCCTTTCTGGAAGTGAGAAGGTCAGTCGCCTTTCTTTTCTGAGAACGCTGATCGCCTTTCTGGAAATGAGAAGGTCAGTCGCCTTTCTCTTCTGAGAACGCGGGTCGCCTTTCTGAAAGTGAGAAGGTCAGTCGCCTTTCTCTTCTGAGAACGCGGGTCGCCTTTCTGGAAGTGAGAAGGTCAGTCGCCTTTCTCTTCTGAGAACGCTGGTCGCCTTTCTGGAAGTGAGAAGGTCAGTCGCCTTTCTCTTCTGAGAACGCGGGTCGCCTTTCTGAAAGTGAGAAGGTCAGTCGCCTTTCTCTTCTGAGAACGCGGGTCGCCTTTCTGAAAGTGAGAAGGTCAGTCGCATTTCTCTTCTGAGAACGCGGGTCGCCTTTCTGGAAGTGAGAAGGTCAGTCGCCTTTCTCTTCTGAGAACGCTGGTCGCCTTTCTGGAAGTGAGAAGGTCAGTCGCCTTTCTCTTCTGAGAACGCGGGTCGCCTTTCTGAAAGTGAGAAGGTCAGTCGCCTTTCTCTTCTGAGAACGTGGGTCGCCTTTCTGGAAATGAGAAGGCCAGTCGCCTTTCTCTTCTGAGAATGCTAGTCGCCTTTCGGGATGATGAAGATCTTCAAGTCCACGAAGGAGATCTTCAAGCGCCGAAGGAGAATTCCGCAAAAGTCTGCAAGGAGCTCTCCCCGGTCCAGAAGTCAAGGTCCTTTCAAATGAAGCCATGAGGCTCCTTTTATAGTTTTTGCCGGGGGCGGCCCGGTAATTTCGCCGTTGGCAGTTTCCATAAATGCTCGGTGGACGAATCATATTCTCTGGTTCGGGGCCCTCGGATCGCCATTTTTCGTAAATGACCACCTTGCCCCTCGGGCAGCTTGGGCAGCTCGGGCAATTCGGGCAGTTCCGTTGGAGGTGAAAAAGGCGACCGACTGTTCCTGAAAAGTGAGAAGCCTGAAAGACAAAAAGTGAGACGCCTGAAAGACAAAAAGTGAGACGCCTGAAAGACAAAAAGTGAGACGCCTGAAAGACAAAAAGTGAGACGCCTGAAAGACAAAAAGTGAGACGCCTGAAAGACAAAAAGTGAGACGCCTGAAAGACAAAAAGTGAGAACGCTCCCGAACGCGTTCGGAAGCGTTCTGAGCGCGCGTGAGCGCTAAAGTGCTCTGAGCGCGCAACGAACATGGAAGCGCTCTGAGCGCTCTTAGTAGTGTTCTGAGCGCGCGTGAGCGCGGAGGCGTTCCGAGCAAACGGTGGAACGGAAAGTTGTCCCCCAAAGGGGAATTGGGATCCGACGCGCCCGACGAGGGGGCGTGAATACGGCGGTGTCCCTTACGAGCCCCCTTATGGAAAAAGGCGAGGGAAGGGGGCCGGACCGCATCCTATGGGAGGTGCGGCGGAGGCGCACCCCGGGGGGGTGCGGCTTGGCCGCACCCCTTGAGGGGTGCGGTTGGGCCGCACCCTATGGGAGGTGCGGCGGAGTCGCACCCCGGGGGGGTGCGGCTCGGCCGCACCCCGGGGGGGTGCGGCTCGGCCGCACCCCTTGAGGGGTGCGGCTGGGCCGCACCTCTGAAGGGGTGCGGCTGGGCCGCACCCCCAAGGGGGGTGCGGCTTGGTCGCACCCCCCAAGGGGTGCGGCTGGGTCGCACCCCTTCAGGGGTGCGGCTTGGCCGCACCCCCATGGGGGGTGCGGCTTGGCCGCACCCCCATGGGGGGTGCGGCTTGGCCGCACCCCCATGGGGGTGCAGCTTGGCCGCACCCCTTGAGGGGTGCGGCTTGGCCGCACCCCTTGAGGGGTGCGGCTGGGCCGCACCCCCAAGGGGGGTGCGGCTTGGCCGGACCCCTTGAGGGGTGCGGCTCCGCGCGAGCCGCACCCCGAGGGGGGTGCGGCGGGGTCGTTCCCCCGCGACGGGGGGCGCTGCCCGCGCGCTATTGTGCGCGCGGCACCGCACGCGCTTGCGCGCGCTCTGTTTCTGGCGGTGGGCGGCGGAAATGGCGGGCTCGGTTTCTTTGATTCGGGCGATTGCGTGTTGACCGCCGACCCCATCTCTCTTCAGTGGTGCTTCCTTTAGACGCACCCCAAGGCCTTTATGGGTGGTATAACATAAGCCCCCCAAACCTTCGGAGTCCGAGTTTCGATGCGAGGAGTTCGGAGGTTTTAATTTTTCTGTGGCGGCTTTACCTATTGTCCACTGTGCGGCGCTTTTCTGGTAAGAGCTGATGTCGGAGGGTGTTGGTTTTCCGAGGTCGTTGTGGGCTTGCTGCCCGGCTCTGATATCCGCATGGGCTGAGGGGTTTACGCAAAATGACGGATTAGCTTGCGCGGTTCTGAGCCCGCGGCTTTTACACAATAGAAAATTAGTTTGCGCAAGTTTGTGCTTGCGGCTTTTTTGCACGAGTCTGTGCTCGTGGCTTTGGTGCACGAGTCTGTGCTCGCGGCTTTGGTGCACGAGTCTTTGCTCACGACTTTTTTGCACGGTTCTGTGCCCGCGAATTTGGTGCACGTGCCTTTGCTCGCGACTTTTTGCGCGGTTCTGTGCCCACGGCTTTGGTGCACGTGCCTTTGCTCGTGACTTTTACATGATGTAGACTTGACCGGTGAATAGCGGGAGCATGATGCTTTGCAGCGTGGGAGCTGTGTGCCCTGCAACGCGGGAGCATGATGCTCTGCAGCGTGGGAGCTGTGTGCCCTGCAACGCGGGAGCATGATGCTCTGCAGCGTGGGAGCTGTGTGCCCTGCAACGCGGGAGCATGATGCTCTGCAGCGTGGGAGCTGTGTGCCCTGCAACGCGGGAGCATGATGCTCTGCAGCGTGGGAGCTGTGTGCCCTGCAACGCGGGAGCATGATGCTCTGCAGCGTGGGAGCTGTGTGCCCTGCAACGCGGGAGCATGATGCTCTGCAGCGTGGGAGCTGTGTGCCCTGCAACGCGGGAGCATGATGCTCTGCAGCGTGGGAGCGGTGTTGTCCTTTTTACGGACTTGGTTTAGATTGTTGGACTCGACGTATGTCCTCCACTTGTGAGAGGCCCCTTCTTTTTCCTATGTTGGCGAGTTTGTCGTTTGATAATAATGCTGAGGGTCGTATGTGACTTTAACTTTTCGGTGCCTCACTCTAGAAGATTAGTACCGCTGATTGAGACAGAGAGCAAATGTAGTAATTTCAAATACATAATGGATGCATGCGCGCAAGTATAATCTTGCGGCTTACTGTTTTTAAAAGCAGAAAACTGGAAGGAGCGGAAAACAGAAATCGACGACAAATGAAATGCGGGTTGCGCGTGCTCTACTACGAGGAAAGTTTCCCTGCCCGGTATTTCTGGTTCATCCGTGTCGGGGTACAGCGTTGTCCTCTACTGGAGTGTCAGCCCGTGGTCCGTGTTGGTTTGGGACCTGGTTTAGTAAAAACCTTCCGAGAAGGCCTTGTTGGACAAGGCGCTCGATTTCCTCCTTCAATTTGTTGCAGCCTTCAGTCCTGTGTCCACGCCCGCAATGAAAGTCACAATACTGCGACTGATTTCCTCTGTTCGGTGCAAGCGGCTCGGGCCTGCGAAGCGCGTCGCTATCACGGATGGCGAGGAGAACGTTAGTCCTGGTAGTGTTCAGGGGAGTGTAGTCCTGACGTTGGCGAGATCCTCGGTCTCGGCTGGGGTTGTCGTGATGCTTGTTATTTTTGTTGGGAGCTGTATGCGGCGGCGACTCCTCTTTCTTCCTCTTCGAGCTCCCCTCGAACTGCCGGCGGTGTGCTTCGATGGCCTCATCGGCGGCTATCTGAGCCTCGACTCGCTGGACGAGGTCAGGATAGCTTTGTACGGTTTCTCTCATTAGAGCTGAGTAGAAGCCACTTGGGCGGAGTCCTCCAAGGAAAAATCCTCGCAAAAGCTCAGGGTCGACTCCCGGGATCTGTCGCGCCTCAGAGGTGAAGCGTCGGAAAAAATCCTTCAGAGTTTCTCCGTCGTTCTGGCGGATTCCCGAGAGATGGGAAGGATCTCGGACAATCCTACGATTGGCGATGAACTGGTCCACGAACTGCCGCACCATTTCTGCGAAGTTGTTGATGGCCCCATCCCGCAGGGAGTGGAACCAAGTGCGCGCTTGTCCTTTCAAAGTTGTCGGGAACACTCGACAGAGGAGTTGGTCGGGGGCGCTGTAAATCTCCATGATGGTGGTGAAGTGATTGACGTGTTCCAGCGGGTCGTCCGTCCCGTCGAACGTTTCGATGTTGGGAAGCTTGAAACCGTTTGGAATTGGATGGTCCAGGACTTGAGGTGATAGTGGGGAGCCGTGGCGCGCGGGATGGCGGGCGAGAGCTGCGCGTCGCCCTGCTTGGGCATACTCCTCCTCTATCATGTTGCGTATTTCTTCTCGCGTAGCTCTTTCCACTGCTTGCTCAGGGGCAGCTCTTCCGTGGTGGTGGCGGTGGTTAGCTTCTGGGCCTCCAGCTGGTGGGGCAAGGTGAGCGGAACTTGCCGCATTGGAGAATCCTTCCGAGGCTTCGTCTTCCTGGGTGGCCTCCCCGTTCGGGGCATGATTCAGAATTGGGGGTGGTGGCGCGTTCAGAGCTGGTGGCTGAATCGGAGCTGGAGGAGCCCCAAGATTCCTTACAAGAGCCAACATCTCAGCTTGATGTTCTTCGATCTGCCGCATGCGCACCTCCAAACCAGCCGCGGGTGTTGGTAGTGCCTTCTCTGCGGGAGGTGCATCGATAAGCGAGTGGGAGGGAGCTGGGTCGACGCGTCCTTCCGGCATCGATCCTTCAGTAGTGCGAGCACTCTTCCTTGCCATGGCAGTCGGCTTTTGAAGAGTTGTTGGGAATGTTCCCACAGACGGCGCCAAACTGTTGCGGAACGCTTAGGGCTCTTGGTAGACCGGTTCACTTGAACCACCTTAGCTCGTGAGCGAACTAAGCGCGCAAACAGTCAATTAGAGATTCGTTGATTGCACTTGGACTTTTTAGCGTGGAAAACCCGGAAAGGGTAAAAAACCACGTGGTCGGAGCTGTGCCGACCAAACTTCACTATCTTCTGGAGGAGTTACAACTTGGAAGCTAGAACTCGAGCGCGACAGGCCGCTGCTCGTTATAATGCTTGGAGAAAGAGAGCTTCGAGGGTGACAGGCCACCTCTCGGAAAAACTAAGTCCTTTTTCCTTCTGAGACTGCTAATCGCCTTTCGGAAGCGGGAAGGCCAGTTGCCTTTCCCTTCTGAGAAATGCTGGTCGCCTTTTGGAAGCGGGAAGGCCAGTCGCCTTTCTCTCCTGAGAACGCTGGTCGCCTTTCTGGAAGTGAGAAGGCCAGTCGCCTTTCTTTTCTGAGAACGCTGGTCGCCTTTCTGGAAATGAGAAGGTCAGTCGCCTTTCTCTTCTGAGAACGCGGGTCGCCTTTCTGAAAGTGAGAAGGTCAGTCGCCTTTCTCTTCTGAGAACGCGGGTCGCCTTTCTGGAAGTGAGAAGGTCAGTCGCCTTTCTCTTCTGAGAACGCTGGTCGCCTTTCTGGAAGTGAGAAGGTCAGTCGCCTTTCTCTTCTGAGAACGCGGGTCGCCTTTCTGAAAGTGAGAAGGTCAGTCGCCTTTCTCTTCTGAGAACGCGGGTCGCCTTTCTGAAAGTGAGAAGGTCAGTCGCCTTTCTCTTCTGAGAACGCGGGTCGCCTTTCTCTTCTGAGAACGCGGGTCGCCTTTCTGGAAGTGAGAAGGTCAGTCGTCTTTCTCTTCTGAGAACGCTGGTCGCCTTTCTGGAAGTGAGAAGGTCAGTCGCCTTTCTCTTCTGAGAACGCGGGTCGCCTTTCTGAAAGTGAGAAGGTCAGTCGCCTTTCTCTTCTGAGAACGCGGGTCGTCTTTCTGGAAATGAGAAGGCCAGTCGCCTTTCTCTTCTGAGAATGCTAGTCGCCTTTCGGGATGATGAAGATCTTCAAGTCCACGAAGGAGATCTTCAAGCGCCGAAGGAGAATTCCGCAAAAGTCTGCAAGGAGCTCTCCCCGGTCCAGAAGTCAAGGTCCTTTCAAATGAAGCCATGGGGCTCCTTTTATAGTTTTTGCCGGGGGCGGCCCGGTAATTTCGCCGTTGGCAGTTTCCATAAATGCTCGGTGGACGAATCATATTCTCTGGTTCGGGGCCCTCGGATCGCCATTTTTCGTAAATGACCACCTTGCCCCTCGGGCAGCTTGGGCAGCTCGGGCAATTCGGGCAGTTCCGTTGGAGGTGAAAAAGGCGACCGACTGTTCCTGAAAAGTGAGAAGCCTGAAAGACAAAAAGTGAGACGCCTGAAAGACAAAAAGTGAGACGCCTGAAAGACAAAAAGTGAGACGCCTGAAAGACAAAAAGTGAGACGCCTGAAAGACAAAAAGTGAGACGTCTGAAAGACAAAAAGTGAGACGCCTGAAAGACAAAAAGTGAGAACGCTCCCGAACGCGTTCGGAAGCGTTCTGAGCGCGCGTGAGCGCTAAAGTGCTCCGAGCGCGCAACGAACATGGAAGCGCTCTGAGCGCGCTTAGTAGTGTTCTGAGCGCGCGTGAGCGCGGAGGCGTTCCGAGCAAACGGTGGAACGGAAAGTTGTCCCCCAAAGGGGAATTGGGATCCGACGCGCCCGACGAGGGGGCGTGAATACGGCGGTGTCCCTTACGAGCCCCCTTATGGAAAAAGGCGAGGGAAGGGGGCCGGACCGCATCCTATGGGAGGTGCGGCGGAGGCGCACCCCGGGGGGGTGCTGCTTGGCCGCACCCCTTGAGGGGTGCGGTTGGGCCGCACCCTATGGGAGGTGCGGCGGAGTCGCACCCCGGGGGGGTGCGGCTCGGCCGCACCCCCCAAGGGGTGCGGCTCGGCCGCACCCCCCAAGGGGTGCGGCTCGGCCGCACCCCCCAAGGGGTGCGGCTGGGCCGCACCCCTTCACAAGGGGGGTGCGGCTTGGCCGGACCCCTTGAGGGGTGCGGCTCCGCGCGAGCCGCACCCCGAGGGGGGTGCGGCGGGGCCGTTCCCCCGCGACGGGGGGCGCTGCCCGCGCGCTATTGTGCGCGCGGCAGCGCACGCGCTTGCGCGCGCTCTGTTTCTGGCGGTGGGCGGCGGAAATGGCGGGCTCGGTTTCTTTGATTCGGGCGATTGCGTGTTGACCGCCGACCCCATCTCTCTTCAGTGGTGCTTCCTTTAGACGCACCCCAAGACCTTTATGGGTGGTATAACACATTCCATTTAACTTGGTTTAGAGTTAATTTCTCTATGCATGTCATTTAACATGTTTTTCTGCTAAGTTTTTAAATTATTTTAGAGTCTTTAATGTGTTTTTGTAGGCTTCTAGTATTTAATAAATCAGCAAAGTGTCGCTTATTTGGGATGAAAGTGGCGTACAAATATAATTTTAGACTACAAATAAAATTTGTGAACACCAAATAGAGATGGACTGCGAATAACCCGTTTCATACTGCTAATATCGACTCTATTTTTAAATCTGTGCGGGAAATAAAACGCGATTTTAATTTTATATGTATATATAAAAAGTTGAGAAAATGGGCAGACCTTTGTGACCTCATGCTTGACGTCATCTCCGTTAAAAAGGCCGAAGGAATTGACGAGTTTGCCGAACAAGAAGGTGGCGATCGGCAGCGTCAGGCCAGCCCCGGCCGCCATTAGAGCGAAGTCAGTTGAGTCCGCGAAGGAGAAGAGCTCGTGGAACTTTGCTATCCCCTCCTTTACTTTTTCCTTCTGTCTGCCTTCGCCCGACGAATCCTTCATCTTCTTCCCTCGCGAAATCAAACGCATACTAATAATAATTCTTACAGGATACGTATCAGCACACAACATGTTAAGGAAATTATACCGAAAATACCAAATCAGATTCAAGAGATTCACAAAAGCTCACCACAATATTTATTGCTCTCTCTAATATTTTTCTTATCTTATCTTTTTTATTTTACATACAGGGGCTGCAATTTATAACAGTAGCAGAATATATCTATTTTACAAGATAAGTATGCTGGCCCACTTGATCCAGGCCCATGTGGGGACCATCGCCAGCTTTTGTCTACTGTCCATCTTTATCCTGTACAGGTGTTCGGCGAGATTATCTTAACATTCGCCCCCTTGATCTTGCCGACGGAGAACTCCAAGCTTTGTCCGCAAGGTTTGAAATCGATCGCGTGGTAAGGGCTTGGTAAGCAGATCTGCAACTTGTAAGTTGGATCTGCAATATTCCAACTTGATTTCATTCTTCTCGATTAATTGGCAAAGGAAATGGTGGTGGATGTCGATGTGTTTGGTCCGGCTATGAAATACCGGATTATGTGCGATAGCTATAGCAGATTGGCTATCACAATAGAGAAGGATGGGATTTCCTTCGTTTTGTTCTTCATCTGCATCTCCTTCTTCTTCTTTCTTCTTGGCATTGGGGATTTCTTCGATGTGTGATATTTCTTTTAACAGGCGCTTTAACCAAATAGCTTCGGTGGCAGCGTATGAAAGTGCGACATACTCTGCTTCCGCGGATGAGAGTGTTATGGCTTTTTGTCTTTTAGCACTCCATGATATTGGTTTAGAACCTAAAAAGAACACATACCCACTGATACTGCTGCGATCTTCCATATTACCACCCCAATCACTATCACAAAAGCCTTTCAAAGTATTGTCTTCTTCCTTTTGATAGTTCAGACCCATCTCCTTTGTTCCTTTTAAGTACTGCAGAATTCGTTTTGCTGCAATGAGATGTGTTTTTGTTGGATTATGCATAAATCGAGCAACAATGCTAACCGCATTATCAATATCAGGTCGTGATTGAGTAAGATAGATTAGTGAGCCTACTAATCTTTGGCAATACTCTTCATTGGCTTTTGGTGCAGGATCATCTCTATACAATTTGTCATATGTGATCATTGGTGTTGTGACAGCATGAGCTTGCTGCATAGAAAATCTGATTAGAAGATCATTAATATATTTGGTTTGATTTATGCATATGCCATCTGCACTTTGCCGAGATCTGTAAGCCCAGAAAGTAGCTCATTTTGCCGAGATCTGTCATAGCATATGTTTGCATCATACTGACTTTAAATTGTAGTAAGGCTTGCACATCAGTACCTGTATAGATAATATCATCCACATATAGTGCTAGTAGAAGAAAATTGTTATGCTGACTCCTTTTTATATATAAGGATGCTTCTGAAGGACTTTTCATAAAGTGTTGTGCTTGTAGGAATGCGTCGATATTAGCATTCCAAGCACTTGGAGCTTGTCGTAGTCCATATAAGGCCTTTTTTAAACTATATACTTTATTTTCTTTCCCTGGAAGCACATAGCCCTCTGGTTGACATACATATATTTCCTCTTTTAGAATCCCATTCAAAAATGTTGATTTAATATCCAGATGATACACAGGTAATTGTTGTTGTGCTGCAATGGCTATGATCATTCTTACTGTCTCCATTCGGGTTACTGGAGCATATGTTTCTATAAAGTCTTTTCCAGGAATTTGTGCATAGCCTTTAGCTACTAATCTGGCTTTATATTTATCAAGCTTGCCATCTTCTTTATACTTAATTTTATATATCCATTTCAAGCCAATAACTGCCTTATCGGTTGGTTTAGTAACCAAGGTCCAAGTATTATTTTGTTCTATCATGGCAATTTCTTGATTCATTGCAGTTATCCAGTGGTCTTGACGGGAAGCTTCAATAAAATTCTGAGGTTCTTCTGTAGTGACCAAGGCTAAATGTTCATCTGTGTAAAGGTCAGTTACCTTTCTATATTTCTTTGGAGGTGATGATGAGTCTTCTATGGCCGATACCTTTTTGGTGGCTGGAGGTGTTGTCGAGCTGGATGGTAGAGAAGAATCAGGAGTTATAGGTCGACTGTGATCCGGCGTATGACTTTCTTCTTCTACAACCGCTGGCATCCTCCATAGATTCTGATCCTCCCTATTGGTCCAATCCCAGACTTTATCTTCTTTAAACATAACCTCACGAGTTATGATTAATTTGTTAGTCAAAGGATTATAAAGTTTATAACCCTTAGATTCTGCACTATATCCAAGCATTATGCACATTTCACTTTTTTATCCAACTTATCTCGTGCATCTTTTGTTATATAAGCATATGCTACACAACCAAATGTTTTGAAGTGTGATACTTGTGGTTTCCTTCCATAATATCTCTCATATGGAGTACACATTTTTAGAGCACTTGTGGGGGCTCTATTTAATAGATATACTGCACAACTGACGGCTTCTGCCCAAAATGATTTGGGTAAGCCTTTGGCTTGTAACATTGTACGAGCCATCTCTACAATTGTTCGATTTCTTCTTTCCACGACTCCATTTTGTTGTGGAGTCATTCTCGTAGTCAATTGCCTATGAATTCCTTGCTTGACACACATAGCAGTGAATTCATGGCTGAAGAATTCCCCACCCCTATCACTTCTTATTGCTTTAATGTTATGTCCACTTTGTTTTTCAACTAATTGTTTAAAAGCAATGAAGTGTTGGTAGGTTTCAGATTTCTGTTTCATGAAGTAGACCCATTGCATACGTGAATAATCATCTACTATGAGAAAGAAGTATTTGTTACCTGATAATGAAGGTGTAGATGTTGGCCCCCATAAATCCATATGTATTAATTCCAATGGTAGAGATGCTCTCCAGCTAGACTCTTTGGGAAATGATTGTTGATGTTGCTTTCCAAATATACAAGCCTCACAACTTTCTGTGATAGTTTGAATGACAGGAAGTCCATGCACCATAGCCTTTGCTCTTAATTGACATAAATCACGATAATTTATGTGTCCATATCTTTGATGCCATAAGATTGATTCAGCTTGAGTATTAACTTTGTAGGTGAGAGCTGAATTATATTGCATTGAGAAAGGAAACATCTTATTGGTGGTCATGGGTATGGAAGAAATTATCTGATGTGTTCCTTTGTCCATTATTTGACAATAATTTTCATCAAATACCACCTTATAGCCATTCTCAATTAGTTGCCCTACACTCAAAAGATTTTGAGCCAATTGGGGAACATAGAGAACATTGTGAATTACCTTTGGTATTCCTTGTATACTCAGAGCTGAGATGATTCCTTTGCCTTCTATTTGTAAGGCTTTGCCATTCCCTATATATACCTCTGTTGGTTGAGTTGGATATAATTCAAGGAAACTGTCTCGATTATTGCTCATGTGATTTGAGCAACCACTATCAACAACCCATAGATCTTGTTTGCCTTCCTCTGTTGAGAGACATGTGTAGAATACCTTATCCGGTTGTTCAATCTCCACTGAATTGATTTCTGTAAGGTTATTCTGTTGTTTATTTTTGCTCCAACAATCCCTATCAAAATGATTGGGATTTTTACAAGTTTTGCATTTGAAAAAGCAATCCTTAAATTCATGGTTTGTTCTCTTGCATAATACACAGTATTGGTTGTTGGGCTTTTCCATATATGGTTGAAGTTCCCCAGTTCTGCCGCCTCTAGTGTCTCTTCCTCTTCCTCTGCTGTTTCCTCTCCAAATTCCTCGAGAAGCACCTCTGTAATTTCCTTTAATATTTCTTTTATATGCTGATGGTTCTTGAAGGGGTGCTTTACCTTTCAAACATTTAGTTTGTAAGGCTTGTTCTGGAGGCTGAGTAAATTTAGTCAGTCGTTCCTCATTAGCTTGTAGGGAACTTCTCAGTTCAAGTAAGGTATACTTGCTGAAATCTTTTCCCTCTTCGATAGCCATGACAATTTGATTATACTTGGGTAATAAATTGCGTAGTATTTTTAACACAATTTGCTTGTCTTCAATTTTATCACCCAAAACGCGTATGTCATTTACTAACATACCTATCCGAGAGAAAAATGTGGAGATTGTTTCACTTTCTTGCATTTTGAGGTTATCAAACTCTGTCCATGCTGACTGTAACTTGATAACAATAATCCTATCCGAGCTTTTATATTCTGTTTGTAAAATATTCCATGCTTCTTGGGATGTTTCAGCTGCTATAATATTAGGGAAGATAGTTTTACTTACTCCCTGTTGTATATAGAGTAGTGCCTTGGCATCTCTCTTAATATTTTCTCCATAATCTTTAGCAGTTGTTGCTTCCCAAGTAGTTAGGGGATGTTTCTCTGTAGGTTGTGTAAACCCATCTGTAACAATACTCCAAAGGCCTTGTGATAAGAATAATGTTTTCATTTGTCTACACCACTGATTATAATTCTCACCATCAAAGATAGGTACACCAGTTTGTGTGAATTGGAAAGTTGATAAGGTAGATGAAGAGCTAGAGGAAGCCATATGATGTTAACAGTGGTAATGATACTATGTTGATCCTTGAAAATTAAGAACAGTTGCTCCTTGTACTGATGGTAACCTAGCTCTGATACCAATGTTAAGGAAATTATACTGAAAATACCAAATCAGATTCAAGAGATTCACAAAAGCTCACCACAATATTTATTGCTCTCTCTAATATTTTTCTAATCTTATCTTTTTTATTTTACATACAGGGGCTGCTATTTATAACAGTAGCAGAATATCTATTTTACAAGATAAGTATGCTGGCCCACTTGATCCAGGCCCATGTGCTACATGGGGACCATCACCAGCTTTTGTCTACTGTCCATCTTTATCCTGTACAGGTGTTCGGCGAGATTATCTTAACACAACAGTCCCCCCTATTTATACTCATATTTCGGGTGTATGTGGGATGGGCGATTATTTAAGGGCGATGATAAACGCACCGCAAACCTCGCTATTCGCACTGAAACTCAAATCAAATTTAGGACTTTTTTTATTTGGCTTCTAGCAAACCCAAATTTAGGACATCCTCTTCTGAAATTGGATCTAGTCCGCGACTTCGAATCGTCACGGACAACGCAACGAAAATACGAGCCGAGCAATAACAACAGCGCAAAAAATGAAATACGGAGAAATTTCAAGCACACACACAGACGACACAATCATTTACGTGGTTCAAAGAGAAGCACTTACGTCCACGGGGAGAGCACCAGAGAAGATCCACTATAATAATCAGAGAGTTTTGTAGTACAAAGATTACACTGAGGATTTTGGATCTGAGACACGCCGAGAGATGTCGTCTCCTTCCTTTGGCGCCGCCGGTGCAACTCGTCCCCAGGGATCCTCCGCCTGAGGATTCTTCCGCCTGGACCAATCGCCAGAGTCGCCGAAAGACCTCCGCCTCCTTGCCGTCGGAAACGCCGGAGCAAGGTTCTACCGAGAACCACGCTGCTCCTGTTGAGGTATATTGAATATAACGGGTTAACGGATGCTTAGCGGTAGGTTAGGACCCGTTAGGGATCCACGCACCCGCCGAGGAATTAGGGTTTGCCTATAAATACCCTGCTAGGAGCAACTAGTAGAGTGTTCCAAACTAGACACTCACGTGGATGCTTCGAGCACCATTCTAACATTCTCGAAGTTCTTCACTCATCCCCGTGCGTTTTCCCCAATCGTGCTCGGATTCTCGCATCGCGTCGGCGCAAGGAGGAAGTTTGGTAACTACATATCGAATGGAGAAGATCGTCGATAGTAGAGAACAGGAGCCCGTCGTCCTCCCCAATCGTGCTCGGATTCTCGCATCGCGTCGCTGTAAGGAGGAAGAGGCTCGCATCCCGTCGCTCCACCTGAAACCTCCGGTCGTTCTTCCCGATGGCTTCCAGGAGGTTGGCTTTCACTGCTTGTCTCCCTGCGACGGAGTAGAAGCCGCTCTCCTTCTCTCGCTGCCGTCGAAAGAGGTCGCGAAACTGTCGAAGGAGATCGCGCTGTTCGTCGATCGCAAGAACATTCCCTCCCGTGCTTCGTCGATTGCGAGTTTTCCGTAACTGCCCTTGCTTCATCGATCGCAGACTCTTTTCGTCGATCACAGGCTCTTTTCGTCGATCACAGGCTCTTTTCGTCGATCGCAGGCTCTCTTCGTTGATCGCAGACTCTCTTCGTCGATCGCAAGCTCTTTTCGTCGATCGCAAGCTCTCTTCGTCGATCGCAGGCTCTCTTCGTCGATCACGTTGTTCGTCGATGGCACTGTTCGTCTTCGTCGATCGCAGGCTCTGTTCGTCGATCGCGCTGTTCGTCGATCGCACTGTTCGTCTTTGTCGATCGCGCTGTTTCGTCTTCGTCGATCGAGTGAAACAACTGTTTCGTCGAGTGTAGTACAGAAGGATCTCGATAATCGCTGCTCACTTAGTCGATTGCAAGCACAGTAACTGCCCATATCGTCGATCGTTAGGGAGGAAGGATCGCGAGAGTTAATTGTTCTTCTCGTGTGTTCTCGTCGGCTGCAAAGGAAGAAATCGATTGAAGGAGTAAGGTCGTCTGGAATTTTCCGTAACTGCCGGTCGCTACTGATCCAGTGCTTGTGCCGTTCCAGTCAACTCCAGATCTGGTCTTCGACGACATTGTTCAGCCGGAGAAGAGGAGCACAAATTTTTTCTGGATTGGATCCGAAGAATTTCTCGGCTACTCGCGTCTCATGTGCTCTCTTTCTAGTTTTTCTGCTTGTCATCTAGGTTGCTAGTGGAAATCTATTGTTTTTGGAAAGAGATACAATGCCCAAAGGGACTACTCCTGTTCCGATGATCAAGTTGGAGAAATTCTCCAACTCTGAGTTCTGTGCTTGGAAGAGGAACACTCAGTTTGTCATGAAATACCTGAACGTGTTCTACACCGTTCAGTCTGTATGTGCTGAGGTTCTTAGGACAGATGGCAAGACACAGTGGATTGAAGATGAAGATTTCTGTCGCGACTACCTATTGAATTGCCTCTCCAACAGGCTTGCTGAGACGTACAACAAATTGAAGACTGTAAAAGAAATCGGGGACACTTTGGAGGAGCAGTTCAAAGAAGAGGAGAACATGTCCAAGACGCACCTGGTGGATAAGTTCATGGCTTTCACCTTCACTGAGAAAAGAGAAATTCTACCATAGGTCGCCGATTTTTAGAATCTGGTGGACAAGCTGAACAATGAGAACATCTCACTGCCAGATGGATTTGTTGCAGGAGCTATTATCTTCAAGCTCCCGTCGGCGTGGTACTCCTTTAAAACAGAGATGTATCGAAAGAAAACGCAGGTCAGTCTTAAAGACCTCAAGCGCTTCATCTGCATTGAGGATGAGAATAGGACTAGACACGCTAGGGAGACCATTAGCAAGCAGTCCTCTGCTACCAACATGGTCATGCATCCTAAGCGGAAGTTTAAGCCCGACAAGAGTAGACCGTTACCCAGTGCACCCGCAGTTGTGGACACGAGCAAGAAGGCGAAGAATTTCAAAGGCAAGTGCTACAATTGTAACAAGTGGGGTCACTGTGCTTCCGAGTGCAAGCAACCCAAGAGAGGAGATCCTAGTACACCGAAGCCTGATAACAGGGCCAATATGGTCCATCAGACTGCGCCCACTGACTTTGTTGCCATGGTCGGTAACGGACAGGCCAGTACCAATTGGTGGCTAGACTCAGGTGTTACATGTCACATCTGCAACAATTCTGTGCTTTTGGAGGATGTCACTGCACTCCGAGAGACTGTTACTGTTGCTGATGGAGGAGTTGCTGACGTGTTGAAGGTCGGCAATGCTACCTTGACGCTCTCCTCAAGTAAAATTCTTACTTTGAAAAATATTAAATTTATACTATCATTAGCTGCTAATTTAATTTCAATTAGTTTGTTATGTGATGTGGGTATATCATTTAACATTAGTGGTGGTCGAGTAACACTGATGGTTCACTCGCACTACTTTGGTTGTGCATATGTCGTCAACGGAATGTATAGGTTGAGTACATCAAACGAGGTAGTAAATCCGATTAGTTCTAATTTGATCGATCCTAAGACTATACATGCAAGACTAGGATACGTTAATTATAGAAAACTACTCCTGCTAGCTAGAACTCACAACATCCCCTTAGACACAAAAAACCATATTTGACAAATGTGAAATCTGTGCTCAAACTAAGATAACTAGAGCACCTTTTAGTCAGGTTTCTAGGAGCACACATTTGCTAGAGTTGATACACTCTGACATATGTGACTACAAAAGTTTTGTCACACGTGGAGGTCGGAAGTATCTGATAACTTTTATTGACGACTACTCTAAATTCAGTCACATTTACCTACTTAAATCCAAAGATGAAGCTTTTGAAAAATTCCGTATATTCAAAACTAGGGTTGAGAATCAACTTGACATGAAAATCAAACGGCTAAGGAGTGATAGAGGAGGAGAATACGTCTCCGGGGAGTTCAGAGATTTCCTTGCCAGCAATGGCATCATCCCTGAAACAACTGCTCCTTATTCCCCCCAATCCAACGGTATTGCTGAGCGGAAAAATAGGAATTTAACAGAAATGTTAAAATTCCATGATGTTGAGTGTTGGCATGCCTGCGGCCTACTAGGGTGAAGCTGCCCTCACGTCTAATCACATTCTTAATAAAGTTCCCCATGCCAAGTTGACTAAGACACCATATGAGTTTTGGTTTAAGAGACCTCCTAGATTTGATAATCTTAAGACCCGGGGCTGTATCGCTTATGTTCGGATACCTGACCTTAGAAGAGCTAAGATTGGACCTAGGACAAATACGTATGTCTATCTAAGATGTGCAGATGATAGTGTTGCAGACAGATTTCTAGATCTCTCGACGAACACTGTAATCAAATCTGGAGACGCTGTCTTCTTTGAGGATAAGTTCCTTAGGGATAAAAACCTGACGCTTTCAGGTCTGCCAACCATTAGTCTTGAGCCTCCAGCTGAGCCAAGTCAACGTACCTCTGACACAGAGCCTGTAGACACGAGTGGTTTAGATACCAGAAGGCTATCTAGTAGAGAGAAAGTACCTAAAAGCTTCGCTACAGACTTCGTGACTTACCAAGTTGAAGCTGATCCATCCACCTATAAGGATGCGATGCAATCTCGAGACTCTCTATTATGGAAAGAAGCCATAGATGAAGAGTTAAACTCTCTAATGCAGAACAACGCGTGGATATTGGTTGACTTACCCAAATGGGCTAAGACCATTGGAAACAAATGGATTCTAAAGAAGAAGCTTAATCCTGATGAGAGTATTGTCAAATACAAAGCACGTCTAGTTGCAAAAGGCTTCACTCAAGTGAGTGGAATAGACTACTTTGATATATACTCACCTATTTGTCACTATGCGACAATTATGATACTTCTCGCTATAGAATCTATTGAACACTTTACATTTCATCAGATGGACGTCAAGACTGCATTTCTTAATGGAGATCTGACCGAAGAGATCTACATGCACCAACCTGAAGGGTTTGTGGTAAATGGTCTAGAAAATAAGGTCTGTAAGTTGATTAAGTAACTCTACGGATTGAAGCAAGCACCTAAATTGTGGCACGAAAAATTTGACACTTGTGTTAAAGCCATGGGTTTTAAATTTAGCTTTTCAGATAAATGTTTGTACGTTCGTACAAGTTCAAATAAAGTTGCAATTATATGCTTGTATGTTGATGACATGCTAATTCTGGACACTGATCAGTCTGAGGTGAAAGACGTGAAAGCTTCCTTGATGACACAATTTAGCATGATTGACTTAGGCGTGGTGAAAACCATCCTAGGAATGGAAGTGAACTTCACTGACAAGGGTATTACCCTCTGTCAGAGTCACTACATTAGAAATCTACTTGAGAAGTGGGGTTACGTTAATAACAAAGGTAGTGATACTCCATATGATTATAACAATAGACTGAAACTGAATAAAGGTTCATCTATTCGACAGTTGGATTACTCCAAACTCATAGGTTGTCTCAAGCATGCTACAACCTGCACTAGACCTGACATAGCCTTTACGGTCGGCATGTTAAGTAGATTTACGAGTAACCCTGGGAAGGACCACTGGAATGCCTTAGACAGGCTCATGCGATACTTAAAGTACACTGAAAAGTATGTTTTATGTTACAGTAGACATCCTCCTGTGCTTGATGGGTATTCTGACGCCTCCTGGTGTTCAGAAATTGCTGACAGTAGATCCACTAGCGGTTTTGTATTTACCCTAGGAGAAGGAGCAGTAGCTTGGAAGTCAAAGAGGCAGTCGCGCATTGCACTTTCCTCTATGGAATCAGAACTCTATGCCCTCACTTCAGCAGGAGAAGAAGCTGAGTGGATAAGAGATATGATCATCGACATTCCAATGACGAGTCTAAAAATGAACTCTATTTCGCTATATTGTGACAATCAAGCCACAAAGACCATTGCAACAAATACGTTGTTCAATGGGAAGCGAAGGCAACTAAAGATGAAACAGGCCTGGTTGACCCATCTCACCAGTCAGGGGATAATATCCCTATTGGATGTGAGATCGAAGGATAATATAGCAGATGTACTTACCAAGGGCTTATGTAAGGTTCTAACACATAAAACATCGGGGGAGATGGGATTAAGGTTCATTTAGTATGCCTTAATACTCTGCTTATGTTTTAAATCTTAGAACCGTAATCTGCTTATATTCGAGCATCTAGAGTGAGCACACGGAAGTATTTCAGATGCTACCTGATGAAAGCCAGAGATGAATAGTTGCCAGTCATTCCAAACTTGATGACTTACGCAATTATTTTTAATTCAAAGGCTGATTTGGGTATCATTCCAAAAACGAATACTGAAGTTGCTGATATGCGTCCTGATATTATGATCATTACTTATATCATTCCAAACTTGATGATATATTGATCATAGCTTGTTGTATCATTCCAAACTTGATGATATAATACAATTGTGAAACGTTTGGTAATAATCTTAATAATCGAAGGAACATGGTTTAATTCTTTGAAATCAATTGTCTAATTTTGTGAAAATTGGATAGAGATGCTGATATGTGATTCTTTCCTCCTGGTTAGAGTATTACGTTCTTTTACTGCTAGAACTATTCACTTTACTCCTGATTAGCAAATGTTAGAATTCATAGAGATTTGTCTCATGACATTCTTACTGTGTCTGTTTGCAGATCACATGGAGATTGGAGGAGAGAAAGTTGATTTCGACCCAGATGATGATGATCTGTTGTTTGCATAGATCACTGTTCATTTATCTGTATTGAGTTCTTTTTCCAGCTTTGCTTACTGTTTCTTGTTTGGAGCCATGTGTTTGAGTTTAGATATTATGTATTCTAAAACTCATATTTATGTTTTCTGGAAAACTTATGTTTGTCGTTATTAACTCTAGTTTAAGTAATCCGTGATGTGCCCCCGTTATTTATAATATAGGAGGAGATTGTTGAGGTATATTGAATATAACGGGTTAACGAATGCTTAACGGTAGGTTAGGACCTGTTAGGGATCCACGCACCCGTCGGGGAATTAGGATTTGCCTATAAATACCCTGCTAGGGGCAACGAGTAGAGTGTTCCAAACTAGACACTCACGCGGATGCAACGAGCACCATTCTAACAGCTCCTCTTGGCCGTAGAGATGCACAGCCGACCCTCCTTCTTGGCCGCAGAAAATCACAGCCGGCCTCCTCCTCCTTTGCGAACAGCACAGCTGCACCTCTCCTTTCCTCCTCTCGGATACGTGAATGTGAATCAAATTATTTAACCCTATAATATATAACAATATATAGAGATCTAGAGAGAGGAGAGAAAACCATTCCATTAATGGCAGAGAGAAAATAACAATTGAGGCCGGTCCGGTTCGGGTATGAGTGGGGCGGCACCGCATCCCACAATCTTCACCTTGATGTCTCACGTATTAAAAGCTCCACCGGCAGCTTGGATCTTCTCCCTCCGAAAAAACTACCCCCTCTCCCTGGGGTCACCACAATCAGCAGGCACAAATATAAGCCAAGTCAAGGCAGTGCTTGAACTTAACTCCCGATACAGGCTTTGTGTGTAACATCCCCCAAACAAACAGACCCCTAGAGTGATTTTGTCATGACTAGGTCATGACAAAACCCTAGGAAGCACAAAAGACCATGTGAACTTAGGCAAGAAGGAGAAAACCTAAGTGGTCTGCAATTAGCAATTCTCAAATACCAAGCCTAGGGTTGGACTTAGGGGCCTCATCTTGATCCTTTAACCCCACCATAGCATCCCTAGCCTAGTAGGGGTACTTTGGAGCATCAAGGGCCCATTGAAGTCAACCAAAGAGGTCAATCTGACCAAAGTCAACTCTAACCCTAAATTGGTCAAAGTAGCCTAATTAGGGCCAATTGGCCTCCACCATGCCAAATAGACCTTGCCCCTACCTTTATAAGGACACTATGGACCTAATGGACCAAAAAGCCTCATCACAGGACCTTCAATTTGGCCAATTTCACCAAAGTCAACTCTAGCCCTAATTTGGTCAAAGTGCCATATTAAGGGGCAATTCACCCTCACCTTGCCAAATTGACTCCACCTAAGCCTTCATAATCCACAAGGGAGTCGAATGGGTCACTACCCACCCATTGAGGTCAACCCAAGTGGTCAATTTGACCAAAATCAACCTTAGCCTAAATTTAGGTCAAAATGGCCTACTTTACCCAAATTGAACCCAACACGCTTGAGCTAGACCCAATTGGTGTGGTGCCCCACCTAATGGGGATTGAATGCTGCCGAGTTGGCCATTCAATTTGAAGGATTTCGGCCAGGAGAGAGAAAGCTCCATTTCCCCAAAAATGGCGGAGAGAGGAAGAGGAGGAGAATGGCATTCATGGCCAATTAAACCAATTTATGGCACCATTCATCTCCCCTTGAGGAGAGGAGAAGTTTTCAGCCCCTTTTCCGGACTAATTGATGACCAATTCATTTCCTCCCATAAGAAACCAAAAATCACCATTAATGGTGATTACGACAATTAATGCCAAGGCTCTTCCCCTCCCTCTATTGATCTCCTTAACACCTTCAGAGGACGGAAAGGAGTGACCCCCCCCCCCTCTTCTCCGAAGAAATCGAGCCCGAGAAGCAAGAATTGACATGGCGCCAAAAGCTCCCCCTCCGGCCATGGCGACTCGCCGGAACACGCGCCACCAAGCCCCCACACAAGTCCGATCCGCCTCCCCTCCCTTATGTTAGATCTTATCATAATTTGGGGCTTGATCCGAGCTCAATTGGGCTCGGATCGTGCTTCCGAAAGGGCTCGGATTGAGCTCTCTTTCCCCTCCTCTGAAACCCGATTCTGACCACCTCCGGCCGGCCAACCACCCCCTATCGTCGGCCACCACCTCAACGGAGGTGGTGGTGGCATTTGCTGGCCGGGAAGCGACACAGGTGGCCGGGAAATCATCCCGCAAAGAAGCCCAGGACGGGATCATCTCAGTCTTTGGCTAAAGGAAGAAGAAGGCCACTCACCGTTTGATTGCGCCAAGATTTGTGCTCAGATTTTATTATGTTATAACGTTATTTCTTTAATTCGTCGATCTGAGTATAAGTAATTAGTCGAGCTATAGGCTGCGTTCGTCGAACGGATTGTTGAGTTCGTCGAACTGAATCCGGAGTTCGTCGAACGGAATTCATTCGTCGAACACACACTGGAGTTCGTCGAACTGATGGTTGAGTTCGTCGAACGGAACTTGGAGTTCATCGAACGGAACTTGGAGTTCATCGAACGGAATGAATTCACCGAACTGAATTAATTCGTCGAACTGAATGTGGAGTTCGTCGAACAGAGAGATATTAGCTGAACTGGCTGGAGATCGGATTTCGTCGAACTGAAGCAGTGACGTTCGTCGAACCAAAGAGATATTAGTTGAACCGGCGGAGATCGGATTTCGTCGAACGCAGCTCAGATTTCGTCGAACGCAGAATTTTATTTTAATTAATTACTTTCTGCAGTAGTTCATTTCAATTATTAAAAATAGTAGGACCCCTCAAATGAAAAAGTAGTCAATACCAAAGATGTAGCCCTTAGAGTCTACTTTATTTTGAAATTTGTTTAAGCCCAAAAGGAGTTCTGTAGCTCCCTGTGGGTCCATTTTGGTGGGACTAGTCCCTAGTGTAGGACAGCCATCATTTCTTGAATAATGTTAGTCCAGCTGTATAAAAATATTGCTGACAACATATTTGTCGAGCTCTTCTGGATTCGTCGAGCGCCGTTCAGAGAATGCTTTAGCTGCTGAGATTTATTCTGACTGGAATTTGTCGAGCGCTGGCCTGATAGAAATTTGTCGAGCGTCGTTCTACATTTCATCGACCGCCTGTAAAATAAGATGTCGAGCGCTGCTCGACAATAGCTGAGCGTCGTTCGACAAATGTCGAACGCAGCTAGCTTATATGAAATATAATATTTTTCTTATATTATTTCATATTAATTTCTCTTATAATATATTCTCTTATATTATTTTCTCTTATATTAATTAGCTTATTATTATATTTCTTAATCTGATTTATAGGATGAGTTATGATATAAACCTAGATACTTAAGGGGGATCCTAACTCAAATCAAAACTAAGGTTCCAACAATCTCCCCCTATTTGAGTTGGGATCCTAAATCAAATTAAAACTAGTGGCCTGGTACTCTCCCCCTATTTGGTTTAGGATGCCGACAGTTTTAATTTTTATATTCTCCTTTTCTCTCTCACTTGGTTTCTCTGGATTTCTCATTTTCTCTCTCACTTGGGCTTTAATAAATTTTCATCCTTTTAAAATTATTTGAGCCACTCTGCTTTCCTAGATTTTAATTTCTTAAGATCTGAATTAAAATTTTCAATTGCAGCAACCTTTGTAATTAGAGAGATTAAATCTTATTTGGGGTTTTGAGCTTCTCATTTTCTCTCTCACTTAGGTAACTTTATTATCCTAGAAGGTTTTAATATATGAATTGCTACAGTTGTTAATGAATTTTAAGAGATGTCAGACATCTTCTTTCTCATAGAATCCCCTTATCAGAAGAGACTCACACTCAGTGCTTTGATCATTTCTGATCAGTGCAGCTACAGTAGAATACTCAAACTGACTTAGAGAAGTCTGTAAGAATATGAAGTTATCTGACATTGTTTTTCTTATAACTTTTATTTTATTTAGGAATGGAGTTTAATGGAAAAAAAAAATTTAATACCTTTTGAAAATTCTATTAGAAATATATGTTTTAAGAATTTTAAAATCTGATTTTTAATGCTAATTGAAAGTTTTCTTTTGTAGTCATTAAAATATATGTTTGAAATTATTTTAAAGTTTTCTTGACAATCATTAAGCAATTTATCCTTAATTGATTTATTTTGTGCCTTTGATTTTTCTTCAGTTTTAGTATTTTCAGAAGTTGAATAATTTATGTTTGTTAACTTCCTTTTAATTTCTTTGTCTATTGTTATTGAATCTGTGAGAGTTATTTTAAAAACAGTTTTAGAGGTAGAGTTGTGATTTGATTTTACCTTATTTACCTTTCCTAATTCTACTTCTGCATCTGGATTTTGGTATGACTCATTTATGGCCATCATGCAGAAAGCTCTAGCTCTGAGTTCTTCTTCCTCTTCTTCTTCACTTAGGTTTGTTGATGGTTCTGCATCAAAAATACAATCAGTTGAAGAGATGGAAGAAGGTTCATTTACCATCCTAGAGAGAGTTCCAAATTCCTCTTGCAGAAGTGCAGTCTTCAACTATTTGAAGAGTGTCTTTTGACACTGATTGAGTCAAGATCTATACAGCTTTTGCCTCTGCATCAGTGGTAGTTTTCTTTGAAGAAGATATATCAGCGCCAACATAAACAGGCCCTATCAAAATAGATTTGTAAATTTCTTCATCTATGACATTCATATATAGTTTGATTCTAACTTGCCATAAAGTGAATCTATCTAGATTACAAACAGGTGGATCTGAAAATAAAAAGTCTTGTGTCATTTTGAAAAACTTTTAGAACAAATTTAAGAACTATGTGATCTTTGTGATTTCAGGTGTTAGCCTGTGTGAAAAATCAACCTGCTCTGATACCAATTGAAAGTGAGTTTAGTTCTTATTATAAGTTTAAAGCTCTTGCTTAAGTTTTAGTTTCAAAATAATGATATATATATATAAGTGTTTGCTGAGTAATAAACACAAACAGCTAGAGTGCATAAATAAACACAGCACAGGAAATAAAACAAAGCATAAACAAGAAGCATTCCAGGTGACACAAAGAAATATAGTAGTTCCCCAAAACTGGGTAGTCTACTCTTCTACCACCCTTGGTAGGAATCCACTAGGAGAGTTGATCAGATGCCCTTACACCAATGGAGGTTTGATCAGGTGCCCAATTCACCACAGTCAGGTTTTTGCTAAGGTGACCTGTCACCGAGAGTTCACTTTTGAAGGGAGTAATAACCCTGTACAAGATGGGAGAAAAGGGAAGGGAAAAATATAATGTTCTTCTCTGTATAGGAAGACTCTTGAAGATCCTGATTGGTAGTGAGTTGGATCTTGATGATGATGTTGAAGAAGACTCCCCCTGTCTGATATAGATTGGTGACAGTTCTGGAGGCTCCTTCTCTTGATTGTACAAGCACTTCTTCTTATGCAGTGATGATCCTGAGCAAATGGTTGTGATTGTTGTCTCAGGATGTGTATAATCTGCAAGAAGATGTTAGGCAAAAGATGTTTCCTGTAGAGAGGTATATATGTTCTATATGCCAGTCTCTATATGTCTATGTATATATTTTCTGCTCTCTTATTTAATATATATAATCTGGAGAAGGTATTTGAATTCTTGCCCGTGAATAAGGAAAGAGATAAAGTCTCTTTAATTTGATTCCTTGGGAAGATCAGTTTCCGTCTTTTACTCTTCTGAAAACGGCTATAAACTTTATTGCTTGCAATGGCTATATCAGAAAAGCATGAGTAAATTAATGTTAGTCCAGCTGTATAAAAATATTGCTGACAACATATTTGTCGAGCTCTTCTGGATTCGTCGAGCGCCGTTCAGAGAATGCTTTAGCTGCTGAGATTTATTCTGACTGGAATTTGTCGAGCGCTGGCCTGATAGAAATTTGTCGAGCGTCGTTCTACATTTCGTCGACCGCCTGTAAAATAAGATGTCGAGCGCTGCTCGACAATAGCTGAGCGCCGTTCGACAAATGTCGAACGCAGATAGCTTATATGAAATATAATATTTTTCTTATATTATTTCATATTAATTTCTCTTATAATATATTCTCTTATATTATTTTCTCTTATATTAATTAGCTTATTATTATATTTCTTAATCTGATTTATAGGATGAGTTATGATATAAACCTAGATACTTAAGGGGGATCCTAACTCAAATCAAAACTAAGGTTCCAACAGAGCTTTGTGAAGGACATGTGGTCAAAAGCTATGGAATGGACATGGAACCAAGGAGATATGTTCATGGGATGTATTTATGCCCTAGAGAATTTTGAGAGAGTTTTAGGAGAATTTATTCCCCTTAAATTAGGTCATAAACCCGTTAGGGAAATTTCTTATAAGAGACATTCACAAGCTCAAATGGTTTTGGATGATGATGAAACCTTGGTAGTGCCTTTGTAATCATATTATAGACCTCTGGTAATTTTTGTGAAATTTATTAGATGATTTAACCAATACTTCATTTACAAGGCACTTATTTTGTCTCAATCTTAAGAAATATAATTAAGGGTGCAAAACTCTCTGGAAATATGTGCAACTTGGTGATAGGACATTTCAGAGCACTAGGAAGCTCTGTGAAATTTTATATAATTTTTGGAGATTGTTATCAGTAGGCTATTTCACAATATGTTCATATTAGGATTTATTTGGAATATTTATTTGGGTGAGAAAATGATTTCCATAAATTGTGAAACTCTGTAATTAAGCTTTTCTGGACATAATAGAGATCTGGTAATTTTTCTCTAATTTTGGCATAAGCATTCTTGGTAGTTCCTTCATAAACCTTCAAGTTTGGATAGAGGATAAATATTATAATTAGGGGACAATTCCTGATTGTATAATTATGACACCCTGGATTTACTGTTATTTTGGCATGATAGATTTATCCTAATTTTATGAGAGCCATATAATAAGAATACCTTACACTTCATGTTCATATTCATACTTGGAAAATATTGGAGAAATTTAAATAAATGCAAAAATGTTGAGAAAAAAATATGAAACTCTGGATTTAATCTTAGAATATCATGATAGACTCCCAGTAATAATATTGAGTCAGTTGGATGAATATTTGGAGTACCTCCTGTTCGAGCCAAAAATGCTCCAGGTCCACACTCGCTCAAGCTGAGAAGAGGTGGAGGAAGGAAACTGTTAGATGGTTGGTTACTTTGAGCTATGATGGAAGACAAGAGGGAGGAGAAAAAGAGATGTCGAGGGTCTCTTGAGAGAAGATAGCAAAATCTGCTGAAAAAGAGGTAACGAGGTCTCAGAAATGAGATAGCTCCAGCTGTCGAAAATGAGGTAACGAGGTCTCAGAAATGAGACCGCTCCAGCTGATGAAAAGAGGTTCGATGGTCTCAAAAGTGAGACCGCTCATGTCCAAGACAAGGACTGGAAAACCCCCCAAAGATCCCAAACCAAAGCCCCCACCCCCCTATTTATAGGCGGGAGGGCCTGCCCAAACGGGCAGGTCAGGAAGGAACGGGCTGCCCGGAGCCGAGATCTCCCAGGCTGAGGTCGCCCAGGAGGCGACCTCAGGGCGAGGTCGCGCGGAGCGACCTCCCGAGGCGAGGTCGCCCAGGAGGCGACCTCAGGGCGAGGTTGCGCGGAGCGACCTCCCGAGGCGAGGTCGCCCAGGAGGCTACCTCAGGGCGAGGTCGCGCGGAGCGACCTCCCGAGGCGAGATCGCCCAGGAGGCGACCTCAGGGCGAGGTCGCGCGGAGCGACCTCCCGAGGTGAGGTCGCCCAGGAGGCGACCACAGGGCGAGGTGGCGCGGAGCGACCTCCCAAGGCGAGATCGCCCAGGAGGCGACCTCGGGGCGAGGTCGCGCGGAGCGACCTCCCGAGGCGAGGTCGCCCAGGAGGCGACCTCAGGGCGAGGTCGCGCGGAGCGACCTCCCGACGCGAGGTCGCCCAGGAGGCGACCTCAGGGCGAGGTCGCGCGGAGCGACCTCCCGAGGGGGAGACTGCCCGGGAGGTGGGAGACCACCCGGGCTCAAAATCCTGGCGAGATACCTTGAGTCGCGGGGAGGGGTTGCTCGAGGACTGCGAGAGTACGTCGATTGCCTCGGTCACCTGCAAAAAAGCTAGCTCAAGGTGATCGCCGATTTCTGGGTAAACATAATCCCCGCATTTTTTCAAGTTTTGAGAAGCTTGAAAAATAGAACTTACCCATGCAAATCAAGATCCACCTCTCTTGTGAAGACAGAATATGCGTATATAAAACTGTAAATACCTGTGAGGACTTGTCAATGCCTGAAGAGAACTCGCTTGCGAGCACGTACATATTTCTGAATAAGAATTCTCGAACACCTGGTTCTATCTTTAAGATATAAGAACAGGTATATGAAAATATAGTTTGCGAGTATCTGAAGAGAACTCGCAAGCACCTGTTTTTATCTGAAAAAAGATATAAGAACAGGTATATGAAAATATAGTTTGCGAGCACCTGAAGAGAACTCGTAAGCACATGTATATCTCTGCAAAAGATATGAGAAGTAGGTAATGAAGATCTAAAGTATATCACCGCACCATTTCTTTTTATTCATACTTGAAGTGTAGGAAACAGATTATCCCATTTATATAGAGTATATGAGTGTTTATTCACAATCACTTTGCTTTGATGTTGATGAAATAACATCTGCGTGAAAAGAAGAGATAGTACTCATTCCTGCGGATAGATAAAACTAACATTCTGATATCATCACATTTACATACTCCAGAACAGTGAGTGTGAAGTCGATATAGCTAGCTGATTCTGACATGCTGATATAATATATTTATTGAGGTTATGTTAGCTGATGCCCAAACCAGCGTATGATTTTGAGAAATCCAGAAATGATAAATAGATTAATCATGAAATCCAAAAGTCCAGAAATCTAGAAATCCTGACATGATATATATGTGATGTCCATGGTACCTGAAAAATTGGTAGCCAACAAATAATTGCATAATTATTTGGTAGTCGTTGTAGTACATACTAAAGTCAGCATGTTTTTCTTGCCAACGCATGTCAATCCTAACATTAGTTGTTAGCATTTTATCATAACCAGTTAGTTATCAGATGTAATCATCTGTTTTCAAGCAAAGCAAGTTGATTAACTCTGAAAGTTGAGTTTTAGTTCTCATTCTTATTATTAAAAGTCTTATTTAACTTTGTTTCAAATTAAGTGATATATATAAATATATATATGAGTGCTGATTAAGAAAGTAAAAAAACAAGCACATAACCAGATGACACAAGATATATAGTAGTTCCCCAAAACCTGGGTACATCTACTCTTCTACCCACTGGTAGGAATCCACTAGGAGGTTGTTGATAAGGTGCCCTCTCACCAAGGTGATTTTGATAAGGTGTCCACACACCAAGGTGATTTTGATAAGGTGTCCACACACCAATGAGAGTTTTGATCAGGTGCCCAATTCACCTATAAGCTTTTGATAAGGTGCTTATAAACCAAGCTGCAGGTTTTTGATAAGGTGCCCTGTCACCGGGAGTAAACTTTTGAAGGGAGTTTTAACCCTTTACAAGATGGGAAGGAGAAAGGGAAAAGATATATTGTTCTTCTCTTTTAGCTGAGAAGACACTTGAAAATCCAGATTGGATGTTGAGTTGGATCTTGATGAAGATGGTGAAGAGAGCTCCCCCTGTCTGATTTAGTTGTGGAGACTCCTTGGTTCTGAATCCTCCATTTCAAATGTATGGAGTGGATCACCTCTCATTGTTCTCTGTCGACCTTCTCCTTATTTATAGCTATGTGTATTAAGATAACACTATAGGAGAGAAATCAATTAGTAGATAGAGTATTTAGAAAGAGAGAAATATTTCCATAACTATTATATCTATAGAAAGAAAGAATTCATTTTTATTTCAAAAATAATCCATAATCAACTTAATCAATTTAGCCAAGAATCAATTAGAGGGAAAGAATGCTTCATAACGGCTATAAAAGAATAATATTATTCCATATAAATCAGATCTATAGAAAGAAGGAAAGAGATCTGGTGTTATTTGAATTTACCATAGTAATCGACGTACGTCGATTACAATTTGACGTAAGCGTCGAATTCATCCTGGCTGGACGTCGAGAGGAGAATAAGAAAGGTGCGTCAACTAAGGTGCGTCGACAAGAAGTCAGAGCTACGTCGACATAGGATACGTCGAATTCTTATTAAAGTTACTTCGACTAATTCTGAAAGAAACGTCGACAACACTTCGACGTTGCGTCGAATACTATTCAACGCATATTTACTTAACCTTGATATTTCTTTCTTAGAATTCATATTCAACTCATTTTGGGGGTTAAGACAAATCATTTTCCCAACAATCTCCCCCTATTTGTCTTAACCCTATTCAGAGAAAAATTGAATCAGCATATTAGAGATATATTAGGAAATCAGAAAAATCATTTTCAGAGAATAAGGGGAGAATAGAGAACTAAGTGATCTTTGTGATTTCAGGTGTTAGCCTGTGTGAAAAATCAACCTCCCTCTGATACCAATTGAAAGTTGAGTTTTAGTTCTCATTCTTATTATTAAAAGTCTTATTTAACTTTGTTTCAAATTAAGTGATATATATAAATATATATATGAGTGCTGATTGAGAAAGTAAAAAACAAGCACATAACCAGATGACACAAGATATATAGTAGTTCCCCAAAACCTGGGTACATCTACTCTTCTACCCACTGGTAGGAATCCACTAGGAGGTTGTTGATAAGGTGCCCTCTCACCAAGGTGATTTTGATAAGGTGTCCACACACCAAGGTGATTTTGATAAGGTGTCCACACACCAATGGGAGTTTTGATCAGGTGCCCAATTCACCTATAAGCTTTTGATAAGGTGCTTATAAACCAAGCTGCAGGTTTTTGCTAAGGTGCCCTATCACCGGGAGTAAGCTTTTGAAGGGAGTTTTAACCCTTTACAAGATGGGATGGAGAAAGGGAAAAGATATATTGTTCTTCTCTTTTAGCTGAGAAGACACTTAATAATCCAGATTGGATGTTGAGTTGGATCTTGATGAAGATGGTGAAGAGAGCTCCCCCTGTCCGATTTAGTTGTGGAGACTCCTTGGTTCTGAATCCTCTATTTCAAATGTATGGAGTGGATCACCTCTCATTGTTCTCTGTCGACCTTCTCCTTATTTATAGCTCTGTGTATTAAGATAACACTATAGGAGAGAAATCAATTAGTAGATAGAGTATTTAGAAAGAGAGAAATATTTCCATAACTATTATATCTATAGAAAGAAAGAATTCATTTTGATTTCAAATAATATCCATAATCAAGTTAATCAATTTAGCCAAGAATCAATTAGAGGGAAAGAATGCTTCATAAAAATTATAAAAGAATAATATTATTCCATATAAATCAGATATATAGAAAGAAGGAAAGAGATCTGGTGTTATTTGAATTTACCATAGTAATCGACGTACGTCGATTACAATTCGACGTAAGCGTCGAATTCATCCTGGCTGGACGTCGAGAGGAGAATAAGGAAGGTGCGTCGACTAAGGTGCGTCGACAAGAAGTCAGAGCTACGTCGACATAGGATACGTCGAATTCTTATTAAAGTTACTTCGACTAATTCTGAAAGAAACGTCGACAACACTTCGACGTTGCGTCGAATACTATTCGACGCATATTTACTTAACCTTGATATTTCTTTCTTAGAATTCATGTTCAACTCATTTTGGGGGTTAAGACAAATCATTTTCCCAACAATCTCCCCCTATTTGTCTTAACCCTATTCAGAGAAAAATTGAATGAGCATATTAGAGATATATTAGGAAATCAGAAAAATCATTTTCAGAGAATAAGGGGAGAATAGAGAACTAAGTGATCTTTGTGATTTCAGGTGTTAGCCTGTGTGAAAAATCAACCTCCATCTGATACCAATTGAAAGTTGAGTTTTAGTTCTCATTCTTATTATTAAAAGTCTTATTTAACTTTGTTTCAAATTAAGTGATATATATAAATATATATATGAGTGCTGATTGAGAAAGTAAAAAGCAAGCACATAACCAGATGACACAAGCTATATAGTAGTTCCCCAAAACCTGGGTACATCTACTCTTCTACCCAATGGTAGGAATCCACTAGGAGGTTGTTGATAAGGTGCCCTCTCACCAAGGTGATTTTGATAAGGTGTCCACACACCAAGGTGATTTTGATAAGGTGTCCACACACCAATGGGAGTTTTGATCAGGTGCCCAATTCACCTATAAGCTTTTGATAAGGTGCTTATAAACCAAGCTGCAGGTTTTTGCTAAGGTGCCCTATCACCGGGAGTAAGCTTTTGAAGGGAGTTTTAACCCTTTACAAGATGGGAAGGAGAAAGGGAAAAGATATATTGTTCTTCTCTTTTAGCTGAGAAGACACTTGAAAATCCAGATTGGATGTTGAGTTGGATCTTGATGAAGATGGTGAAGAGAGCTCCCACTGTCCGATTTAGTTGTGGAGACTCCTTGGTTCTGAATCCTCTATTTCAAATGTATGGAGTGGATCACCTCTCATTGTTCTCTGTCGACCTTCTCCTTATTTATAGCTCTGTGTATTAAGATAACACTATAGTAGAGAAATCAATTAGTAGATAGAGTATTTAGAAAGAGAGAAATATTTCCATAACTATTATATCTATAGAAAGAAAGAATTCATTTTGATTTCAAATAATATCCATAATCAAGTTAATCAATTTAGCCAAGAATCAATTAGAGGGAAAGAATGCTTCATAACGACTATAAAAGAATAATATTATTCCATATAAATCAGATATATAGAAAGAAGGAAAGAGATCTGGTGTTATTTGAATTTACCATAGTAATCGACGTACGTCGATTACAATTCGACGTAAGCGTCGAATTCATCCTGGCTGGACGTCGAGAGGAGAATAAGGAAGGTGCGTCGACTAAGGTGCGTCGACAAGAAGTCAGAGCTACGTCGACATAGGATACGTCGAATTCTTATTAAAGTTACTTCGACTAATTCTGAAAGAAACGTCGACAACACTTCGACGTTGCGTCGAATACTATTCGACGCATATTTACTTAACCTTGATATTTCTTTCTTAGAATTCATATTCAACTCATTTTGGGGGTTAAGACAAATCATTTTCCCAACAATCTCCCCCTATTTGTCTTAACCCTATTCAGAGAAAAATTGAATCAGCATATTAGAGATATATTAGGAAATCAGAAAAATCATTTTCAGAGAATAAGGGGAGAATAGAGAACTAAGTGATCTTTGTGATTTCAGGTGTTAGCCTGTGTGAAAAATCAACCTCCCTCTGATACCAATTGCAAGTTGAGTTTTAGTTCTCATTCTTATTATTAAAAGTCTTATTTAACTTTGTTTCAAATTAAGTGATATATATGAGTGTTGATTGAGAAAGTAAAAAATAAGCACATAACCAGATGACACAAGATATATAGTAGTTCCCCAAAACCTGGGTACATCTACTCTTCTACCCACTGGTAGGAATCCACTAGGAGGTTGTTGATAAGGTGCCCTCTCACCAAGGTGATTTTGATAAGGTGTCCACACACCAATGGGAGTTTTGATCAGGTGCCCAATTCACCTATAAGCTTTTGATAATGTGCTTATAAACCAAGCTGCAGGTTTTTGCTAAGGTGCCCTATCACCGGGAGTAAACTTTTGAAGGGAGTTTTAACCATTTACAAGATGGGAAGGAGAAAGGGAAAAGATATATTGTTCTTCTCTTTTAGCTGAGAAGACACTTGAAAATCCAGATTGGATGTTGAGTTGGATCTTGATGAAGATGGTGAAGAGAGCTCCCCCTGTCCGATTTAGTTGTGGAGACTCCTTGGTTCTGAATCCTCTATTTCAAATGTATGGAGTGGATCACCTCTCAGTGTTCTCTGTCGACCTTCTCCTTATTTATAGCTCTGTGTATTAAGATAACACTATAGGAGAGAAATCAATTAGTAGATAGAGTATTTAGAAAGAGAGAAATATTTCCATAACTATTATATCTATAGAAAGAAAGAATTCATTTTGATTTCAAATAATATCCATAATCAAGTTAATCAATTTAGCCAAGAATCAATTAGAGGGAAAGAATGCTTCATAACGACTATAAAAGAATAATATTATTCCATATAAATCAGATATATAGAAAGAAGGAAAGAGATCTGGTGTTATTTGAATTTACCATAGTAATCGACGTACGTCGATTACAATTCGACGTAAGCGTCGAATTCATCCTGGCTGGACGTCGAGAGGAGAATAAGGAAGGTGCGTCGACTAAGGTGCGTCGACAAGAAGTCAGAGCTATGTCGACATAGGATACGTCGAATTCTTATTAAAGTTACTTCGACTAATTCTGAAAGAAACGTCGACAACACTTCGACGTTGCGTCGAATACTATTCGACGCATATTTACTTAACCTTGATATTTCTTTCTTAGAATTCATATTCAACTCATTTTGGGGGTTAAGACAAATCATTTTCCCAACAAACTCGACGAGATGTCATGGCAATCAATGACAATCATTATAAAGAAAGAGATAGAGAGGAAAAGAGGCTGGGCTACCACTACACATCTGCGAATGCTTCAAGCGAGATGTGGTCGCAATGGGTTTTATGACCCTTACCCAAATCAGAGGTAGTATTTCTACCATTTGCAACCACGCAATGTTTATAGGTATTGATGTAAATAGCAGGAAGTAGAGTAATGAAAAAAGCTTAAGACATAAAAAGGATAAATCCTTGCAATGAAGGATACGGGAGTAAATATGAATATGACGTTTGATGTATCTGACTGCTGAGAAGATCTTCGTGATGATAGCTACCGATAGAATCCCAGTCACTGTCATACTTATTACAAGTAAAACTAAAAAAGAAAAGATATGAAAAAAGCTCCAAACAAATGGGAGTCATACATAATAGAGAATAAAGTGATATCTTATTTCTTTCTATTCTAGGCACTTCTTTTATTAAGGGAAGAACTCTCTGCTTTGTAAAGTTGTCTCTGCTAGAAGAAAGACAATCTTCATATTACCAAGTGACATAGTCTTGTAACTTTCCTGCTTTCAACAGTTGGTCTATCAACTTTCGGAGAGCATGACAGTCTTCTGTATCATGACCAATATCTGAATGATATGCGCAGAAGAGCTCTTGATTGCGATTTTCAACCTTAGACTTTATAGGACGAGATCTCCTATACTCTGGCATATCTTGAATATTTGTTAGGAACTCTTCCAAGGAGAGATTCAACTTAGTAGATCCTTCTGGGTGATTTTCATATTCAAGTGTTGTAGGATCATAAGACTGAATGGGAGAGACTTCTAAGTATGGAGATGATATATTCTGAGGAAGAGAGTAAGACTCAAACTGCTCAACTTGCGGAGGGCTCTGTGTCGAAGATGAGTGACTGTGATAGAGATTTCTCTGATGTTGCTGAATCTTATGGTTCTGAGAATGCACATAGTTAGGATTCATCGCTTCACCTTCAATAAACTGATTTGCTATTTCGATGAGATGCTCGTAAGACTTTGGCTCTTTTATGCTGACTTTATATTTGAGAGGGCCTTCTTGAAGTCCATGAATGAAGGCACATTTATACATCTCTTGATCAACATTAACAACCTCAAGATGCTCTCTCTGGAATCTATCGATGAAGTAAGCGATAGTTTCATTAACTCCTTACTTGATTTGAAAAAGAGCTGATGGGCGTCTCTTTCGCTTCCTTGAGGTAGCAAATTTCAAGAGAAGTTCTCTTCTGAGATCCATAAAGCTGTTGATTGATTGAGGCGGAAACTTGTAGAACCATTCCAGAGCTTAACCGCCAAAGGTCATGACGAGAAGCTTGCACCTGATGCTATCTGATATAGTTCTCAACGCAACAGCTGATTCAAAGGCTTGAAGGTGGGAGATTGAATATTCTCCCCCTGAGAAGGTTGGCAGACGGGGTTCTTTAAACCCATTAGGAGCAGGTTCCCAACGAATTTTATCTACAAAAGGAGAAGACTCCTCTACTTCAGCTATAACTTGAGGGGCTGAAGGAGTTTCGACTTGAGGAGGAAGCTGCTGAATGATAGTTGTTATAGCTTGATTAATCCTATCAAACTGCCGATGAGTTTTCTCCTGCTGTTGAGCAAGTTCTTTGCGAAATTGCTCCAAACGAATCTCTATGCGAAGCTCAAGACCTTCCAGAGTAAGTTCACCACTTGAATGATCTTGAACCTTTGCCATCTCCATTGCTACTCAAAAAATAGAAATTGCAGAAAAAGAGAAAAACTGAAATAACTTTCAAACGGAGCCGAATTTTTGAAATCTGAGGGCTAAAAAATGCCTGAACGGCAAACCCTGTTCAATTTTTGCATAGTTCAGGTCGAGCCGGTCGCGACAAGCTTTGAATTTCTGAATTCCGACACCCGGATCAAAAGTTATGACCGTTTTAAGATTTGGTGTTATGCTCAGCAAAATTTCATATCTTCACCGCAGCTGCTATTCATCAACCATTCCGATCTGAAGGTCGCGTGTTATGTTCGAGCCAAAAATGCTCCAGGTCCACACTCGCTCAAGCTGAGAAGAGGTGGAGGAAGGAAACTGTTAGATGATTGGTTACTTTGAGCTATGATGGAAGACAAGAGGGAGGAGAAAAAGAGATGTCGAGGGTCTCTTGAGAGAAGATAGCAAAATCTGCTGAAAAAGAGGTAACGAGGTCTCAGAAATGAGATAGCTCCAGCTGTCGAAAATGAGGTAACGAGGTCTCAGAAATGAGACCGCTCCAGCTGATGAAAAGAGGTTCGATGGTCTCAAAAGTGAGACCGCTCATGTCCAAGACAAGGACTGGAAAACCCCCCAAAGATCCCAAACCAAAGCCCCCACCCTCCTATTTATAGGCGGGAGGGCCTGCCCAAACGGGCAGGTCAGGAAGGAAAGGGCTGCCCGGCTCCGAGATCTCCCAGGCTGAGGTCGCCCAGGAGGCGACCTCAGGGCGAGGTCGCGCGGAGCGACCTCCCGAGGCGAGGTCGCCCAGGAGGCGACCTCAGGGCGAGGTTGCGCGGAGCGACCTCCCGAGGCGAGGTCGCCCAGGAGGCGACCTCAGGGCGAGGTCGCGCGGAGCGACCTCCCGAGGCGAGGTCGCCCAGGAGGCGACCTCAGGGCGAGGTCGCGCAGAGCGACCTCCCGAGGCGAGATCGCCCAGGAGGAGACCTCAGGGCGAGGTCGCGCGGAGCGACCTCCTGAGGTGAGGTCGCCCAGGAGGCGACCTCAGGGCGAGGTCGCGCGGAGCGACCTTCCGAGGCGAGATCGCCCAGGAGGCGACCTCAGGGCGAGGTCGCGCGGAGCGACCTCCCGAGGCGAGGTCGCCCAGGAGGCGACCTCAGGGCGAGGTCGCGCGGAGCGACCTCCCGACGCGAGGTCGCCCAGGAGGCGACCTCAGGGCGAGGTCGCGCGGAGCGACCTCCCGAGGGGGAGACTGCCCGGGAGGTGGGAGACCACCCGGGCTCGAAATCCTGGCGAGATACCTTGAGTCGCGGGGAGAGGTTGCTCGAGGGCTGCGAGAGTACGTCGATTGCCTCGGTCACCTGCAAAAAAGCTAACTCAAGGTGATCGCCGATTTCTGGGTAAACACCTCCCATTATGCAACTCATATGACTCATTTGGTCTGCGTATAGTAAAACTGTACAACTTGAGTTATTTGTGGATCAGTAGGTGGGAATGGAAGTTAGATAGTGTATCAAGCCTAGTTGAAGAGATTGAAGGTCACCAAAAGGGAGTTTAGGTGATGAGAGTGTGCTTGGTGAGTTAAGTGTAAAGTTGTGCTCGGGATAGACGAAAGATCGTCTTTTCCGTGGGGAGTCAGAAGATACTTAGGGTAATCCAAGTGTAAAGGTAAAAAAAGGGTATTCTTATGGGTAGAAACCAATAACACTAAGTGTCTTGAGAAAGCGAACTTTGGGGTGTCATCCCATTATAGTTCCTAGAACCGTAGCGAGCCCCTTACAGGGTAATCCTCGGGAAGTCCAAGATTAACTATAAACTGTATGGGTAAGATATTGTACAATATTAACTTAATAATACACACACCCACACCCCGTAGTTACGAGAGGTTAGTTGGTTTGGTTGTATGAGCGGTAGGCTCGGTGGTTGTAGCAGCAGACTAGTTAGTCTAGCGAGATTGTGGCTCAGTAATGTTGTTGGTGCGGACGGGTTGGTCCGGCGAGCCGGTGGCTCGGAAGGTTATGATGACGGGCAGGTTAGCCTGGGGAGTTTATGGCTCGGGATATAGTAGATCATGTTTGCATGTGCATGAAGGTGGTGGGTCTTCGGTATTGGACGGTCGTTCACACCGACGTCAATACGTTGACTCGACAAGTGTGGAATTTGCACTTAGCCAAAAAAGTCTGGTGGTCCAGCCAGTAAGAGTACGCAGATGCTTCGCGGATTTGCGTTGAGGCGTGCGATAGGTCTAGGTAGGGTAGTGTGAATACCAACCTAGAGGTGGGCGAGGCCCAACCCACCGCTTTTGTTTGCCACTACAGGAGTATCCTAGGAGTCTTACTAGCTCCAAAATGGGGAAACTAAAGGTCTGTGCGCATAGAGTCGTAGTGTGTGAGTTGCACTTGTGTGAACATAACATTTAACAGCACACCTTGCATGACATAGCATAAATATTGCATACCCCTATCGTATAAGTCGGTTATGAGACTTCTTATACGATAGGCCTTGCTAAACGACCCCTTGGTCTATAAGTTTATATGGGTATTCCTATAAATCAATGGTTACTTTTCTATTATTTACATGTCTTTACTTACTGCACTTTACCTATTCTTTACCTGCTCTTACTATGCTCTTTTACTGCTTCAATTATATATATACACATGTGTAGTGTAGACATTCCCTGTACCCCTGTCACCTGCTATTTGTTACACCCCTTGTTGTCCTCCGATTCACTCCTCCCGCTCAGTGCCTAGGAGTCACAGGGGGAGCGGTGGGGGATTGACTGAGTCTAGTTTGACTGACGGTCGGTGGACCTTATCATTTTAGGTGACCGAGGAGATGCTGCAGCACCAGAGGTCGGTGCAGATGGAGGCGGGGTAGTCTAGCACAGGAGCACCATTGGAGGGATCCGTGAGCATCGTTTAGCTTTAGTATTTTATGCTTCCGCGAGTGTTTATGTAGTGAGGATCTGATGTACAGGGCATGAGCCCTTTATTATTGTTATCTTTTATTCAGTTACTCTCTGTGGACATTTACCATTTATGGTTTTATATATTTCATGTGATGTGGACTTGAGCTTTTCTATATGTTCAAATATACATTTCTTCTTCTGTGATCGATTTGGCCGGCAGGATCGGCGTTTTGTAGTGGTGACCTTCCCGAGTGAGGGTGTCACCGCAAAGCGGCGGTTCTGGGCATAAGACTCGGGTTTAAAAAAAATGGGGTCTTACATTGTCAGCATATCTACAACATTGTCCTCCGTAGACACCTTTAGTAACTGGATCTGGCCTCCTCCAACGAACTCCCTTAACTTGTGGTAGCGCACATCAATATGCTTTGTCCTTGTATGATAGACCGGGTCCTTTGCAAGACAAATCGCACTTTGACTGTCACAGTGCCGCTTCACCGACTCCTGGGAAATCCTGAGCTCCTAAGCAAGACCTCTAAGCAAGATGGCTTCCTTTGCGGCCTCCACCGCAGCAATGTACTCCGCCTCTGTCGTGGATAGAGCAACTATGTCCTGAATGGTGGCTTTCCAACTGATGAGAGCTTCACCTAGAAGGAAGATATACCTAGATGTAGATTTTCTTCGGTCGAGGTCGTCGGCGTAGTCAAAATCAACGAAGCCCTCTAAAGCTCCAACATCCTTACTCCTCTTGAAGAGTAGCCCGACATCTGGTGTTCCTTTCAAGTATCTTAGGAACTACTTGACTGTTTCCCAGTGTTGTCTCCCTGGATTCGCCATGTATCTACTGATAGCGTTCACATCCTGAGCAATATATGGTCTTGTACATATCATCGCGTACATCAAGCATCTTACCGCACTAGCGTACGACACCCTGAGCATTTTCTAGTGTTCCTCCTCTGAGTCTGGACACAGCTGTGAAGACAGTCTGAACTGCTGTCCTAAAGGAGTCGTAACAGCCTTAGACTCCATCATACTGAACTTTTCTAGAACCTTTTGTATGTAACCAGTCTGAGAGAGCCAGAGCATGCCTCTCTTTCTGTCTCGCTTGATCTCCATCCCAAGGATCTTCTGAGCGTGACCGAGATCTTTCATCTTGAATTCAGCATGTAACTTTTGCTTTGGTGCTTGAATCTCTCGAGCTGACTTGCAATCAATCAACATGTCGTTGACGCAGGGCATCAGAATATCTCCGTTTGCCAAGAACCTACAGTAGACACAACTGTCGTACTGGCTCCTGCTGTAGCCATGTGAAGTCATGAATGTGTCGAACCTCTTGTACCACATCCTTGGAGCCTGCTTCAAACCAAAGAGAGATCTCTTCAGCTTGCACACCTTTTTCTCGTCACCAGCATGGATGAATCCCTCAGGTTGCAGTATATAAATCTCCTCCTCTAGGATGCCGTGAAGAAAGGCAGTATTCACGTCTATCTGCTCCAACTCCATATCCTCCATGGCCACCAAAGCAAGTAACACCCAGATCGAACAGTGCTTCACCATCGGCGAGAATATTGAAATCAACTCCTTTCTTCTGCGCGAACCCCTTGGTTACGAATCTGGCTTTGTATCTCCACTGATCTTTTCCTAATGCGGACTCCTTTTTCCTGAACACCCACTTTGAACTGATCGCTTTGGCTCCCTTTGGTAAGGTAACCAAATCCCATGTCTTGTTCTTCTGAAGAGACGCCATCTCTTCCTCCATGGCAGCTTTCCACTGAGAGTTGTCTCTGCTCTCTATAGCTTCTCGATATGAACCAGGATCTGAGGAAATTACCTAAAAGGCGTTTGCTATAGTGTCATGTAGCCTGAGAGGTAGTCTGACCTCTCGACTTGCCTTCCCTTTTGCAATAGAGTAGGGCTCCGCACTGGCAGGTCGAACAACATTTGTTTCCTCAGAGTCAGATGAATCATCATGATCATCAACTTTGTCACTTCCGTCCAGCTCCACTTCCACTGGTGAGACTGGAGTCTGCTCCACTTCTTTGGCCTGGGACTGAGACTTATTCAGCATAGAAGCCTCATCAAAGATGACACCGCGCTTCACCTTAACTTTCTTGGTTTTGGGGTTCCACGACTTGAACCCTTTTGTACTGACCTTTTGGACCAGATAGATACATCTTTTGGACTTAACATCCAACTTTGTCCTCTCTGAGTCCTGCAGCAGTGTGTATACGGGACAATCAAAAATATGAATATCAGAATAAACAACAGTAGTACCTGACCAGGCTTCCCGAGGATACTTCAGATCTAATTACATAAATGGAGACTGATTCATTAGATATCATGTTGTATTGATAGCTTCGGCCCAGAAAGACTTTGATAGGTCGGCGAACAATCGCATGCACCGAGCTCTCTCCAACAACATTCTATTCATCCTTTCTGCGACGTCGTTCTGTTGTGGTGTACCGGGAATGGTGAGATGTCGAATGATGCCCTCGTGATTGCAATATGCCAGGAACTCTGCTGAGGTGTACTCGTCATCGTTATCAGATCTAAGGTATTTCACCTTCTTCCCGGTCTGCTTCTCCACTTTGGTCTTCTAGATTTTGAACTTCTCGAAAACTTCAGACGTGTGCTTGAGAAAGTAGATTCAGACCTTCCTTGAGAAGTCGTCAATAAATGTCACAAAGTATCTCGCACCTCCAAGTGACGACTCTGGGGATGGCTCCCAAACGTCTGAGTGTATGTACTCCAGTGTCTACTTGCTGCGCTTGCTTGACGTCACAAACTTCACTTTGCACTCCTTCCCAAGAACGCACGTCTCACAGAAATCCAGTTTGCACGTCTTGACCCCTTTCAGTATGCCTTTCTTATGTAGCTCCAACAATCCTCTCTCGCTCTTGTGGCCAAGTATGGCATGCCACAACAGAGAGGAATCCTCATCTGACATCGTAGAAGCTGTCGCGTCACCGACAACAGTAGTGTCGATCAGCCTGTAGAGAGTGCCAGAGCGCTCTCCTTTCATGACCACCAGAGCGCCTCTCTTTACCTTCAAGTAGCCCCCTTAGCCGGTATAAGAATACCCGGCCGCCTCCAGAGTGCCTAGAGAAATAGGGCTCTTCCTCAGATCGGGCACGTAGCTAACATATGTAAGTGTTCTGATCGTTCCATCGAACATCTTGATTCTGATACTGCCAATCCCGAGCATCCTGCATTCTGAGTTGTTCCCCATTAGAACGCGACCACTGTCACATTGCCTGAAGCTAGAGAACCACTCTCTATTTGGGCACGTAATAAGAGCATCCATAATCCATGATCCACGCGTCGGTGGAATCGAGGGTGGATCGAACATGAAGAACATCGACATCACTTTCTTGGTCTGATGCCACAGCCGCCTGCTGTGGCTCTTGATTCTTCTCCTTGAGTTTCTTCTTCGGGCAGTTGCTTTTCCAGTGCCCTTCTTCCTTGCAGTAGTGACACTTATTATTTTAGTTCTTCGACTTGGACCTGAATCTGTTTCCCTGCTTGCCTCTGTCTTTGGATCTCCCTCTACTTGAAGTGTGGCTCTTCACCAGTAGGCCCCCGTCGGAGCTAGAGCCTGACTTACTTCTCGTTTCATTTGACATCAGCGTGGTCATCACCTCTTCCATCTTTAGGGTGTCCTTCCCATAAATGATCGTGATGACCAAATGATCAAAAGACTTCGGTAGAGAAGACAACAGAAGAAGAGTCTGATCTTCTTCTTCAACTTTTATCTCCATGTTGCGCAACTGGGAGATGAGCTTGTTGAACACATTCATGTGCTCCAACAACTGTGTATTCTCAGACATTCGCAAACTGTACAACTGCTTCTTGACGTAGAGCTTGTTCGTGAGCGACTTGGACATGTAAAGCTCCTCCAACTTTTCCACAAATCGGCTGCAGTCTCAGCGTCGATTACGTTGTACATGACTTCATCCGCTAGACGCAATTGGATCGTGCTGATCACCTTCAGATCTAATTTTTCCCATTCTTCTCCATCCTTTCCGAACTTCTCATGGTGGAGGAGTGCCCTGTGGAGATTTTGCTGAACGGGAACCGCTTTGATCCGCTTCTGCCATAAACCAAAATTTATCTTGTCGTCGTACATCAGAATCTTGAATTTTGCCGCCATTGTTTTTGCTCGCGGAGGTCTGAGAATCGGAACCTGACTCTGATACCAATTGTTTTGAAATTGGATCTAGTCTGCGACTTCGAATTGTCGCAGACAGCGCAACGGAAATACGAGCCGAACAATAACAATAACGCAAAAAATGAAATACGAAGAAATTTCAAGCACACACACAGACGACACAATAATTTACGTGGTTCAGAGAGAAGCTCCTACGCCCACGAGGAGAGCACCGGAGAAGATCCACTATAATAATCAGAGAGTTTTGTAGTACAGAGATTACACTGAGGATTTTCAGATCTGAGACGCGCCGAGAGATGTCGTCTCCTTCCTTTGGCGCCGCCGGTGCAGCCCGTCCCCAGGGATCCTCCGCCTGAGGATTCCACCGCCGAACTGCTGGTCCTCCTGGACCGATCGCCAGAGTCGCCGAAAGACCTCCGCCTCCTTAACGTCGAAAACGCCGGAGCAAGGTTCTGCTGAGAATCACGCTGCTCCTCCTCTTGGCCGCAGAGATGCACAGCCGACCCTCCTTCTTGGCCGCAGAAAACCGAGCCGACCCTCCTTCTTATCTATCCGCACTGTTTGCTCGCACTGCAGCCGTTGCCCCTTCCTTTCTCGCGAACCCTGTATCCCGCGCCGCTACTTTAATTTCACCTCTCCGCCGGAGGCCACCAATCTCCGGCGAAACCAGCGTTCAATCGCGCCCATCCCTGGATCCCGTTGCACATCCGGCAAAACCAATTTGAACTGCTAATATCAGCGCCTTGAATTAAGTATTGATGTGAATATCGAGAAATTAATTACAGTCCCCCTAATTCTTACAATATACTCATACCGCGTGTAATTAATTTCAGAACGTGTTCCTTCGTTCATTCCTCCATTCGGCGGCAATTATCCAGAAATAATTATATATTATCTTGTAAACTTAAACAAAGCAGCTAATTTGTAAATACAATGTCAGTTAAACCAATAAAAAAAGGGCGCTGCTATAAGCACTGCGCTTTTGTCTATTTGCACTCGTCGCTATTAACGGTGGCGGAACTAGGAATTCTGTATAACCCGGGCACTAATTAAAAGTTAATTAAAAAAGATATTTTTTTCATTAAAAAATTCAAAATTAAATGAATGAATATTTGCATAATGATCCTATAAATTAGGTCACGGGACCTATATTTGAGAGTCGTCAGCCTTACCCTTAACGAAAAATTAAAGGAGATGAAGAATGCAAATAGGGGCGTAAGGGCTATGTTACACCGACACCGACACGTGACACACGACACGATACGATGCGACACGCGACTCGTCAATTCTCAAAAAATTTCATATTCCGACACGCTGGGACACGTATATTAAATATTTAATTTTTATAATTATGAAGGAGTACGCACTCCAATTCATCTCGACACATGATGAAGAAGATGGTTGTGCAAGAAGCTTTATGGCTAAACTCTGTAGCATAGGTGCACTTGCACCATGAATAACCCACCAAGCCTTAGGATTCATCGAAAATCGATTGTGAACTGAATCAAATTCTCTAAATTCTCCATTTATATAAGCAAAATTTGCGTACTCTAAATTCACCTTGGTGCGATCCTCAATGTTAGGAAAGTACTTCCTAAAGCATTTTTGGTTTCTTGAATGATTTCACTATCCTTGTATGGAAAAATTCTAGAAGAATCTTCATTGAGTCATTATTCATTATAGTACCTAAATTTTAAAAATAAAACATCATACATAGTTGCCTTTATAGTGTTCTGAAGTGTCGGAGAGTGTCGGAGAGTCCGACACCGACACGCTGGGCATTTTGAAGTGTCGGTGCAACATAGCGTAAGGGCGTTATTCGTTTACTGGCTTGCTGCAACTTAGTAGCGAAAAAAATCTTAGCACTGGGTCGCTGACACGCCCTTTCCCATTGGAGAACAGAGTCGGAACTCGGCGGGAGAAAAGAAGATCGCTAAGAGGGGAAAGGAAATCGCGCAGGTAGGGCACTCTTGTTGCTCGCGAAAAAGGAAATCAAGGAATTTTGACACCACGTCTGTAGGAGGCGCCGTGGCGGGTCAGGAAATAAACTAATTAGGTCACACACGCTTGATATCGTGAGTCGCGAACCACACCCCATATTGGGGGAGTTTAGGCAGTCAATTTGATGTCTACACATGTAAAAATTAAAGAACAAACATTAAAAATGGACCCAACATACTTTATATATTGTTTTTTTCGCGAAAAATTGAACCCGGGCACGTGCCCGGGTATGCCTCTACCTAGATCCGCCCCTGACTATTAACAAGCGTTGTTTTAAGTGATTGTCTATTCGCACTCAAACTGTCTATTAGCAAAACATTATTACTATTAACACTTGTTTGTTAATTTTTTTAACATAATAAAAATATCATTTTCACTATCGTCGCCGCCGCCAACGCCATCGTCGCCGCCGCCAACGCCATCATCGACACCGCCAACTCCAACGCCATCGTCGCCTCCGCCAACGCCATCGTCGTCGCCGCCTACTCCAACGTCATCGTCTCCTCCGTCAACGCATCATCGTCGCCGCCAACTCCAACGCCATCGTCGTCGCCGCCAACTCCAACGCCATCGTCGCCTCCGCCAACGCCATCGTCGCCGCCGCCGACGCCATCGCCGTCGCCGCCGACGCCATCGCCGTCGCCGCCAACTCCAACGTCATCGTCGCCTCCGCCAACGCCATCGTCACCGCCGCCAACGCCATCGTCATCGCCGCCGACTCCAACGGCGTCGTTTCTGCGAGAGGAGATGTGTAGGGGCATGCATTTAAGGGGAAAGGGCTGTTTGCGGCTATTAAAAATAACACCCTAAAATTTTAAATTTTTGAGTGCTAATAGACAAAAGTGAGTGCTAATAAGCCCTAATATTTTAAAATTTTAAGTGCTAATAGACAAAAGCGCAGTGCTAATAGCAACCCCTAAAAAAAAGCTTTAAGCTCAAGTTTATATCGACATTTGTACAAATAAAAATGTGATGACAAATAAATGCTAAGCCTGTGCTCAGTTGAGTAAAATAATTATTAGTGTTATCATTTACTTTAAAACAACCTCAAACACTATATTACTACTAAAATAATGCCAGACCATGACACTATATATTCAAAAAGTTTTGTCGCATCCATAAAAAATATAACCATATATAATATGCATAAGAACTAATATCTTATTTTATCCAAATGTCAAACATGAAAAAAAAAATGAATATATATTTATAATTCAAAATGATTAAATTTCAACCACAGATTCGCCTCCAAATGGATGTTGTCGTGGGTTACTTGGTTTTCTTCCGGTCCGGTGGAGCGGACCGCCTTAGCTCGAGAGTGAGCTGAGCGTTCAAACAGTGAACCAACAGTGATGACAATTAGATGTTTTAGCGTGGAAAACACGGAAAAGGTGTAAAATCACGTGGTCGGATCTGTGCCGGCCAAATTTCACTAGTTCCTTAGCGGTTACAAGTGTTTGAGATCCTCGGAGAGTGACAGACCCACCTCTCAGTTTACAAACCTTGAAGACAAAGAAAGGAGGAAAATAGACTAAGTCCCAAAGCGTTCGCGAGAACCTTCTTTAGTTCTTTTGTCGATGCTTGCGAGAGCGTCCACTGGAGCCTTGAGCTTGAGCAGACTTAAGAGAGAATGGAGCGGATTCGGAGCGAGCAAAGTGCTAATTAAGTCAACGCCGAAAAATCTCAGAGCTCTCTCTTGTCTCTTGGATTGCTTTCCCTTCAAATGAAGGCATGATGAGCCTTTTTATAGCTTTTATGAAGGGACGCGCTGATAATTGCGCATAATTGGATATGGAATTGACTGATGACGTTGCTCGGTTCCGGTCACCTGGATCACCAATTTTTCAAAAATGACGAACATGCCCCCGGGCGGTTCGGGCGAACCGGGTAAGTTGCCCGACGATGGTGGCGGCCGGAGGCAAAGGCGGTGGGCACTGCCGGCGCGAGCTCGTACGTGGGGAGAGGCCACACACGTTCATGTAGGGAGGCCGCATGCGTGCAGCCAGGTGCGCGCCCGGGGAGGCCGCACGTGCGGCCTTGGGCGTGCGCGAGCGGAGAGGTCGCACACATGACCTTATGCGCGCGCGTGCGAAGCAGCCCCACGTGGTGCGCGGCCTCGCGATGTCGTGCGTCCGCCTTGTCTGTGCGCCCCTTCGGGCGGCTTTGTGACCCTTCGAGCGAGTGCGGTTCTTACGCGCGGCGGGCTCGGCCGAGTTGACTTGCTCTTCTTGAGTGCTTTAGTCTGGTTTGACTCGGATATTTTTAGGGTAACCCCATCATATGCCCCCTAGTTTTCATGGGTAGTGAAACTCAGAGGGACGAGCCCGAAAATAATTAGTAGCTATCGTGACGACTTTGAACCGATCACTTAAAGAGGATGACATGTGAGCACTACAAAGTTTTCATTCGCGATGCGAAATCATGAATATCCTTTTGATTGAATCCGGAGATCTCGAGTGATCATAGATGATATTCCTTTCCCTTTTTGCGTGATAGCTAATAGAATTGAAATTATTCTGTTTCCTCTTTTAAGGTCGTGAGATATGACAATATATTTCCTTGATTTAATTGCGCCTTCCATTATAAGTTTTGTGCAAGACTTATAAATTCAAAGTCTCCCTTACTCTTTATTATTATTTTGCGGCGGAGCATTTTGGGAGAGTTCTGATCGGAGTACGAGGAGATTTTTCGTCTTCATGCATTCGTCCGCGAAGGTAAGATTTTTTGTAAATTTTTACGCAAGAATGAGGCGGGAAGAAGAGAGAGAAAGGAGGAAAAGGCGCGCCGGCCGTCGCGCGTGCGGAAGGTGTTGCGCGGCGTGCATGCGGCCCGACGAGCATTGTTAGGCGCGCGGAGCGTCCATGGCTGCATGGAGCGCGCTGTGTGTGCGGGCGTGGTGTCGTGCGCTGAGCGCGTGCGGGCGTGGTGCTGTGCGCAGCGCGCGCGTGGGAGCGATGATGCGCTTGAGGTCGTGTGGTGCTCGCACGCGGTCCGCGCGGGCGAGCATGTTATCACACGGCGCGTGCGGGGTTATGCGGTGCGTGTGCGCCCTTCTTAGGGCGTGGGTTGACTCCCGATGCCTTGTAATTTTTTCATCTCTTATTTTCGTGTTTTTATGCTTACTCTTTACTCCGTTTCAGGTACTGAAACGTAATGCTTCAGCGAAATCGATGTGTATGACTCCCTTCGATTTTGAGCGAGGACCGGGTGGGCGTGTGGCGGAAGCGTTTTAGTATCTCAGTGGACGTCGAGGTGAGGATTCAGCTCCTTGAGGAGGGTGTTCAGAATCCTCCCACGGGCTATGTTTTGATCTCAGAGGGGTGTCTAAAAGCTGGATCCTGGATTCCTCCTGCTGAGGAGGTTGTGGAGATCTTTTGATTCTATGGTGTCCCAGTCACACAGTTCTCCTCGGTGGGCATGACAAGAATCATGAGCCTAGTTTGTTTCCTCTGAGAGCATGGTTCCTGGTTGACTGTTCGTCTCTTATAAGAGTGGTGTGAGGTTTGCTCCGGCTCTGGTGATCAGATCGAGGTGAAGAGCAACAAGAGGTGGTTTAGCTTGCTTACGAAGACAAGACCGATTACCCTCATGAGGGAACTCTTTTTGGGTTTGTCAGGAACCCTTGGAAACTGCCTCAGGCTTTGCGGTAGCTTCCGGGATGCTGCTGCAAGCTCACGGGTCAGGAGTACGATTTCCCTCCTGTGATGGGCTTTGATGATCCGCGTGAGTTGACGAGCGTGCTTCTAGGGATTGGTGCCTTTATTGGTGAGAAGAGACTGGTCTTGGCGGGTCTCTCCACTGACGTCGAGCGGAGCTGCGTCGTCCCCTTGAAGCATGGCAAGAAGTGGACATTGATCTTCCCACTAAAGTGTGGGGAGGCAAGGCCGTCCACCTCCGCACTTGAGTCAGTTATAGAGGTTGTCGACGTCCACCCGAGCGAGTTTGAGGACGGAGCCCTTCCCTATGCTCCTGAGGCTAAGGAGACTCCAGAGTTGCCTGCGGGCGAGCCGATATCGCGGGATAGGTTGGAGTCTCCACTGGTTGTCGCGAAGGGCAAGAAGTGTGAGTCATCCTCTTTTCAGGCTACTATGTCGAAGGTGCGTTGGTCATTTTGTTTGATTACTCCTTAGCCATGTACTTTGTCGCAGTTCTCATCCGGTGTTAGGTTTCTTCTGTTAGATGAGCTGCATGACGTCTTGCTTACATGGGATAGTAGCTACGTGACTTTGAATGATGAGTTCTTGTCTTTTCGAGTGAAGCTGACCACATCAGAGGAGTCCCTTGCTTCTGCTAGGAGGAGGAGAGAAAAGACCATCTCTCGCTTAGATAGGTCGGAGTCTGAGCTTGCTGCTTCCCGAGTCGAGAACGAGGCGCTTTGGGGGAAGCTTGTTGCGGTTGAGGCGAGTTTTTCAAAATTCCTCAGTTGTGTTGATGCGGTAGAGACGGAGATGTCCAAAATGAAGGTTGATATGGCGCAACTGAAGGCCGGAGGAGAGAGCTCGGGTGGCTTCTGCTGTGAGGCCCCCATTTAGACCCCACATACATCTGTATCTAAGCTATGTTCATAACATGTGTCTCAGGCTGAAGTACGATTAGTGAATACAAAATAAAAACACATAATAAGAAATTACTTTCATACCTTGCATTATTCGCTGAATCTTTTTTGTCCTACTATAATCAGTTAATTCTATTGTGCACATCCAAAGTCACTTCGTTTACCTACAAAATTGACGACGGGCTTAGTCATAAGAATATGATTAAGTGAGGATTTACCTCTTTATTTAGCAGTATGAAGACATAAAAAGGATTTAGCATCAGAGTAAACATATATCTGTACTAACCCGTTTTCTTGTATCAGTATCTGTGAAGGAACATAATAACTGTAGGAACATGTTAGTTATCATATACAGTATAAGCATTTATTAAACAATAACATTCATATAAACTATGGAACATGTAAGCAGTGCAAGTACATAACATCATGTCAGTTTTCATGTTTATAAGCATTTATCAATGTACCCGTGTAACCTTCAAAATCATTCATTCAGTCGGTCAATCAGTGTGCAGGATAGAGTTCAAACCCTTTTTAAACCAAAGTAAAGCATATATAGGTAAGCCCAACACCATAAAAGCAATTGAAGAAGACATATAGCAGTAGCTGGTATGATTTCTCTCCCAATAAACAGTGAAACAAATTGAAAACCCTCAAAACATCAAAATTCCCTTAACGGAACCCTAGCCGGCCAAGGCCAAAGTAAAATAAATCAAGAGAAATAGAGATTCATTAGGTCACCACTCATGAAATCCCCCACCCCAAACCATGAATCAATAAAGTCATAAACAGCCACCATAAACCATAAATTGAAAGGAGGAAGAAGAAGGAGCTCATAGTGAGAGTAAAGCGCAGAGCCTGCTCAAGGGAAACACGCACAGGAGCTTCCCACAGATCAATCAAAAGCTCAACCAAGCTCTCCCAATACTGCCGACGAGAGGAGGAGCTGCAGCCAGCCCGAGAGTCAGCCCGTCAAAATTCCAGGCTGTTAGCAAAGGAGCTGTGAATCGGAAAGGAAACAGGGCTCGGGACTACTTAATGACGGCACCGCTTAACCAATTCCACCGCCTCAATTAATGTCAGCCATGCCCTAGCTTAGCAGCCCAATCTTAAGCCAAACCAAACCCACATACATTAAGTTCATAAGAAGCCTTTATTAGCACCCCACTTCAATTAGGAGGCAACCTCTTAAACCAAACCTTCCGGTTAGCATAACGACAGAATAAAATCACCGCAAAACATACACATATATCTTTATGTAGGTTTCCAACATAAGTAATATATGAAAAGGGCATATTACGCTTAAATATGTCAAATGCCGCAACGTATCAACGACACTCAAATTCAATTTTCGAAGCGACGCCGAGTTGACACTGATTTACATTTTCATCATAGGGGATATATGTATATAATAATTTAAATTGAGTTTTCTTATCCCTTTGTATCACTTAACATTTTGGGCCATTACATATGCGCAGAAGGGCATTGAGGTAGCACGGGCTTCCATGATTGATGAGTACAAGGAGCCCTACGACTTTAGAGTGGAGCTAGCCCGGATTGCGGAGGAGCCTCGTTCATAGATGATGGTCATGGAGGTCGATCAACTGCTAGAGGATGAGCGCGATGTCGCGTTTCACCTTGGGTTTGGAAAGGGCTTCCGTCTGCCGTGGAGGATGTAGAGCACTTCGACCTTCAAGTGGACGATGCCTCAGATGACGATCCTGACGTTGACATCGATGAAAGACTTGCTTATATCCGCGTTGTGCTGGCACATTGTATCTTTTATTTGCCTTTTTGTTTTTGTTGTTCTAGGTGCGGCTTAGCACAATCCACAAGACAATCACAATAACCGCAGGAGCACAAAAAACACACAATAATCTAGAGAGAAATCAACGCATGATAATAAATAAAATAAATTGTAAATAAGAGAGACGAAAATACCAATCTGTTACTGTTGAAACCGATATCTCGGCTTCTGTGGAGTTCGGGGCCCTTAGCAAGCTGAGGGGCGACCAACACTTACTCCCCCCAAGGGAGAGCTCAAGGTTGAAGGTGTCAGAACTGAGGACTGGACCAAGGGCCTAGTGGAGAGGTCCCACCACATACCCGGAAGTCCCTTAGGAACTTCCCCTCCCAAGCCACTACTAGGCTTGGGCACCACTGGAGGCTCTCCTCACCCCCTAGAGAGACTTGGGGAGGGAGAGAGAGAAGGAGAGAGCTAGCCGAGAATGAGATCCCCTCCAAATGGTGCCCCCTTGGTCATATTTATAGGATTTCTGAAGTTGGGCTGCAAATAGCCAGAAACCGGTCTGCGAAATTACCGAAATACCCTCGGATTGGGCTGCAGATAGCCAAATTCCGCTGTTTCACGGCGCTAATCGCAGACCAACCCCTCCCCCAGGAGCTGGGCGAGAGGGGGTACCTCGCGGGGCTCGGCGAGCCCCCTAACTGGGGTGGGGCGAGACCCGGGGATGGCCTTCCCCTGCTGGTCTCGCCCCCTCTGCAGGGGCTAGGGGAGACACAGCCGGGGGCGGCCCCCCTGCTGGTCTAGCCCCTCTGCTGGGGCTGGGCGAGACCCAGCCAGGGGCGGCCCCCCTGCTGGACTCGCCCCCTCCTGGGGCTGGGCGAGACCCAGCCAGGGGCGGCCCCCCCGCTGGTCTCGCCCCCTCCTGGGGCTGGGCGAGACCCAGCCAGGGGCGGCCCCCCCGCTGGTCTCGCCCCCCTGCCGGGGTTGGGCGAGACCCAGCCAGGGGCGGCCCCCCTGCTGGTCTCGCCCCCTCCTGGGGCTGGGCGAGACCCAGCCAGGGGCGGCCCCCCTGCTAGTCTCGCCCCCTCCTGGGCTGGGGGCGCGGGGGGGCGAGTGGAGCTCGCCCCCCTACTTTGGGCGGGGGCGAGTGGAGCTCGCCCCCCTACTTTGGGGCGGGGGCGAGTGGGGCTCCCCCCTAATACCTGGGGTTCTCGCCCCCTCCTGCTGGAGGTGGGGGCGAGCGGGAGGTCTCTACCTCCACCGCTCGCCCTACTCCCTCCTTACCCTGGATCAAGGTTGAACGATAACGCTCCAAAATATGTCTAGCGTCTCGAGGACCTACTCGGCGAATACAGGGTTGTACACAATCCCCGCTCTTTTCGAGCGAGGTACACGCTCGGAAAGAAATGTCCAACCCTGTATATTCGACGAGTGTCGTTGGAAATCCAGCTAATGGAGCTACCTTGAGAAAAAATGCAGAATCCCCCTAGGAGGTCAACCTGTCCTGCCGTCTAGTGAGATCCCGGTCAGCGGAACCATCCGAGGGGAACATCACTTACCTCCCTGGGAGGTCAACCTGTCCTGCCGTCTAGTGAGAGCCCGGTCAGCGGAACCATCCGAGGGGAACATCACTTACCTCCCTGGGAGGTCAACCTGTCCTGCCATCTAGTGAGAGCCCGGTCAGCGGAACCATCTGAGGGGAACATCACTTACCCTCCCTGGGAGGTCAACCTGGCCTGCCGGCTAGTGAGAGCCCGGTCAGCGGAACCATCCGAGGGGAACATCACTTACCGTCCCTGGGAGGTCAACCTGGCCTGCCGGCTAGTTAGAGCCCGGTCAGCGGAACCATCCGAGAGGAACATCACTTACCCTCCCTGGGAGGTCAACCTGGCCTGCCGGCTAGTGAGAGCCTGGTCAGCGGAACCATCCGAGGGGAACATCACTTACCTCCCTGGGAGGTCAACCTGGCCTGCCGGCTAGTGAGAGCCCGGTCAGCGGAACCATCCGAGGGGAACATCACTTACCTCCCTGGGAGGTCAACATGTCCTGCCGTCTAGTGAGAGCCCGGTCAACGGAACCATCCGAGTGGAACATCACTTACCTCCCTGGGAGGTCAACCTGTCCTGCCGTCTAGTGAGAGCCCGGTCAGCGAAACCATCCGAGGGGAACATCACTTACCCTCCCTGGGAGGTCAACCTGGCCTCTCGGCTAGTGAGAGCCCGGTCAGCGGAACCATCCGAGGGGATCATCACTTACCCTCCCTGGGAGCTCAACCTGGCCTGCCGGCTAGTGAGAGCCCGGTCAGCGGAACCATCCGAGGGGAATATCACTTACCCTCCCTGGGAGGTCAACCTGGCCTGCCGGCTAGTGAGAGCCCGGTCAGCGGAACCATCCGTGGGGAACATCACTTACCTCTCTGTGAGGTCAACCTGTCCTGCCGTCTAGTGAGAGCCCGGTCAGCGGAACCATCCGAGGGGAACATCACTTACCCTCCCTAGGAGGTCAACCTGGCCTGCCGGCTAGTGAGAGCCCGGTCAGCGGAACCATCCGAGGGGAACATCACTTACCTCCCTGGGAGGTCAACCTGTCCTGCCGTCTAGTGAGAGCCCGGTCAGCGGAACCATCCGAGGGGAAAAATATTTTGGAAAGAACTTTTATTACATGAGTCATCCGGTTACATGCAGGAAAAACTAAGTATGAAAACACTCCATCCTACTACATGGACTCAAAGAAAAAACTAAGCACGAAGACCGGGACTCGGGCTTCTACTCCCAGGCATGGTCCTCCTCGACCTCTTCTGGTTGTTGACGCTACGGCTTCGGACACCTCGCCTCCCTTAACTCCAAGAACTCAGGGCAGGCGGATGTCGCGTGACCTTCCTCCTGATGGAAGTCGCAGTAAGGTAACTCCATTCGGACGCCCCCTCTTCCTCCTGTGCGGTTCCTTCTTCTTCTGTGGCCGATCACCATGGCTTGTTGGGGTGGTGGAGAGGGTGCCTTAGGTCCCTGCCTCCACCTTGGGAGGTCGGCCCCCTCTTCTTGAAAGCTGTCCTCCTCTTGGTCGAACTTCCTCTTGGGAGCCTCTACCTTCCTCCCATGCTGCCTTGCCTCTGGCTCACTCAGCTTGACCAGCCTTCTTGTGAACTCCGGGTTGGCCTCCTCACTCTCAACTTCTTCCGCCACCCTTTCCATCAACTCCTCAAAGGACAACCTGGCCTGTCCTGCCGTCTAGTGAGAGCCCGGTCAGTGAAACCATCCGAGGGGAACATCACTTACCCTCCCTGGGAGGTCAACCTGGCCTGCCGGCTAGTGAGAGCCCGGTCAGCGGAACCATCCGAGGGGAACATCACTTACCCTCCCTGGGAGGTCAACCTGGCCTGCCGGCTAGTGAGAGCCCGGTCAGCGAAACCATCCGAGGGGAACATCACTTACCTCCCTGGGAGGTCAACCTGTCCTGCCGTCTAGTGAGAGCCCGGTCAGCGGAACCATCCGAGGGGAACATCACTTACCTTCCTGGGAGGTCAACCTGTCCTGCCGTCTAGTGAGAGCCCGGTCAGCGGAACCATCCGAGGGGAACATCACTTACCCTCCCTGGGAGGTTAACCTGGCCTGCCGGCTAGTGAGAGCTCGGTCAGCGGAACCATCCGAGGGGAACATCACTTACCCTCCCTGGGAGGTCAACCTGGCCTGCCGGCTAGTGAGAGCCCGGTCAGCGGAACCATCCGAGGGGAACATCACTTACCCTCCCTGGGAGGTCAACCTGGCCTGCCGGCTAGTGAGAGCCCGGTCAGCGGAACCATTCGAGGGGAACATCACTTACCTCCCTGGGAGGTCAACCTGTCCTGCCGTCTAGTGAAAGCCCGGTCAGCGGAACCATCCGAGGGGAACATCACTTACCCTCCCTGGGAGGTCAACCTGGCCTGCCGGCTAGTGAGAGCCCGGTCAGCGGAACCATCCGAGGGGAACATCACTTACCTCCCTGGGAGGTCAACCTGTCCTGCCGTCTAGTGAGAGCCCGGTCAGCGGAACCATCCGAGGGGAAAAATATTTTGGAAAGAACTTTTATTACATGAGTCATCTGTTTACATGCAGGAAAAACTAAGTATGAAAACACTCCATCCTACTACATGGACTCAAAGAAAAAACTAAGCACGGAGACCGGGACTCGGGCTTCTACTCCCAGGCATGGTCCTCCTCGACCTCTTCTGGTTGTTGACGCTGCGGCTTCGGACACCTCGCCTCCCTTAACTCCAAGAACTCAGGGCAGGCGGATGTCGCGTGACCTTCCTCCTGATGGAAGTCGCAGTAAGGTAACTCCATTCGGACGCCCCCTCTTCCTCCTGCGCGGTTCCTTCTTCTTCTGTGGCCGATCACCATATCTTGTTGGGGTGGTGGAGAGGGTGCCTTAGGTCCCTGCCTCCACCCTGGGAGGTCGGCCCCCTCTTCCTGAAAGTTGTCCTCCTCTTGGTCGAACTTCCTCTTGGGAGCCTCTACCTTCCTCCCATGCTGCCTTGCCTCTGGCTCACTCAGCTTGGCCAGCCTTCTTGTGAACTCCGGGTTGGCCTCCTCACTCTCAACTTCTTCCGCCACCCTTTCCATCACACTCCACGCTCACCGCACCATAATGTTGAAACCGATATCTCGGCTTCTGTAGAGTTCGGGGCCCTCAGCAAGCTGAGGGGCGACCAACACTTACTCCCCCCAAGGGAGAGCTCGAGGTTGAAGGTGTCGGAACTGAGGACTGGACCAAGGGCCTAGTGGGGAGGTCCCACCACATACCCGGAAGTCCCTTAAGAACTTCCCCTCCCAAGCCACTACTAGGCTTGGGCACCACTGGAGGCTCTCCTCACCCCCTAGAGAGACTTGGGGAGGGCGAGAGAGAAGGAGAGAGCTAGCCGAGAATGAGATCCCCTCCAAATGGTGCCCCCTTGGTCCTATTTATAGGATTTCTGAAGTTGGGCTGCAAATAGCCAGAAACCGGTCCGCGAAATTACCGAAATACCCTCGGATTGGGCTGCAGATAGCCAAATCCCGCTGTTCCACGGCGCTAATCGCAGACCAACCCCTCCCCTCGGAGCTGGGCGAGAGGGGGTACCTCGCGGGGCTCGGCGAGCCCCCTAACTGGGGTGGGGCGAGACCCAGGGATGACCTTCCCCTGCTGGTCTCGCCCCCTCTGCAGGGGCTGGGCGAGACCCAGCCAGGGGCGGCCCCCCTGCTGGTCTCGCCCCTCTGCTGGGGCTCGGCGAGACCCAGCCAGGGGCGGCCCCCCTGCTGGACTCGCCCCCTCCTGGGGCTGGGCGAGACCCAGCCAGGGGCGGCCCCCCCGCTGGTCTCGCCCCCCTGCCGGGGTTGGGCAAGACCCAGCCAGGGGCGGCCCCCCTGCTGTTCTCGCCCCCTCCTGGGGCTGGGCGAGACCCAGCCAGGGGCGGCCCCCTGCTGGTCTCGCCCCCTCCTGGGCTGGGGGCGCGGGGGGCGAGTGGAGCTCGCCCCCCTCCACTTGGGGCGGGGGCGAGTGGAGCTCTCCCCCCTACTTTGGGCGGGGGAGAGTGGAGCTCGCCCCCCTACTTTGGGGCGGGGGCGAGTGGGGCTCCCCCCCTACTACCTGGGGTTCTCGCCCCTTCCTGCTGGAGGTGGGGGCGAGCGGGAGGTCTCTACCTCCACCGCTCGCCCTACTTCCTCCTTACCCTGGATCAAGGTTGAACGATAACGCTCCAAAATATGTCTAGCGTCTCGAGGACCTACTCGGCGAATACAGGGTTGTACAGTTACAAGTACACAGTGAATGAGACAGATTAGCTTGATCCGCAGAAAGACAAACGATCATGAACTGCAATCCCTAGAAGGACGCACAAAGTTCGCTCCAACAAACCTTCAACGCCAAAACGACGTTCAATCTCCTCCACGAACAAGAACGACACTGCCTCTAGACATACTGCACGCATCATAATGTCTATCCTCCTTCACATCTTCCCCGGAGTTGACATCCATATGAAGTGAAATGGGAGAAGAAAGAGGCGTTGTTGTTTTGCCCGTGGATGAAGATTGGCTTGGCTAGCTTGCTAAAAGGTTAGGAGAGGTCTCTATTTACAATAATTTTGATTACCTAACACAGTCACCCAACCTCCCACCTAACACAATCACCTAACATAGTTGGTTAAAAAAATTTGCTCATGAGAATCACATGGGCGGGTTGTCTTTAACCGAATCATATTAACGGGTGGGGGAAATCTTCGGGTGAGCGGTTCGTGCGAGGGCGAGGAAGTTGACTGCAACGAGGACTTCAACGTTTTGTGCGAGGGTTTAGGCTGGCCACAATAGGGCGTCTTAAAAATTAGATGGGATACAAATTGGCTTATGCTGGAGAACAAATTTGACGGCTAGAGATTAAGTTGAGTAAAATTGGATGGCGTACATTTTTTTGACGATGTTAGAGTCAATAATGCTATATTAAAATACTATATTACAAGGCCAATGATATCAGCACTACAATAATAGATATTCACATTCATATTAGTCTCTTTTTTTAGGGTTTTAGGAATGCATATCCTCACTCACTATTCGGACGGCAACATTTCGCGAAAAAGACTGTTCATCTTCCTCTTTTGCGATCCCTAACCGCACTGTGTGCCTTGGATACGCCGGCTGCTTTCCTCCCCCAGGTATCGCCGACTGCTCTCCTCCCCAAACCAGTCCACCACCGAAGGCTCTCCTGCAAGTATCGTCGGCCTCCACAACTGATCCCCCTTAGGTATTGTCGGCCACATTCCCGAACCAGTATTTTTTTTAAGGAATCCTGAACCAGTCCACAACGATTTGGCCGGCAGTATTTTTTTTATTATCCTTTGTTTCTTCATCATTTTTTCGCCGGTGTTTTTAGGACTGTGAACATTGTCTTCTTCTTCATACATTATCTTTTTTTTTAAACCCTAGAGTACTAAACCCCAAAACGCACTTTTTTTTTTGAGAAATCATTTTCAATAGTTACTTAATTTATTGTTACTTACTCTCAACTCATGCAAAAAAAATCCAGATTTCAAGCTTTTAAATAGGAAGATGTCAACAAACGATTTGAAAATTTCATGTGTAGCTATAATCGGTATGGAGATGAACATTCTATTTTGAAAAAAAAATTGATTACTTTTGAAATTTTGATGTTTAACCACTTTCATGTACTCTAAAGACTGCAAATTACTTACTTTGGGTTAATTTTTATGGACTATTTTTTTACTAGAAGATATAATCGATTATATTTTAACTTGCTAAAATTTTCATTTGTTTGCAGATAACAAATCTATTTGCAGATATTTTTTTTTGAAAAAAATTATAGTGCGGATAACAAATAGTTGCGGATAGCCAATACTGCAGTGCGTATATCAACTGCCTATTACAATGCTAGATTTTCTCTACGATGTTAGCGTCAATTACAATGCTATAATGCCTTATAATGTATGCAATTATGACATTTGTACCAATTCTGGACTATTGTGTTAGCTATGAAATTAAACAAATACATTTTTTTTTATTTTAATATGCATAGCCGCATACATTTGTATAGATTTTGTTTCAACGGAAGAGCCAAAAGTGAATGTCATATTGATGCTAGCCGTTGATTGAGAATCTTCAAATTGTTCTATAGGCTTACAAATAGAATTAATATTATTATTAGACAGGCGCACACACACACAAATAGAATTAATATTAATATTATTTTGCGGTCTACTCGAGGATCCTAAAATCGGTCCGAAGTTGACCGTCTTAGCCCGAGAGCGGACGAGAGCGCAAACGGTCACAAAGAAATGAGACGGCTGACAAGAGATCTTTTTTATTTTGAAAAATCCCGAAAAGAGGTGAAAAATCCGCGCGGTTGGTTCAGAGCCAACCTACACTATCAGTGTGTAAGATCTCCCTCCTCCTTATCGGAGAGTTCTCGGACCTTATGCCCAGAACAACCGTCTTACGGTGACTCCAACTCACGGGTTAGCTGTCATCGCTCAACGCCGATCCTACCTGTTGAAGCCAGGAAAATCCTAGGCTCCAAAATTCAGATCAATGCAGTCGGAGGCTACTCGCCCAGCAGTCCAACGAGAAGGTCTGACTGGCGACGGCGAAGAGGGCTCAGAAAAAGAACAACAGAACCCCAGGCGCTGCAGGCAGGGAGGTCCCACCACGTACCCGGAAGCTCAAGAGAGACTTCCCCTCCACAACCAAAAAATGGCCGAGCAGGGTACGAGGAAGGCACCGACTTGGCTAGTACCGGGAGTAGCGGCCAAGGTTGACGGGTCTGAGAATTTGAACGAGGGGGGTTCCAAAAGCTCAAGTTCAGGTGCCAATCTAAGTACCCCTGGGGTCCTATTTATAGGAAAACCAAGGGGTATGAGAGATTTTTATAGCCCAGCCCCTGCCCGGCGACTAGCGACATTGAGGCGATCTCCCCCATAAAAGAGGCGAGTATCACCTATGGTCGCCCACCTTTTGGCGAGTATCTGGGCTACTCGCACAAGTACACCCTTACTCGCCTAGGCCTTCTTCTGCTCCTGCTGGCTGAGCTGTCTTGGTGTCTTGAACTGTTGACTTCTGTGTTGACCCTTTGACATTGACTTCTGCCTACGTGGCTTTGAGTTGGCCCTACCCTCGGAGAATATGGGTTATACACAATCCCCGCTCTTTGCGAGTAACGCAGTTGCTCGGAAAGAATCATCCAACTCCTATTCGACGAGTTGCTTTGGGCGAGTATTAGGATTGAAAGTATCTAGTTGCGGCCTAAATCACCTAGAGGGGGGGTGAATAGGTGGATTCTATGTCTTTATGCGGAATTAAAAATTTAACACAGAAAAGCAAACAATCAAACGCAGCACAGACACAAGGATTTTATAGAGGTTCCCCGATGTGGGTAGTCCTCTTTCCCACCTCGCCTATCTAGCACTACGAGGCTAGACTCGGCTACTTCACCAAACTCAGATTATAACTGATCTTACACCTCGGAGTCCAAACTCTTACAACTCGGAGTATACCACTCCTACAACTCGGAGTATACCACTCCTACAACTCGGAGTATAACAACTCCTACACCTCGGAGTAAACAACTCCTACAAATAATCTCGGAGTGAAAACTCCTACAAAAGAAAATATTGAAACAAAAAATACTTCTTCTTAACCTCTAAAGAGATTAACTTCAGATCTTGAAAACTGAGTCTTCTTCTTAACCTTGAAAGAAAGCTTGGCACTTGAAAGGAGTGGAAGAGAGAAGACTTGGCTAACCAGATCTGAATAGGCCCTTTGACTTACTTGAAAGAATCTTCAATAAAGAGAGCAGCAATAAGATCAAAGGCCTTCTTCTGAGAAATCTCTAACAACAATAGAGAAAGGATCTTGAGCAGCAAATGTTAGGTCTCAGAAATCTTGTTCAGCAAAAGAGAAAGGAGATCGACTTTTAGCTTTTTCTGAACTGTCGGCTGAAGAGAGATGTTTTTGATCGATCAATTTAGAAGAACCCCCTTGCCCTAAAATAAGGATTTATTTATAGGGAGGACTTCAACGGCTAGTGCGACAAAGAAGGGAGAGGCGACACGTGTACTGATCATGGTGGCTAACCCTAATTTTCAAAAACGAAACAAAGATTTGAAATCCGTCTGTCCGTCATTCGTCGAGACTTCACGTGAACATCCGACGAATTGACTTAGCTGCATAATTTTCTTCAGAACTCAGCCAAAATGACCTCTGTCAGCATTCGTCGGGATTTGTCGGAATGACCCGAGTCATCTCGACGAATGGACTTGGCTGCAGAATTTTCTTCACAACTCAGCCAAAATGACCTCTGTCAGCATTCGTCGGGATTCGTCGGAATGACCCGAGTCATCTCGACGAATGGACTTGGCTGCAGAATTTTCTTCTAAACCAAAACAAAGGTCTTCTGTCTGGATTCGTCGGGATTCGTCGGAATGACCCGAGTCATCTCGACGAATTGACTAAGCAGAATTTTTCTTTTCTTCTGAAAACCTGCTTCACTCCTCAACCTTGAAAGCCTTCAGTTATGAGTAAATGAAGTGCACCCCAAAAGAGAGATTACACATGGACCAACACTTTGTTCTATACAATGAGGGATTACATTGTCTAGAACTGTGTTTGGTGATCCATTGCAACCTGACTTTGGTGAGCACTTAGCATTAAGGCCTGTCATAACACATCTAAACAAAAGTCATCAAATACAAATACAATTCATTTTAGTTTATTAGGGGACATCTTCAAATCAAGGTGATTGTTGACACAATACGCAACAAGGATATACTCGGCAGTCACATGATTGGCTTCTAGACTCTATATATAGAGGGGGAGGGGTCTCTGATGACACGACATTTCTGATCTCGCTCAAGATGTCGCGCACTCATGCTGAGGAAGCTGCTGCTGATATGGCCGAGCTTGTAGGTTTGCTGCCACCCCTTCGGGCTCCTGCTCGTGTGGATGCCGAGCTTGAAGACTTCCTCGCTTCCAAGAAGAGGAAGCGACTTGATAAGAAGAAGAAGAAGAAGAAAGAGAAAAAAAGGACGCCGCCGCCCTGGAGAATGTCGTTGTTTCTCTAGTCAGCGGTTCCCAGCAAGTGCTTGAGGACTTGGGTCTCGGCCATCTGGACGACTCGCCTGCTCCTGATCTTCCCGCGTCGAATGTCGCTCAAGAAGCGAGTACCACGGGGGGCCTCGGCTCAGGTTCAACCCGAAGTCCCACCTACAAAAAGTGAGAACCACCTACTCGCCACTTTCAGGATGGTTTTGTCAACTTGTTTGGCGAGTTTCTGATGCTGGTTTATACTATCTCGCAGATCCAACGTCTATTGCTGCTCAGGAGGAGCCTTTGGACGCAATTCCTTTGCGATCATCGCTGATGATCTCGCCCAGGACCGGGGGAGGATCTCACTGAGGTGGATCAGTGCGGATCCGTCACAACTCCTTGGTGGAGAAGAGGCTGATGAGCGAGCAGAGGGCTCCTCTGGCGAGCAACGCTCCTCCACCGCCACCGCCCTTGCAGCAACTAGAGCTAGCGAGTATCGCGCAGCTACCTGTGGATGAACTTCCTCCATCTCCTCCTTTTCCGCCTCCTGCTGAGATGCTAGATGATCATCGCCTCCTATCCTCGTCGGCTCCCACCACCCATCTGGCTGAGTCCTCGCGCCGAGGCCGGGTGGCGGGGTCTTCTGGCTTATTTGACCCAAGAGGGGGAGGGCGACCAACAGATGGTCACGGTCGGGGGGACGTGCATCCCAGCAAGGAGCACGCGTCGGGTCGCACTCTAGTCGGCGAGATGGCGGCCATCGTAGCCCATCCCCGCATCGAGGAAGGAGCTCGCCTCGCCGGCAATCTCGAAGCCCTCGTCGCGATTCGCGGAATGAGGCTCATCGGCCTGGTAATGAAGTCGTCACGTTTTGTCGAGCTTTCTGATTTGGACTCTTCGCTACTCGCCACTAAGATTTTTTGCTTCCTTGTTTTCTTCTGCAGCTCGCGCTCACACTCCTATATGAGCTCTAATTGATGGGGTCGGGCTTCCCTCTCGCGAGTATCAAGAGAGGGCTACTCGCGCCATCTTGGACCTGGAGGCAAAGTTGGAGTGTCTGGCGATCAGCGAGCCTCATCGCCGCTTGACTGTTGTGGAGGCGCGAGTTGAGCGTTTGGCGTCCACTGATTCTCAGCGTCGCTTGACCGAGCTGGAAGGACGAGTATCACGGCTAGAGGAGTTCGATACTCGGCTGGCGCCTGTGGAGTATCGCCTTCAGTTTGTCAGCGACCTGGAGCGCCGGGTTGGCAGGATGGAGCATCGCCAACAATTGCATCACGACGAGCCGGTGGGAATGTGTGCGAGCATGGGCTCGGTTGGCCGGCTAGCGAGGATGGAAGATCAGCTACGCCAAATCGAGGATGCGATGTCTCTGGCGAAGGAGCATGTCAAGCGCGTGCGCAATATGGGATGGACTGGGCGACAACCTCAGCTGGCGGACCCCAATGTTGGACTCCCTGGATAGTCGCTAGATTTTCTTTGTGTAGTTACTAGTCGCTAATTGTTTAAGCCGAACTCCTCTGCCCGAGTTTTTGTAAAGAACATTTTTGTAATTTGTAATATTATTTGGCGAGTATGATAATCTCGCCTCTTCTTTCTTGTTTGATTGTTGTGATGTCTGAATTTGTCTTTCTTTTTGTTCATTTTTTGCGAGTAGTTTTTGAATGTCGCGTCTATTTGGCGAGTTTTCTTGTATCCTTGTGGAGGTACCCGCTCGCTGAGTGATGATGATTTGACGTGCGCCACTGGCTTTTGGCGACTTTCCTTGTACTCGCCGTCCTGTACTCGTACTCGCGGCGGCGTACGCGACAAGCCAAGTATCCCCGACTACTATAAATAGGGGTGTGCGTACATATTTATTACGCTTTCTAGCGATCTTCTTTCATTTCTAGCGAGTATCTTTCTCTTGCTCTTCTTCTCGCCCTCCGATACTCGCTCTCTTGCTTCCTTTGCTTCTGCAATGGCTGAAGAAGCGGCTGTTCGGCGTGCCAATCACGCCAAGAATTTTGCGGCGACGTCTTTCAAGAAGTCGATTATTCGGCAGAAAGACTTGGACGATTTTTCGGACTAGTACTTGTCGACAGGGTATGTCGCCAGACTTCCGCATGATACTGAGCGACTAAACACCTTCTCATCCACCGGGATGGTGTTCCCTATTCGCCATTTCGAAGTCGGCCTGCGACTATCGTTGTGGTTGGAATTCTGTCAGATACTCCGCTACTACGGGATAGTCCCGGCCTAGATCAACCCAAATGGGGTGGCGATGATCGTGGGCTTTCTTTGCTTCTTGTGAGAAGAGAAGATCGCCTTTGATCTCGCCGTCTTCAGGCGGTTATTCCACTTCGGCGCTACCGGCGAAGGCGTCGTCTTCCTATGCAGCCATGTCTGCACATTAGTCGGCACGGCGAACAAAAATCATCGCTGGGGCGAGCGACTAGTCGTCATCAGTGGCGACTTTGGGGCCATCCCGAGCCCCTCCTTCCAGCCATCGAAAAGTGCTTTCGCCACCCCTTATTTAGAGGAGAGCCGGGAGAAGCTACTCTACTGTTTCCGGAATCATCGCCTAGACGTCATCTTCTGGAGGAGGCGGGTAGATGTACTCGCTGAGGTTTTCCCGGGCGAAGGTATCGCTTATACTCACCTAGATCTTCGTTATTGGGGCGAGTATCGATCATACTCGCCTTTTTCTTTACTTAGCGGCTAAACTCATTCAGTCGGATTTTTGTTGCAGCTACTCGCTCTTTGTCGAGCGAGCCTCTTCCGTCGGCGAAGGCGGCTCCTTCTTCTCAGGGGGGCGTGGGGACTTCAGCGCGCGAGAGCGGGGGATCATCTCCCATTGATTTGTCGCCGAGCGACAATGAGCCGATGGCCACCGTGGATGATGCCGGGCTCGCCAGGAAGCGAAAAGGCAAGGCGAGGTCCCGAGAGCCTGCGACAAGGAAGAAAAAGGAGGTCGCCAAGAGGGACTTAAAGGGTAAGGCGAACATTTCGGAGGCCGGTGAGCCTCACAGTCACCCGCTCTTCAACGAAGGTGGCCGCAGCGAGGATGCCTATGGTCGCCCGCTGGTGTCTTGGGTCGAGCGCGCCCACGAGGTGACTTTGAGCACCAACCTTCCTGCCAGGTCGGAGGATTGGGAGGACAGCGGCGAGGCGTTTGACGTCATGTTCGCCATGTAAGGTCGCGCAGATGCCGAGGCCCTGCAAGATGTGTCGGCCGAGTATCTGGCGCACCAGTTCTCGCGTTCTTACCTGCGAGCTGCCGAGCTTGGTCATGCGACATCGAGGAGGCTGCTCGAATATGAGCAGATGATCAAGATGCAGAGCAAGAAGCTCATCGCCATGGGGCTAGAGGCCACCAAGTGGAAGGATTATGAGGTACTCGCCTGGCGCCATTCTGTCTTTGGTGATACTCGCCATTTGTGTCGATCACTGCGCTTACTCTCTTTTCTTTTACCTGTGCAGACTGCCGAGGTTGAAATGGCAAAGAAAGTATCACAGCTAGAGAAAGAGCTGGAGGATACTCGACAATCTTTGGAAGCTGCGCAAATTCGCATTGCCGAGTTGGAGACTCGGCCTGCCGAGCAACAACCCTCGGCGGCGGGCCCCTCCAGGGTCGGCAAGCAGATTCGGATTCACGGCGATGAGATGCCGCATATTCATCGGGAAATCGCGCGAGCAACCGGGAAGGTGGTCTTGAGTAGGTTGAAAGCTGAAGGTCTTTTGAAGCCGGAGGCAATGCACCTGACCGTCTTGGATCTCATCCCGGCGCTACTCGCTGAAGAGTCTACTTCCCCTGGGCGAGTTCTTTCATCGTCCTCTAGCGATGAAGAATACTCAGAGGACGAGGATGGCGAGGATGGAGATGCCGTCAAGGATGATGAAGGCGATGACGGCGCATAGTCGTCGGGCCCTTTTTTGCAAGTTGTATAGCATTTTTTGTGCATGTACTTATGAAAGAATATGAATACAATTTTTTGCTCGCCTGTTGTACTCGCTTTTTGCTTACCTCTTTTGTGATTACGCCGAGTAGGCTCTTAGGTTCGAGGCGAGGTTGAGTGCTCGCTAGGCGACTAAGCATAGACGAGATAGGATACTGCGGACGACGATCATACCTTGTTCACACACTAGTTGCTCGCTTGTTGGATGCTCTCCTCTGTATACTCGTACATGCATACTCGCATCTGCATACTCGCACCTGCATATGAAGAAGTTTTTTGAGGCATGTACTTCCAAGACTTCATCTTGTACCCCCATGTTTGATGTTGATGGAGAAGTGGCCAGAAAATAGGAAATGACATTCGGGGAGGTCTAAGGGGACACCCTCCCGAGGCCTCCATCCTACTGCAATTGTTGGTGTTGTTGAAGAGATCGCCAAGTAGGGATTGGCTGTTGGGGAGGTTCCAAAAGGATCACACCATCCCGAGGTCTCCATCCTACTACCATTGTTGATGTTGTTGAAGAGATCGACAAGTAGGGACTGACTATTGGGGAGATTCCAAAGGAACACACCATCCCGAGGCCTCCATCCTACTTGGATGCTGAATGCCGACCCAACCTGTTTCCTGTTGCTCAACAATTAAACGGGGAGTTAAGCACACTTAAGCACATTAACTCACACGATTTGGAGGAAATAATTGGAAACGAATCGCTTTGTTACGTGCTCTTAGCCCTCGAGGGTACATGACACCTTTATTCAAGGGTCCCCTGATCGGCTAAGTCGATCATCTCTTCGTTGAATTGGGAGGTCGGCGTCCAGACTTCTTCCTGATAATATCCCCAGTCGGGTGAGAGGTGCGATCGGATGGAACTACGACCAACGTGCAAGGGGGAACTGATCTCGACCGTCGGTGCAGAGGCTTGGTCTTAAGAGAACGCACTACCGAGGCACCGTCCCATCATCCGTTCTGGGTTTTTACGAGAATCAAGTCGGAGGCTCGTTTCTCAACCTAACGCGGAGATCGGCTTCGCCTGCTTTTCTTCTTTTACTTGAAAACACATTTTTGTCGAAGCAGATAAGGGCAAGCACCATTTTGGCCTCTCGAGGGAATACAGTACTTTTATCTAAGGGTTCCCCGATAGGTTAAGTCGATCATTCCTTCGTCGAATTGAGAGGTTGGCATCCAGACTTCTTCCTAATAATCTCCCCAGTCGGGTGAGAGGTGCGGTCGGAGGGAACTACGGCCAACGTGCAAGGGGGGAGCTGATCTCGACCGTCAGTGCAGAGGCTTGGTCTTAAGAAAACGCACTACCGAGGCACCGTCCCATCATCCGTTCTGGGTTTTTATGAGAATCAAGTCGGAGACTCGTTTCCCAACCTAACGCGGAGATCGGCTTCGCTTGCTTTTCTTCTTTTACTTGAAAACATTTGTAATTTGAGGTCAATGTATAAAACCCTTTTCTACCCCATGTTTCGGGGGGGGGGGGGGGGTGATGAATTTATTTATGAACATTAAATTTACAGGGGTGGGATGTATATACTCCCGCTCAGGGGTAAAACCTTTTCAGGTCATCGCCGCTCCAGGTGTTTCCCAACAGCTCCCCTTCGTGATTCTGCAGGCGATATCCGCCAGTTGCTAATGACTCGTGGATGGTGAAGGGTCCTTCCCAACTTGGATTAAGCTTACCGACGGCGGCTGATCTTCCTGCTGCGTCCACCTTCTTTTGCTTACCTGAGAAATCGAAAAGGGGACCGTCCGAGGCCATCATCCTGCTCGCCTCGACTTCCAGGTTGTCAAACGTGTTCGCGAAAATGACGTAAAAATGACACGGACCGAACCCCCGTTGCACACCAGGATTCGGTTGACGGTGAAGTCTTCGACGATCGCTTGAATCGCACGGGTATCACGGAAGGGATTCTCATTCCCTAACATGCCCTCCTCCGAGAAAGTGATCTCCTCTAGCGGGGGTGGCGCTTGAGAGGTCGAGGCGACACTCTTGCGGTAGACCTGGTGGAAGTTTGTCTTGCGGAAAGATCTGAGCCTCGTTCCTCCATAAATCTCTCCTACTTCTCCGGCTTGGCCCCTCCTCGGCATCCTTGGTCGACCCGATCCTTATTCCTCCTCTGGTTATTCCTCCGGTTACGTCTGTTCCCCTGACGGACAACAACCATTGACTCCATGCATCCTTCCTCCTTACGCCCTTCTTGCCTACCATGATTCCTCCCCTCCGTGGAGAACCTCCTTCCCTGACCCAGTTGTTGCTCCAGCACCTGGTATTTTCTTCCCTCCTCTAGCCGTTCCGGAGTTACAAAGGGTCTTCTCACTTCCTGCCTCCCTGGCTCCTCTCTCCTGCGCTTTTTCGGCCTCCTCCTCTCCAATCTCTGGGGCTCCTCCTTCCTTCTTACGGGGACCGTCTCTTCTTCCTCTTCCTCCTCCCTGGTCAGCTTGGTGAGCTCGGCCAGGAAGCCACAATTTGAGGCCTCCCCACTGGACGAATTGATTGGCCCTTTCAATAAGCTCCTCGTAGGCGTCCGACATGGTCCGGATGGGGACAACATCCTCAAGCCAGTGGGGATGTCGGATAGGGTCGTCCCTCCTCGAGTAGTAATTCATCGCGGGATCTCTGAACCCCTCTGGCACTGGTGTGGCAACAATCTCCTCACAGAATGGGTTCCTCCCACCAAACTGGCGACGACCCTCTGCCTGGCGAGTATCGCCCCCATACTCGCTAACCTGGCGAGTACCGAAATACCTCGCCTGCTCCTCCTCCTTGCGGAATCGTATTCCGCCCGTTCCCTGCGAGACTTGCGGTGGTACTGCGACCTCCTTGGTCGCTCCAGCTCCTCTTCGTGCTCCTTCCCTGCTCGCCGAGGGTGAGCACCTTCTTCAGTCAGAATCGGGCGATGAGGCGAGGTCGTCGTTCCTTCCATGCGAGGTTGAAGAGCTGCTCGCATGGATCCTTCTATCCGCTGCGCGAACTCCTCGAAGACCGCCAAAGTGAGGAACTCATCACCGTCGGCCGAGTTCCCAACTACTTCTGCATGGTCGCCAACTACAACCATCTCGCCTTTCTACCAGACTTTCCTCCTCTAGCTACGATCCACGCTCACCGCACCAAAGTGTTGAAGCCAGGAAAATCCTAGGCTCCAAAATTCGGATCAATGCAGTCGGAGGATACTCGCCCAGCAGTCCAACGAGAAGGTCTGACTGGCGACGACGAAGAGGCTCGGAAAAAGAACAACAGGACCCCAGGCGCTGCGGCAGGGAGGTCTCACCACGTAGCCGGAAGCCAAGAGAGACTTCCCCTCCACAACCAAAAAATGGCTGAGCATGGTACGAGGAAGGCACCGACTTGGCTAGTACCGGGAGTAGCGGCCAAGGTTGACGGGTCTGAGAATTTGAACGAGGGGGGTTCCAAAAGCTCAAGTTCAGGTGACAATCCAAGTACCCCTGGGGTCCTATTTATAGGAAAACCAAGGGGTATGGGAGGTTTTTATAGCCCAGCCCCTGCCCGGCGACTAGCGACATTGAGGCGATCTCCCCCATAGAAGAGGCGAGTATTACCTATGGTCGCCCACCTTTTTGCGAGTATCCGGGCTACTCGCATGAGTGCACCCTTACTCTCCTAGGCCTTCTTCTGCTCCTGCTGGCTGACCTGTCTTGGTGTCTTGAACTGTTGACTTTTGTGTTGACCCTTTGACCTTGACTTCTGCCTACGTGGCTTTGAGTTGACCCTACCCTCGGAGAATATGGGTTGTACACTACCGGCTAGTTCGAGCATATCATATGCCAATGTTGCAAGAAAGAAATACTAACAAATATGACAAGTCCACAACCACATGAATATATATACATATATATACGAGCAGTCGTGCACGGGGGACTCCGTGCGTGGGGGCGACATTTGTCGTGGGGGAGACATTTGTCGTGGGAGCGACATTGGTCGTGGGGGCGACATTGGTCGTGGGGGCGACATTTGTCGTGGCGGTGATATTGGTCGTGAGGGCGACATTGATCGTGGGGGCGACATTTGTCGTGGGGGCGACATTTGTCGTGGGGGCGATATTGGTCGTGGGGGCGACATTGATCATGAGATCTACATTGGTCGTCGGGGCGACATTAGTCGTGGGGGCGACATTGGTCGTGGGGGTGGCATCGGTCGTGGGGGTGACATTGGTCATGGGGGCGACATTGATCGTCGGGGCAACATTGGTCGTGGGGGCGACATTGGTCGAGGGGGCGACATTGGTCGTCGGGGCGACATTGGTCATCGGGGCGACATTGGTCGTGGGGGCGACATTGGTCGTGGGGGCGACATTCGTCGTGGGGGCGACATTGGCCGTGGGGGCGACAATGGTCGAGGGGGGGGGGGGGCGATATTGGTTTTCGGGGAGACATTGGTCGGGGGGCGATATTGGTCTTCGGGGAGACATTGGTCGGGGGGCGATATTGGTCTTCGGGGAGACATTCGTAGGGGGGCGACAATGGTCGTGGCGGCGACAATTGTCGGGGCGACGACATCGACATGTAACACACATACATGCGAAGTTGATACTTGAAATGAAAAATAAGAATAAAGTTCATACTTATATTGAATAAATCTCAAAAGACAATACATATCAAAATATATCAGAGAAGCATTTCGTAATGCAAAAAATCCATTCACAACAAGAGGTACATAACAGTAACATTGTTTACAAATATGGATTCCAAAAATTAAAACCTGCCCACATTTACCCAAAAAATTTAAAAACTGCGAACAGGCAAAAAAATCCGACATAATCCGAAAGTTGAATCCATGTCAATGACTGTCTCCAATTACTAACACGTGCCATGGTTGACTCCCGAGCTTGCTCAGTCATTGTCGTCGAAGTAGAAGGCCTCCCCCGTTTACGTTGGACCGTCCCACCTCTGTTTGCCCTCAATGACGATCAATGTTGTAGATGTCGGCTGACATGTCCGACATGTCGGCCGACATAAAGGTTTTGGATGTAAACCGCAACGATATCGATATTTATGGAGAAAATCTCGTTTTGTAAAATATCGGCAATATATCGCGATATATCGCGAGATCTCACCAGGCGATATATCGCCGCATCTCATTTTTCACGAGGACGGGGTAATATAATTTCACGGGCTTGGACGCTAACGCCACAGTCATTTCTCGCCTGCTCGCTCTCTGCTGCTCTGCCCTAGCATCGCCTCCGGACATTACCTCCCCTCGCTCCGGTCGTCGGCGTCGACTCATCCCTACCGACGCTCCGATCGCCGGCGTCGCCTCGCTCGCTCTCTGCGGCTCTGCCCTAGTCTCGTTTTTTCAGGTAAAGTCCTTATCCCTCGCCATCCCCGCACTCTTCTTCTTCGTCAGTCCTTAACATCACTCTTCTTCTTCTCCTAGTGCTGTCGCCGGCATCGACTCATCCCTAACGTCACTCCGGTCGCCGGCGTCGCCTCGCTCGCTCTCTGCGGCTCTGCCCTAGTCTCTTTTTTCAGGCAAAGTCCTTATCCCTCGCCATCCCCGCACTCTTCTTCTTCGTCAGTCCTTAACAACACTCTTCTTCTTCTCCTAGTGCTGTCGCCGGCATCGACTCATCCCTAACGTCACTCCGGTCGTCGGCGTGCTGTCGCCTCGCTCTCTACTGCTTTGCCCTGGTCCTTAACAGCAGAGTACTAACTTGCAAGCACTGATAGGAGAATGGAAGTCTGTAGTTGTTGTAGCTGTTGTAGCCTGTAGCTGTTATATTTGATGGTATTCATTCATTGTGCTCTTCAAACTTTAGCCAGTCCTTATCTCTAGCCATGCTCTTCAAACTTTAGCTGATGTATTTATTAACTTCATTTTACATATGAATGTTTAAAGCATATGAGAGCATTGGAGCTGAGAGTAAATTAGCAATTTGGAGCTGAGAACGAAAGCAATTTGGAGCTGAGAACGGAAGCAATTTGGAGTTGGTAACATTTTAGTTGTTTTAGATATAATTTTGAAGTAATGTAGAACTTTGGCTTCACTTGGTAACATTTTAATTGTGCATGTCTAATTAGCAATATTAATCAAGTAATAATGTAATATTCTTGACAAAAAAATATGGGTAGTTGATTGACATGGTTTTGATACTTTTTAGAAATTTTGTTGTGAATCAGAGAATGGACTCCTCCCAGTCTTCTAGTAAAGTCTCCACTGCGCCATTGGCCGCCGGTAGAGATGTTTTTTGGGCATTTGGAGAGAAAGTGGTTGCAACGGATACTAATAGAATTCGTTGTAATTACTGCAAGCAAGTCATAAATGGGGGCATAACAAGGTTCAAACATCATTTGGCGGGGATTAAAGGCAATGTAAAGTCATGCCCTCACGTTCCAACTGATGTCAGAGCAAAATCCGAAGCAACCCTTGCAGCAGCACAAACTAGTAAGCTGATGAAAAGTAATAGGTTACAAAGTAGCTTGGCCGAGGTCGTTGTTGGAGAGGATGTAGATCCCGACTGTTCACAAAGAAATTTGTTTGAAGGAGGTGGGACTAAAGGTCCAATGGACCAATTTATTGAGTCGGGAAAAAGTTCAAAAAGCACGATTGAGAGCAAGTTTAAGAAGAAAGCAAGAGATGACACAGCTTTTATATTGCAAGGTGGGCATACGAGATGGGCATCCCTTTCAATGCTCTATATAGCATATCCTTTCAACAAATGTTGCATGTTGTTGGTCTATGTGGCCCTGGGATGAAAGGACCAACTCCGTATGAGATGAGGGAGAAGTTCTTACAAATGGAAGTTCAACAAACCAAGAAAATGCTAAGCGGCTTTACTCAAGCATGTAGGTTGCATGGGTGTAGTATTTTGACAGATCGCAAGGGCAGAAGTGTCATGAATATTAATGTGCACACAGTTGCTGGAGTAGCCTTTTAGTTATCGAAGAATGTATCATCATCTACACATGATGGTAAGTTCATATATGAGTTTGTAAATGAGGCAATTTGTAGCCCAGATGGCCCAGGAGAAGCAAATATAGTACAAGTTGTAAGATCCCCCTCCCGGAACACACAACACGGCCGAGGGGAGTCTTATGCCCAGGACAGCCGCCTTGCGGAAGCGCCATCACACGAGCTGGCCTCCCCCGCAAGACGCCTATCCTGCCGGCCAAATCAACTAAACAGCGACAACCCATCAATAATAGAAAGCATTAAAAGCCAAAGATTCACAATAAGTAATAATGTCCAAAACAGTACAAATAAAAGCAGAAAGTTACACAAGCTCCTGCAAATCATCAGAGTAACCAGCTAGATGCCCCAAGGGCTACACCTCAAAACACTCACCCGCCTCTGTCACTGACGGCAGCTAAGGTACCATAAACCCCAGCCCTGCACACCTGACCTGACTGGCCTCCGGTGTTGAACGCTGCTGCACCACTGGAGGTACTCCTAAAAAGAGGGACATAGCAACCGTTAGTCATAAAGACTAAGTGTCTTCCCATCCGCTCCCCCGGCGACTCCGAGGCACCGGGTGGAAGGAAAGGAAGAAAAGCTGCAATATATCAGTAATATGCAAAGCAGGTGACGGGGAAAGTAAACTAGTATATACACCAATTCTAAGCTACACAAGTGTAAAAGGGTTAATCTAATCATGTATAATCAGGAGTATAATAAAGGTGTACATCAGTAAATAAACAATAAGTAAAGCAGGTAAAGTACGGCAGTAAGAACAGTAGCGACAAGTAATCAATCTCGTACCCTTACTGATATGAATGCCCATACAAACTTATAAGTTAGGATTTCCAGGAATTATAACTCATCATATAAAAGAGCCCATACTAATTTATATGATGAGGATCTGCAAGTGCGTATGCTATGCTTATGCTATGAATGATTTATGCAATGAAACTCACACACACGACTCTATGCGCATAGACCTTTGTAGTTCCCTCTGTTTGAAAGGAAGCCAACCTCTCGGGTACCAACCGCTGTGACACACGGTGGTAGCGGACCGGGCTATCCACTCCTAGGCGGGTATACACTCTACCAGGCCTAGACCGTACGTACGCCTCGACGCTAAACAACCGCGGAGCTCTGCGTACTCTTTGCTAGAGTCCACCGGACTGTGAGCCAAGTGAGAGGTGTCTTCGGGGAACTGTCGTCCCGACACGCAGCCAAGCTGGCCCCTTAAACTCCTACACACCCGCTAAGTCAACGTACCGCGGTCGGAGTGACGACCTGCCTAGTACCGAAGACCTGCCACATTTCTGAGAAAGTTACCGGGATAATCATCCCCTCGAGGTTCCCGCTCGTCTAACCGAGCACCACAATACTGCCACTCCCGCAACTGGGAGGAGTTACATAAATCCAACCTTACCCTACTATGGCTACTCTTGCCTACTTTAAATGTTATTGCAATTTAGGGTTAATCTTGGACTTCCCGAGGGTTACCCTTTAAGGGGCTCGCTACGGTACTAGGAACTACAATGGGATGACACCCCAAAGTTCCCTTTCTCAAGACACTTAGTATTATTGGTATCCACCCATAAGATTACCCTCTTATCATCTCACTTGAATTAAACCTCAGTGCTTTATGACCCTCTAAGGGGAAAGACGATCTTTCGTCAATCCCGAGCACAGCCTTACCCATAGATCACCAAGCACTCTCATCACCTAAACTCCTTTTTGGTGACCTCAACCTCTTCATCCAAATCAGGTACACCAACTACCTCACATTCCCACCTAATGGTCTACAAGTTATCTCCATTCTGCCGTTTTACTATTCGCAGACCAAACGAGTTATATGAACCACATAAGGGGAGGTACTACAAATATTCATCCAATTGACTCTAGATTATTACCAGAAGACTATCATGATATTATAAGACTAAGCTCGGCATTTACTCAAGGGTTGTTTCTCATCCAACCCTGGGATTTCACTACTCACCTTGCATGTTTATCAATCATATTACCTGTTATATCACATTTAAGTACGATGCCTACTCGTTTAGGGGAACTCATATCCTCAACTCCGCACAGGACTGCTTGTGCATTCATCATAAACTCACACATGATTCCGAGGATCTTGCACGTGATCCCTTCGATATACTACAATCATTACCGACGTCTTCTTATTCAATTACGGATGATAAATCACCTTAAATCCGTACGAGAATACCCACTATATTTATTGTAATCATAAACAATCATCATTAATGACAAATACCTTCAATGATTATCACAGCATCGGTTCAACTATATTTCTTGCGATCCTAAAGGATTAAGCATTTATAACAATACTTTAATTTGTTATCGCATCATCGAGGTGCACATTCGATCATCATCCGCGAAGTGTTAAGTCTATGATCTGTCCGCTAACATTTTATTAATAAATCACAAAATCAGAATGATGTACCCAAACAGGACAGCCCTCGAGAATCGGATTTCGGGGAGCTACACTCCTCCGAAAATATCGTGTCGCCCTATTTTGGAAAGGTCTCTCCGATAGCTACAACTTTCATGTTCGCTCCAAGAACTGAGAAACCGGCCACTAGTAATCCCACCTTATGCAATCATGAACATCAACTCACCCATGCAATACCATGTAATTACCTTGTGTTATCAAGCACCCTTGGACATCAACTTAGTCCCTTCTTATCATGCTTCGCAAAACATCTCAAGGCATCCCTGGCCTTAGCATAAACATTTCAAAGCACCACTGGCCTGCGCATAAACATTTCAAGGCACCACCGGCCTGCGCATAACGTTCAACAACGTTCCAACAAAAGTAGGGCGATAGCGTGTTCGTACATGGTAATTCTCTATCATGATTCTACGGGACTACTAGTGCGCATTTCCAATCATACACATTCCCTTAAGAATTTATCCCAACATCAATATCTCTAAAATCACTGTCACCGTGCCTCATCATTTATAACATGATTCGTATATGACTTTAATTTATCCGAGCTTCCGACTTAGCATTTACACCACAGTTAAGACATTCAACGGAAGATTAATAACTTTAAAAATGACGCACCCAAAAATTACAAAACTTCACGAGGATGATTATAATCATGATAATAATCACTCCACCAATTTTCATGAGCGTCGAGCAATATTTTGGAAGATATTCATAATTACCGTAATCGAGTGTGATACGACACTGTTCAGTAAAACAAACATTCAGAAAGCTCTACTCAACCAAAAATTATGATTAACCACAATCTGGTAAGCTAAGAAGAAGAGCTACAACTTTCATGTTGAGTCCAAAGCCTGGATCTTGCTGGAACATGTCCAAAACTGGACTTGAACTCAGCAGTAGCTACCTGGACAACAAGCTGTCCTGTACTAGACAGGACCAACTTCTGAACAGCCAATTTCGATTGCACTTTGAGGGAGCTACAGAGCTCCCCAGAAAACGCACAACCAGTCGATGGAAAGGTCTTTCCGAGGGCTACAAAGTTTATGTTGAACCCAAGGCCTGGATCCAAATAGAACATGCCTAAAAAGAGGATCGAAGGCAGCCGCGCGCATTAGACAGATTTTGTGAACATTATTTATATTAAAAACTGCACGGATCTAAAAGCTGAACGGACAACATCCGGTCATCTTTTTCCTCCAGCCTGGGGCTTGTGATTTGCCCGACCTGGAGTAACACATCTCTTCGTCGGCCACCAAAAACCCCAAACCGACCGACTAACTCCGCCACCACCTTCCTCGTTTTGAGGTACATCGACGGGTGACGTGTTAGCGGTCGGAAGTGGCCGGAACATTTACCCGGAACATTTATTTCAGGCCGTCTCTTCACGGCTTGCTCTCCAATCGACTCTTTTGAGATCGATATCTCCCTTAGTGTAATCTAGGAAACTAGCACCAAGGGAGAGGGGAGGAAGCTCACCGAGTGTCCATGCATGCTACCCAATAGCCGCGTACGCGACATTTGTCCGTCGCTCCCGGTCATGGCCGGATCTCGCCGATCCGGATCTCGTAGGACGTCGTCGAAGAGGAGTCGGCCTCTTTGAATGGGCTGCTTGGAGATCGTCGGAGGAAGCTAGAGAAATGTATAGTGGTTGGCCATGGGAGAGGAGCTCTCGATCTAGAAGGGGGGGAGGCGGTTGCTGAGAGGGAGAAACTTTCAGCAAAACTGAGAGAGAGGTGGAGGGTTCTATAAGAGAAAGAGAGATCTGGAGGGAGGAGGCTCACGGGAGGGGAGTTGCTCAGATCTTGAAGGTAAAAGCCGAAAAAAACTTGAAGAGGGAGAGGAGGTGCTGGTTTCGGCCTGGAAACTCGCCGGAGATGGAGAGCTTGCCGGAGGAAGACTCGTCGGGGGAGTTGCGGTTTGGTGGTGGTCGGCCATGGAGGTTGCCGGCATTGGCTCGCCGGAGTTGGAGAAGATGGTGGAGTTCGGCCATGGCTGGAGGGCTGCTCAGAGAGGAGCTCGCCGGAGAAGGAGAGCTTCAGCCTGCTCGGAGCTTCGGGGTCGTCAACCTTGCCGTGAAGAGCGCCGGAGATGGAGGAGGAAGAGGGAAGGGAGGGCTTGACGGCGCTGGGAGGAAGAAGGGGATCGGGCCAGTTTTATTTCTAACATAACTAGGCGATGGGAGGAAGAAGGGTATCGGGCCAGTTTTATTTCTAACATAACTTATAATGTTATACTTATAAACAGTAAGATATATTAATAATGATAATGATAATAATATAAAATATTAATATTCAAGCGCTCGCATATCTCTCTAGGGGACTCGGAATTTGTCCCGGACGGGCTCGTTACGATCGTCTCGCCGATACGCACCCACCGGAACGATCCAATGTCGATTCCGAGTTCGTTTGCGCAAATTACGCTCTCCGGAGCGTTTACGGCCTAATTGACTTAAACGGCAAAACTGTCCAAATGACATCGGAATCGCGAACGGATAAATTCGTTGAACTCGTACAATTGCGACGAGTCTAACAAGACTGACTGGGGTCAATCGCGAGATTGTTTGGTCCATTTCACCATTTTGGATAAATATGCTATTCGCAGACCACATTAATAAACTCGCCGATTCTCATCAGAATCGAGCGCGGACAGTTTTGTTGAACTCGTATAGGCTTCACGAGTCTAACAAAACTGACTGGGGTGAATACCGAGACCGTCTGCTGCATATCGCCTTTTGGATAAATATGCTATTCGCAGACCGTGTCATTTGAGCTAACGTACGCACTATAATTCCTTCAAGGCGGTACGCCTCCTTCGAGTTTTATTTCTCAAATTATACTCTCCGGACAGCTCGGATCCCGATACAGCAAACATCGAGACTAGGAATAGAAATGGTATTCGCCGCATTCGTCGAGTGCACTTCCCCGGCTCAGGTGCAAGCCTGGCCCTCAGTACACCCCGAGCTCGAGTCACCTCGCTCGACTCAAAAACGCGCACAAGGGGTCTAGCTCGAATCGGGATGTTACAAATCCAATAAACGAAGAAACAATTTCGTCCCCGAAATTTAAGTTGAGGTTAGGGGGGTCTTCCGAATGGGATCGAAACATACTCACCGTATGCAGTTACGGATGATTCACCCTTAACAGTATCAAGGTCATTTAAACATTCCCAAGCGTTATGTTTTATACATAGGGTCTAGATAGTGCGAGCGCTCTTGTCTTGTCCAGTCATACGAATTAATCGTGGCTCACACTATTCCAACCATAGCTAATAGAAACTGCACATAACCGTCCTAAACAAAAATAATTCAAACTGGAACGATATATCGCAGTCCCAAATTAAAATATAACGAAACTGAAGATGTAAATCGGCCCCAAACCGAAACACATTATATATAATTTATATATATAGCAGCTCTTAGGATTTTAATTGGATACAGCAGCTCAAATCTCATAACATTTAATTCCAGACATTTCACGAACCAGGAGATTTACTTTAGCATAAAACTAGGGAAATTCCGTAAAACTCCCAACACATAATCTCTAGCATAGACCAAGCAGCTACCAACATATTTCCCAAAAACTCTAGCATAAAGATAAAACCAGGAAAGCCTGGAAGAAACTTATAAGCAATGCAAATCATATAATCTAGAAGGAATTTCTACCACGATCAAGGGAATTCACCAAAACTCCCATCATCATCAAACAGCTGCTATTCATGAAACCAAGAAAACACAAAAACAACTACTAACAATCGACTTTCCTGCCTGCCATGAGTCTTCGGCACACTTCCTCGGTACTCTTACTTTGCTTACTATATCCATAAATCATATATGTCGTCCAGTGCATCAACACAACTCCTCTGAATTCCTGAGAATCAGAGGTCAAGTTGAGGGTAATCAGACTTTCTCCCAGACAACACGTCGGACGAGGTCGATAAGCCAACAAGGCTTCTACATAGGTTTAGTGTACGTCTCGTGATTTCACATGATCCAAAAATTACTACACGCATTTATAATGCAATTGTACGAATTTGTCAACTTAACAAATCACGTAACAATGCCTTAGCACCACGGGTGCTACAATTTCGTATTCTTTATCTTATAACGGACGCTTGCAAACACACCTCTCCGATCAAAAATCGATACAGTTCCCACTTGACAAACTTTTAAGGCGTCCCCCAAAATTTGTCATGCGGTCGTCAGATCGACCTTTGATCCTTGAGAGACACTGCAACGCTACATTACAGTTTACTTCTCTGCATATTCTTCGGTTACAGTGAAGACCTGCTCAACCTTAAGGTACTCACCTCCAACACTCTGGGAGTGAACTTACCCCAAACCAAAACTTGGTGTTCAATCAATCCCCCTCGCCTAAGATGAACACATTCATCAAGGAGTGCCAAATTCCCAATACTAAAACAGGCAGACAATTCTTTATACAACACACTACCTCTTAGTCAGGTGCTACTTTTATCTCGGGATTTACATCATTTCATTTAAGGGCTCCTAGACCGTGAACATAAACCTTATCCAATGGTTGGGTTTCGGTACAGAGCCTTTAGAGGACTGCCTTGTCGAGGCAATACCATCACGCGTACACCCACCTGTACGTATAGAGACATATTCATATCTTACTAAATAAATAAAAAGCACTTATCGTCAATATTCCATTCACGTGTTCAATTCACGGCGTGTTTTAACACCCTTGAAGCTAATACCAGTAATGAGAGGTTATCACGAATCTAATCATCATCGTTCACGTGCCACTTAAATAAGCATGATCTAAGGGAAAACGAAGTCGGCACGAAAATAGGCCAATAAACGAAGGGACAAGTCCCCGTACGTTTTTGGACTAAATTTCTTCCGCCGCCCATATAGTACATTCATCACACGTATGGGCACAAACCTTAGGGGGCATATCTTCCATGACTTAGAGTTCTTACCTTATAGATCCCCGTATCGACGCGCTTATATACTAACCGTGATGATTTTCCCTTTGACACGAGTTATGCAGACTACCAAAAGTAGGGCATACTTCACGTATGATAAACAAAATAAAATCCACTACAAGCGCCCTACCAACCCTGCCAACAATCCTCCATGGCATGCATGTTTATTTTATAAAAACTCTTATGATTTTAGATCATCAAACAAGTCATATTAATCCTGTCGACTCCATCACCGAACACTTATTAATTTCCAATGCCAAGTAATTACAACATTAAGGGAATGTTCACCAAAATTTCCAAACTCAGGGGTAGTTGATCATCATACCCGCAATGCATGCACAAAATTTCATTAACTTCCTAGTTATGATGTTATCACAACATAGCTGCATATCTCCAAAGTGTAAATTTACTACTCTCCTCGTTACTTATCCACATAATCTTAGAACAATATAAAGAAAATGATCATCTTCAAAAATGTTTTCCCTCTCTTATTCCGCTAATAAAATTTCAATCAACCCAAACATGGCCTTAGCAGTCTGCTTTGCTTAAGGTGAATTAACTCTATCTCAAGGGTCAAAACTTCCAATGTCAAAAATTACAAAGATTCTAACTCCTCAAGGGATCCAAGACGGTACATAACTAGCCCAATAAACGAAGAGATAAGCCCCTGTATCTCTTCGATTGAGTTTCTTCTACCACCAATATAACACATTTGTCCCAAAATGAGCCTTCTCTGGATCCGAATTCTTATCATATCTCCTCCATATGAAACCTTCTACATAAATAGAAGTGAGAGGTATCGACATACAGTATAAAAGACATGCTTGGTGGTCTCTTATTAAGCTGATAATGGACTACATGCACCAATCTCATTGAGATTGCCCTAAAATTTTTGGGTAAGATGATAATATTACTCCATATCTGGGATAGAAATCTCAGGGTGCGAGTCTTTATCATTTACACTCACATTAAACTCTTCCCTTAGTCACTCCAGGTCACTTATTGCTTGGCCCAATCATCCCCAAGATCCGTATAAGGCTAGGATACGTCATGACCTATCCTACTAAGTCGACCAAAATGGTGTCATATGCCAAACCAACTCTGACTGTTGGAATGGGAAAACAAATTACTGTCTCGGGATGAGCCAGCATCTATACGTAAGGTTACGAGTTTGGCTTAGGTTGACACTTTCTATAAGAAAAAGTGGACATACTTATTGTGAATTACACATGGGCACACCACCGCTTCCGCTGCATCAGTTTGTCCTCAAACTGATCTAGCTAGCAGGGGTAGCCTAGTGTTGTAATGGACTTCTTTATCTCAGGATCGTTGCAAGCTGATACCATTTGTAAGATCCCCCTCCCGGAACACACAACACGGCCGAGGGGAGTCTTATGCCCAGGACAGCCGCCTTGCGGAAGCGCCAACACACGAGCTGGCCTCCCCCGCAAGACGCCTATCCTGCCGGCCAAACCAACTAAACAATGCCAACCCATCAATAATATAAAGCATTAAAAGCCAAAGATTCACAATAAGTAATAATGTCCAAAACAGTACAAATAAAAGCAGAAAGTTATACAAGCTCCTGCAAATCATCAGAGTAACCAGCTAGATGCCCCAAGGGCTACACCTCAAAACACTCACCCGCCTCTGTCACTGACGGCAGCTAAGGTACCATAAACCCCAGCCCTGCACACCTGACCTGACTGGCCTCCGGTGTTGAACGCTGCTGCACCACTGGAGGTACTCCTAAAAAGAGGGACGTAGCAACCGTTAGTCATAAAGACTAAGTGGCTTCCCATCCGCTCCCCCGACGACTCCGAGGCACCGGGCGGAAGGAAAGGAAGAAAAGCTGCAATATATCAGTAATATGCAAAGCAGGTGACGGAGAAAGTAAACTAGTATATACACCAATTCTAAGCTACACAAGTGTAAAAGAGGCTAATCTAATCATGTATAAGCAGAAGTATAATAAAGGTGTACAACAGTAAATAAACAATAAGTAAAGCAGGTAAAGTACGACAGTAAGAACAGTAGTGACAAGTAATCAATCTCGTACCCTAACTTATATGAATGCCCATAAAAACTTATAAGTTAGGATTTCCAGGAACTATAACTCATCATATAAAAGAGCCCATACTAATTTATATGATGAGGATCTGCAAGTGCGTATGTTATGCTTATGCTATGAATGATTTATGCAATGAAACTCACACACACGACTCTATGCGCATAGACCTTTGTAGTTCCCTCTGTTTGAAAGGAAGCCAACCTCTCGGGTACCAACCGCTGTGACACACGGTGGTAGTGGACCGGGCTGTCCACTCCTAGGCGGGTATACACTCTACCAGGCCTAGACCGTACGTACGCCTCGACGCTAAACAACCGCGGAGCTCTGCGTACTCTTTGCTGGAGTCCACCAGACTGTGAGCCAAGTGAGAGGTGTCTTCGGGGAACTATCGTCCCGACACGCAGCCAAGCTGGCCCCTTAAACCCCTACACACCCGCTAAGTTAACGTACCGCGGTCGGAGTGACGACCTGCCTAGTACCGAAGACCTGCCACATTTCTGAGAAAGTTACCGGGATAATCATCCCCTCGAGGTTCCCGCTCGTCTAACCGAGCACCACAATACTGCCACTCCCGCAACTGGGAGGAGTTACATAAATCCAATCTTACCTTACTATGGCTACTCTTGCCTACTTTAAATGTTATTGCAATTTAGGGTTAATCTTGGACTTCCATAGGGTTACCCTGTAAGGGGCTCGCTACGGTACTAGGAACTACAATGAGATGACACCCCAAAGTTCTCTTTCTCAAGACACTTAGTATTATTGGTATCCACCCATAAGATTACCCTCTTATCATCTCACTTGAATTAAACCTCAGTGCTTTATGACCCTCTAAGGGGAAAGACGATCTTTCGTCAATCCCGAGCACAGCCTTACCCATAGATCACCAAGCACTCTCATCACCTAAACTCCTTTTTGGTGACCTCAACCTCTTCATCCAAATCAGGTACACCAACTACCTCACATTCCCACCTAATGGTCTACAAGTTATCTCCATTCTGCCGTTTTACTATTCGCAGACCAAACGAGTTATATGAACCACATAAGGGGAGGTACTACAAATATTCATCCAATTGACTCTAGATTATTACCAGAAGACTATCATGATATTATAAGACTAAGCTCGGCATTTACTCAAGGGTTGTTTCTCATCCAACCCTGGGATTTCACTACTCACCTTGCATGTTTATCAATCATATTACCTGTTATATCACATTTAAGTACGATGCCTACTCGTTTAGGGGAACTCATATCCTCAACTCCGCACAGGACTGCTTGTGCATTCATCATAAACTCACACATGATTCCGAGGATCTTGCACGTGATCCCTTCGATATACTACAATCATTACCGACGTCTTCTTATTCAATTACGGATGATAAATCACCTTAAATCCGTACGAGAATACCCACTATATTTATTGTAATCATAAACAATCATCATTAATGACAAATACCTTCAATGATTATCACAGCATCGGTTCAACTATATTTCTTGCGATCCTAAAGGATTAAGCATTTATAACAATACTTTAATTTGTTATCGCATCATCGAGGTGCACATTCGATCATCATCCGCGAAGTGTTAAGTCTATGATCTGTCCGCTAACATTTTATTAATAAATCACAAAATCAGAATGATGTACCCAAACAGGACAGCCCTCGAGAATTGGATTTCGGGGAGCTACACTCCTCCGAAAATATCGTGTCGCCCCATTTTGGAAAGGTCTCTCCGATAGCTACAACTTTCATGTTCGCTCCAAGAACTGAGAAACCGGCCACTAGTAATCCCACCTTATGCAATCATGAACATGAACTCACCCATGCAATACCATGTAATTACCTTGTGCTATCAAGCACCCTTGGACATCAACTTAGTCCCTTCTTATCATGCTTCGCAAAACATCTCAAGGCATCCCTGGCCTTAGCATAAACATTTCAAAACACCACCGGCCTGCGCATAAACATTTCAAGGCACCACCGGCCTGCACATAACGTTCAACAATTTTCCAACAAAAGTAGGGCGATAGCGTGTTCGTACATGGTAATTCTCTATCATGATTCTACGGGACTACTAGTGCACATTTCCAATCATACACATTCCCTTAAGAATTTATCCCAACATCAATATCTCTAAAATCACTGTCACCGTGCCTCATCATCTATAACATGATTCGTATATGACTTTAATTTATCCGAGCTTCCGACTTAGCATTTACACCACAGTTAAGACATTCAACGGAAGATTAATAACTTTAAAAATGACGCACCCAAAAATTACAAAACTTCACGAGGATGATTATAATCATGATAATAATCACTCCACCAATTTTCATGAGCGTCGAAGCAATATTTTGGAAGATATTCATAATTACCGTAATCGAGTGTGATACTACACTGTTCAGTAAAACAGACATTTAGAAAGCTCTACTCAACCAAAAATTATGATTAACCATAATCTGGAAAGCTAAGAAGAAGAGCTACAACTTTCATGTTGAGTCCAAAGCCTGGATCTTGCTGGAACATGTCCAAAACTGGACTTAAACTCAGCAGTAGCTACCTGGACAGCAAGCTGTCCTGTACTAGACAGGACCAACTTCTGAACAGCCAATTTCGATTGCACTTTGAGGGAGCTACAGAGCTCCCCAGAAAATGCACAACCAGTCGCTGGAAAGGTCTTTCCGAGGGCTACAACGTTTATGTTGAACCCAAGGCCTGGATCCAGCTAGAACATGCCTAAAAAGAGGATCGAAGCCAGCCGCGCGCATTAGACAGATTTTGTGAACATTATTTATATTAAAAACTGCACGGATCTAAAAGCTGAACGGACAACATCCGGTCATCTTTTTCCTCCAGCCTGGGGCTTGTGATTTGCCCGACCTGGAGTAACACATCTCTTCGCCGGCCACCAAAAACCCCAAACCGACCGACTAACTCCGCCACCACCTTCCTCGCTTTGAGGTACATCGACGGGTGACGTGTTAGTGGCCGGAACATTTACCCGGAACATTTATTTCAGGTAGTCTCTTCACGGCTTGCTCTCCAATCGACTCTTTTGAGATCGATATCTCACCTAGTGTGATCTAGGAAACTAGCACCAAGGGAGAGGGGAGGAAGCTCATCGAGTGTCCATGCATGCTACCCAATAGCCGCATACGCGGCATTTGTCCGTCGCTCCCGGTCATGACCGGATCTCGCCGATCCGGATCTCGTAGGACGTCGTCGAAGAGGAGTCGGCCTCTTTGAATGGGCTGCTTGGAGATCGTCGGAGGAAGCTAGAGAAATGTATGGTGGTTGGCCATGGGAGAGGAGCTCTCGATCTAGAAGGAGGGGGGGGGGGGGGGGGGGGGGGGGGGGGGGGAGGCGGCTGCTGAGAGGGAGAAACTTTCAGCAAAACTAAGAGAGAGAGGTGGAGGGTTCTGTAAGAGAAAGAGAGATCTGGAGGGAGGAGGCTCACGGGAGGGGAGTTGCTCAGATCTTGAAGGTAAAAGCCGAAAAAAACTTGAAGAGGGAGAGGAGGTGCTGGTTTCGGCCTGGAAACTCGCCGGAGATGGAGAGCTTGCCGGAGGAAGACTCGTCGGGGGAGTTGCGGTTTGGTGGTGGTCGGCCATGGAGGTTGCCGGCATTGGCTCGCCGGAGTTGGAGAAGATGGTGGAGTTCGGCCATGGCTGGAGGGCTGCTCGGAGAGGAGCTCGCCGGAGAAGGAGAGCTTCAGCCTGCTCAGAGCTTCGGGGTCGTCAACCTTGCCGTGAAGAGCGCCGGAGATGGAGGAGGAAGAGGGAAGGGAGGGCTTGACGGCGCTGGGAGGAAGAAGGGGATCGGGCCAGTTTTATTTCTAACATAACTTATAATGTTATACTTATAAACAGTAAGATATATTAATAATGATAATGATAATAATATAAAATATTAATATTCAAGCGCTCGCATATCTCTCTAGGGGACTCGGAATTTGTCCCGGACGGGCTCGTTACGACCGTCTCGCCGATACGCACCCACCGGAACGATCCAATGTCGATTCCGAGTTCGTTTGCGCAAATTACGCTCTCCGGAGCGTTTACGGCCTAATTGACTTAAACGGCAAAACTGTCCAAATGACATCGGAATCGCGAACGGATAAATTCGTTGAACTCGTACTATTACGACGAGTCTAACAAGACTGACTGGGGTAAATCGCGAGACTGTTTGGTCCATTTCACCATTTTGGATAAATATGCTATTCGCAGACCACATTAATAAACTCGCCGATTCTCATCAGAATCGAGCACGGACAGTTTTGTTGAACTCGTATAGGCTTCACGAGTCTAACAAAACTGACTGGGGTGAATACCGAGACCGTCTGCTGCATATCGCCTTTTGGATAAATATGCTATTCGCAGACCGTGTCATTTGAGCTAACGTACGCACTATAATTCCTTCAAGGCGGTACGCCTCCTTCGAGTTTTATTGCTCAAATTATACTCTCCGGACAGCTCGGATCCCGATACAGCAAACATCGAGACTAGGAATAGAAATGGTATTCGCCGCATTCGTCGAGTGCACTTCCCCGGCTCAGGTGCAAGCCTGGCCCTCAGTACACCCCGAGCTCGAGTCACCTCGCTCGACTCAAAAACACGCACAAGGGGTCTAGCTCGAATCGGGATGTTACACAAGTTGTGACAGATAATGCGTCCAACAATATGGCCGCATCACGCTTGCTAGCTGTAAAGAGACCAAAGATATTTTGGACTTCTTGTACCGCTCACACCATAAATCTTCTTCTCCAAGATATTTCTAAGCTGAAGCAAATTAAGAGTGCAATCTCAATGAGCCGACAACTTACTATATTTATATATGCTCACACTATTGCTCTTGCTATGTTCAGAGAGGCAACGAAAGACATGGAGTCTCATGATCTCGTTAGGCCTGGTGTGACAAGATTTGCTACAGCTTTTTTATCTTTGCAGAGCCTCCAGGATAAGAGAAGATATTTGAGAGAAATGTTCACATCTGCTAAATGGGAGGCAACAAAATTATCTAGTATCACATATGGAAAGCAAGTAATGTTTTCATCTCTCACTAGTAACATTGTTTTTTGCAATTATATTATATTATTTTAATATCTTTTTTTGTATGTAGGCCACAACAATTGCATTGAGTGCCACATTTTGGCGTAATGTTGAGCTAGCACTCCTTGTATTTACCTCATTGGTGAAAGTTCTAAGAAGAGCAGATGGAGATGTACCGTCAATGGGGTGGTTGTATGGAGATATGAAGAAAGCCAAGGAGGAAGTTGTTGTAGCACTCGAAAATAAAGAGAACAGATATCTTCCTATATGGAAGTTGATTGATAGCAGAATAGAGAGCAAGATGAGCAACCCTTTACATTTAGCTGGATATTTTTAAATCATTTCTTCTATTACCCCAATAAAGAGGAGGTGGAGGCTGATACTAAGTTCATTCATGGATTTGTTGAGTGCCTTACAAGAATGTATGCAAATAATCCAGAAAACCAAGATCAAATCACTAGTGAGCTTGATGCATATCAGTTCGGGCAAGGCCTATTTGGAAAAGAGCTTGCAAAGAGGCAATTGCTTGTCTCTTCTTTTAATCCAGGTAAATAGTTAAATTATTATACAGTTCAATTTCTAAGCTACCAAAAAAATTATATATGACTAAATTTTCTTTATTTTTAATTAGTGCACTGGTGGAAATTACATGTATTAGATATATCGTATGATGTTGTTTACTTAGGTATCAAAAGTTGGCAAAGTAATATTTGGAATCTTCCAAATATTGATAAGGTAAACAAAAAAGTCAATATTCTCATTTCTTTTATTAAAATCTTGTAAACAATTTAATTTTGATTTGTTTTTTTGGATATATTTACTTTTTATGATTAGGAGAAGCCAAGAAGATGAGAGTACATATTAGAAGCCTTAAAGTCATAGAACTAACAGATGTTGATAGTTGATTCAGAAACAATCATACAAAATTACAAATAAAGGCAAGTTACTTTCTTCAATCTTTACCATTTGTTAATATCCATAATTGTGTTTAATACTTCATTAGTTCTATATTATCATATTATTACATGTTTATTGCATAGTTTATAAACATACATTGTGTGTACATTTTTACTTATTAAAAAAATTGTTTATATACTACTAAATTTATTTAAATATTAAAATCCGACATTGTAAAATATCTCCGATATATCCCCCGCAATCCGACATACGACATTTCAAACTCAAACCGACATGAACCCGACATCCGCATCCACAACATTGATGACGATAGCTCACATTGGTTTCGGTCAGCCATCTACATGTGTTTGAACCGTACAACATATTGGTATATTTTCCATGATAAAAAAACCTATAGCTGAATCAAAAATTAAACTTCTTCAGATTATAAGTACAACCCAAATGTGGATACTAAGGGCCTGTTTGGGAGAAAAATGCGCATTTGGTGAAAAATGCACGCCCGCGCGAAAAAGTGTGTGCTCGGGCGAATAATGAGCACCCAGGCGAAAATGCGCGCCCCGGCGAAAAATGAGAATCCGGGCAAAAAATGCGTGCCCGCGTGAAAAATGCGTGTCTGAGCGAAAAATGCGCCAAGGCAAAAAATGCACGCCCGTGCGAAACAATGCGCGCCCAGGCGAAGAATGTGCGACCGGGAAAAAAATACGCGACCGAGCGAAAAATTCACGCCCGGGCCTAAAATGCGCCCATCGGCGAAGAAATGCTAGCACGGGCAGAAAAATGTTCGCACGGGAGAAAAAATTGCACTCGGGCGAAAAATGCGCTAAGCTTGTATTGTGATGAGGAAGTGCTTTTCGAAAAGGACGAAAAGTATGAACCAAGTGACTTTTCAAATAGAGGAGAAAAAGGAGTTTTCCGCGGTAGCTTTTCCCACCGGTAGACAATCCAAACGGTTTTGTAGGTGCGATGACGTTTTTCAAAAAACGGAAAGGAGCTAAAAAGTCTTCCCAAACAGGCCGTAAGCGCAATCGGGCCTCCTTCGAATAATCCTTCTTGATTTCAAACCACAAAGAAGATAGCATGCATCAAAGATCACGCACCAAAGAAATTACTGTAAGCATTAATGCTTAAAATTTACAAAGTAAAGAATAATAAAAAAATAATAAGTTTGCACAAAACTTCGAAATACCTCAAAGGAGTTTAAGCCATGAGTTCCTCATATCGATTCTCAGAAATTCCAACCACAAAACAGGATTGAAAGAGATCATGCACCAAAGTAATGCTTAAAATTTACAAAGTACCATGCATTTAAAAACCAAAATAAAAATAGGATCCAATCAGAGCTGCTACAACCAAAAATTGAGACAGTGAGATTGTTCAAACAATGAAAAATCTGGTAGAAAGACACTTGACTAAGAAACTGTTAACAACAACTATTTGGGCAAACTACAGCAACTGTTAATTGAAGCAACAATTAGTTGGAAAGTAGATTTGGGCAAAATGCAACTATTTTCTAACCGTTGTTGTAGTTAACAATCACTAACAATTGTGTTAACAGTTGGTATAACAAAACTTGCTCTAACCAAAATTTGTACATGCAGAATAAACAATAAACAAAACCAGATTTCGGGCTATGTAAAAGAGGAAGAGACAGTGGCCGGGATTCATGGTACGTATTAGCACATTCAGATCACAGCTCCAATGAGAGACAATGGGATTGTTCAAAGAAATTACAATATATAAATCACAATAAAGAGCAATTATTGGGCATCTCCATGGATAGAAAACTAATAAGAAGGATACACATTAGGTTTACACCTCAGAAGAAGAACTCGTTGAACATTGAAAAATCGCAGAAAAATAAATTTAATCGGTTTAGCCACATTGTTGCAGCAGAAAATTGAAAAAAAAAGACAATTACACAATGAAATCAGTTGAGCAGACAATAGAGACATTGTGGTTAATCAAATGATCCTACACCAAGAGAATAGAGACCATGCAGTGAAGTAACAGGAAGTTAGTAGAAATAATGATTTCAAAATTTTGGATTTTAGCAAAATCCAAAATTGGAAGCTTATTCATAAAAGAAATAATGATTTCAACTTTCGAAAAGCATCGACACAACATTGTGTAAATTGGAAGATCCTTAGTCAGTGACCAAATTATAAATTTATCCTAATTATAATCAAAATTGAAAACAATGATTGAAAATAAGCAGCATGGAAAAGTAAGATTGGTACCCTAATGAGTTGAAAGGCTCAATGAGGGGAAATTTTTCGGACCGGTGCCCGTTTCCAAATCCACGTCCGGGTTTAGCATCGTAGCGACACGTGGCGCAATCCTATCAGAATAGAAAATATGGCGTTATTTCAAAAAAAACGGGAGTGTTCTGCTTTCTGCGGGAGAACGCGAGCTGAACCTTTACCGCCGTCCTGTGCATCAAACCACTGCCCCTTCTTCGCTCGATAACCTTTGGCGAATTTGTGTTGAACCTTTACCGCCGTCCTGTGCATCATCGTCGTCACCGTTCGTACGACAAACATCATCCACAGGTAAGTTCATCAGCTGCCTGTTCACTATTGGTTTAGGGTTTCGCCTGGAGCTTAATGAGGAAGATGATGAGTAAATGAGGAAGACGATGATTTCTTGTGAGAAATTTTTCTACCCCACCCAGGAGATCAAAATTGATATCCACCAAGGAAATCAATTTTGGTCTCCAGGATATCATTTTTGGTCTCCAGGAGATCAATTTTGATCTCCACCCAGGAGATCAAAATTAATCTCCACGATCTCCTGTGACTATGATGATTTCCATTATGTGCTCATTTATGTTTATGTTTATACGTTCTGTGTCATCTTCAATTACAGATTTTTCGTTTCACAATGCTGATTTCATGTGAGAAATATTTCAATGTACACTGTTAAAAGTGTAATATTTTAGTGTACATTGTTGAAAGATGTTAATATTTCAGTGTATATGTTGAGATCAAAATTGATATCCACCCAGGAGATCAAAATTGATATCCACCCAGGAGATCAATTTTGATCTCCAGGATATCAATTTTGGTCTCCAGGAGATCAATTTTGGTCTCCAGGAGATCAATTTTGATCTCCACCCAGGAGATCAAAATTGATCTCTCCTGGATCTCCTGTGACTGTGATGATTTCCACCATGTGCTCATTTATGTTTATGTTTATATTTCTGCTTATATTGTATATAAATCTTGTAGCCTATATTGTTGAAGGTGATAATGGTTCCTCTTTGTTTGACAGATATAGATGGAGAAAGATGGATGCCGCCATTTCTTAAGTTCTAGGTGTTATTTCTCCGATTTTAGTAGTCAAGTAGCAAATATTATTGATAGAGTACTTGAAGAGGAGAAGCAACTGTTGAAGGAATTAAATGTCTTGTCCATATTCACTGCTCCAAGGGTACCACAGAACATTCCATTTCTGTATTACTTAATTTCAGTGTATGATGCAAGCAAGGACATTTTTTCCATTGGATCGAGGGAGCTATCATTTACCCCAACTGATGCAACACTTATTATGGGTCTTCCAAATTTTGGGGAGAACATAGTTATCCTGCAAAAACCTTATGCTGCTAGGACAAAATGTATTTTAAGAAAAGAACTTGTGGAAATGGATAATAGAAGTCGTCCGGTTAACTTGAAATCCCTTCTTTTACATTTATTATGTAATATATTCTTTCCTTCTAGTCTAGAACCAATTCCACAGTTGTATAAGGAGTTGTCAGAGCCAAAAGTCTTTCAAAAATATAATTGGGCCCAAGCCATACATTCATACTTAATGAACAGTGTCAGGACCTTGAGGAACAAGCTAGCTCCTACTCCCCCAGCAATATTTATATACGGCCACAAACATCTTTGGGATATATATACGGATGTTCACATGCATTGATTGTGAGTTTATTATATTTTCAAATCATCTATTTATATATTTATTTTATCTACACTAACTCATTTCTACAAATGCTTCAGATATGGAATTTAGAACATACCACAAGCATTCCCGCTTCTTTTCCCGATCAAAGACCACGACTACTCAGATGGTCTGAGAAATGTACATTTAACTTAAAAAAGTTGTCGAGAACTGTGCCTCGAATGACTAATGAACAAGTTAATATCAATTTACTCTTTATTAAATAGCTCTTTGTGAAATGTTAATTTATTTTATGCATATTCTTTAACATATTTTCTTTGTAGGTCCTGGAGGAGATGAAGGACATAACTCCGGATGAGGAGAAATTATGTGTTGATGTTGATCTTAATGCCTCCTCCCGGATGCCGAAGAGAAAGAGGTCAAAGAGAGTGTTCCTCTCTCCACTTCCTATTATCCAAAAGAGACTGAAGAGTGTAGAAAAAGATCAAATAGGTCAAAGAGAGTGTTCCTCCCCTCCTCCACATGATGCACCTACACATGACCAAACCTCATCTCCTACACAGGATACTCCAACTCCCCATGATTTTGCAAAAATGATGATTGATTTAGAGAGTAGATTGTTTGCTCGCTAGACGATATTTATTCATATCTTGGTACTGTAGATAAAAAACTTGATTCATTAAGCGAGCGTGTTGATGAGCACATCCATCGACCGCAAGCTTCTCCTGTCAGGCCTTGCTCCCCCACTGGATTAGAGATAGAGGTTGTAGATATTAATGACTCTCCATATAAAGGAGCTAAAATTTTGACTGAGGACAAAATTATTGATCCATATAAGGAAGATTATCCAGGAAGGATGCTTCTGTAGGAAGAGAAAAGAAATTTTATCCACGCTAGGATGAGCTCCATTCCCTCCAAGTAAGATACAATTAAACTTGAATTTTTATGGTAATTAAATTGATTTTATATTACATATACTAACTTTGTTACTTCAAATATTTTGTTTTCTAGGAATCACATTGCCTTTTCTGGGTGGAACATTGTTGCTTTCAGAGATTCAATGGAAGAACTTCTTTCCACGGGATACATTGGTGATTGTCACATCGATGCATATGCCAAAATTTTGGAACTTCATAAAGAAGAAGATGATAAATTATGTCGTCCATTTCTCTATGTTAGTCCAAATCTATGGGTGGGTTTTCTTTCACGATCTATTATATTTCATTAAATAAACTTATTATAAATTAACCCATGTTTGATTTTGTTGTTACACAACCAATATCCCAATGCAACAATTAAATATTCCTCAGTTAAAACATTTGTCTCTCACATCACAAAGACCAACATTCAAGTATCACACATCATTTTAATGCCAGTGTGTCGTGCTAACATTGGTTTTTGTTGGTGGGGCTAGCTAGTAGGAAGACATGGATTGCACATGACTCGCTTCCAAATCCTAAACGAAAACATATGGCAAGGGAGTCAGTAAGTACATGACATGAATATATCTGTATATGGCGGGTATATGACTGTTTTGGGATTATCTTTCATAGTGTTTTTGTTATCTTCTTATTCAGATTAAAGTTCTTCAAAATACGACTGAAAATAGGACAAATATTAACTTCAACGACTGGAAGTTGGTTATTGCTAAGAATGTTCCACAACAAACTAATTCATATGATTGTGGTGTCTACGTAATCAAATTCATGGAGCACATCGTCAAGCATGGAGTACTTGATTGGAAAGCATGTAATGACTGTGCAGAGAAAATGCCCTTATTCAGGGCAGAAATAGCGTTTGATATTCTAAAGTTTTTTGTTGATGATACTGTTTGAAGTACTAAAGAAATGATTCTGATCTGTGTAAATATTTTTTGGTGATGATAAAGTTTTTTGGTAATGAAAAGTTTCCTCAAATTTCTGTAATTCTGTGATAATTCTGTAATGATAATTGCAATTCTACAATTTTGATATCCAGGCAATTTTGATCTCCCAGGAGATCAAAATTGGTCTCCTTGTATTCTATTACATTCTACTACATTATGTCTTGAAAGTACAACTAGTACAAGTAAAACGCGTTGGATAATTTTCATGGAGTGCTATTTGCTCGTCGAGATTTTGCATTGATTGAGACATGATGTCAATTGGTGATAACTGCAGTTTGAGATATAAAGTGATAATTGCAGTTTGAGATATAAACTGATAATTCTGTAATCAATTCTGTAATCAATATTGATCTCCTGGATATCAAAATTGGTCTCCTTGCATTCTATTACATTCTACTACATTATGTCTTGAAAGTAAAACTAGTACAAGTAAAGCCTGTTGGATAATTTTCATGGAGTGTTATTTGCTCGTCGAGATTTTGCATTGATTAAGACATGATGTCAATTGGTTCTTCATATATCAGTGACTCTTCTTTAATTGTATCTTCCTTTGGCTCATTTGATGCTGTGCTAGCATGTTCTTTTCTTTTTACTTTTTGTTTTCTTCCCGCAATAGAGAAAATTTAAATTATCATTTACATGTAGAATTGAATATATAGAGTAATGAAGAAAAAACTAACTTGGCTTTTCCCAATGATCCTTTAGTCGAGCATTCGAAACACCTTTAGGCCGCAAGCAAGGTGGATCCTAGATAGAGGTTTTTTTTTCAGGTTTGGACCTGCCATGTTATTATCTAAGCACGAGTCTGCATATTGAGATATTTCTTCCATTGCATCTAACACATAGTTCTTGGTAATTTCACACGTTTCTACACGAAGAGTTAAATCATATGTAACACGACACATGTTTTCTGAAGGCAAGGCTAGAAATAGATTCATTTTTCTTCAAGTTGTCATGACGATAAATGCTCCTCTTTGCATGTACCATCCACATTCGAAGTAAATATTTTTCTGGAATGCTAGTTAAATTCTTATGAGTATATGCTTTAAGTGCATGGCTACAAAAAATGTCATTTGTTTCAAACTTGCAACAAGAACAACTTATATCCAATGTCTTTAAATCCAATTCAACGGTCCAGTGTTTGTTATTTTCAGCTCGATCACACCATCGTATCTCCATAATGCATATGCTTTCGTTTGTCATGTACTCTTTTTCAATGAATAGACTGAATGCCCCTAATTTGAACTCTTCATAGAATTTACCATACATTGTTCTCGTGTACATCTTCGAGACTTGTTTTAAGATTGGACAATTTCTAACATCAACATGGACTGTCCCCTGCTTGCATCTGAAATTCTCTTCTTTTTCTCTATCTCGACAACTAATTATCATTTTCTCCATTTGAAGAAAACAATCAACCAAAGTAGAAGAAGCCTTTGTAATTGCATGACATACATTGTTCATGGACTCGCTCCGTTGAGTAGACAAAATACCATGATCAAGAATATTCTTATTAAATGTTGTGGACACCTTTTTCTTCATTTTGGAGAGATCATTCAACCATCTGTTATCTTGAAGGTTCCCAAGAACGATCATTCGACCCCAACACTCTTCAAATTCTTCCATTGCATCACATTTGCTAAGACAAGTGTAAAATAAAGAACGTATATTACTATCTGCATTGAATGAGTGGACTTTGGAAGGGGCTTTCTTAGCAATATGCCATTGGCATAGACGATGTCGGCTTTGGCTCATAACTCTCTCAATTGCAACAGTCATTGTTTGATCCTGATCTGTATATATTGTCAGAGGTTGTTTGCCGGAAACAAATTTTAGAAAAGTTTCAAATAACCATGTGAAAGTTTCTATGATTTCCTCAGATATAAACGCTATCGCAATAATGACATTTTGCCAATGATGATTTACTGCCACAAACGGAGCACATGCAAGATATACCTGTTCATTCTATATATAGTGTCAAATGTAATTACATCGCCAAAGCAATCATAATCTATTTTGCGTTGACCATCAATCCATATAAAATTGGTCAACTTGTTCATGTCGTCAACTTGAACATCGAAGGAGTACATATTATCTTGCAATTGACGTTTCTTAAGTAATTCTAAAAGACTAGCGGCATCATCACCATCTAGCTTAGATCTTCTTCCATTGCCTTGTCAATAAAATTATATGCATCACGTTTGGTGAAGCCCAAATTTTGAGATCCACCTACTTCATCAGCTAGGTATGAGTATGCATCAGATGTTCTTATGCCTGCTTCGGTCATTGACTTTAGAACACTACCATTCTCCTTAATTACACTTCGTTGTGACGGTAGCAAGTGTCTTTCATTTTCCGTAGCAAGGTGATAATTATGTTCTTCCACAAATTTGTCAACGGTCAATTGTTTACCTTCTTTATTCGCATTAAATATAATAACAGCCGGACAATTTGTCCTAGTATCTAGCCGACGAAATTTAAATTCTGAATCTGAAACTTTTGACACTCTTTTTGATCCGCCCTTAGAGCAACAATATTCACGTAACTTTAAAATTCTACTATCAGGCCAAAATAGTCGGTGCTCTTTACGAACACTAAATCCAATCCTAGTAGCATACTAACAGTACAATTCATAAGCTTCCTCTTCACTATCCACTGTTGGAAAAACTTCCTACAAACATGATAACATCAACATATTAAAAAATAATTGGAGAATCAATAACATTCATAAGCTTCCTCTCCCAAGAAATTACTTTTGATGCCATGAGAAATTTTTTCTGTGGGGAGATCATTTTTGATATCCCCATGAGATTGAGAGATCAATTTATATATAGATACTTGTCTACGTTGCCCTGCGGGAGAAAAATTGTCAGGCAGGAGAAAACAAAAGGAGCTGCTGCTTTCGGCCATGTGGGAGGAGACTTGGTGCAAGGGCTTTTGCCGAATGGATGAAAGCAAAAGCTTGGGGGTCATAAATGCAGACCATGCGGGTCAAATTATATATAGATATATGTATAAAGCTGTCAAAAGCTGCCATATGTATTAAGATATATATTTAAACTTCCAAAAGCTGCCATATGTTTAAACTCCCAAAAGCTGCCAAATGCTAAATACAGGCTAAATGTGAAATGATCCAAACAGCAAAACGTATGGACCAAAAAACCAAGAATGAGCATTGTATGAATGGACTTTTTAAGGGTATTATTGGTAAGAAAATGTTTCACCATAGCAAATTTGTTCTTCCCTTAACGGAAGGTGGTTATGCCCTCCTGAATCACTATGGAGAATGTTCAAGTTTCAAATGAGTCAAATTTATCCATCAGTAGAACGATTACAGATACATCTACCAAATCAACATCAGGTACAATTCCATGCTACACAATAGATTTCATCAATATTGATGGACAACAGAAATGCGAAAACAATGTTGACAGAATATTTCAAGGTATACAACGAACAACGGGAGCATAACCTATATTTATACAAAGATTTTCCGAAATATTACCGCTGGTTCAAACAACAAAAATACTGGAGAAGAAGAGTACGAAAAAGAAAAGTTGTTGGTAGAATTTACTCTGTTTCATTTGCTGACAGTGAGAAATATTATTTACGTATGTTATTAAATCATATTCCAGGTCCTACATCATTCAATGATTTATTGACTGTTAATGGAATTCCATGTACCACTTTTAAAAATGCTGCTGAAAACTATGGTTTACTGGAACAAGATAATAGTATTCGAGAATGTTTAACTGAAGCTCGGCTTTTCAAAATGCCATCTGCTTTACGAAGGTTGTTTGCCACAATTTTGATATTTTGTGAACCAGTTGATGTTAACAGTCTTTGGCTAACAAATTACAGAAGCATGATTGAAGATTACCCAAGTTCCAGCACTACTAATGAGTTCTACGTTAGGAATAAGCTCTTACACGAACTCAATAGTATTCTTCAACAGCATAAACGTTCAATTAAAGAGTTCGATTTACCAACAATGAATGAATCATTCAACCAGTTCAACAGTCTCTCCAATCTTCTTCAGGCTGAGTTATCACTGCCAATCACAAGCGAGGACCTTAATTCGATTACATCACTTAATGAAGGACAGTTAGATGCTTACAATACAATATATGAAGCAATAAAAAACAAAACAAAGGACTTCTTCTTCATTGATGGACCTGGTGGGACTGAAAAAGCATATCTCTACCGTGCAATTTTTGCGACTTTTAGACAAGAAGGATACATCATATTAGCTATGGCTACTTCAGGTATTGCCGCAACTCTACTGCCAGGCGGACAAACTGCACACTCAAAACTTCGTATACCTGTTAAATTGCATAACCAGTCATACTGCGGTTTTACCAAACAATCAAACTTAGCTGAACTTATTAGAAGATCATCAGCAATAATATGGGATGAAGCACCAATGGCAGATAAAAAGGCATTCGAAGTAGTTGATCGTTCATTTCGTGACGCAACCACTGTAAACAAACCATTCGGAGGAAAGATTATCATTTTGGGTGGCGATTTTCGTCAAGTACTACCTGTTGTTCTCAACGGAACCAGGGCACAAATTGTTAATGCAAGTATTGTTCAATCATATTTATGGAGGCATGTAAAGATATTAACTCTAACAGAAAATATGCGTGCAAAAACAGATATTGGTTTTTGCAAATATTTGTTGAGAGTAGGAAATGGTACAGAACCAACAATAGAAGATGAAATGATTAGAATACCTGAACCAATGGTAATATTATGGGAAGGTGAAAAGGGCATGAATGATTTAATATATGCTACATTCCCAAATTTGCATTTGCATGTCGGAGATAAAAAGTACATGCGAGATAGAGCTTTACTGGCACCTTTAAATGAGCAAGTGAATATCCTTAACGATATGACTTTACAACAATTCCCGGGTGAAGAGGTTATATACTACTCCTACGATTCTGTCGATGATATGAGCAATATGTATCAGCCTGAATTTTTAAATACGTTGACACCAGGTAATTTACCACCCCATAAGTTACAGTTAAAAATTGGAGCACCCATTATGTTACTCAGAAATATAGATCCAAAAATTGGGCTTTGCAATGGTACAAGACTTATTTGTCGTCATTTCGCAAGAAATGTCATCGAAGCAGAGATTCTAACAGGTCAATTTGAAGGACACTTTGTCTCCTTGCCACGAATCCCATTGAAAACTACTGAAGATATGAAATTACCATTTCAATTAACCCGTAAACAATTTCCAGTACGACTGAGCTTTGCGCTTACGATAAATAAATCACAAGGACAAACATTTGAACATGTCGGAATATATCTACCAAACAATGTATTCAGTCATGGACAATTATATGTAGCTCTATCACGAGGCACCTCTCGAGAAAAAACAAAAGCTTTAGTGCACAAAGGAAAACTACATACTCATGATGGTACCTACACAATGAATGTTGTTTACAAAGAAATCTTCAGACAACTAAGACAGCAACAACCAGTAACGATTGAAGGTATACCTTTGCTACACAAGATAGTTTTCTATTACAAATGTTTGGTACATGTTATACTTTCACCTTTGTTCCATTCAAATTTATCATTATCTATTTATCATCAACTCAATTGTACTAATCAAATGTACAATATAATGACTATTTCTATCATAACTATTTGAAGATGACACTACAAGATAATCATAACATTAAGGACGCAAAACAATCACCAAAAGACAAGGCATTGGTAAGTATGAAGTTTTACATATTCTTTACATTCACATAATATATCAATTGTTCAACAATATTTATTGCAGACATACTGGTATTTTTATGACAAACCCGTAATTAATATTGTTTTTAAATTATCAGAACAGATACCACGAGAACAGATACCACGTGCAACACAATATTACTCGAGATGATCTTGACAAGGTACACTACCAAATATTAATTGAACCTTTGCAATCGCCAGCATACATTGTACACATTTTACGCATTACACAACAACTACCTCAAAAAAAAAATTTATCATGTGACAAATTGTATATAATTGCAATGGTTCCCAAGACCGAGAAATTCACGGAAGGCGTCCCGTGCCAACCATCACATTACTACAACTACTGCTCCGGTAAATCCCAAACCATTAGTAAATATACTCTTAATTTGTCAAACACTCTACACATTTTATAACGCTAATATGAACACGCAATTTAAATAAAACTCTGTTTCGTTTTAGGTGTACACAAACCCTACAATCATTTGCTCACGGTCAGGTGATTTCCATGGCATCACTACAAACAATTATCAAACTCAGGTGACCACATCGATAATCATGGTATATGAATATTCAAACATTTTCAAATGCTTCTATTATTTGTGTCCTGAAAAATAACTACCTTCTGTTAGGCAACAGAACCAACAACAAGTGCACCACGACACCTTCCTCCGGATGAGCGCGCGAAACTATGGTTAAAGATTTTCAATGGAATTCAAGAGTGTGAAGAACGACATCAGTCTTTATATCTGAATTGCGACTGTGAATTTTGTATTACTCATACATGAGTATTTATAGTATCGTACATACATGTCGTCAATCAATAAATGAACCTGAACGATTTACTCATATGTTGGCTACTATTAATGTGTATAAACTTTTATTTATGTACAATGTGTTTAGAAATAATTCCAACTCTCATTTCATCAAAAAAGACCTTACATCTAAACTTCACAATTTCGCAAAGCAATCACGTGAAAAGATGGTCAAAGGCTGCCTGAAGACACCCAAACACTTTTTCAAACTCAATGCTAAACGGCGCCAAGGAAGTGGAAGGTGTGGCCTGACCGGTGGAGGAGGAGACGGTCGCACAGAGCGCGAGAGACGCGGGGATAATGTTTTGATTTTAATAGTGAATTTAATTGGGTGCAACTGTTGATAGTTGTAGATATAGAGGAATATATGTCAGTACATATTTAAGATGAAGATTTAATTGAGAGATGTCTGTGAATATCTCTTCCATATTACTAATTTAGGTATTCCCCACCGCACGATCCGTTCAGCGACCGACGGCCGCGATCCTCTCCGCCAGGTATAACCTCATCCCTTTCTCCGCGCGCCCGCTGCTGCCGCCGCGTGGCCCGCCTCCCGCAGCCCCTCGCTCGCCGCGTGCCCCAGGTTCCGCCGCTTCAGCTCTATCGATGGATCAAAACCCCGACGCCCTCGCTGCTTGCAGGTTACACCTGCTTGCCCCCAACCTTTCCTCCCGCTCTTCCAGTGGATAATACCTTCGCCCCAAAGCTTCACTTCTCCTCCCTCGCTGCTCTCTTCTTCCTCGCCTGCGACCGCCTGCGTGGCCGCTCCTCAGTCCCCCTGCTTTCAGAATGCAGCCGTCTCTCTTCTGTGCGTCCGGTTAACTTCAGCTTTTCGATTTCGTTTTTGTTTTCGATTTCGTTTTTGTTTGATTACGTTTCTGTTTTCGATTTCAGTTTTTGATTTCGTTTTTGTTTTCGATTTCCTGGTTGTTGTACATTTCATAAGTTGTTTTCTGTATTGGTTTCAATTCCAGTTTCAGTTTTTTATTTTTGTTTTCAGATTTGATTTAAACTTTGATTTTAGTTTTTGATATTACATTTGATTTACGTTTATGCTTTCAATATTTGATTTCACTTTCAATTTAAGTTTCGATTTCAGTATTTCAGCTTTATGTTTTCGATCTCAGTATTTGTGTTTTATTTTAGCTCTCACTTTCAGTATTTGTTCTCAGAATTTGTTCTCTTCTACTCACTGTAAATCACTGTACATGTAAATGTGATTGTGAGCTACTCCATATGTAAATCCATACGTAATTGCGGTTGTGATCTAATCCATGTCAATCCATATGTAAATTCATATTAGATGTGGGCATTGCTTTTAGGTGAAAATGTTGCAATGCCATTTTGTATATTTGTTTTGCTATGCCATTTTGTATATGCCATTTTCTATATGCCATTTTTTATAAACTTTACGTAAAAATGCTATAAAATTTATGTAAGCTGCTATAAAGTTTATGCAAAAATGCTATATAGAAGTATGGACATCGAGTTTATACTACTTGCCAGGAATTACATGGAGTTTATGGCTATCTTTATAGTATTTGCGAAGAAGAATGCAGATCGAGTTTATAGTAGTTGCCAGGAATTACATGGAGTTTATGGCAATGTTTATAATATTTGCGAAATACTATAAACATGGAGTTCCCTAAAGTTTATGTACATGGAGTTTCATTGTCAATTCAACTGTCATTCCTGTAAATGAGAGGACTTTCTGAAATATAGTAACTCTGAAATACCATCAATTATGTGAATCTAATCATCATGCAACATCATACACCATCAAATACATAGATATTTCATTATGTGAACCTCAACTATTTCTGGAATTCTGCCATCATCCTTCATCTATGCTTTCCTCCTGCTAAATTGGTTAGCAATTTTAGCATAGTGACCAGCCTTTATTTCACGCAAAATTATCTAATTATCTTAACAGGCATTGTGGTTAGTACTATTTTTTCCAGATATTTTGGTTTCTTTTTCCTACTGTAGGGGAGGCTGATGATTAATTTTACGTCTTCAGGGGACATGCAGGTAAGTTGCCATTGAATTTTATATTCTTGGGAATTTGGGCTGTCAATTTCTGATGAGGTATTTTCTCCTAAGTGTGAAAGGGGCTAGCCACCTTTTGACCATGCTTTTCAAGCATGTGTTTCATGCAAGTGTGAAAAGGGGTAGCCGCCTTTGACTAAGAAATCAACATGTGCTCTTGAAGGAAGCTTCTAGGAAAGTGCCCAGAGGAAGCTTCATGACATGTGCTTTTGACTAAGGGAAGCTTCATGGAAGCTTCATGCACATGCTATCTACCACCATCTACCCCTTGGTTTTGGCCTTATAAATAGGCATGAAGGAGGAGGGGTAAGGCATCCACTCATCTCCCATCTCAAACATTGAAAGAGTTTCTAGAGAGGCCTTTGTGGCAAGTGTCTTAGTTTGGGGAGAGCTTTCGGACGTCTCTGCGACGTTGACGAGGAATACTTCGCCTACACATATTGGATCTGGAGCAGACTTGGGCAAGGATTCGAAGAGGCATCTTGGAGAGGATTTGTGTAATCCGTCTCGTCCGCCACTGTCGGTAACTTGCAACTTTTTGCTACTGTTTATTATGTATTATTGTGTGGTGCGAAGTTGGTGAAGATCCTGTGTGGATCGAGGAGGGAAAGCCTTGTAATTGCCTATCTGTTTTACACATTTTTAGTGGCGGCTTTCCGGGTTGGACTCTGATCGTCCCGTGGTTTTCACCCTATTGGGTTTCCACGTTATATCTGTGTGTCACCTTTATTATTGTTATTTTGTGATGTATTTTTGGTTGTGTATCGGCATACCGCTAAGCGGTCATGCAGGTACTTGCTCGACCTAATTTGCAGGTGCTCTGGTCGGGCTTGCGTGCTCTCTAGCCCAACAAGTGGTATCAGAGCTAGGTTCATTATCAGAGCTGGTATCGGGCTGGCCTATTTGGGATTCGAGACGAGCCGATCAGATATTTCGGGTTAGTGATCGGGTGCGGTAGGTGACGACCATTGGTCCGCTCTCTATCCTCTTTGATTCCTTTCTTGGAAATAGTCGGCTCAAAGAACTGAGGTCAGTCTGATCAGTGACAGAGCACAATGGAATCTACTTCAGGTTCGAGTTCCGAGCAAATGGTGAAATTAAATGGCGCAAATTACCATCAGTGGCACTTACTGATGGAAGATCTCATCTACGTCAAGGGCTGGCATACTCCTATCTTTGAGGAGATGCCTAAAGACATGGATCCAAATAAGTGGAAGGTGGAGCATCGGAAGTTATGCGGATTCATCAGACGGTTCGTAGAACCGAACGTCTACAATCATGTCGCGAGTATCGTTGATGCAAAGATACTTTGGAAGACTCTGGAGACGTTGTATGCCAAGAGTACTGGCATCAACAAACTTTATCTACTGAAGAAGCTGGGTGAGTTCAGATACAAGGAAGGATCCCCTATCCTGGATCATGTGAATGAGTTCCAAGGTATTATTGATCAACTTACTGCTATGAAGGTGACCTTCGAGGACGAGGTCAACGCATTATGGCTGCTGAAGTCTCTTCCAAACTCTTGGGAGATGGTTAGAGTTTCTCTAATCAACTCCTCTCCCGGGGGCATCATTACTATGGAGATTGCCAAGAGTGGCATCCTGAATGAAGAGGTGAGAAGAAAGTCTCAAGGGATATCAGGCTCTTCTTCACGAGCTGACATCCTCTACACTGAGCCCAGGGGGAGAGGCAGGAGCAAGAGTAGAGAAAGGAAGAGCGAGAGAGGACAAAGCAGGGGGAAGTCCAAGTCACGTTATCAAAACGTGGAGTGCCACTATTGTCATAAGAAGGGGCATATTCAGAAGTTCTGTTATTCTCTAAAGAATGACGAAAAGAAGAAAGGAGTGGCTACTGATGATAGGAAGGAGAGTCACACTGCAGCTATTGCATCTACAGAGGACGATGTCATAATTGTTGGAGATGACGTCACAGCTGCACTCTCTTGTGATGACCGAAGCTGGATTGTTGATTCGGGTGCTTCTGCACATGTCTCCCACAACAGAGCGTTGTTTGCCACCTACACGACTCACGACTGTGGAGTGCTTAGGATGGGCAATGGTGACACGTCGAAAGTCATCGGGAGGGGAGAGATGCACCTGAAGACGAGCACTGGAGGATTGCTAATCCTAAGAGATGTGCGACATGTTCCTGACATTCGCTTCAACCTAATTTCAGTTGGAAAACTAGGTGATGAGGGACACTTAAGTGTCTTTGGTGGAGATTTTTGGAAGTTAATCAAGGGGTCGATGGTAGTGGCCAGAGGTTATCGAGACACTGGCCTATACTATATGGAGGGGAGACCTGAAGCTGCTCAGGCCAACACCGTTAAAGATGGGGCATCCACATCCCTATGGCATAGGAGACTGAGTCACATTAGCCAGAAGGGTCTGGGATGTCTCTCCCGAAAGAAGATGATCTCTGATCTATCTGTGGATCAGTTAGAGAGATGTGACCATTGCATGGTTGGAAAGCAGAATAGAGTATCATTCCAGAGCCACACTTCCACAAGAAGATCCGAGCCACTAGAGCTCGTACATACTGATGTCTGCGGGCCACTGAAGGTCCAGACGAGAGGAGGAGCGTCTTACTTCGTGACGTTCATTGACGATTATTCGAGAAAACTTTGGGTTTATGCTATTAAGACCAAAGGTGAGGTTCTCGACACTTTTCAGAGATTCCACGCTGAGGTGGAGAGACAATCTGGGAAGAAGTTAAAGTGCATCAGGTCTGACAATGGGGGAGAGTATATTGGTCCTTTTGATAAGTATTGCAGAGAGCAAGGGATCAGACATGAAAAGACTCCGCCCAAGACGCCGCAGCTGAATGGCGTAGCTGAAAGGATGAACAGGACCTTGATGGAGAGGGTGAGGTGCATGCTATCTGAGTCAAAGCTACCTTGCATGTTTTGGGGTGAGGCTTTATACATAGTTGCACAAGTCATCAACCTATCTCCCAGTTATGCATTACAGGAGGATGTTCCTGATAGGGTTTGGTACGGGAAGGACCCTTCATATAGTCACTTGAGGGTCTTCGGCTGCAAAGCCTTTGTGCACATCCCTCGGGATGAAAGATCGAAGTTAGATTCTAAGACCCGTCAATGCATATTTTTGGGATATGGACGCAACGACGAGTTTGGCTACAGGTTCTTTGATCCAGTTGAGAAGAAGCTTGTACGTAGCCGCGACGCCATATTTTGTGAGGATCAGACTATGCTTGATCCTGAAAAGACTGAGAAGGCTGACTCTCGCACTGATGAAGAGTCTCCTATGACTGGAGGTGACGATACCGAGGAGGCCGCAGAGCCTGATCCAGTGCAGGGCGTTGAGCCACTTCTAGGTCATGAGGACATGAATGATGGCGAGCCTACAGATGACATCGTTGATGATGTGCCCATACCAGCAGCTGAGCTCGCTCCACGGAGGTCTGATCGAGTCAGACAACCATCTTCGAGATACTCTGCTACTGAGTATATTTTGTTGACTGATGCGGGGGAGCCCGAGTGCTTTGATGAAGCAGTGCAGAGCTCAGAGAAGAAAGAGTGGATGGTTGCTATGCAGGAGGAGATGCAGTCTCTACATGAGAACCATACTTATGAGCTGGTACGATTGCCTAAGGGCAAGAAGGCTCCGAAGAATCGGTGGATTTTCAGAGTAAAGCAGGGAGACCCCTCGACACCACTCAGATACAAGGCAAGATTAGTGGTGAAGGGTTTCAGTCAGAAACAGGGAGTTGATTTTGATGAGATCTTCTCTCCTGTTGTGAAGATGTCGTCTATCCGGGTTGTTCTTGGCCTTGCTGCAAGGCTAGACCTGGAGATTGAGCAGATGGATGTCAAGACCGCCTTTCTGCATGGCGATCTTGAGGAGGAGCTTTATATGGAGCAGCCTGAAGGTTTTAAGGTGAAAGGGAAGGAGAGTCTAGTCTGTCGCCTAAAGAAGAGCTTATATGGCCTGAAGCAGGCCCCGCGACAGTGGTACAAGAAGTTCGATGCTTTTATGGGGGAGATCGACTTCAGGAGGACCACCCTTGATCACTGCGTATTTGTGAAGCAGTACGCTCCAGAGGATTTCATTATTTTACTCCTTTATGTTGACGACATGTTGATAGTCGGGAGGAGCACTGCGCGCATTGCCGAGCTGAAGCGGCAGTTGAGCTCCACATTTGCGATGAAGGACTTGGGAGCTGCGAAGACTATCCTAGGGATGCATATTCGGAGAGACAGAGGCTCCAAGTTACTTTGGTTGTCGCAGGAAAGATATATCAGGAAGGTGCTACAGAGATTTAGTATGGATCAGGCGAAGAAGGTGAGCACGCCGCTTGCAGCTCACTTCAGACTTACCGCTGACCAGTGCCCGAGCACACCTGAGGAGAAAGAGGAGATGCAGAAGGTCCCCTATGCTTCTGCAGTTGGTAGTCTTATGTATGTCATGGTATGCACTCGCCCTGATATAGCGCATGCTATTGGTACTGTTAGTAGGTTTCTCTCCAATCCTGGGAGAGAACATTGGAGCGCTGTGAAGTGGATTTTAAGGTACCTACATGGGACGTCAGATTTAACGTTAAGGTTTAGAGATAGTGAGCCAGAGCTACTAGCCTACACAGATGCTGATATGGCTGGAGATTTGGACTCCAGAAGATCAACCTCTGGGTACCTGATCCTATTTGCTGGGGGAGCTGTTTCGTGGCAGTCAAGACTACAGAAGTGCGTTGCACTGTCGACTACGGAGGCAGAGTTTATTGCAGTCACTGAAGCAGGAAAAGAGCTTCTTTGGATGAAGCGTTTCATCAAAGAGTTGGATTTCACTCAGGAGCGCTACATACTCTTATGTGACAGTCAGAGCGCGATTCATTTAGGGAAGAACCCCACCTTCCACTCGAGATCCAAACATATTGATACGCGGTATCATTGGATACGCGATACTCTAGAGCAGAGAGAGCTGGATTTGCAGAAGGTGCACACAGATGACAATGGAGCGGATATGCTTACGAAGACTGTGTCGAGGGGGAAGTTCGAACATTGTGTGAGGATCGCTGGCATGACGATCTCTTCCACATAAATGCAAAGGGGATAAATTGTTGGGTACAGTTCCCGTCCTTTGTGGAGAAAACTGTGGATTTGAGTTTTACTAACTCGAACTTGGTGGTGCTGGATCTATCGACATATGGAGGAGACATGAAGGTCTTACCAAATGAAGATAATTAGAAGGACACATTTTTCACTTAGTCGAAAAGGGGGAGATTTGATGAGGTATTTTCTCCTAAGTGTGAAAGGGGCTAGCCACCTTTTGACCATGCTTTTCAAGCATGTGTTTCATGCAAGTTTGAAAAGGGGTAGCCGCCTTTGACTAAGAAATCAACATGTGCTCTTGAAGGAAGCTTCTAGGAAAGTGCCCAGAGGAAGCTTCATGACATGTGCTTTTGACCGAGGGAAGCTTCATGGAAGCTTCATGCACATGCTATCTACCACCATCTACTCCTTGGTTTTGGCCTTATAAATAAGCATGAAGGAGGAGGGGTAAGGCATCGACTCATCTCCCATCTCAAGCATTGAAAGAGTTTCTAGAGAGGCCTTTGTGGCAAGTGTCTTAGTTTGGGGAGAGCTTTCGGACGTCTCTGCGACGTTGACGAGGAATACTTCGCCTACACAGATTGGATCTGGAGCAGACTTGGGCAAGGATTCGAAGAGGCATCTTGGAGAGGATTTGTGTAATCCGTCTCGTCCGCCACTGTCGGTAACTTGCAACTTTTTGCTACTGTTTATTGTGTATTATTGTGTGGTGCGAAGTTGGTGAAGATCCTGTGTGGATCGAGGAGGGAAAGCCTTGTAATTGCCTGTCTGTTTTACACATTTTTAGTGGCGGCTTTCCGGGTTGGACTCCGATCGTCCCGTGGTTTTCAGCATATTGGGTTTCCACGTTATATCTGTGTGTCACCTTTATTGTTTTAATTTTGTGCTGTATTTTTGGTTGTGTATCGGCATACCGCTAAGCGGTCGTGCAGGTACTTGCTCGAACTAATTTGCAGGTGCTCTGGTCGGGCTTGCGTGCTCTCTAGCCCAACAATTTCAATCATCGAATGCTAATTATGATTTCTATACAATTTTTCATGAACTGATTGAGAGCATAAACTAACAGATGTTGTAGTTTCTTTTCTCAAAGATATACTGTTAGTTTTTTTGGTCCCCAACAAATTGTATCTTTTCAAACACAATAATTATTTAGGCACCATAATATCTCACCTTATGGTTTTGTTTTTGTTTCCAAAACTTCCTGCGAAATGGTTATGATTTCGGACTTCTTGGACATGCAGGATTAACAATGATTTCAGCAACGAGCTTCCGGTTGCATTCGTGGTGCTATCAGATAGTTGGAGATCATAGAGGATGAGATCAAACAATATGTCTCAAAGCAGGTAGTGAATGATTCTTATGAATGACTCTGCTTTTTGTATAAATTTACTCACATGCAGTCAAATGAATACCTAAATATCCTTAAAATTGGGCATACTAATATGTTGTAGAACCAAAATATGAAGCTCAAATTCAATTTTGATTATAAATGAAGTACGGATCTAAATGTTGTTCCTGCTGACATTTTATAAGATTGACCGGGTCATCCTTTGCCACCTGTACCTGATCCAGGATAGCACAACGATTATGGAAATTGACAAGCAAGCCTGATAGCTGATGTTGCTGCTGAAGAGATGGGATGGTTGCCGTTGGTGCTGCCGTTGTTGCCATCTGTGTTGCCGTTGGTGTTGTCGTTGCTCTGTGTGGCGTAGGCGTGTTCCCTATCTTCCAACTGCTGCTGCTTCACACTACCACTTGCAGCGGAAGCCTCAAGGTTTATAAGAAGAGGGTGATGGTTGCGACGCCGGCTTCTAGAGAAGGCGACCACGGCTTCTGCCGAGGACGACAACTGCTTGGCCTGAGGTGGTGATTTAACATTTGTCTTTCCTTCTTCTTAGTAATGATCTCATTGTTGATTGTGTACATAATTATAATCGGCACGTCATTTTTATTTGTTCATTTAGATCAAATATACACCCTAGCTACGAGGCATTATTACTATCAGGTAACTAATGCTCAACTCAGGCTATCCATTTGGTTATTCCACATTCAGCTCGAGGCTACCTCTAATTACGCTCAAAATTTGATTTTCTATAGCTCGCGGTGTTATAAATTGTTGTGCCAAATATTTATTTTACATTGGTGAACCTTCTATTGAAATGCCCAACAACAAAAATGTTGCGCCAAAATGTAACAATGGGAGTTTTTCTTTTGTTCACTCGAATTGGATTCTGAGAGAGGATGAATGTCGAGGCAGTTATGTACTTTTGTGATTTTTTAATTTTCTCCAGCACTTCATCATTACCTTTCCCATTTTTTTGTACCTTGCATCATTTCAATATATTGCTCAGATAAAAAAAAAATTTCACCATTAATTTACACTTCCTCCACAATAGAACCTCTCCGGCAACTTCGAGAAGGTTCTACTTTGGTGGATCTGTGTTTCGATGTTGTCTTCGACAACTTCTCACGCCAACTTCGAAGTTTTAGCACATCTCCTACCTCTTCCTTTCAATGAGGGTGCGCCAGAGAAGATGTTCTCACTTTCAGCGCGTAAGGGAAAGGTCGCTGCTAGGATTGAAACCAATGGTCAAAAATCCAGTTACATGGCATGGTGACAAATCCATTTCTATCTCCAGTTACATGGCATGGTTAATGTTTTGATTTTAATAGTGAATTTAATTGGGTGCAACTGTTGATAGTTGTAGATATAGAGGAATATATGTTAGTACATATTTAAGATGAGGATTTAATTGAGAGATGTCTGTGAATATCTCTTCCATATTACTAATTTAGGTATATAATTTTATAATCTCATTCACTGTTAAATGCAGAGCATGCTTGATTATTTCCCTCTCCAATCAGCTAGGGCATTATATTTTGCCTTCACTATGTACCACCGAAATACATGCCTTTTGCCTTCGATTTCTAGGTCGCCCGATCTCCCGCTGGAACCTCGCACCTTTCAATCAACAGCGAATACCGGCGAGACTCAGGCGAATACCTGCGAGTGGCGGGCGAAGCCCGCCCATGCCAAGGGGGCGGGCGAAGCCCGCCTTGAATGCCAAGCGGGCGAAGCCCGCATTGATGCGGCCGAAGCCCGCATTGATGCGGCCGAAGGCCGCCTGAGAGCATCGAGCACGGGCGTAGCCCGTGCGAAGATGCTCGTATATATATACACATATATATATATATATACACACATATATATATACACACATATATATATACACACATATATATATATATATACACACATATATATATACACACATATATATATATACACATATATATATATACACATATATATATATATACACATATATATATACACACATATATATATATATACACATATATTTATATACGAGCATCTTCGCACGGGCTACGCCCGTGCTCGATGCTCTCGGGCGGCCTTCGGCCGCATCAATGCGGGCTTCGGCCGCATCAATGCGGGCTTCGCCCGCCCCCTCGGCGTCGGCGGGCTTTGCCCGCCCCTCGTCGGTCTTCGCCCGTCCCTCGCCGGTCTTCGCCCCCGTCACCTATTTAAAATTTTAAATAATTTTACATTCATTAAATTTTAAATAATCTTCGCCCCTCGCCGGTCTTTGCCCTCCCGATACGGCCTCCGGCCGTCGTGCCCCGCGCGGCAGTACCCAGCTGCTTGCGGCGGGCTTCGGGGGCGGGCGAAAGGTTTTCAAAACAAATTTTAAAAAAATTAAACAATATAAGTTTTTTTTTAAAAAAAAAATTTTAAAAAATTAAAATTAAACAATATAAGTTTTTAAAAAATTTTGTAAAAAAATTAAACGGCGGATGAACAGTGCGCGCGTTCATCCGCCTGAAGTTAAAAAAATTTTAAAAAAATTTGTTTTTAAAAACAAATTTTAAAAAAATTAAACATTATAAATTTTTTTAAAAAAATATTTTAAAAATGACAAACACGTGGCTGCTTTGGTTTTGATTTAAAAACATTTTGATTTTTTTTTTTAAAAAATCGCAGGCGGGGCCCACAGGCGGGCCCCGCCCGCTTAATGGCGATGTGGGATTTTTAGTCCCACATCGCCAATTACACTGGCTTCCCGCTGTTTATATAGTGAGTAGCCGGTGTATGCCCAAAGATTACAGCGGGCGGGCACAGCCGGCTGGCACGCTCCTGCCTGGCCCACGTGAGCCCCCCCGCTCCCGCTTGAGGCCACCCTGGCTCGCCCCGTCCCGACCCGCGTGAGCCCGCCCGCCCCCGCCTGAGCGCGCCCGCCCCCCGTGAGCCGGCGTGACCGAACCGAGCCGCAGCTGGCCCAGTTTTTTCGTTCCTGCAAGGGGCAAAACGGTCATTTCGCTCCTCCCCCCTTGCCTCCCCCTTGAATCAGACGGCAAGATTTTGATCATGCTTGGATACGGCCTCCGGCCGTCGTGCCCCGCGCGGCAGTACCCAGCTGCTTGCAGCGGGCTTCGGGGGCGGGCGAAAGGTTTTCAAAACAAATTTTAAAAAAATTAAACAATATAAGTTTTTTAAAAAAAAAAATTTAAAAAAATTAAAATTAAACAATATAAGTTTTAAAAAAAAATTTTAAAAAATTTTGTAAAAAAATTAAACGGCGGATGAACAGTGGCGCGTTCATCCGCCTGAAGTTAAAAAAATTTTAAAAAAATTTGTTTTTAAAAACAAATTTTTAAAAAATTAAACATTATAAATTTTTTTAAAAAAATATTTTAAAAATGACAAACACGTGATCTGCTTTGGTTTTGATTTAAAAACATTTTGATTTTTTTTTTAAAAAATCGCAGGCGGGGCCCACAGGCGGGCCCCGCCCGCTTAATGGCGATGTGAGATTTTTAGTCCCACATCGCCAATTACACTGGCTTCCCGCTGTTTATATAGCGGGAAGCCGGTGTATGCCCAAAGATTACAGCGGGCGGGTACAGCCGGCTGGCACGCTCCTGCCTGGCCCGCGTGAGACCCCCCCCCCCCCGCTCCCGCTTGAGGCCACCCTGGCTCGCCCCGTCCCGACCCGCGTGAGCCCGCCCGCCCCCGCCTGAGCGCGCCCGCCCCCCGTGAGCCAGCGTGACCGAACCGAGCCGCAGCTGGCCCAGTTTTTTTCGTTCCTGCAAGGGGCAAAACGGTCATTTCGCTCCTCCCCCCTTGCCTCCCCCTTGACTCGGACGGCAAGATTTTGATCATGCTTGGATTGGACGGTTCAGATGGGATCTATGGTGTTAGCAGAATATGCATACTTCCTTTATAGTATAGATATAAATATATATAAGTGGATTGGAAGCCGGGACGTGGTCAGATCAATTTATGGTGTGATAATTGGATTGGAAGCTCGCCTCTCATTGATTTGGTGATGCCTTTACCGGGCAGTGGCCTTACAATTCTCGTTGCAGATGTGTTCTCTAATATTGAGCTGCTCGAATGTCTTCTATGGTGAAACTGTGCGTGAACTTGTTGCTGGCTTTAGGACAAATGAGCAAAGGGACAAACCGATCCCGAAGCTTGACATTGAGGGTAAATTCACCATTAAAATTTTTAACCAAAATATTTTATTTACTTCTCTTGAACCTTTCGAGTATCAATGGATTTGGATGAATCATCTACCGATTAAATTTTCATTGGTTTGCTGGAAGGCAATTGGTAAGATTCTTCTGGTTGATGTTTGACTATCGAAAGCCGGCGTGCTTATTGCGTCTAAATGCCGGTGTTGTTCCTTGACCAGCTCGCGCGAATCCATCGACCATCTTCTCATTGATAGTGAATTGGCATCTGCGGTTTGGGCTCATTTCGAACATTTTTTCTTTGGCGTGAGGCACAAGGGCAGGTCCTATCATTCAAAACTATAGTTCTGGAAGCGTAAAGTAAGAGTTTCTCGAAGGGAATTATGAAATTGGTATTAAGTGTTCCTATTATCTGCTCTTGGCTTTTGTGGGCGGAACATTGCAAACGCACTTTTCAAGGGATAAGTAGTTCAGTGAATAAAATAATCAGGGAATTCCATAATTTGTTTGGAGTGATTTTTAAAAGTTAGCCTCCTTCTGCGGTCAGAAATGCCGAAGAACATGGAATTTTGGGTTGGTTTGGTATCACCTCACCGCTCATCAGTCATAAATGTTGTATATTCAATTGGAAGGGCGGCTCGAACGCCGAGTATTTTCTGCACACCGACAGGGCGGTGGATCCCATTCTCGATATTTCGAGCAGTGGCGGCTGCATTCGTAAGCATGACGGTTCTTTAGTTGCTGGCTTCGCTCACCTTTATGGGGGAGTAAGTGTATCTGAAGCTGAAGGATTGGCTCTCTTGGATGGTATCACTCTTTGCTCTAACTTAGAGATTACACAGATTCATATTCATGGAGACTCAAAATTGATCATGGACTGTATGGACAAACGAAGATTCACCGTTTGGAGACTTTGGGCGATTGGTGATGCCATTGTTGATCTAATTCAGAATATGCAAGTCTCTTCGACTCATATTTTCATGGAGGGGAATATGATCGTGGATGCGATGACCTCTTTTGCTTAGGCACACAAGATTAGTTGTAGTTTTACTCAGGGTATTGTGCCTACTCATATCTATAGCCTTATGAATGCGGATTCCTCAAACCACCTTAGGTTTAGAACTCACTCTCTAGGTTCCTCTTTGGCTAATTAGGATGTGGGGTAGTTTTCACTTTTTCATGAGGGCTCGAGGTACTTCCCACCTCATTTGAATCCTTATTTGCTCTTTTTATTAATATATATATATTAAAATTTAAAAAATATATATATACATATATATACATATATATATATACATATATATATATACATATATATACATATATATATATATATATATACATATACTAGCATCTTAGAACGGGCTTCGCCCGTTCTCGATGCGTCGCTGCGGGCTTCGCCCGTAACAAGCGGGCTTCGCCCGCTTGGCAACCATGCGCGCATCGCCCGCCTGGCAACCAAGCGGGCTTCGCCCGCCCCATCCCCCACTTCGCCCCCTCCCCCACTTCGCCCGTGCTCGATGCTCTCGAGCGGCCTTCGGCCGCATCCAGACGCCCGTCCCCCGATTGATATTTAAAATTTAAAATTATTCTAAAATTTATTTTTTAGAATTTTATTAATTATTAAAACAAATAGAATTAATTTAATTAATTATTAATTTAAAGAACAGGAAAAAAACCGCAGAGGCGGCGCGGTTTCCCTCTGTCGTCTGCGGCATGCCCGGCGCCCACGGGGGGGGTCGCCGACCGCCGGCGAACCCGCCGGGGGTTGTCCGCCGGGGCTTTATATAAGAAGAAAACTTAATTAAAAATATTAGGGAGGGCGAAAGGGGAAAGGATCCGATCGGGATCAAATACTCTCACATATAAACCTAATAGAGAATGTGCAAAATCAATATTGATCAACATTTAAAAAAACTTTCATAAACAATTCAACATCTAATTTGAAAAAAAAAACTTTCAGAAACAATCACAGCTCAACCAAATGCTAACCATTCAAAAAAATTGTATTTATATCCTTGTGAAAATGAACAATTGAAACAGGAGATGAATACCTCACACTGAATTGGAGTTGATGAAATCTACACTTTGAGAGGGCTATATCTTGGTCCAGTACACCTTAAAATGAAAAATCTTTGACACTTAAAACTTGATTCCTTAAACCACCTGCAATTAATAATACATATCTTGGTCCTCCAATCCATAAAGCATGTGTTTAGAAGAAAAAAATGAAATGTGAACGGTGGAAGCTCTGAAAGTCTGTTCTTAAGCATAGGCATTTATTACTCAAAGAGTCTGTTCTTAAGCAAATACTTCATTAAAAAATGGAGCATATGAAAGAGTATTTTTTATTGACAAAACTCATTTTAACATGTCAAACTCCTATATTATGACTATGTGATAACACAATGTTAACTTTTATGAAGAAATATTTCATGCTATATTTCACCACCATTAACTAACAATCTTTTGAAATATTCGTTGATCTAATCAGCATGGAGATATATAGTGTTCTCTAGCATATGTATAAATTAACTAAAAATAGAGTAAAATAAATGAGACAACTCTAAGACAGTATGTGAGATTATAATTAGGACCCCCAATGGTTTCAGGTCCTTCACTCTTTATCATTAACAAATATATTCTTGTAGCTTATTTTATGTTAGAATTTGAGAACCATGGATTAAATCTGAATTTAGCATTAACAAATGTGTCAAATTTGTCTAATATCTAAATTTTCATTATCTTGGGAACATGAATAGCATAACTTTCACATAAATAAATTAGCATAGTAATAGATCAAGGCTCCGTTTGGGGGGACTTATTTTCACCGGTCAAGCGGTTACGACCGCATAAACCGAACCTTAATTAAGGTCTCCCAAACGGAGCCCAAGTAAGTAAATGTTGAACATGCGTGTTAAACAATGTATTTAATATTGTGCATATTTAGTCCAACATTGTCTATTGGGATTTCCTCCTCCCCTTCTCTCCTATATATGTAAGACCCATTGGTCCTTTTTATTGTTAAGTGAATATATTGCATACCTGTTTTACTTATTTGTAGCATGGTATCAGAGGCCTAAATTTTTTTTCGCCGCTCGCCTTCGTGCTCACGTGTCCGCCCGAGCCTGCTCCTGCTCCTGCTCCTGTCCGCCCCCCAGACCGCACCTCCCCCAGACCGCTCCTCAGACCGCTCCTCACCTACCCCTCCTCAGACAACCCCCCCAGCTCCGACCGCACCTCCCCCTCTTCAGACCGCAACCCTCCACCTCAGATCGCTCCAACCCGCAACCCCCCCAGCTCGCCACTACTCCAGATCGCTTCAGACCGCCACCCTCCAGACCGCATCTCCCCCCTCCAGACCGCAACTCCCCCTCCTCCCCAGATCGCACCAACCCTAAACCTCCCCCTCCTCCCCAGACCGCCACCCTCCAGACCGCATCTCCCCCCTCCAGACCGCAACTCCCCCTCCTCCTCAGATCGCTCCCTCAGACCGCCACCCTCAGCTCCACTACCCCAGATCTCCACCCTCAGACCGCACCCTCCAGCTCACTCCCACAGATCGCCACTCTCCGACCTCCTCCTCAGACCGCCACCTCACAACACCACTACCCCAGACCGCCAACCTCCCCCTCACCCTCAGACCGCCACCCTGATCGCCACCCCCCCTGAGCCTCCTGATCGCCACTCTCCCTCAGACCGCCACCCAGCTCCCTTAGCCTCTTGATCGCCACCCCCCCTCCTTACCCCAGCTACGAGAAGGCTCTCCTCTCCGACTCGTTCTCATGGCGACTCCTCTGATCTCCCCACCCCTGAAAGCCACCTCCTTTCAACTCGCTGTTGCCAACGATTGGCCTGACTGGGCACTGACTGTTGAAGCCGCTCTCTGCTCCCGTGATCTCTGGGACCACATCATCGGTAATCCTCCCGCTCCTGCAAGCTCAGTCACCGCCAAGACTGTCACTCCCAGCTCAGACAAAACTCCAGAAGCAGTCACCGCTACAGATGACGCCACTCTTTGGCGCCGTCGCGATCAAGCCATCCGGGCCTACCTGTTGGAATCTGTTGCTCGTCCGCTCCTCACTTCTATCGGTCGTCTCCCTTCGGCCCGTGCCATGTGGGAATACCTCCGAGACCGCTTTGTCCCCCGTGGTGGTGCTCGGCGTCACCGTCTCATCTGTGACTCATAATCTACCCGCCAGGAATGGCGCTCTGTTCAGGATTTCTTCACCATGATGAGTGCCTACTGGCACGAACTGGACTCAATGATTCCCCTGCCCTGCGGCTGTCCTCGCTATCTGGACTTTCAGCGCCATCTCTCCGAGGGTCATCTCCATCAGTTCCTCGCTGCCCTAAGTCCCGAGTTCTCTTTACTTGCAGCTTAGCTCCTTCACCGGGTCCCCCTTCCCACTCTGGATGATGCACTCATTGCTCTCCTCGATGAAGAAACCCGTTTTCGACCTCCTGTGATTGTCTCCACCGCTCCCAGGCCCGACACTGCGCTTGCGTTGCTTCCTCGCAGCAGTCCTGTTACTTGTCACTACTGCAAGAAGGTAGGACATATGAAATATGAGTGTCCTACTCGGCCCCCTCGCCCTGCTCAGCACAAACCTCCTGACAATCGCCGTGATGATCGTGGTAAGGGACGCGGTCGTGACCATGGACCTCACCCTACTGCTGCTGCTACTGACCGTCTGCAATGACTAGAGGAGTTATTTCGCCAATCATCACTGTTTCACTCTGCCTCCTCTGCCAGCTCCCCTGCGGAACAAAGCCTCTTAGCTGCCCCTGGTACTACTGCTGCTCGGGTTACTCCAACTGCACCTTGGTATTTCGACTCCGGGACCTCCTGCCATCTCACCTCCAACTCCACCATCCTCACCAACTGTACTTCCACCCCCACTACCCTTCAAGTCACCGCTGTTGATGGGGGTTCTGTCCCTATTTTGCGATCTGGCTCCATCACCCCGACTTCTGCCCATACTAGTCATCTTACCCTCTCCAACGTTCACCATGCTCCTCGGCTACACATGAACCTTATTTCTGTTAGCTCTCTCTGTGATCTCGGACTAACTGTTTCATTCTCTTCTTCTGATTGTGTTGTGCAGGATTCACGGACAGCTCAGAGGATTGGACAGGGCCGTAGGACTGGTGGTCTGTATCAGATGGAGCATCTCCACGTTCCCCCATCATCAGCTTCGTTAGCTTCTGCCTTATCTGTTGTATCTGATGCCGACTTGTGGCACAGACGTCTAGGACATTTATCTACTGATCGACTTCGAAGTGTTATCCGTTCTGGAGCTTTGGGTCGTGTCTCCTTTTCCCCCCTTTCTATATGTACCGGCTGTCGTTTGTCAAAGCATCTTGCTCTACCATTTACAAGCAGTGCTTCTCAAACAACAGCCCCTTTTGAATTAGTTCATTCTGATATTTGGGGCCCAGCGCCTATTGCCTCACATTCTGGATACCTTTACTATGTTAGTTTTATTGATGATTTCTCTCGTTATGTTTGGGTTTATCTCCTTCGCAATCGCTCTGAAATACCTGATGTGTATCGCACGTTCGCAACCATGCTTCACACTCAGTTTGACCGTCGCATTAAAATCTTTCGATATGACTGTGCTCAAGAGTTTCTCTCCTCCACCATGCGCGACATCCTCCAATCACATGGTGCCATCCATCAACAGTCTTGCCCGCACACCCATGAACAAAACGGGGTCGCTGAACGAAAACATCGTCACATCATCGAAACTGCTCGGGCCCTGCTCATCTCTGCCTCCGCCCCTCATTCCTTCTGGCCTGAAGCTGTCCTCACTACTGTTCACCTCATCAACATAACTCCCACCTCGGCTCTGTCTGGCGTCACTCCTTATGAACGACTATACTGCCGTCCACCAACCTATGCCCCTCTCCGTACGTTTGGGTGCACCTGCTTTGTTCTCCTCCTCACCACTGAACGCAATAAACTCTCTGCTCGCTCGTCCCGCTGTGTTCATCTAGGCCTTAGCCCTCATCACAAAGGCTATCGATGCTACGATCCGTCCACTCGTCGCATTCGCATCTCTCGACATGTCTCCTTCGTCGAACATGAGATGTTTTTCTCCTCCACACCAACAACTCCTCCCGCCCAACCTACTATCTCTCCACCCCTTTCTCTTCCGCTACTTCCCCCTATTCCAACTCGTCCCAGAACTCCCACTGCACATCCTTCCTTGTTGCCAGCCCGTCCTCCAGTCGAAGATCCCCCCTCCACCTCAACTACTCCTCCGCTGCTCACAGTCCCTCCTCTCGCTCCTGCTCCCTCTGGTACGGCTATGTCTGAAGCTCCGTCCGCCTCTGCACCTGTGGATCCCGCTCCTCCTCGACGCAACCCGGTTCGCCATCGCACCCGCCTGCTTGCTACGACCAAAGCCCTGATCGGTCTACCGCTTCGGCTCTCACCACAGCTACCTCCTGTTCCCCTGCTTTTCAAGCCTTCCTCACGGCTCTCCACTCTCACCGGGAGCCCCAGTCATACCAAGAGGCAGTTGGTAAACCCGAATGGCAGCAAGGCATGACTGTTGAACTTCAGGCCTTCCGCAGAACTCACACCTGGGACCTCGTCCCCTGTCCTCCTGGCATCACCCCTGTCAGTTGCAAATGGATATTCAAAGTTAAGACTCGCCCGGACGGCTCCATTGAGCGCCACAAAGCCCGTTTAGTTGCCCGAGGGTTTTCTCAGGAACATGGGATCGACTACGATGAAACTTTTGCGCCAGTTGCCCGGATGACAACCGTTCGCACCTTACTTGCAGTCGCTGCTGCCCGAAGCTGGCTCCTCCATCAGATGGATGTCACCAATGCCTTTCTGCATGGCGTTCTCACAGAAGTGGTGTACATGGCACCTCCTCCGGGTCTCTCCGTTCCCCCTGGCCACGTCTGCCACCTCCGTCGGGCCCTCTATGGTCTCAAATAGGCCCCTCGTGCCTGGTTTGAGCGTTTCCGCACTGCTGTTCTAAAGGCTGGCTTCATCGAACGACAAACGGACCATGCCCTGTTTACTCGCACCTCCGCTCAGGGATGCGTCATACTTCTCTTATATGTGGACGATATGATTATAACTGGCGATGATCATGTCACAATTGCTTCTCTTCAACAACATCTCCTCAGTCAATTCGAAATGAAGGACATGGGCCCCCTTCGATACTTCCTTGGGTTAGAGATCTCCCGCTCCAAACGCGGCATCCTGGTTTCTCAGCAAAAATACATCTCCGATATTCTCTCAGTCGCCGCTCTCACTGACGACCGCACTGTTGACACCCCCATAGAGCTCAATCTGAAACTCCTCCCAACAGACGGCGAACCGCTTTCAGATGTCTCCCGTTATCGGCGCCTTATCGGGATGCTGGTCTATCTAACTATGACTAGACCTGACATTGCCTACGCAGTTAGCTTTGTCAGTCAGTTTGTTCAAGCTCCTCGCTCAGCTCACTACGCCGCGGTCCTCCGGATTCTCCGCTATCTTCGCACCTCCGTCAACCGCTCGCTATTTTTCTCTGCAACTTCTCCATTCACCCTCCGAGCATTTTCGGATGCTGATTGGGCGGGGGATGTTACGACTCGTCGCTCAACTACCGGTTTTTGCATTTTCCTGGGCGACTCCCTGATCTCCTGGCGTAGTAAGAAACAAGAATCCATTGCACGCTCCAGCACGGAGGCTGAGTATCGTGCCATGGCCTCCACCACTGCTGAAATCATCTGGCTCCGCCGTCTCCTACACGATCTTGGTGTACAGATAACAGGACCCACTTCTCTATTTTGTGGCAATCGAAGTGCCATTCAAATTGCCTCGAATCCGGTGTTCCATGAACGGACAAAACACATTGAGATTGATTGTCACTTCACTCGCCAGGAATTCCTCGCCAACACTATCTCTCTACCATTCATTGCTTCTGAAGAACAAGTTGCGGACTTTCTCACCAAGTCACTCACTGCTGCAAGATTCAGATATCTCATTAGCAAACTCTCGGTTCATGATCCACCTTGAGTTTGAGAGGGCGTGTTAAACTATGTATTTAATATTGTGCATATTTGGTCACACATTGTCTATTGGGACTTCCTCCTCCCCCTCTCTCCTATATATGTAAGACCCATTGGTCCTTTTTATTGTTAAGTGAATATATTGCATACCTGTTTTACTTATTTGTAACAATGCTCATCAAATTTTCTGTATCCCAGCAATAGTATTCAGATAGATTGATGTTCTTTGTTTCTCACCAATCTTTGGCTTAAATCAAATGCTAAAAATTTGAAATGAGGGAGACCGGATGTAAGCGACGTTCAAATATCTGTCTGGAACATTTCATGATTAAAATATCATGGGTTACAGTAAATCGTGGAGGGTAGAATGCGGAACAATGAGAAAACATACCTAGAGCTGCTGTTTTGGAAGAGGAAGAAGAGCGGCAGGGGATTCGTATAAAGAGGCGATGAAGAATGTCAACTTAAAATGATATGAAGATGGAGGTTTTCTGTACTCTGTTTAGCGCATTGAGGATGGCTTGGGGAGAGACTTCTCAGGCAACCCATGCAACTATCATCAGGGTCTTTTGCGGAGGAAGAGAGAGGAGGAGCAGTCGAAGAGGCGGCGTTGTTGTCGGCGTCAGCGGCGGCGTTGTTGTCGGCGTCAGCGGCGGCGTTGTTGTCGGCGTCAGCGGCGGCGTTGTTGTCGGCATCAGCGGCGGCGTTGTCGTTCTCGTCGGCATTGATTAGAAGTCGATCAGATGAATGAAGCTGCGACTTCTTCGACAGCGGCTTCAGCTTCGTCACCGCTTTCCGTGTACGCTTTGGATGCGACCTTGCCGACGTCTTCGGAGGCAAGCTTCAGATGCGGTCTTGCCGGTAGCCTGGATGTCAGGGTTTGGCTGTAGCGTTGCCGACGGTTGAAGCGGGAGGAATCGCGGCGTGTTCGGAGATACCGTAGGCGTGTGGGAGGAAGGTTCAGCAGCGTGTTCCGAGATGCCGTAGGCGTCTGCGTGAGGAAGTATGAAGCTGGGCTGGGAAATGATTTAGGGAGATGAGGAGTGGATGAGTTGTTTTAATGGAAGAATGGCGCTTTCGGCAGGTCGCTGCTGCCGTGCGGGAGGAGCCCAGTTTGGCCTGTGCGGGAGACGTGGGAGAAAACTTGACATGGCGAGCTCTGCTGCTGCCGCTTCTTTCGGCTGATTCGATGGAAGCGGGTCAAAAAAGTTGCGTATTCAGGCATATTCTGCTGGATAATGTATATTTTGCTGGTCAAAAAGCTGCCAAATCAAAAAGCTGTCAAATCAAAAAGCTGCCGGATCAAAAGAATATGTATGTTTTGCTGGCCGGAGGATATGTATTATTTGCGGCTCTCAATCTGACGGTGGCAAATCCTTATAGCAGTTTGATCATGCGGTCCAAATCAAAAGCTTGGTGTGCTTGGTAGATATGTATATTGCTTTATATAATAAAGAATAATAATGATATACATATATATATACATATATATATATATATCGAACCCAAAGTTGTGTTATTATCGAACCCAAAGTGAACCCTATCGAGGCAACTCAAATTTCCTATCAGTCGTTTGCTCTATCAGTTGTCTACGCAAGTTATCTCTACATTAAGAGAAGAGAATTATGGTCAGAAATTGTCAGATTTGGCTCCGTCACTACGATCTCATGGAGGGTCGTTGGTGATTTCAACTGCATTTTGAATTTGAATGAAAAGAAAGGCTCAAACTCATATTGCCATAGGGCAATGTCGGAAATTAGAAAAATGATTGACGAATCACTCTTGTATGATGTAGGCTTCTCTGGCAATCCATACACTTGGACTAATAGAAGGGCTGGAAATCAGAGAGTTCTCGAAAGGATTGACAGGTTGCTAATCAATGGGCGATGGGAGTGTCATATGCCTAAGATGATAGTCACTCATTTGGCAAGGAAATATTTTGACCACTGCCCCTTACTCGTACAATACTTGAAGGAAATCAGTAGGGGTCCATCATCCTTTAAATTCCAAAATATGTGGCACCTTGATGATGAGTTCTATCAACTAATTAAAGATAGCTGGTTTAAGGATACTGTGGGATGCAATGCACTAGTCACATTGGAATTCAGACTTCGGAATATAAGAACTGTGATGAAAGAATGGAATAAAAACACATTTGGGAATGTATTTAACAAAATTTCTATGGCTGAACTTGAATTGGCAACCGCGGAAGAGGCCTTTGATGCTGACCCGACTCAATTGAATGCTGAAGTGCTCTCCGTCTCTCAAAATAAATTAGATCGTATTATTTTACAAGAAGAAACGTATTGGAAGCAAAGAGCAAAGGATAAGACTATTAAGGAATGCGACAAGAACACAACTTACTTTCATGCAATTGTGAAAAATAAGAGAAGTTTTTGCCAAATCAGTCAAATAAAGGACATGGCTGGGAATACAATTACAACAGAGGAGGGTGTGAGTGCCGAGGCGGTTGGTCACTTCACAAGGCTTCTTAACTCCGAGCCAACGAGCCAAGATTTCGAGATTCTCAAGTCAATCCCTAAACTCGTTAATTCGCATCACAGCTTAGCGCTGACCAAACCTGTTTCGGAAAAAGAGGTACGTTAAATTGTATTTTCGCTTTCTAAAGATAGTGATCCTAGCCCTGATGGGTTGGGAGGTGGGTTTTATCAATATTGCTGGGAAATAGTTAAATGTGACGTAGTGGAGGCCGCTAATGATTTTCTAAGTGGGGGGTACCTAAGTCATTTTTACACCTCTGCTACCATCACCCTCATTCCCAAAAATAACTCTCCTACAAATTTCACCCAATTTAGACCAATTTCTCTCTCAAAATTCTATCCAAAATTCTTTCCTCTAGGCTCAAAACCATATTGCCGTCGATCGTCTCTACTGATCAACAAGGCGCCTTTATTAAGGATAGAAATATATCTGATAATATTAGACTCGTCAAGGAAATGACTTACGATATTAACAGAAAAAACTAGGCGTGGGAACATGATCCTTAAACTTGACATGGAAAAGGCCTTTGACCGTTTGGATTGGTCCTTTCTTTTCAATGTTCTTCATGCATTTGGATTCAATCAGATTTTTATTAAATTGGTAAGGATGCTCACCTGTTATGCTAAGCATAGTGTAATGATCAATGTAAATGTATATGGTTTCTTTGGATCCACTTGTGGCCATACTTTTTATCCTTGCTGAAGAAGTGTTAAGTAGAGGGATTACTCATATTTTCTCTATGGGATCGGAAAGGCTGACTGGTACAATGCTTATCCCAAAGGGCCTAAGTTTACTCACAATCTTTATGCCGATGACACAATAATATTTGGCAGGGGAAATGTACGAACAACCAAAGCTTTAGCCGGTTTCATTCACAGGTACGGGAAGTGCTCTTGTCAAATATCCCTCAAACCAGAAGACAAAGAATCTCTTTGATCCTTAACATCCATCAAAATGTGATGCCCTTTCAATATCTTGGTGTTCCAATCTTTAATGGCAGAGCTCGAACTCGCTATTTTGACCATATGGTTGTTAAAGTTCAGAATAAAATTCAGGATTGGCGCTCCAAACTTCTGAATCATGCTAGTCGATTAACTCTTATCAAATCTGTTCTTTCTGGGTTCGCGGTCTATACAATGTTTAGTTCTCATGTCCCAAAATTTATACTTAAGTCTATTGACAAATGTTTGGCAAGATTTTTTTGGACAGGGACTGTTTATGGGAGAAAATTTCATTGGCTCAATTTCAAAAATTTATGCCGGCCAGTTGGACTTGGGGGCCTCGGCATCCATAGATTGGTTGACTCTTACAAATCATATAGATGTAAAGCTATATGGAAATTTCTATTTGTGTCGAATCATTGCAATGACTATATTCGTATGAAGTATTATAAAAAAAGAACAGAGGTGTCTTTGATCTGCGGGCTAATGCGAATGGCCCATGGCGGGAGACTATGAAATATTACTAATATATGAAGGAACACCTTATGTGGAAACCTGAGAGAGGATTGATAAATTTCTGGAATGATGTATGGATTGGCAACAAATCCCTCGCTGAAATTTCCGGATATCATGCTGACAGGGATCAAACCATTACGCTTGAGGAGGTCTTCAATGAGGAGGGTCTGAATCGGGTGCCTGGGACATGTTCTGGCGAGGCTTTGGCCCTCATTTCTGAGTCTGATTTCAGTATCTGTGCAAGGCCAGACAGGCCGGTGTGGAGACCGGATGCAGAAGGTAAATATACCATAAAAACTTTAATAAATTTGTTGTGTATGCTGGTCTAGAACCTTTAGAAATTTATTTGATATGGGCTGCTTTCTTGCCTCAGAAGTTCTCTATTATTTGTTGGAGGGCCATCCGGAACATTCTTCCTTTGGAATGCAATGTACTAAAAGCTGGTATTCAACTTGCTTCCAAATGCAAATGTTGTACCCGCTCTCCGAACCGTGAAAATTAGGATCAGCATCATCAGCTGATTCAATTAAACAAAGATAACTACATTTAGAAAGCACATCAAATAATCTCAGTTCCTAGACATCAAATATCCCTAGGAGTACAAAATGGAGATATTTTGTCCTATCAAAATGTAGTTGAAATACCAAAATAACATAGTCTATTATTTTATGACGAAGTTATAATATTTTTAATTCCCGGAGAATTTAGAAGGATTAATGCCCTACTACTATATATAAAACCATCCTCTAACAATAAATAGGGAAGCTAAAATAAAGCGCCAAACAGGAGCTCCAATTTAATCATTAAAATCAAGTTCCAAACCAAGCAAATGTCAAGCTGTGTCCAAAATCAAAGCAATACATTGTAAATAACAAAGTGAAGGGTTGAAAGATATATATGTGTGAATGACCTGTCTGGCATTCAAGTATTTCCTTCATTGAAGATAAGGGACATAGTATTAGATTCATGCATAATTGAGGAAAAAATTAAATCAAATGTTTGGAATAAGTTAGGAGTAGTTATCATTCTAGTCATACAAAATTTACCACTCTATGGCCTGAACGTTCAGTCGGACATCCTTTTAGAAGAAGTTATTCCCCCTGAGTTGTTTTCAAATCAAGCATCCAAAAGTTCTGCACAGGGAAAAATGGATAAGAGAATAATCCCAGTACTGTATATTAATCCTTTGTTGGTAAAAATCACCCAAATGTCTTAACATAGCTAAAGGAATCATTGATAATATGGTGTTTGATAAGCATTTTTATTTAATCAGACCCACTAATGTTGCTTGCGAAGAATAATATCAAACACTTTATGGGTGAAAATTACAATGGAATGCTTTAGAACAAAATAAGAGAGAAACAAATTTAAAACATTATTTTTTGGAAGCAGGTGCCTATCATCAAACTTTGGTTTATACTTAAGTCAACTTAAAATACCCAAAAGCTGATCAAAAAGCAAAATTTACCACTAATGTTGCTTGCGAAGAATTATCTTTTGGAGGCAGGATAAAAAAACATTGATTTATACCCAAAAGCTGATCAAAAGAGTTTAAAAGAGTAGAATATGTAATCAAACAAATTGCATCAACGCCTTGGTTTTACAAAACAACATAAATTTGCAATGGAGAGAAAGGGAGCGTGAGGGGGAGTGGGTGGAGAACTCCTTATCAACAACAACAAACAATAGTTTGTCATTTTCCCGAACACCTTATAGGCAAGAAGAGATGTTTGATTGGATCCAAGAGAAAAGACAACCCAAAATAATTTTACCCGCGGCTATGAAGTCGTCCGGAGAGGAGCTTTGGCGAGGCATGGACAGAGGGGAAGAAATCGTCGGGCTGTGAAGAGGCGTCATCATGGAGGAAAGGAGTTCTTGTCACCTGCGGGTAGAATCGTGGAGGCCGGAGGTGCCACCAAGGCAGAGTTCGGCTTTCTTCCTCCAACAAGATTATTCGTGCTTTGGCGAGGCGTGGGCAGAGGGGAAGAAGTCGTCGGGCTGTGAGGAGGCGAGACGATATCGTGAATGATAAGAAATAAAGATTGCTTGTGGCAGTGGATTTTTGGGAGACACAAACCAGCGATGAGAGGAAATTTTTTTGCTACAAGTTTGTACCATTCTCCTGTGCCTAAATAAATAGGGGCTTTCTCACTGGGTCCCACCCCCTTTTCCCCTTTCCCCCCAAGTTTGCGATTTTCCCTCCTGGGCATTTCTTCCGCCGAGGTCGCTAGGGTTCTTTCACGCCGCCGACACCTGGAGTAGCTAGATAGCTAGAGTTACTTCACGACGGAATTGAAATTTTAAGTCCTTCCCTTTTCCGTCAGCCCCATTTCGCCCAGCCGCTCAATCCTAGGGTTTCTTCACGACGGAAGGAGGCCGTTACTGCTCCACCGTTCTCGGCAGCTCTTGTTCGACGTTCCCTAAAATGGGCGGCACAACCGGAAAACGTTGATTTAGGCGTAGAAATAGAAGGAAAAAAATCGGATTGCCGTCATTTCTATGTTAGGGGTTGCTCGAAACATCCGGAGGAAGTCTAAGTGGAACAATCTCTTTGTTGCCTCCAGCTAGGTATATATAGCAGAATACCTAGGGTTTCCACACGCAAAGCCCCTGAGCCCGTTATTCGTCCGAATATACCTTTACAATCTTCTCCTATATTCGTGACTAATAACAGTAACGTTTCAGGGTGCTGGAGAGTAGATAAAATAATAATTCAAACTAAACAAAGCATTCAGGATAGATCATACTAATTAACACATGAAAAGGTTTTTGCCTAAACGGCAAACCAAAAATACAGATTCTATCCCAAACATAGTCTGAATAGTTATTACAAAACAACATGAATTAAAACGTTTGATGATTCTACTCATCTAGTAGATCATTGTCATCCATGTCCAAGTCTACTTCTCCTCCATAATCTCCACTGTAGTCTGCAAGGAATTTCATGAGTCGGACTCTATGAATTCATAAATATATGCAGTGACGTTTAAAGTAAACTAGCTCTTACTAAATGAGCTTAGCACTTCTAGCAACGGTGAAGTAACTCTGTCAGCATCTCATCCAGTCTAACTAGGACTAGTCACGTTATCTTACTCATTACTGATCACTATGTGCCTCACCAACACATGTGGGCACACATCACGTGCAACATTATCAAATGTGGAATAATGTGCTGTGACCAATAATGTTTAGATTAACTTTTACAACGACTTTCAATTTCCAGTTGAATAACTCTTGAATCAACTTACAATGAGAGAGGTGCTTGGTTATCAAATGTGGAATAACCGGCATCAAACCATTTTGGGTTTTCATCAAGAAATTATTTGGGTTTTCAGTCTGTTATTAGATGCTTGAATGTTGCGACTATAGGTTCTTACTGTCAAAACATAAAACTGCGGAGGAAAGTTTCATAAATTTATGAACTTTAGTCACATTTCCCCCGATGTTTTTATTGTGAGAGCTCTATTCAATCCTTTGGTCAAAGGGTCTACAATATTATCTTTCCATCTCACATCAATTAGGGTCATAATCCTTTGACTTGTGAGAGAGGTCAACCCGGATTGTTTCAGCCTGAGATGCCTTCTTTTGCCATTGAACAGAGTGTTCGTAGCAATCGTTTTAGTAGCCTGATTGTCGCAGCAAACTGCAACAGAACTCATTTTCAGACTCGACAAAGGAATGTCCATCACCAAATCTCTCAGCCATTCAACTTCTTCTCCTGCTGACGCAAGAGCGTAGAGTTCGGATTCCATAGAAGAGAGTGCAATATAGGATTGCCTCTTGGACTTCCAGGCTACAGCTGCTCCTCCTAGTGTGAACACAAAACCACTAGTGGACTTGCTGTCGTTTAATTCTGAGCACCAAGATGCATCAGAATAACCTTCAAGAACTGAAGGATGACCAGTGTAAACTAAAGCATACTTTTGGGTGTGCTTTAAGTATCTCATTAGCCTGTCTAAGGCGTTCCAGTGGTCATTACCAGGATTACTAGTGAATCTGCACAACATGCCGACCATAAAGGCTATGTCAGGTCTAGTGCAGACCATGGCATACATGAGGCTACCAAGCAGTTTAGAATAATCTAACTGTCTAACCATAGCTCCTTCATTGGGCTTTAGGCGGTTAGTGTAGTCGTATGGTGTCTCAGATGCTCTACTGGCACTGTATCCCCACGTGTCCAACATGGATTTTATGTAGTGGCTTTGACTTAGGGAGATACCGTTCTTCCCAAAGCTCACTTGCATGCCTAGTATAGTGTTAGCTACACCTAGGTCTTTAATGCTAAATTCTTTTATTAGGTCTGACTTAACGTCATCCACTTCGGATTGATCAGACCCTAGAATGAGCATATCATCTACATACAAGCATATTATGGTGACTTTATCCGATCTATTACGTATGTAAAGACATTTATCCGAGAGACTCGACATGAATCCCATGTTCTTTACACTATAGTCGAACTTCTCATGCCATAATTTCGGTGCTTGCTTTAGTCCGTATAAAGACTTAAGAAATTTACAGACTTTCGTTTCGTGACCGTCTACAATGAAACCTTCAGGTTGACTCATGTAGATCTCTTCGGTCAGATCTCCGTTCAAGAACGCAGTCTTAACATCCATTTGATGAACAATAAAGTTCTCAATAGATGCAATAGCAAGGAGAACCCGAATGGTTGCCAAGTGACACACGGGTGAGTAGACATCAAAGTAATCTACTCCGCTGACTTGTGTGAAACCTTTAGCCACCATGCGTGCTTTATATACTTAGCTACGCTACCATTAGGATTCAATTTCTTTTTCAGAACTCACTTACACCCTACGGTTTTAGCCCCTTTTGGCTTATCAACCAACGTCCAGGTGTTATTCTGAAGAAGAGAATTCATCTCTTCATCTATAGCTTCTTTCCAGAGTAGTGAATCCATGGATCTCATCGCTTCCTTATAGGTGGATGGATCGGCCTCAACGTGGTAAGTCACAAAGTCACTACCGAAGGTTCTGGGAATTCGCTCTCTTAGAGAAGTCCTTCTAGACTCTAGGCCAGAGTTATCTACCGGAACGGGATAGGAGGTGCTCGGTACTGATTCAGGATATTCCTCAGTAATAGTTGTTTGCATACCTGCGATTGTTAAGTTCTTATCTTTGAAGAATTTATCCTCGAAGAACACCGCACCCCTAGATTCTATTATGATATTATTAGAAATATCAAGGAACCTATCTGCAGCACTATCCTCAGCACAACCTAGGTAGACACAAGTATTGGTCCTAGGTCCAACTTTAGGCCTTCTAGGGTCAGAAACCCTGACATAGGCTATACAACCCCAAGTCTTAAGTCGAGTAAACGACGGGGGTCTCTTAAACCAAAGCTCGTAGGGAGTAACCTCTAACTTAGCATGAGGAACTTTATTCAGAATGTGATTCGCAGTTAAGACTGCTTCGCCCCAATAAGCGGAAGGCATGCCTGCAGTAAGCAGCATAGAGTTCAACATCTCTGTTAACATTCTATTCTTGCGCTCGGCTATGCCGTTAGATTGGGGGGAGTTAGGAGCAATGATTTCTGCTATGATGCCCTGTGAAGCAAGGAAGCATCTGAACTCACTGGACATATATTCTCCTCCTCTATCACTCCTAAAACGTTTTATTTTCATGCTTAGTTGGTTTTCTACCCTGGTTTTGAAAAGACAAAACTTTTCAAATGCTTCATCTTTTGTTTTAAGCAACGAGATATGACAAAATCTCGTGCAGTCATCGATAAACGTGATCATATACTTCCTACCACCTCTAGTGACAAAACTCTTAAAGTCACAAATATCGGAATGTATAAGCTCAAGAGGTGTTGTGCTCCTAGTAACCATCCCAAAAGGTTTCCTAGTGATCTTAGTCTGAGCGCACACTTCGCATTTTTCAAGTGGAGACTTAGTGTCTAATGTGATCTTGTGAGTTCTAGCTACTTGGAACATTTTCCTGTAGTTTACGTGTCCTAGTCTCTCTTGTATAGTCCTAGGGCTAACTAAGTTCAATTGAACTTGTTGGACTACCTCACTTGCTAGACTCAGACGGTACATCCTATTTTGGACATAAGCACATCCAAAATAGTGCGAGTTAACTGACAAAGTTACCCTACCGCTACAGAAGCTAAGCGACATACCCGCATCACATAATAAACTAATAGACACTAAGTTAGCAGCTATAGAAGGAATAAATTTAACGTTCTTTAAAATTAAAGACTTACCTGAGGAGAGCAGCAGAGTTGCGTTCCCCACCTTCATCACGTCAGCTGTGTCTCCATTTGCCACAGTTACTGATTCCTTTGCATCCTTCAGCTCTGTCAGAAGATTAGCATTGTTGCAAATGTGGCACGTTGCCCCAGAATCTAGGTACCACTCCGTGCTGGCCTGCGCGTGTCCGGCCATGGCAACAAAGTCGGATGGCTCAGCTTGGCTGACCAGATGGGCTTGGTTGCCTTCTTGTGGTGCCCGGGTTTTCTCTTTCCTTGGTAGCTTACAGTCAGATGCGTAGTGTCCCCACTTGTTGTAGTTATAACATTTACCCTTACATTTCTTAGAGGTTTTACTCGGGCTTGCAACCTGGGGGCTACTACGAGGCGTTTTGGTCCTATGAGGGGGAGGAGGCCGCTTGGAGCTTGAAATCATGTTGGCAGCAACCTTCTGCTTGCCAACAGCTTCCAAAGCGTGCTTCGTCCTATTCTCATCCTCAATGCGTATGAAGCGCTTGAGGTCGTTCAGACCAACCTGCATCTTCTTGCGGTACATTTCCGTTTTGAAATTTTACCACGAGGAGGGCAACTTATACACAATCGTACCCGCAACAAAACTATCAGGCAGACTAATAGACTCACTATGTAGGGAATCAATTAAATTTTCAAATTCGGATACCTGAGGGAGAATGGCTTTCTCCTCGTCGAAGCTGAAAGAGTGGAACTTCTCCACTAGGTGCGTCTTGGACAGTTCCTCCTCCTGCCTGAAGTGCTCCTACAACGCATCCCAAATCTCCTTTGTGGTGCTCATCTTCATGTAAGTCTGTGTCAAGCTGGAAGACAGACAGTTGAGCAGGTAGTCTTTGCAGAAGTCTTCATCTGAAATCCACTGGGCCTCATCAGCAGTCCCTACGACCTCAGCACCATCAGACTGAACTGTGTAGAACACGTTCAGAAACTTCATCCCGAACTGAGTGTTCAACTTCCAGGCGTTGAACTCAGTCGGCGTGAACTTCTCCAGCTTTATCATTGGAATGGGGGACGCCATGGGGTTCCCCTCATCATTGTGCTTGGAGACGGCGGCGGCGGGAAGAGGCGGAAGGCGGCTGAGGGGGATCTGGAGGCACGGGAGAACCACAACGCACGGGCAGTGGCTGCTGAGAAGCGCACGATCAGAGGTCGTGCGTGAACTGCTGAGCGCACGATCAGTGGTCTTGCGTGAACTGGCTGCTGAATAGCGTACGATCAGCGGTCGTGCGTGAGGGGTCGAGCACACGATCAGCGGTCGTGCGCGAACTCCTCTTCTTGAGGTCAGCGACTTTGTCTTCTTCGCACGAGCGGCGGTCCTAGGGCACGGCAACGACTCCAACAGCAGCAGATCTGGGTAATGGAGGCGGCGCAGCAGCAGCGGCGGTGAAGGACGGGGAAGACTAGCAGATCCGCGACCTCTAGAACTTGCTCACGGCGACGGCTCTGCGGCAAGGGGCAGCGAACGGCTTGCGACAGACAGGATCTCCTTCCTTCTCTCACGAACGGCGACGGCTAACAGAACCAGCAGCAGGGATCGCGATCGGCAACTTCCTTCTTCATCGATCGCTACAGGCAGCTGCGGGAGGAAGAAGTCGAGATCTCTCTCTCGGGGACGGGAGCGGACGGGGGGGGGGGGGGGGGGGGGGGGGGGGGACGATAGGCGTGATCGACGGATGGCTTCTTCCTTCGGACGACAAAGAGCGAACCCTAAGGCTCTGTTTTGAGAATGTTAGGGGTTGCTCGAAACATCCGGAGGAAGTCTAAGTGGAACAATCTCTCTGTTGCCTCCAGCTAGGTATATATAGCAGAATACCTAGGGTTTCCACACGCAAAGCCCCCGAGCCCGTTATTCGTCCGAATATACCTTTACAATTTCTAGGTATTGTTTGGCTTCCCCACTTGTTCAGCATTCCGAACCACGCCTCTGGGACGCCAGACATTGAAGAAACTTCCACCGGAGAACTTACGACATCATCAAGGTATAATCTACAGATTTTCATTCCGTTCTAGTTTTAATTTTTGTTTTTCCAGTTTCATTCCAGTTGCAAAATCTGCTTATTATTTCAGTTTCTCTTGTAGTCATAGTCCAGATTAATTCCAGTTACACCAAGGGCGACGTGCGTATGCTTGTTGCTCTTATAGTTCAATTCTAGTTTAATTCCAGCCGTTGTTACCTGGCTAGCTGCCTCCTAGTTACATTCCAGTTATAAATGGTTTTATTCCAGTTGTGTTTCAGTTCTAATTTGTTTATTCTTGTTTTAATTCCAGTTCAATTCCAGTTTAATTTCAGTCGTTGTTACATTGCAAGCGGCATGCCAGTTACATTCCAGTTACCAATGGTTGTATTCCAGTTGTGTTCCGGTTGTAGTATAGTAGATGTGATTATTCTTGTTGCTTTTGTAGTAACTGGATCTAGTTTAATTCCAGTCGTTGTTCTTTTGCTGGCATCATGCCATTTACATTCCAGTTAAAAATAATTTTATTCCAGTTGCAATATAAATTGAACCTTTGTTGTAACTTCCTGATCGCAGATGCCAGGTTCTAGGTACTTATATAGCAGATGTGCTATTAAGACCTTCAAACAGAATGCCAAACCTCTGCTGGTTGTACTCTCCGAGGACTCCCAAGAGACTCTTTCTGAAATGAGAATTCTCCAATTGTTTAGCATGCCTACTATCCAACAGAATATTCCTCTTCTTTATTATATTATCAGGTCGTACTCTCCCAAGAGAAATGCCTTTCTCTTGGGTAATATTTATGTTAAACTAACTATCAATCATGTTGCACTTATTTTGGGTCTTCCACAAAGGGGAAGAGAATTTCAATTTGAGAGAATTCCTTTGTCTAATTCCAAGCATAAGGACATGGTGCAAGAGTTAGCTGACCTCAAAGTAGAGGATGGGTCACCAACCCTAGAGGCAAGGATAATAGATGCCCTTATTAAGTATGTGTTGGCAGTTTTATTCTTCCCACTGAAAGGACTCAAAGTCCCAGCCTGCATTATGAACTTCAAGGGGTTGGAGGAATTTACAACTGTGAACTGGCCGAAGGCCATACACACTTTCCTCCACTCCCATTTTGCTTCTATGAGCCAAATTTCTGATGGAGAGGAGCTGTCAAATCTGGGTTACCTTGAGGGTTGCTCCGTTATTCTAGTGGTAAGCAACAACATACTACTTTGCTCCGTTATTCTAGTTGTTTTATTCATTGCTTAAATTTATTTCAATGATGTCGTAGGTATGGTTTTTTGAGCACACCTCTTTAGCAGCGGCATCGGCAGAAATGGCCACTCCCTGAATTCACCGATGGTCCTCCCAGCTTACTTATAACGCATCGTACTGTTCAAAACTATGAGCCAGGCTGTCAAAGCATCATGCTGTAAGTAGTACATCGTTATTTTTTGAATTATTTATGTCAAGAACATATAACATGACGTGCTTGTTTGTGAGCAGGTGCGCAATGCTTTTGTTTATATATCGGTTGAGGAGCAAGATTTGCTCGGTGGAGAAGGAGAGGGAGACTCGTCAAGATTTGAGGATGAGGAGGAGAGGAGAAGTGTGAAGAAGTTGAAGAGAGAAGAGGAGGAGAAAAGGGAGAAGAAGAGGTTGAGGAAGGAGAAGAAGAGGTTGAGAGAGGAGGAGGAGAAGAAGGTGAAGGAGGAGAAGGAGGTGAAGAAGGAAGAGAAGGGGAAGAAGGAGAAGGAGATGAAGAAAGAGAGAAGGAGGGCAGAGAAGGAGGAGAGAGAGAAGAGAAGGGAGGCTCGATTTAAAATCTACGTAGATGTGGCAGTCGGGCAACTTAAAAATTATATTAAGTCAAAATTTGATGCTTTGGAGGACTTATTAGGGACCAAAGGGAAGTCTTTAAAGGAGGATGAGAAGGATGATGTGGAAGTGAAGGAGGAGAAGAAGGTAGATGATGAGTTGAAGGATGAGAAGGAGGAGGATGAGTTGAAGGAGGATGAGGTGAAGGAGGAGGAGGAGGAGGAGGAAGTTAGCGTGATAAATGTTGATTCTGCCATAGTTTTAAGGAAACAAATGACACCAGTTAATGAGATACAGAAGAGGAGGGTTGTCCAAGAGAACTGGCCAATATACCCGGGCCGAAGTGTAGTTTGTCCCCAAGATAGGGAAGTCGTCCAGTTCGTGATGGACCGATACCCAAATCGGTATGTAAATTATTTGGTTTATTCACATGCATAGAAATACTCATGTTATTACCGAAATATGTTTTTCATAGAAATTTTCATATTCTCTTCAGGGAGTCAATTGTTATTGAACGAGGTAATATTTTTATTTCTCGATCTAGCTTAATTGATATCTTGGGGACCGGATGGGTGTGCTCCTCGCATTTGGACGCATACGCATAAGTTCTAAATAGCCTGAAAGAGAAAGAGGGAAGTAACCTCATCAATTTTTTGTTCGTTTCTTCAAATCATATGGTAAAGAAAGATACAGCTTTAATCTTTAATGATTCTTAAAATTTCAATTTGTCATATTTATTGTTGATTCTTGGTTTTTCCTGTATATATGCAGTACCACAAAAAATGTGGCAAGAGTAGTCATCGACTAATAGAGCACATCACCAATGAGTCAGTTGGAGTGGCTGATGTCATAGTAATGTCATGCCATGTTGCCAGCCATTGGGTCTTGTTGGTTGCCAATCTGGAAGATCGAAGCTAGAATTTCTATGACTCGATGCCAAATCCCACGCACATGACACCATTGCGGGACCATGTACGTTACTTTATTACTAGATTAAATTATAACTGGATTATGACTCACTCTCCTATTTTCATTAACTACATATGTGCAGATGAGGTACCTCCAAGAAGATACATTTGATGTGCTTCCCGCAGACATAGCAAAATGGCCCTTACACGCAGTCACAAGGCTTCCTACACAGGAAACCGGCAACGACTGCGGGATTTTTGTGATGAAATATATGGAGGCCATTGTTGTTTCTAGACCAGTGGATTGGAGCACTCACAATGGTTGGGGGAAGGACATGCCGGGGATCCGGGCCACAGTTGTTGCGGCCTTTTGCAGGATCTTTCAATCATCATTGCTTAAAGACAATGGATTTAATTATTAACATTTATGATGGACCTATTCTGTTGTTGTATTTATGATGGACAAAATCTTAGGATAATTTTGGAGTTAACATTGTGATAAATAATCTAATATATGATCTAATTTTGGCGTTAACAGTGTGATAAATTATGTAATATATGATCCAAGCCTTAGTTTTGGAATCTGGATCATGTAATCGAGTTGCATGCGCCAACTGCAATGTTCCAGACCATTGGATTTAAGGTCTGAAACATTGTTGTTTTAGCTTGGATCAAGCAATGCCCGAATATAGAAGAATTAGCCAGCTGCAATATTCCTGGACATATGTACTCATAACCATAAAATTTCTTAGAAGCAATAATATAAGCTATAGGATCTTCAAATCGGACTAATAAATATTCTATCGATTTACCACTTTAATACATCGGGAATTGCAGAAAAATTATAACATCTATCGTCCGGGTTTCCGAAGTTTGGGTCAACGTTGTAGTTCAGGTAAGGCGGAGCCGTATCAACAGGAGCGGCAGAACTCTCTAGTGATATATGATCTATGAAGTTGTACTCCTTGGGCTCTTGTTTCAAGTTGTCCACGATATGCTCTTTTCCCTTCGAATATGCTCTTGGCTCTGCAAAGAAAGAATTGGAAATTTTAAGAGAAGCAAATAATTTGAAATTTAAATATATAAACATGAGTAAGAAGGCTAACTTTTTCTATTAATTGATTTCTACCAATGACTCTTAGGCAGATTGTTTGATAGGCCTTTACGTCGCATTGCGGGTGGTTCACGAACCATTTCATTTTGTTTGTCAATTTCACAAACTATTCCCTTTTTCATCTTCTCCTCTTTATCAACTATGTCCTCTGTCTTCTTGGCAACTTCAATCATGGCACTGTGCATGTACTCCTTGGCAATCTTGCAATCCTCTACCCGACGGGTGAGGTCATAGGCACACCTCATCATATGATTCTGAAACACCAAATTGGAATCGAAGTCATTCAAACTAACTTCTTTTGATAGATACAAACTCTTCTTTGCCTTTAGAGTGAATATGCTAATTATGTATTGGGAAGGAATTTGCTTAACGTTAGCATGGTTATACACCCTTAGTATGTGTTTGCATAGTATTCCTTTTGTTTGAAAGCCTTTGCGCGAACAGTCCACATCAAAATTTGCTGAATCGAGGGTGTTACAAACCAATGTTTAAGATCCTCTGTTGCGTCACAAAGTTGTGTAGCGTAGACAATGTGATTCTCGTCTATTCTGGATTCCTCTACAATACATACACCAATTGTGCCGTCCATAAATGCTTGCTCAAATATGGAGAAGGTCTTTTGGGTGTACATTTTTGAAATTTGTTTGAGTTGCTGGCTATGCTGAATTTTTGGAGTTACACTACCATGTTTATAGCGAAAAGTCTTCATCATGTTCGGCTCGACGCCAGCTTGCCGTCAATCTATCCAAACCAAGAAAACATTCAACTAGTGAACTGGTTACTTTAGAACAACCATGCAACACATTATTGGCTGACTCACTTCTTTGTGTCGATAATATGCCAAGATCTAAACATGTTTTATTAAAGGCCGTCGACCACTTCATTCTTACCTTATATAGGTCCCGCAACCACCTTTTATCCTCCAAGTTCCCTCTTGTTACCATATCGTTCCAACACTTCTCAAACTCAAGCTCAGAATCACATTTGCTCATGCATTGGTAAAAAAAGGATCGAATACCTCTATCATTATCGAAAGCAGGTACCTTTGACGGGGCTTTTTTTGAGATGTGCCATTGACACAACCTATGCCGATTATTGGGAAGAGTTCTCTCAATGGCAACGACCATTGCTTGATCTTGATCTATGAATATGGTGGTGGTTTGTTTCCCACCAACAAACCTCAAGAAAGTCTTGAACACCCAGCAAAAGGATTTAATGGTTTCCGTTGCTATGAAAGCTCCGCCAACAAATATATTCTGCCAGTGGTGGTTAACCGCAATAAAGGGTGCACAAGCCAAATTATACTTATTTAATCGATATGTTGTATCGAACACGATCACGTCGCCAAAACAATCATAATCGAGTTTGCTATGCCCGTCGATCCAAAAGAAACTAATCAGTCTATTCATTTCATCAGTTTGGATATCGAACGAAAACATATTATCCTCGGATTGTCTATCCTGCAATACTTTCGACAAGCTGATAGTGTCTCCACTGTCTATTAGCGCTTTTCTTTCACGTTGGACAAAATTATAGGCATCTGACTTACAAAATCCAACATTTTCAACACCGCCAACCTCATCTACAAGGAAGGTGTATGCATCGGTTGTTCTAATACCGGCACCTGCCATATTTTTTAGGAGACTAGCTTGAATATTAGATATACTTCGATGAGATCTCAAGAGATGCTTGTCATGTTCTGATGCAAGTGGGTGATTATTCTCTTCGACGAACTTCGTAACCTCCCAATTCTTACCTTTATGTCCGCATTAAAGTATATGCAGGCAAGACAATCTGTGTGAGTATCCAGTTTATGATACTTTTTGGGTTCGTCATTGAGCAATTTGGACACCTTCAGGCCGGCTTTTGCACAACTGTACCCTCAACCCATTAATAATTCGCGTGTATGCCCAATACGTGATATTTTTCTTCCGCACACTAAACCCAGTTCTGTGGTCATAATCGCAGTACATAGAATATGCTTCTTCCTCACTGTGCACGACTGAGAATGATACATTTCCTTTCTGTCATTCAGGAGGATAATTCCAGTTGGAATTAATCAGATTACAGTTGGAATGAAACATATTACAGTTGGAATTACACAAATTCCAGTTGGAATTTAAAGGGTTCAGTTGGAACATAAACTTTGCAGTTCTACTTAGAAAACACATGAAAAGTGCAGATTTATAAATGCCAAAACGTAAAATAAAGAACAAAACGGAAAGTGTTTCCACATCCGCACTGTAGAGTAAATAGTAAAAACTCACATTGCCAAAACAATCGACGGAGGGTTTCTCATATGCCTCCTGCATGATGCCCAACTCCAGGAAAAACAGGCCAGGGGAGCCTTGTAAATGACATACTGATAATGGTGGTCGACGACCTAGATTCAGGTACTCCAGCTCCTAGTTATCACGGAATCCAGAAAATCGCAACTCCTCCAGCTCCTAGTTATCACGAAATCCAGCTCCTCCAACTCCTCCAGCTCTGCTCTAGCTATCTAGCTACTCCAGGTGCCGGCGGGGTGAAAGAACCCTAGCGATCTCGGCGGAAGAAATGCTTAGGAGGGAAAATCGCAAACTTGGGGGGAAAGGGGAAAAAGGGGTAGGACCCAGTGAGAAAACCCCTATTTATTTGGGCACGGGAGAATGGTATAAGCTTGTACCAAAAAAATTTCCGTGATGAGGAGGGGAGACGATGTGATGGATGATTAGAAATGAAGATTGCTTGTGGCATTGGATTTTCACGAGACAAATTTGGGCGGGAGAGAGACTGAGGAAATGGCAGAATATCGAAAAGAACCATTGGAATTTGAAATGAAGAAGAGTTTTTAGAGGGTATTTTGGGAAGAGAGAATGTTACACCATCCTACTTTTCTATTCTCTAGAATACCGAAGAGTTTTTATAGAGGGATAGAGGGAGAGAGAGAGAAAGAATATATTAGGTTTTTAGATCTATATAACCCTCCCCAACGTGAGAATCTATTAAGACGCCCACCCCTCTCTCTCTCTTTATTTCTCTCTCTCTCTCTCTCTCTCTCTCTCTCTCTCTCTCTCTCTCTCTCGTGCGCTCAGAGGAACCGCCGGCTTCACGTCTTGACGCCGGTCTTGGAGAGGAGCGTTGTTGGCCGGTCTTGGAGGATAGCCACCGGCGTTGGTGGAGAGTGTTGTCGCCGGTCTTGGAGGAGATAGCCGCCGGTGTTGGCGAGAGGTGGAGCGAAGAAGGAGGTGGTGCCATGGAGAGGAGAAGGGTGGTTAGATCTGTTGAAACCGGGACTTGCGAACAAGACTTAGTCTCTATGGAGTTCGGGGCCCTCAGCTAGCCGAGGGGCGACCAATCCTTACTCCTCCTAAGGGATAGCTCTAGGTTGAAGGTGTTGGAACTAGGAACTAGACCAAGGGCTTAGTGGGGAGGTCCCGCCACATACCCAGAAGTTCTCTAGGAACTTCCCCTCCCAAGCCACTACTAAGCTTGGGCACCACTGGAGGCTCTCCTCACCCCCTAGAGACTTGGGGAGGGAGAGAGAGAGGGAGAGAGCTAGCCTAGAATGAGATCCCTTCAAATGGTGCCCCCTTGGTCCTATTTATAGGATTTCTGAAGTTGGGCTGCGAATAGCCAGAAACCTGGTCTGCCAGATTACCAAAATACCCTTGAACTGGGCTGCAAATAGCCAAATCTCGCTGCTCTTGGACTGCGAATAACCAAAACTAGACTGCGAATAGCCAAACCCCACTAATCTTGGGCGCTAAACGCAGACCGCCTACCCGGCTTGGAGCTGGGCTAGCCGGAGGCCTCCCGGCCTCCCCAGCTCGCCCCCACAAGGCTCTGGTCGAGCCGGGGGACTCCCGGCCTCCCCGACTCGCCCCTACAAGGCTCTGGGCGAGCCGGAGGCCTTCCGGCCCTCCCAGCTCGCCACCACAAGGCTCTGGGCGAGCCGGAGGCCTCCCGGCCCTCCCAGCTCGCCCCCACAAGGCTCTGGGCGAGCCGGAGGCCTCCGGCCCTCCCAGCTCGCCCCCACAAGGCTCTGGGCGAGCCAAAGGACTCCCGCCCCTCCCAGCTCGCCCCCACAAGGTTCTGGGCGAGCCGGAGGCCTCCCGGCCCTCCCAGCTCGCCCCCACAAGGTTCTAGGCGAGCCGGAGGCCTCCCGGCCCTCCCAGCTCGTCCCCATAAGGTTCTGGGCGAGCCGGAGGCCTCCCGGCCCTCCCAGCTCGCCCCAACAAGGTTCTAGGCGAGCCGGTGGCCTCCCGGCCCTCCCAGCTCGCCCCCACAAGGTTCTGGGCGAGCTGGAGGCCTCCCGGCCCTTCCAGCTCGCCCCCACAAGGTTCTGGGCGAGTCGGAGGCCTCCCGGCACTCCCAGCTCGCCCCCACAAGGCTCTGGGCGAGATGGAGGCCTCCCGGCCCTCCCAGCTCGCCCCCACAAGGTTCTGGGCGAGCCGGAGGCCTCCCGGCCCTCCCAGCTCGCCCCCACAAGGTTCTGGGCGAGCCGGAGGCCTCCCGACCCTCCCAGCTCGCCTCCACAAGGTTCTGGGCGAGCCGGAGGCCTCCCGGCCCTCCCCGGCTCGCCCCCACAAGGTTCTGGGCGAGTCGGAGGCCTCCCGGCCCTCCCAGCTCGCCCCCACAAGGTTCTGGGTGAGCCAGAGGCCTCCCGTCCCTCCCAGCTCGCCCCCACAAGGTTCTGGGCGAGCCGGAGGCCTCCCGGCCCTCCCCGGCTCGCCCTCACAAGGGAACAGTCCTGGGATGCGCCCCTCAGACTCGACTCCCTCCAAATGCTCACCCCTCCTCCTCCCGGGGTCGCGCCCTTTGGAAATATTAGGCCTAAAAATATCTTGGGCCTCGGGGGCCCACCCGGCGAATACAGGGTTGTACACAATCCCCGCTCTTTTCGAGCGTGGCTCACGCTCGGAAAGAAATGTCCAACCCTGCATATTCGACGAGTGTCGCTGAGAATCCAGTTATTGGTGATATCTTGGAAAAGCCACAGCGCCTCCCCGAGAGGTCCCCCAACCTTGCCGGCTAGCGAGAGCCCGGCTAGCTGAGCCACCTCGGGGAAAAACACAGCCTCCTCGAGAGGACTTCCTACCCTGCCGGCTAGTGAGAGCCCGGCTAGTGGAGCCACCACGGGGGAAAACACTTAGCCTCCCCGAGAGGCCTTCCTACCCTGCCGGCTAGTGAGAGCCAGGCTAGCGGAGCCACCTCGGGGGGAAAAATACTTAAGAGAATTTTCGGCCACTGAGCGGTTCCTGACCCTGCCAGCTAGGTGGGAGCCTGGTCAGCAGGTCAGCATGGGGACTAAGTACTTGGGACTTTCCTGCCACCGAGCGATCCTCGGACCTGCCAGCTTGATGGGAGCCTGGTCAGCGGGCCAGCATCGGGACTAAGTACTTGGTACTTTCCTGCCACCGAGCGATCCTCGGACCTGCCAGCTTGATGGGAGCCTGGTCAGCGGGCCAGCATCGGGACTAAGTACTTGGGACTTTCCTGCCACCGAGCGATTCTCGGACCTGCCAGCTTGATGGGAGCCTGGTCAGCGGGCCAACATCGGGACTAAGTACTTGGGACTTTCCTGCCACCGAGCGATCCTCGGACCTGCCAGCTTGATGGGAGCCTGGTCAGCGGGCCAGCATCGAGACTAAGTACTTGGGACTTTCCTGCCACCGAGCGATCCTCGGACCTGCCTACTTGATGGGAGCCTAGTCATTGGGCCAGCATCGGGACTAAGTACTTGGGACTTTCCTGCCACCGAGCGATCCTCGGACCTGCCAGCTTGGTGGGAGCCTGGTCAGCGGGCCAGCATTGGGACTAAGTACTTGGGACTTTCCTTCCACCGAGCGATCCTCGGACCTGCCAGCTTGGTGGGAGCCTGGTCAGCGGGCCAGCATTGGGACTAAGTACTTGGGACTTTCCTGCCACCGAGCGATCCTCGGACCTGCCAGCTTGATGGGAGCCTGGTCAGCGGGCCAGCATCGGGACTAAGTACTTGGGACTTTCCTGCCACCGAGCGATCCTCGGACCTGCCAGCTTGATGGGAGCCTGGCCAGCGGGCCAGCATCGGGACTAAGTACTTGGGACTTTCCTGCCACCGAGCGATCCTCGGACCTGCCAGCTTGGTGGGAGCCTGGTCAGCGGGCCAGCATCGGGACTAAGTACTTGGGACTTTCCTGCCACCGAGCGATCCTCAGACCTGCCAGCTTGATGGGAGCCTGGTCAGCGGGCCAGCATCGGGACTAAGTACTTGGGACTTTTCTGCCACCGAGCGATCCTCGGACCTGCCAGCTTGACGGGAGCCTGGTCAGCGGGCCAGCATCGGGACTAAGTACTTGGGACTTTCCTGCCACCGAGCGATCCTCGGACCTGCCAGCTTGGTGGGAGCCTGGTCAGCGGGCCAACATCGGGACTAAGTACTTGGGACTTTCCTGCCACCGAGCGATCCTCGGACCTGCCAGCTTGATGGGAGCCTGGTCAGCGGGCCAGCATCGGGACTAAGTACTTGGGACTTTCCTGCCACCGAGCGATCCTCGGACCTGCCAGCTTGATGGGAGCCTGGTCAGCGGGCCAGCATCGGGACTAAGTACTTGAGACTTTCCTGCCACCGAGCGATCCTCGAACCTGCCAGCTTGATGGGAGCCTGGTCAGCGGGCCAGCATCGGGACTAAGTATTTGAAAACTTTCACTACATTAATCATCACATTACATGCAAGAAAAAACTAAGTAAACAATCACGCTACATGAACTTAAGGGTGGAGAGAAGAAACTGAGCACTTAGACAAACTTGGTCTCCTACTGCCGAGGGTGGTCTCCCTCATTCCCAATTGGTTGTTGTTGTTGCCGCACCAAACCCCTCGCTTCCTTCAATTCCAAGAACTCAGGGCAGTTGATCATCGCGTGACCTTCCTCATCGTGGAGGTCACAATAGGGTAACTCCACCCTACCCCCTCTTCCTCTTCTTCTTGCTTTTCTGACTCTCCTCCTTTTTTCCCAGCCAATCGCCATGGCCTGTTGAGGCGGTGGAGGGGATGCCCTCGGCCTCTACCCCCACCTAGGGGGGTCAACCCCCTCTTCCTGGAAGTTGCCTTCCTCTTGGTCGGACTTTCTCTTGGGAGCCCCTACTCTTCCCCCCTGCTGCCTTGCCTCTGGCTCACTCAGCTTAGCCAGCCTTCTTGTGAACTCCGGGTTGGCCTCCTCACTCTCAACTTCTTCTTCCACCCTTTCCATCAACTCTTCAAAGGACAAAGGAGCTCTTCTCTTGAGGTCCATCTTGAAGAAACCCTCCCGCAGCCCCAACATGAAGGCAAGCTTGAGGGTGTACCCGGGCACTTCTTGGACGAGGAGAACCTCCTCCCTGAACCGTTCTAGGTAGTGAGCCAGCGACTCTTCTGACTCTTGCTTGATCTTGAAAAGTGCTTCGACATCTTTCTTCCTCTTTCTTGACGTCGAGAAACGTAGCAGAAAAGCTCGGCGCAAGTCTTCGAAGGCGTAGATGGATCCTGCAGGGAGCTGATGGAACCAATCCCTGGCCTTCTCCTTGAGGGTGACGACAAAGAGCCGACACTTGAAGGCGTCCGACATGGGCATGATGGAGACCATGTCCTCAAACCACTGCAGGTGCAGGACGGGGTCATCCGTGCCAGAGTAGTGAGACATCTCCAACATTCCGAACCCCTCTGGAACCGGGGCCGAGAGGATCAGCTCACACAAAGGACTTCCTATGCTCGCCCCCCTTTGGGGCTGGGCGAGATGGGGTTTGATACCTCCCCATTCGCCCTCTTGGGGCTGGGCGAGTTGGGGTCTGGGACCTCCCCACTCGCCCCCTTGGGGCTGGGCGAGTGGGGGTCTGGGACCTCCCCACTCGCCCCCTTGGGGCTGGGCGAGTGGGGATCTGGGACCTACCCACTCGCCCCCTTGGGGCTGGGCGAGTGGGGGTCTGGGACCTCCCCACTCGCCCCCTTGGGGCTAGACGAGTGGGGGTCTGGGACCTCCCCACTCGCCCCCTCTTAGGGGACTGAGCGAGTGGGGGCCGAATGCCTCCCCACTCCCCCCCACTAGTACCTCCTTCCTGGGCTGCTGGCCTGGAGGGCTCTCACCTACTTGCTGGGGCGAGACCTCCGGACCACCTCCTCTCATGCCTTCGCCTATCGTGGCGAAAGTTAGCTGCAAGTTCTGCAGGATCTCTTGCCTGAAATTTTCAAACATCTCCAACGTCGCTCCAGCCACCGGAGGTTGCGAGTGACCGGGGTCGGAACTTCCTCCACCTCCGTCCATGGAGCTCAGCTTGAGGCTTTCTTGAATTGGTCACACTCCACGCTCACCGCACCATGTGTTGAAACTGGGACTTGCGAACAAGACTTAGTCTCTGTGGAGTTCGGGGCCCTCAGCTAGCCGAGGGGCGACCAATCCTTACTCCTCCCAAGGGAGAGCTCTAGGTTGAAGGTGTTGGAACTAGGAACTGGACCAAGGGCTTAGTGGGGAGGTCCCGCCATATACCCGGAAGTTCCCTAGGAACTTCCCCTCCCAAGCCACTACTAAGCTTGGGCACCACTGGAGGCTCTCCTTGTAAGTCCCCCCCCCCCCTCCCCAGACTGAACCGGGGTCAGGGAGAGGGGGATCTTACTGCCCAGAGAAGACTACCCAGCGCTTTCCGGGTGGCGACGTCCCACCCTTTTAGCGCTGAGCGGTCTCTTTGTCAGGCACAAGAATCATTACATCACATCAGATCGCACAGCGGAAGTAGATGATATAAAGAAAACAAGCATACTGCTTATATTACACAGTTAAATATGGCCGGAGCCTATTGTTTTACAAAATATTGCCCGAAGGCTACATAGTCCAAAACAACAAGGAGCCCTAGGCTAGTCTTTATTCTCTCGCACTCACGTCTCTGAAGATAGGAGGGGAGGCTGGGGTGTCCGATCGGGCCATCTCTAAGGCACGTATCTCATCCTGCGGGGTGGGGGCTTCGCGCTGTCCCATTTCCTGTGCTTGGTTATAAGAAGTAACCGTTAGTCACAGAGCTAAGTAGAACAATACCTCCCCTCCCCGGATCCTTATCCGGGGGGGGGGGGGGGGGGGGGGGGGGAACGGTTAAAGGACAGAAAAGAAATAGCCGAAGCAAGTAAGAGGATTAGTAGCAGGTGAATAGGTATATATATACGTATATATATATAGGGCCGCTTGCCCTAAGGCCCGTATTTGCGCCGTATAGCAACCACACAACACTATATCGCGCAGACACACACCCAGGTATTCAAACCCATACGCACACAAAAGACCCCGTGTCGACACAGTTTAGACCGCTTTATTTCAAACAGGGGAGCTAACCCCGCGGGCCTCACCGATGTGGCCGTCGGTGACAGTGGCCTGTCTTGCCACTTCTGAATGTAGTCGTACCGTATCATTCAGGCCCTCCTGTACAACTTGGTGTACTAACTGGATGTGAGCGACATCCGACGAGCCGATTTGTAGGCCGACCAGAGGAGGTAAAACTGCAGACTCGGATTTGCACATCTCCCTGTCGCCATGAGTCGTCAAACCCACCCGCACCGGTACGAACGGTCTGCGAGCGTGACCAACCCGCCACTTCCAATCAATCTTCACCCGCTTGTATAAAACAAACCCTTAGGCTACGTGGCAATTCTACTCGACCGGTCGCACGACCTTGGACCGGGAGGCTTAGCGGTATGAGGGCTCCTTGCTTGAGTCTAACCTGGGAGGAGAGACTCAACTCCGGGTTTTCCCCAACTAAGGCCTCGCCGAAGGGAGGATAAGCACCGCATTTGTTGCCACGGCAGCTCTGCACTAAGTAAGTTAGGCCGAAGCAGGGGCCATAACACTAAACAGAAATGTAGGCCGAAAGCAGAGGTCATAATGATAAGCAGAAAGTAGGCCGAAAGCAAAGGCCATGTAATGAACAGAAAAGTAGGCCGACAGCAGAGGCCATAATGATAAGCAGAAAGTAGGCCGAAAGCAAAGGCCATGTAATAAACAGAAAAGTAGGCCGAAAGCAGAGGCCATAATGATAGGACCAGTGCAAGACTGGATTTAATTGAAAGTACAGAAGGTAAGTGCGGGGGACCAGTGCGAGACTGGATTTAATTGAAAGTACAGAAAATAAGTGCGGGGGACCAGTGCGAGACTGGATTTAATTGAAAGTACAGAAAATAAGTGCGGGGGACCAGTACGAGACTGGATTTAAAGAAAAGTACAGAAGTAAATACGGGGGACCAGTGCGAGACTGGATTTAACGGAAAGTACGGAAAACGGTAAAAGCATAAGAAGGAATGGTTATTAGTCCAATCACTCCGTAAGAGGAGGCTTCGATCGACGACTCCGTTCTTTCATTATCGTCGCGGCGGGGTTAAATTTCGGTGCCGCGTCGCGATGTCGTCCCGATTTTTGCGTTGCTTTTCCGAGCTTAGTCGATTCTTTAGATTGATACGCATAATTTTGATAGGTATTTAAAATTATGCGCCGAGGGGGCGCCGATTCGTTTTGATAAATTTCGCTCTTTTTCGGGCGTCTATTTTTGTTTGTAAAAGCATTTAAGGGGTCAAATCAAAAGGTCACACCTCCCAACTTTGATAGTATTTGCAAAATACCTATACTTAGAGCCCCTAATTTTTGGGGAATTTTAGAAACTCATTTGGGCATTTTATTTCCTAAAATAAACTTTATAATGGGTTTTAAAAATAGTAAAACTCCTCCCAAAAAACCCCAAAAAAATACAGTGGGTGCCCCTTAGGGTGGGACACATTTTCTATTTAGAAAGCTCTCTCTGAAACTGCCCCATTTTTTTTTTCAAAAAATGGGGAAGGGGAAAGGGTATTGGGGTGCGGTTAGGAAAAAGGGAGGGGCGGGTCTGGGGTGCGAATAGAGAAAGGGAGGGAGCGCAGGGGTTTTGCACCCTGCGCCCTCCCGCGGCCCCCACAGCGGATCTGTGGCGGATCCGCTGCGGGGGGCGCACAAACGGAGGCGGGGGCGGGAAAATAGGAAATGGGGGCCGCTCGATCTCCTGGGGGAGATCGTGCGGCCCCCGCTCGCGCACGGTTGGCAGCCGCTGTCGCCGCCGGGCAGCGGCCGGCTGGGGCCGACGCCGCCCCCGGTCGGTGCGCCGGGGGCCGGCGACCACTCCGGTGGTGGTCCGGCGAGCTGGCGTCGCCGGCCACCGCCAGGGTTAGTGCCGAGAGCGGCACGGGGGCGGTGGCGGCCTGCATGCAGTGTGCACGCTAGCCGCCGCCGCCTCTGCCAGGGGGGGGTGCGGGGAGTGCCCCCGGTCGGTGCGCCGGGGGCCGGCGACTCTTCCGGGGGTGGTCCGGCGGCCTGGCGCCGCCGACCACCGCCGGGGGAGGTGATACAGAGGGCGGGAGGCGGGGGCGTGGCCTGCATGGGCCATGCAGGCCCGTTGCGCCGCCGTCCCCCCCCCCCCCCCCCCCCCCCCCCCCCCCCCCCCCCCCCCGCCGAGGGGCCACTGGTGTCGCCCCTGGACGGAGCGTCGGGGGTCGGCGCTTACTCCGGCGGTGGCCCGGCAGCCTGGAGCCGCCGGCCGCCGCCGGGGGAGGGGGTTATCCTCCTACAGGAAGTTTGGGGAGGAGGGGGAGGCCACGGGCGCCCCCGGCTGTGCCCGCCGGCGGCCCGGCCGCCTACCCTGTGCCGGCGCCGAGGTCCTCGAGGGGGACCCCCTCCCCCCCAGCGCCACCGCCGGCGCTGGGGGAGAGGGCTTCCTCGGCCGGCCTCCTCCCCGAACCTTGCAAGGCTCGGGGCGGCGGCCGGCGGCGCTCCGGCGATAAGGGGAGGGGGGGGGGGGGGGGGGTCTTCCTCCGGGAGGTGGGAAGGAGGAGGGGAGGTGGTTCTACCTGGAGGTGAGGTGGGGCTCGAGTGGTGGGGGCGTGGTGGGCGGCCATGAGGAAGGAGGAGGTGGTGGCGGCTTGGGGTCGGTTTGCTCCGGCAAGGTGGAGGAGGAGGAGGGCTGGGCTGCCGGCAGGGAGAGGCTGAGAGGGAGAGAGTGGGGTGGGGGTTTGAGAGGGGGCTGCCCCTCCTTTTATAGGAAAGGGGGGGAGCTCTCTCCTCCCCCCTCCTTTTCCTCCACGTGGGGATAAGGGAGGGGGATATATTTCTCCCCCTCCCCCTCCTCTCTCTCCTGCCCCCTTTGCCCAAATAGGGGCAGCCTCCCCCCGCCCCCCCCCCCCCCCCCCCCCCCCTCCCCCTTGGGGGGGTTTTTCTCCATCCCCCCCTTTTCTTTAGCAATTTCGAGTTGGGGGGGGGGGGGGGTTGACTAAGTCAATTTAGGGCGGGGTCCTCCTTGGCTTCCGGGGCACGATAAGAGTTGTCGGGGCCGATGCCGGGTTCGTGTGTTTTATATCTCGTGTGTTGCACTGAGGCGATCTGCATAGGACTAAAATGGCATACTCTCCATACGACCTCGTATCGAGACGCAACGAGTTCCGTTGTGCTTGTATTGGTCATACGATCCTAACGGAACTGACAGGAGTCAATTCGGGGTTCGTACGGCCGTTATTCACAATGATGGGGTGGTGGCGCGCTACGATACCTAAAATGGTCATTTTCTCCAAATGACCTCGGATCGAAGTGCAACGAATTCCGTTGCGCTCGTATTGTCCTTATGAGTTCAACGGAACTGACGGAAGTCAATTCGGGGTTCGTACGGTCACTATTCATAATAATGAGGTAGTGGCGCGCTACGATACCTGAAATGGTCGTTTTCTCCAAACAACCTCGGATCGAAGTGCAACGAATTCCGTTGCGCTCGTATTGTCCATACGAGTTCAACGGAACTGACGGAAGTCAATTCGGGGTTCGTACGGTCACTATTCATAATAATGAGGTAGTGGCGCGCTACGATACCCGAAATGGTCGTTTTCTACTGCTCGGGCCTACTTCTATTGGGCTCACTAGGGTCTAGTGGCCCAATAAAAGTCGGGATGTTACACTCCTCACCCCCTAGAGACTTAGGGAGGGAGAGAGAGAGGGAGAGAGCTAGCCTAGAATGAGATCCCTTCAAATGGTGCCCCCTTGGTCCTATTTATAGGATTTCTGAAGTTGGGCTGCGAATAGCCAGAAACCTGGTCTGCCAGATTACCAAAATACCCTTGAACTGGGCTGCAGATAGCCAAATCCCGCTGCTCTTGGACTGCGAATAACAAAAACTGGACTGCGAATAGCCAAATCCCGCTACTCGTGGGCGCTAAACGCAGACCGCCTCGAGTCGGGGGCCTCCCGGCCTCCCCGCCTCGCCCCTACAAGGATCTGGGCGAGCCAGAGGCCTCCGGCCCTCCCAGCTCGCCACCACAAGGCTCTGGGCGAGCCGGAGGCCTCCCGGCCCTCCCAGCTCGCCCCCACAAGGCCCTGGGCGAGCCGGAGGCCTCCCGACCCTCCCAGCTCGCCCCCACAAGGCTCTGGGCGAGCCGGAGGCCTCCCGGCCCTCCCAGCTCGCCCCCACAAGGTTTTGGGCGAGCCGGAGGCCTCCCGGCCCTCCCAGCTCGCCCCCACAAGGTTCTGGGCGAGCCGGAGGCCTCCCGGCCCTCCCAGCTCGTCCCCACAAGGTTCTGGGCGAGCCGGAGGCCTCCCGGCCCTCCCAGCTCGCCCTCACAAGGCTCTGGGCGAGCCGGAGGCCTCCCGGCCCTCCCAGCTCGCCCCCACAAGGTTCTGGGCGAGCCGGAGGCCTCCCGGCCCTCCCAGCTCGCCCCCACAAGGTTCTGGGCGAGCCGGAGGCCTCCCGGCCCTCCCAGCTCGCCCCCACAAGGTTCTGGGCGAGCCGGAGGCCTCCCGGCCCTCCCCGGCTCGCCCCCACAAGGTTCTGGGCGAGCCGGAGGCCTCCCGGCCCTCCCAGCTCAGCCCTACAAGGTTCTGGGCGAGCCGGAGGCCTCCCGGCCCTCCCAGCTCGCCCCCACAAGGTTCTGGGCGAGCCGGAGGCCTCCCGCCCCTCCCTGGCTCGCCCTCACAAGGGAACAGTCCTGGGATGCGCCCCTCAGACTCGACTCCCTCCAAATGCTCACCCCTCCTCCTCCCGAGGTCGCGCCCTTTGGAAATATTAGGCCTAAGAATATCTTGGGCCTCGGGGGCCCACCCGGCGAATACAGGGTTGTACAAGATCCGGCTGGGATTTTCTCTCCTGTGGTGGCGTTTGGTCTTCGGTACTGTTGAAACCAGAGAACTGGTCTCGACGTTCGAAAGGGGGATGCAGCCAACCCTTACTTGACCCGAGCTAGAACCCTTGACCAGTTGCTAAGAACCGAAAGACCTTGCCCTTAAAGAACACCTGAGTCCAAAAACGGACCCCTTAAGCTGCAGCGTGGAGGTCCCACCACACACCCGGAAGTTCAAAGAGAGCTTCTCCTCCCAAGCCAATTTTGAGCCTGGGCACCTTAGAGGGCACTAAGGACCACATCACCATCAACCTTCACTGACAGGGGGGGGGGGGGGGGTAGTGCTTGCTCACAAGACACACACGAGGGGGGGAGTCCAACCCTTCCCAAGGTGCCCATGGGGGTCTATTTATAGACTTCCCTAAATTGGGCTGCGGATAGCCAAGATTCTTTTATCCGCAGTTCAACCGCGAGCCTTAATGATCAAAACAGGAGGAGGGGCGAGTAGAGGATGAGACTTCCACTCCCCCTCCCCTTGTCGGGGGTCGGATGAGTGGACCAAGGTCCACCACCCTGACTGGGCGAGTGGACCTCACGGTCCACTCAGCCCACCGGGTGAGTGGACCGTTGGTCCACTCACCCAGTTGGCTGGGGCGAGTGGACCTATGGTCCACTCGCCCAGTTGGCTGGGGCGAGTGGACCTATGGTCCACTCGCCCAGTTGCCTGGGGCGAGTGGACCTATGGTCCACTCGCCACCCACCTTGGGCAAGTGGACCTAAGGTCCACTCGCCCCCGCCCCCCCCCCCCCCCCCCCCCCCCACTCGGGCGAGTGGACCAATGGTCCACTCGCCCGGGCCTTGGGCGAGTGTACCCAAGGTCCACTCGTCCAAGGAAGCCGCCCCCGGGCCTTTTTCTTTTGGTCCTGATGGCCTCCGTCGGATCGATCCGCTGCGGTCTTACCTGCGCCAAGTCACATCAGCTCGGCGAATATGAGGGTTGTACACAATCCCCGCTCTTTTTGATCTTGTCTCAAGCTCGGAAAGAATGTCCAACCCACCTATTTGATGAGTAGGTGGGGTTCTAGGGTAATCTACGGAGGGCCCCGCTTGATGGCTATAAAAGGCCCCTGATGGGGGGGGGGGGGGGGGGGGGGGGGGGTGAGGAGAGCACCATCCTTGAGGGCTCTCCCAACTCTCCTCCCTTCGAACAGGATGGACCCTCCTCGAGACTTCAAGGCTCGTTTCAAATCTCTTTCTGGGAGGAGCCAGAATGACCTGACGGAGCTCAGGGGCATAGTCCGCGGTCCTTCACTCTCTCCTACCCGACCGGCGATGCGATCACCGCGGAAGAAACTCCGACCTGACCCGGTGAAGGAGATGGCGTTGTCATCCTCTCATAGGATGACTGACTTCGTCCAGGTCTAGGAGCTAGATGCGGTGTCGATTCATTCCTTACCTCTGCCTCTTTCCCGCGGTTACAACGCATTGATTGAGACATGTTTCTTGAATGTTTACAACTTGTTTCATACGACGCCAAGGGAACCCGGAGCATGGTGGAAGCGACGGGCGTGGGCGTTCAAGTAAACCCTGCCACTCTCATTCAGGATCCTGTCGCCTTCTCAACTGCCCACGACGACCCTTCCCCAAAAAGTTAGGGAATTGAGAGCTCACAAGGTAATGCTGCTGTGAGAGCCTCTATTGGGTCGAATGCTTTGGTATCTAAAGCTGCACTTTTGTAGGAGGGGACAAGGCCTCGGCGGGTCAGTCGAGCCGGGGGGAAGTCTCCTCGCCACTCCTCTCCCCTGCCGCAGTTGAGGATCCTGTCGAGGACCGACCCAACGTCCTAGAGCGCCTGGATCACTTGACTGATATGGTACGGAGGCAGGAGATCCTTCTCCACGAGCTACGTGAGTGGAGATGGTCCGCCGGACCTGACCCCCTCGCCCGCGTCTACGCGCTAGAGAGGCGGATGGTGAGGCTGGAAACTGAACTTAATCTGCTTAGGGAAGAGGTCTGGATTGCGTCTGTAGGCATGGCAGCGCCGATTGAAGACCATCAACGTCGGGTGGAGGCTTCCGTATGCACTGTGAGTGAGGAGGTTGCCTCAGCGAGGGAGTGCATTGGATCTATGCATGGGGTGACGTCCCACACCCGGGGCCAAGGATTCTGGAAATGGATGGCGCCTTAATCGGCTGTTCTTAGCGACCTTTTATTTGCCATGTAATAATAAGGACTAGCCTCGCGTGGTGGTTCGATCCACTTTGAGTCCGAACACTTTATCTCGCTTTGCTTCTACTATTTTATTTTGTTGCTCTCGCTTATCCATGTTCCATTTAGGTTGACTTGATCGTATTTCGCAAGGTGTTCGTCTTCCGGGCGACTACTGACGTGTTGTGCTTCCTGACTGGCATGCACGTGAAGGTGTGGAGACTTCCAACAAGTTCCACCATTGGAACGACACGTTAGTGTTCATTCAAGGTGACCTTGGTGACATCCCCTTCTCACCCATACAGAAGTCTGAGAAAGCCTGTAAAGCCTCTCGCTTAAGTGAGGAGGCGGCTGAATTGCATAGCCCATGAGGGCGCGAGCTTCGAGGTCGAGCACCTTCGGAGAAACATAAACCGGCTCACTTACGTTGAGCCGGGGACAGGTACCCTCACCCTCCTGATGTCTCTTTTCTCCCCTTCACTTTTACCTTTGGATGCTTAGTTTTATCTTGATTCGCATAGGTGATCGGACTCTTCCACGACATCCCCCCTTCACAAGGGGAAGCTCCTCATCCGCCCGTTGGTTTGTTAAGGAGGTTGCAACGGCCTGTGCCTCTGCTCTGAAGGTCCCTGCGTCGAGGCCACGAAAAGAAAAGAGCAAGTGGTGGAGTAGGGTATGCCTTCCTCCCCAATAAGGGGACCGAAGATGCGGCGAGCAAAGGCTGTCCGCCAGGGGGGCTCAGGGGCGCCACCGAGGGAGAGGGGGGAGCCGAGTGACTCCAGCGCGCCGGCCAACCATCCTAACTTTGAGATGGGGGGGGGGACGCCACCGACTCTTTTGGCGACCCCGTCCTTCACTGGGATGAGGCGCTGAACCGGGTCTCGATCACCCCCAGCAACCTTCCTGGGTAGAGAGCGAGCCCATCAGGAATGCTGCGTACAATCTTACCTTTGGCCTCTACAACCATCAGGATGCGTCTTCCTATAAGAAGATGTCCACCCATGACCTTGCTTGCATGAGCTCGCAAGCCTTACTCAGTGCATCTGAACTCTCACATATGACTGCCCGTCGAGGTCTTAGTCTCTCGAAGAAACTGAGGCAAGTCGATACGTCGAGTCAGGTTGCCGAAGAGAAGGCCGCTGCCCTTGCCGCACGCCTAGTTGCAGCCGAGAGGCTCCTGGAGAAGTCATCTGGAGGCCTGGTTTGTACTTACCTTGATAACCTTTCCCTTATTCTTTACCTTATTCGTTTTTGCTTCATTGGTTCCAACCCCTCCGCCTTACCTATTCGCAGGGGCCGGACACTGCTAACTCGCTCAGAAAGCGATGCAAGGAGTCAGAACGAGAGGTGCAGGACCTGAGGGCTCAGCTCGTTGAAGCCTAAAGGCAGCTGCGGAAAGGAGAGAGAGGTGGACCCTCGCGGGTGATGACGTTCGTCCCATCCTCCCATGTCGAGGCCGAGATCTCCCGGAGGAGGATCGTGACGAAGATGGCCGAGGCCTTGGAGAACTCCCTTCATGAGGCGGACGCTCTTCGGGACGACTGGAGAGGGGTCTCTGCTAACGACATCCTTTTCGAGTTCTAATCCTCCCCTGCGCGTCCCAGCTCGTCCCCTTCCAGCGGCGACTATTCCCCCTGAACGCAGGGTTGCTGGAACCTCCTCTTCATCTTTTGTAGGAGCCATACCTACTGTACAACCCTCATATTTCTCGAGTCGATGTGACCCGTCCCGGGCGAAACCAAAACGACCGCGTGGAGACGACGAAACCGACTAAGGCTTGGCAGATTCGGGAGAGTGGAGGAACTGCCCCACTCGCCCGCCTAAAGGGACGAGTGGGCAGCAACCCCACTCGCCCGCTTAAGGGGGCGAGTGGGGAGCAGCCCCACTCGCCCGCCTAAGGGGGCGAGTGGGGAGCAGCCCCACTCGCCCGCCCGCCTAAGGGGGCGAGTGGGGAGCAGCCCCACTCGCCCGCCTAAGGGGGCGAGTGGGGAGCAGCCCCACTCGCCCGCCCGCCTAAGGGGGCGAGTGGGGAGCAGCCCCACTCGCCCGCCTAAGGGGGCGAGTGGGGAGCAGCCCCACTCGCCCGCCCGCCTAAGGGGGTGAGTGGGGAGCAGCCCCACTCGCCCGCCTAAGGGGGCGAGTGGGGAGCAGCCCCACTCGCCCGCCTAAGGGGGCGAGTGGGGAGCAGCCCCACTCGCCCGCCCGCCTAAGGGGGCGAGTGGGGAGCAGCCCCACTCGCCCGCCCGCCTAAGGGGGCGAGTGGGGAGCAGCCCCACTCGCCCGCCTAAGGGGGCGAGTGGGGAGCAGCCCCACTCGCCCGCCTAAGGGGGCGAGTGGGGAGCAGCCCCACTCGCCCGCCCGCCTAAGGGGGCGAGTGGGGAGCAGCCCCACTCGCCCGCCCGCCTAAGGGGGCGAGTGGGGAGCAGCCCCACTCGCCCGCCTAAGGGGGCGAGTGGGGAGCAGCCCCACTCGCCCGCCCGCCTAAAGGGGCGAGTGGGGAGCAGCCCCACTCGCCCGCCCCTGGGGCGAGTGGAAGGCCTTCCACTCGCGGCCAAGCTTGAAGAGTGGGTCGAAGTCCATTCGCGTAGGCAAGGGGGTTTAGGTCGCCCCCTCTTATTTTGGGGTGTTTTTACTATCCGCAGTCCGATTTTTGCTATTCGCAGTCCATTTTTGGGAAAGTCTATAAATAGACCCCCATGGGCACCTTGGGAAAGGTTGGTTCCGACCCCCTCTCTCTCGCGTGTGAGCAAGCACTATCCCTCCCCTCCCCTTGACGTTGAAGGTGGTCGGTGAGGTGTTCCTTAGTGCCCTCCAAGGTGCCCAGGCTCAGCATTGGCTTGGGAGGGGAAGCGCTCTAAGATCTTCCGGGTACGTGGTGGGACCTCCGCGCTGCAGCTTAAGGGGTCCATTTGTGGATTCAAGAGTTCAACAAGTCCAAGTCTTTCGGTTCTTAGTGATCGGTCAAGGGTCTAGGCTTAGAACAAGTAAGGGTTAGTCGCAACCCCCTTTCGAACGCTGAGACCGGGAAACTGGTTTCAACATTCTGGTGCGGTGAGCGTGGAAGCGACTAGTTCGGAAAACTCTGAGCCAAGTCCCATGGCTGGAAGCGACGAGTCGGGAGACCCGCCTCCACCTTGCGAGTATGTGAAGAAGAGCGACTTCGACGAGTTCAGCAAGAAGATCCTGGAATTCATGCAGGCCGCATCCTCCGCTCGCGGCGAATGCTCAACACCGCCTGCACCTAGGATCCCCTCACTCCCCCTAGTGGAAGTAAGGAACAACCAGCAAGGGAGGGAACCAGCCTCGGAGGAAGGCCTAAGTCTCCAAGCACGGGTTCTTTTCAATAGTTCACCCCGGACCAGCTGCCCAGGTGGGGAGGTAACGGGAGCACCTCCCCTCAACCAAGAAGAATGGAGGAGCCCTTTCTGCGAGCTGGTCATGTCAGCTCCAGTCCCGGATGGGTTCCGCGACCCTGCCATGTCCTACTACGAGGGGGATAGCGATCCACTCCAGCATCTCCAGTGGTTCGAGGACATGACCTCGATCAGGCAAATGTCGGACGCCTTCATGTGCAGGCTTTTCGCCGTCTCGTTCCAAGGGAAGGCGAGGGACTGGTTCCACTCACTCCCGGCGGGAACAATCTTCCGTTTCGAAGATCTGCGTCGGAGTTTCTTGTTGAGGTTCTCTACCTCGAAGAAGAGGAGAAAGAGTATGGAAGCCTTGTTCGCAATCAGGCAGAAGCCAGGGGAGTCGTTGGCTGACTACATGGACAGGTTCCAAGCGGAGGTCCTCCTTGTCGTCGAAGTGCCCGGGCACACCCTGCAGCTGGCCTTCACCCTTGGGCTACAGCCAGGGCTGTTCCGGATGAGTTTAACTCGAGACCCTCCGTTGTCTTTCGAGGAGTTAATGAAGCGTGCCGATCGCGAAACCGAGGTCGAAGCTACCAATCAGGAGTTCGTGGCTAGGTTAGCCGAGGTAGCAGAGGAGGAAAGGAAGGAGCGTGGAGGAAGAAAGAAGGAGGAAGTGAAGAGTCAGGGACAACAGGGACCTCCCGCTGGGCCGGAGCAAGGCTGGAAGTCGCAACCGACAGCCGCCCGACCAGCTTGGAGGTCACAGGTTGGTCCCCCTCAAGGCCAAGGAAGGGGCCACTTCCAGGGAGGAGGAGGCTATCAGGGGAGGCACGGGCGGTTCCACCCAGCAGGATGGCAACAGGGCCCGGGGCCGCTACAAGTCCAGCCCCTGCAAGCCATGGCCATCGGTCGGAAGAGAGCCGGAAGGAAGAGGGGACGCTGGGAGAAGCAAGGAGGCGAGCCGACGCTGCTGTATTGTGACTTCCACCAGCAGGAAGGTCACGCGACCGCAGCTTGCCCCGAGTTCCTCGAGATGAGAGAAGAAGGAAGAGCCCCAGCGGGGGGGAAGCAGCTGTGCTTGGAAGGACCTCGGACAGAGGAAAAGGGGAAGGGCAAGGAGGAGGATGATCCATGCGAAGAAAGGGTCGATATAGGGGCCCTAGGAGGGATCGGGGTCATCCACGGGGGAGCAGGCAAAGAGGCCACCCGGAAGGGGAGCCTCCATGCCATATACCGTCGGAGCGTTGCCTCGACCTCCCGGTCCCCACCTCCGAGCGAGAAGATTACCTTCTCCATCCAAGACCTGCCGGCCAATGAGGATCCTTTCTGCGACGCGCTGGTCATCAAGGCGGCGATCGAGAACTTCACCGTCTCCCGGATCCTAGTCAACAACGGGAGCTCGGTGAATGTGGTGTTCAAGAAGGCCTTCGAAGGAATGAAGGTTGACGCCAAGCGAGTGCTAGCATCGGATGGGCCACTTTTCGGATTCTCCGGAGAGAGGAAGGAGGTGGAAGGGGGAGTCGAACTCCTCGTTACCCTGGGGGGAACTTCAAAGAATTGCCGGTTCGTCATTGTGGACGCGCCGAGCAGCTACAACGCCATCTTTGGGCGTCCCCTCATCAGCGCGTACAAATGCGTGCCGTCCTCCTACCACCAGTGTTTGAAGTACAACTCCGGAAAGCTCCAGGTGAGAGTCAGGGGGGATCCCCGTGAGGCGCGCCAGTGCTACGTTACCGCGGTCAACACTATCGGATGGATGCAAGCGGCCGAAGAAGTGGAAGAAGCAATGGCAGGGATGGCTAAAGAGCAAGCTGCAGAATGAGCCCAGAACAGGCGAGGTGTAAGGAAGTGCCCGGGGAGGGGCGAGATGTAACGGCGTGCCCAGATAGGGCCGAAGTTTAGTGAAGTGCCCGGATATGGGCGAGATGTAAGGAGGGGCCCAGAAAAGGGCGAGGTGTAACAGTAGGCCCGAAGAGGCGTAGCGTAAGTAAGTTGTAATAGGTATGAACGATGAATAGGAAAGGGGTTCTGGAAGAATATCCAGGTTCGAAAACCCTGACTAGAGACCCTCCGCCGGGTTAAGTCCTGCCGGTGGAGGGGGGACGTATCAGGTCAACTCATGACCTGATGATTAGATTGGGAAGACATTGAGTTCTTCCACACCCGGTTGAGCTGGGACTCCCAGGACGTGGATGGGTACTTCCACCTCCAGTTAGATTGGGAAGGCGTTGAGTTCCTCCACACCCGGTTGAGCTAAGACTCCCAGGACGTGGATGGGTACTTCCACCTCCAGTTAGATTGGGAAGGCGTTGAGTTCCTCCACACCCGGTTGAGCTAAGACTCCCAGGACGTGGATGGGTACTTCCACCTCCAGTTAGATTGGGAAGGCGTTGAGTTCCTCCACACCCGGTTGAGCTAAGACTCCCAGGACGTGGATGGGTACTTCCACCTCCAGTTAGATTGGGAAGGCGTTGAGTTCCTCCACACCCGGTTGAGCCAAGACTCCCAGGACGCGGATGGGTACTTCCACCTCCAATCAGATTGGGAAGGCGTTGAGTTCCTCCACGCCCGGTTGAGCTAAAACTCCCAGGACGCGGATGGGTACTTCCACCTCCAATCAGATTGGGAAGGCGTTGAGTTCCTCCACACCCGGTTGAGCTAAGACTCCCAGTACGTGGATGGGTACTTCCACCTCCAATCGGTAGGATCCCCGACTAAAAGAGACCACTCCACAGGCTCGGTCATATTGACAAATGAGAAACTCGTCGGGCCAGTCAACGACTCGGCGACCGACTCAAGCAAAGGTATTAACTCCTCAAGCAGTAAAAGAAAAAAATAAGCTGGGACCATCTGTTTAGATAACTACTGATTCATTGATAACATGTACTACAAGAATTGTTACTTCACTTTTCTAGTACATGCAGGCTTGAGAGAAAAAGGGGCAAACACAGAAAATACATAGTTCCCAGGAGGGACGGGAGAAAAGAAGAAGTCACGGGCCGCCCTCACGACCATGGAGAGTAGCCGCTGCTAGGGGGCGAGCCGGATCGCCCGGGTGAAGGAAAGAGCTCGGGTAGTATGTCGCTGGCAGAGACTCCCCTCCAGCTATCTCTAATGGCGTCCACGTCATGGAGGCGACTCACCAGGGCTCGGGCCGTTGACGCCATGATTTTCCCCCGAGTGAGCTCAACTTCAGCGGGTCGAGATTGGGCTGGCCTCACCGCCCTCGAAGGTGCACCTCTTTCTTCTCCCCCTTCCTTTAATTGCCTATGCGCTTCGGCAAGCTGAGCCCTCAGGTCCTGCACTTCTTGGTCCGACTCCTCACATCGTCTCCTGAGCGAGTCGGCGGCACCGGGTCCCTGCAGACCAGCAAGGCAAATAAGTTGGAATCTACAAATAATAGTGAATTAAAAGGAGAAAAGGAAAATTCATTAAGATGGGCGCAAACCAAGCCCCCGGATGACTCCTCCAGGAGTTTCTCAGCGGTGGCCAAGCGAGCCGCAAGGCCGGTAGCTTTCTCTTCTGCATCCCGCTGCGATGCGCTCGCCCGCACCGACCGTTGCGAGAGACTAAGACCTCGGCGGGCGGCCATGTGGGAAAGTTCGGTCGCGCGGAGCTGAGCCTGGGAGCTCGCATACGCAAGGTCGCGCATGGACATCTCCCTGTAGGATGCAGCATCCTGCCGGCCATAGATGCCGTAGGTATAACTATACGCCGCACCATCCGTAATATCTCCCTCGACCCACGAAGGCAGCTGGGAGGTGAGGGAGACCCGGTTCGTCATCTTATCCCAGTAGACGATAGGTTCGCCAAGAGGATCCGTAGCCTTTCCCCCCATCTCGAAGTTGGGATGGTTGGCCAAGGCGTTAGGGTCACTCGGTTGCCCCTTCTCCCTGGGCAGCACCCTGGAATCCCTTCGGCAAACGGCTTTCCCCCGCCGCATCCTCGGCTCCTTCGGTGGGGAGGAGGGCACTCCCTCCTCCACCGCCCGCTATTTGTCCCTCCGTTGACTTGACCCAGATATCCTCGGAGCCGAAGCCGAATCAGCCGCAATCTCCTCATTGAGCTCGCGGGCGGGGGAGGAACTTCCCCCCGCAGAGGGAAGCCGTCGAGGAAGAGAGCGAACACCTGCACAAGTTAGAATGAGTTGAGCAGAAATGGGAGGAAATGAGCCCTAAGGAAGGCAAGTTGTTAAGGTCCAAGTACCTGCCCCCGGTTCCACGTAGGCAAGTTGATTAATGTTCTTCCGGAGGTGATCAACCTCAAATCTCGCACCCTTAAGAAAGCGGTGCAGCTCAGCAGCCTCCCCACGCAGCGAGGGGGGTTTGCAGACCTTCTCGGGCCTCTGTGTGGGGGAGAAGGGGATGCCGTCCAGGTCACCCCGAACGAACACAAACGACTCGTTCCAGTGGTGGACCTTGTTGAGGGTCTCAAGCACCTCCATGTGTGTGCCGGTCAGAAAACACACCCCGTCAGCGGTCGCTCGGAAGGTGAAGATCTTGCGGAACACGTTCAGGTCGAACATCACCTTCTCCTCCCGCAAATAACACGCGTAAGCTGTTAGCATCGAGATCGCATTTGTATTAACCTGAGCCGGGACTACGCCAAAGTAGTTCAAGAACTCTTTCACCTCAGGCCACAAGGGCAGTCGTAGCCCAGCCTCGAAGTGGAGGAGAGGAAATGCAAGCCAATTATCGTAAAAAGAGTTGACAGTCTCACCCCCTGATGGGCATCCGCATTTCCACCCTTCAGGGAGGTAGGAAGTCCTGAAGGCGGAGAGCTCTTCCTTGGACACTTTCCCTACGGGGAAAGAACTCTCCGAGAAGTTGGCCGCGTTTTGCTCCCGACCATTCCTCTTGGCAGCTGAACGGTTAGATGCCATCGTGTAGGAGTGGAAGGAAAGAGTAGAGCCGGATCTGGGAAAAAGGCAAAGAGGGAGGAAATGAAGGTGAAGGTCCAAAGGGGGAAGGAGGGCGTATTTATAAGGGAGGGGTAAAAGGGGAGGCGAGTGGATCATGGGATCCACTCGCCAAAGGGCATGAAGGGGGGGTGGACCAGGTGGTCCACTCGCCCCGGGCGAGCGGACCGCAAGGCCCACTCGCCCCGGGCACAGGCGAGTAGACCTTGAGGTCCACTCGCCCGGTGCACGGGAGCGGACCTCATGGTCCACTCGCCCGGCAGAGGAGGGAGGGCCTCGCAGCCCTCTCCCCTGAGGTAGCAATGCGGACCGAAAGGTCTCTTCGCCTGCGTCTCCCCCCTGACACACCACCCAACTGCTTCGCCCTCGGACCGTTCACCCGAGGTCCCTATCCCCCGCCTGTTACTCCACTATCTCAGCGTTGCTGCGCTCATCTGGCATGATAGTTAGTCAACTGATAACGGCTCAAATGAAGCATAACTCGGCGGGATCATTAAAATAAGCATAACATAAACATGATAAAACAATTTGCTCGGCCGCGAAGCAGGCGAGCTGCTGCGACGAGTCGATCCTTATTATTACATAACAAATAGTACATCCCAAAGGAAAGGGGTGGCTAACGCGCCGTCCACTTCCAGAAGCCCTGGTCTTGGGTGAAGGGGACCCCTCCGCGCGTGGATTCGAAGCATGCCTTGGCTGAGGAGAGCTCCTCAGTCACGGTTCGCACGGAGGCTTCCACCCGGCGGAAGTGATCCTCGAACGGTGTCGTCATGCCTCCAAACGCGAGCCGGACCTCCCCTCGTAGGAGATTTAGTTCAGCCTCCAGCCTCTCTACCCGACGCTCCAGCACGCAAACGCGGGCGAGAGGGTCGGGTCCGGAAGATAACCTCCCCTCCCGCAGCTCCTGGGTAAGAGTCTCCAAGCGGCTCAGACGGACGAAGACGTCGGGTAGGTCCCCGACGGGTTCCGTAATTGCAGTAGGAGAGTGGGGTGGCACCGAGACGTCCTTCCGACTCGACTGATCCGTCGAAGTCTTGTCCCCTCCAGCAGATGAGTCCTCGTGAGCGGTCGAAAGGACGGCAGATTCCTGGACGAGATAGATAGGATTCACCCGAGCATCAGCACCCGTTCCCTCTGCCACTCCTCGGATCCCTTCAAGATCCTCCGCGAGGAGCTGTGAACAATGAAGAAACACGTTGTCATGGGCAGGTATGACCGCAAAGGCGAAGCAGGAAGAAGGGAAGAACCAATACCACATCCATATCCAAGCCACGGGCAAATTCGGTCACCCCATGAGAGGATGACGACGCAGCCTCCTTCACCAACTCAGGGCGGGGCTTCTTCCGAGGTGATCGCACCGCGGGACGGGTAGGAGAAGATGAAGGACCATGGACCAGAGCCTTAAGCTCTGTCACGTCAGATGAACCCTTCCCAGCGAAACCTTTGAAGCGAGCCCTAAAGTCTCGAGGCGGATCCATCTCGTTCGAAGAGGGAGTGGGGGAAGCGCTCTGGAAGGATGCTCTTCCTCCCCTCTCCGAGGGGTTTTATATATAGCCATCAGGTGGAGCCCTCCAAAGATTCTCTCCGGGTCCCACCCACTCGTTCAATAGGTGGGTTGGATTTTCTTTCCGAGCTTGAGTCAAGCTCGCAAAGAGCGGGGATTATGTACAACCCTCATATTTCTCGAGTCGATGTGACCCGTCCCGGGCGAAACCAAAACGACCGCGTGGAGACGACGAAACCGACTAAGGCTTGGCAGATTCGGGAGAGTGGAGGAACTGCCCCACTCGCCCGCCTAAAGGGACGAGTGGGCAGCAACCCCACTCGCCCGCTTAAGGGGGCGAGTGGGGAGCAGCCCCACTCGCCCGCCTAAGGGGGCGAGTGGGGAGCAGCCCCACTCGCCCGCCCGCCTAAGGGGGCGAGTGGGGAGCAGCCCCACTCGCCCGCCCGCCTAAGGGGGCGAGTGGGGAGCAGCCCCACTCGCCCGCCCGCCTAAGGGGGCGAGTGGGGAGCAGCCCCACTCGCCCGCCCGCCTAAGGGGGCGAGTGGGGAGCAGCCCCACTCGCCCGCCTAAGGGGGCGAGTGGGGAGCAGCCCCACTCGCCCGCCCGCCTAAGGGGGTGAGTGGGGAGCAGCCCCACTCGCCCGCCTAAGGGGGCGAGTGGGGAGCAGCCCCACTCGCCCGCCCGCCTAAGGGGGCGAGTGGGGAGCAGCCCCACTCGCCCGCCCGCCTAAGGGGGCGAGTGGGGAGCAGCCCCACTCGCCCGCCTAAGGGGGCGAGTGGGGAGCAGCCCCACTCGCCCGCCCGCCTAAGGGGGCGAGTGGGGAGCAGCCCCACTCGCCCGCCCGCCTAAGGGGGCGAGTGGGGAGCAGCCCCACTCGCCCGCCTAAGGGGGCGAGTGGGGAGCAGCCCCACTCGCCCGCCCGCCTAAAGGGGCGAGTGGGGAGCAGCCCCACTCGCCCGCCCCTGGGGCGAGTGGAAGGCCTTCCACTCGCGGCCAAGCTTGAAGAGTGGGTCGAAGTCCATTCGCGTAGGCAAGGGGGTTTAGGTCGCCCCCTCTTATTTTGGGGTGTTTTTACTATCCGCAGTCCGATTTTTGCTATTCGCAGTCCATTTTTGGGAAAGTCTATAAATAGACCCCCATGAGCACCTTGGGAAAGGTTGGTTCCGACCCCCTCTCTCTCGCGTGTGAGCAAGCACTATCCCTCCCCTCCCCTTGACGTTGAAGGTGGTCGGTGAGGTGTTCCTTAGTGCCCTCCAAGGTGCCCAGGCTCAGCATTGGCTTGGGAGGGGAAGCGCTCTAAGATCTTCCGGGTACGTGGTGGGACCTCAGCGCTGCAGCTTAAGGGGTCCATTTGTGGATTCAAGAGTTCAACAAGTCCAAGTCTTTCGGTTCTTAGTGATCGGTCAAGGGTCTAGGCTTAGAACAAGTAAGGGTTAATCGCAACCCCCTTTCGAACGCTGAGACCGGGAAACTGGTTTCAACACCTACCCTGCATTTTTATTCCTGTATAAGCTACGAAGGGTGAAGAAATCGCCCATGTAACATTCGTTTTTACGTAATGATTCTATAAATCTTATAGCTTGTCTAACTCTGTACCATTTAAGTAAAACAATTATCCGGTTTGAGGTCTCTTCCTGCGATGGAGAGAACTCGTCATCTCACCATACCTTAATCCAACCTGTCAGGTCAACCGGGGGGGAGGGGGGAGAGGAGAACCAGTCCACACTCTAAGTGCTTATCTTACCTGGAGGCAGAGGAACTCAACACTTTCTCAAACCAATTACCCTTCTTGAGGTTTTACCTGCAGCAAGTCGACCCGATGAGCCCCCCATCTGCCGGCATTACTGAGCCCGGTGAATGGTCTCTAGTCGGGGATCTTACCAGTTGGGGGCGGAGTACCCGTCCACGTCCTAGGTGCTTACCTCACCTGGAGGAAGAAGAACTCAACACCTTCCCAGAAACTAGCCAACTGGAGGTCGAGGACTTCAACACTTCTCGGGAGCTTAGCTCAACCAGAGGTGGAGGACCACTCGACACTCCCTAGAAACCAGCCAACTGTAGGTCGAGGACTCCAACACTTCTCGGGAGCTTAGCTCAACCAGAGGCGGAGGACTACTCGACACTCCCTAGAAACTAGCCAACTGGAGGTCGAGGACTTCAACACTTCTCGGGATCTTAGCTCAACCAGAGGCGGAGGACCACTCGACACTCCCTAGAAACTAGCCAACTGGAGGTCGAGGACTTCAACACTTCTCGGGAGCTTAGCTCAACCAGAGGTGGAGGACCACTCGACACTCCCTAGAAACTAGCCAACTGGAGGTCGAGGACTTCAACACTTCTCGGGAGCTTAGCTCAACCAGAGGCGGAGGACCACTCGACACTTTCTAGAAACTAGCCAACTAGAGGTCGAGGACTTCAACACTTCTCGGGAGCTTAGCTCAACCAGAAGCGGAGGACCACTCGACACTCCTAGTCAGGGTCTTACCTAAGATACTACCTTTAAATATTTTACATTTTATAGCGAGGAGGTTACATATTACAAAGCGCTTTCTTCCACCTACTTGGCCACATGCAACTCGGCCATCTACTTTATCACCTCCTCTACTTTCTTCGTCTTCTTATTCCTTCTCTTTCTCCTGGTCCCTCCTGTTTCTCAGGTCAGCCTGGAGGTGAAGGAATTGTTCCTGAAACCGGTCTACGTAGCTTCCCAGCGTCTCCCCGCGCTTTTGTTGAATCAAGAACAGGGACTCCAGCCCTTTCCACCCCTTCTTTGAGGTGGAGAACCTCAATAAGAAACTCCGGCGTAGGTCCTTGAAGCTGTAGATGGTACCTGATGGGAGCTGGTGGAACCAGTCTTTTGCCTCTCCCTTGAAAGTGATGGCGAAGAGCCTGCACTTGGAGGCGTCCGTCATCTGCCTGACCGAGACCATGTCTTCAAACCACTTGAGGTGCTGTAGAGGGTCGTCCTTCCCTGCGTAGTAAGACATAGCGGGCTCGCCGAACCCGCCTGGAATGGGAGCTGAGACGATCAGCTCGCAAAAGGGAATTCCCCATCTTCCCTGGCGAGTCGAAGGCGTTCTCTCTGCCTCCCCACTGGGGTAGCCAGTCCCAGGAGAGCTGTTGAATAGCATTCTTGCTTGGAGACCCGAGCCTTCCCTTGAGGCTAGCTCCTTCCCTTCCCGACGTGCTTGCCCCATCTCCATCGGAGATGGCAAGGTGAGCACGGGTGCAGGTGTTGCCGAGCACGTCGTCGTGAGGGGGGAGTGCGACCCGCATGAGCTCCGGAACCGACTTCTTGAACTCTTCAAAATCCCTTTTCTTCACGCACTTGCTGGTAGGGGGTGAGTCCCCCAGCTCATCGCTTCTAGCCATGAGACTTGCCCAGAGCTTTCCGAACTAGCTGCTTCCACGCTCACCGCACCAGAATGTTGAAACCAGAGAACTGGTCTTGACGTTTGAAAGGGGGATGCAGCCAACTCTTACTTGACCCGAGCTAGAACCCTTGAACAGTTGCTAAGAACCGAAAGACCTTGCCCTTGAAGAACACCTGAGTCCAAAAATAGACCCCTTAAGCTGCAGCGTGGAGCTCCCACCACACACCCGGAAGTTTAAAAAGAGCTTCTCCTCCCAAGCCAATGCTAAGCCAGGGCACCTTGGAGGGCACTAAGGACCACCTACCGTCAACCTTCACTGACAGGGGGGGGGGGGGGGTAGTGCTTGCTCACAAGACACACACGAGAGGGGGGAGTCCAACCCTTCTCAAGGTGCCAATGGGGGACTATTTATAGACTTCCCAAAATTGGGCTGCGGATAGCCAAGATTCTTCTATCCGCAGCTCAACCGCGAGCCTAAACCATCAAAACAGGAGGAGGGGCGAGTGGAGGATGAGACGTCCACTCCCCCCCCCCCCTTGCCGGGGGTCGGATGAGTGGACCAAGGTCCACCACCCTGACTGGGCGAGTGGACCTCACGGTCCACTCAGCCCACAGGGTGACCCGTAGGTCCACTCGCCACCCACCTTGGGCGAGTGGACCTAAGGTCCACTCCCCCCCCCCCCCCCCCCCCCCCCCCCCCACACACACACACACACACTCGGGCGAGTGGACCAATGGTCCACTCGCCCGGGGCCTTGGGCGAGTGGACCCAAGGTCCACTCGTCCAGGGAAGCCTGCCCCCCGGGCCTTTTTCTTTTGGTCCTGACGGCCTCTGTCGGATCGATCCGCGGCGGTCTTACCTGCGTCGAGTCACATCAACTCGACAAATATGAGGGTTGTACAGGTACGTGGTGATGCGGTTGAACGTCGGACTTCGACGTTGAAGGTTCCGGAGAATCTTGTGCGTCCGCTAGACGGATTGCAACCCAAATTTTCTACTTTTTTCGCGGATCGTGCGCGTCCGGCGCATCTGCGGTGTTTCACCGGACGGTCTTTTCTTCTCCTGTTATTTCTTATAATTGCCTTTATATATTGTTTAATTTAATATATATTTGTGATTGTGCACCGATGGATTTTGTCGAATGCAGATTTAACATATTTTGTGTTCTTATTTATTTGCGGATTTTTATAATTATGTCTACGGTTGTACCGAATTTTACAACAATAAATGCAAGAAACTACTGGCAAAGTAATAAAGTTAGTTGATTTAATATTCTGAAACTATATAATGAATTGTTGAACCGTCCATATTGATATGAATTTACCTGATGTGAAGGGAAGCGAGGCGGATGAAAGGTTGAACCATCCAGGCTTGAAGAACATAAAATTTGAACAAAAAAAAATCCATTTGTTTGTAAAATCTGAAAGCTGAAATGAATTAAAAAATTATACATCAAAAAATACATTTCTTATGAAATGAACATAAAGTCTGAACAAAAAAAACATTTGTTCTTCCAACCAAAATTGTTGCGGAACATTTAGGGATCTTGGTAGACCGGTTCACTTGAACCACCTTAGCTCGTGAGCGAACTAAGCGCGCAAACAGTAATTTGAGATTTGTCGAATACGCTGGGACTTTTTAACGTGGAAAACCCGGAAATAGTAAAAAACCACGCGGCCGGATCTGTGCCGACCAATCTTCACTATCTTCTGGGGGGTTACAATTTGGACGCTAGAACTCGAGCGCGACAGGCCGCTGCTCGTTACAATGATGGAGAGAGAGAGAGAGGACTCCGAGGGTGACAGGCCACCTCTCGAAAAAACTAAGTCTTTTTCCCTTCTGAGAACCAAAGTGAGAAGGCTAGTCGCATTTTCCTTCTGAGAACAAAAGTGAGAAGGCTAGTCGTCTTTTCCTTCTGAGAATGCTGGAGAACGCAAGTGAGAAGGCTGGTCGCCTTTTCCTTCTGGGAATGCTAGAGAACGAAAGTGAGAAGGCTAGTCGCCTTTCGGGATAATGAAGATCTTCAAGTCCACGAAGGAGATCTTCAAGCGCCGAAGGAGAATTCCGCAAAAGTCTGCAAGGAGCTCCCCCGGGTTCAGAAGTCAAGGTCCCTTCAAATGAAGCCCTGGGGCCCCTTTTATAGCTTTAGCCGGGGGCGGCCCGGTAATTTTGCCGTTGGCAGTTTCCATAAATGCTTGGTGGGCGAATCATATTTTCCGATTTGGGGCATACGGATCGCCATTTTTCGTAAATGACCACCTTGCCCTTCGGGCAGTTTGGGCGGCTCGGGCAGTTCTGTTGGAGGTGAAAAAGGCGACTGGCCGTTCCTGAAAAGTGAGAAGCCTGAAAGACAAAAAGTGAGAAGCCGGAAAGACAAAAAGTGAGAAGCCGGAAAGACAAAAAGTGAGAAGCCGGAAAGACAAAAAGTGAGAAGCCGGAAAGACAAAAAGTGAGAAGCCGGAAAGACAAAAAGTGAGAGAGCCTCCCGACTGAGCTCAGAAACGTTCTGAGCGCGCGCTAGCGCTTGAAGCGCTCCGAGTGCGCAACGAACCCCGAGGGCATCTCAGTTATGCCACAAGTTGCTCCGGGTGGATAGCGGAACGGTAGCCGCACCCCTAAGGAGAAATCGGGGCGTGCTGCACCTGACGAAAGGTACGCCCGTGAGTGCTTCCCGCAAGCCCCCCTGTCGGGAAAGAAGGAGAGGTAGGCGGCCGCACCCCGCGCGGGGAGGGGAGGGCGACGCGGCCGTATTCCAAGGGAGCGTGGCGCGACCGCACCCGGAGGGGGTGCGGCATGGGCGCACCCAAGGGGGGGTGCGGCCCGGGCGCACCCCGAGGGGGTGCGGCTTGGCCGCACCCCGAGGAGGTGCGGCTTGGCCGCACCCCGTGCAGGGCGCGGCTTGGCCGCACCCCGCGGGGGGTGCGGCTTGGCCGCACCCTGTGCGGGGTGCGGTTTGGCCGCACCCCGCGGGGGCGCGGCTTGGCCGCTCCCCAAGGGTGTGCGGCCAAGGCCGCGCCCCAAGGCGGCGCGGCTTGGCCGCTCCCCAAGGGGGCGCGGCCAAGGCCGCGCCCCTTTCGGGACGCGGCGCGACGGCGGGGATTCCTCCCGTGATGGGAGGGGGAGTCTCTGTCGTATTTGCGGCGGCCTTGCGCGTCTTACTTTTCCTGCCGAATTGGAGGAGGAGAGATTTTGGAAACAATCCGTTTTTGGAAACGATCGTCGTCTTTGGAAATATTTGCTTCCTTTTATGAATATCTCTGCCAGGCATTCCTATAAAAATGAGGCTCTATTATGAGTACCCATCAAAAATCATACATCAAACTGAAGGAAGACAATAATCCGAAGCTGAAATAAACAAAAAATAGTTGGTGAAGCGCAATTAAAGATATGTCATATTTGAATAGAGTACAGAAAGATGACCTATTTGAATAGAGTACAGAAAGTAATAGAGAATAATAATGCTGAAGATATTGAAGAAGTAGAGAAGATGACTAGCCATAATAAAGAAGAGCAGGTACCAAAGAGAAGAAGTTAAAGCAAGCCAGAAGCCGAAGCATCACATTCTTGGAGCCAATGTTTTTCTGTTAGGGGTAAGGCTTCACCCGTACCCGTGGGAAATACCAGCTGCTCAAATACCGCACCACGCGAAGCAGTCCACGACAATGATTCATAGTGGCCCCCAATCGGGATCCCCTAACAGGGCCGCGGCCCCCACACCCCAACCCGTCTCCTCAACTAGTTTAATTGAGGCGGGTTGTTGTTGCTGGGATTCGATCCCCAGACCTCCTTGATAAGGAGCCTTCAACACGGCTCTCATCACAATTTATTTGTTAAGCCGGAACCCATGAGAAAAATGCTGTCATTAATTAATACTAACCTAACCACCAAGGGAATGGATGCCACGTGCCCAAATGCCATGACTATTCTAATGTGTGCATGGGTCATTTTTGTGTGTGAGCTTTTATGCTCTCATCCATAACTCTTCAAGCAAATTTTAATTAAATATTTAGACTCCATTTACTTAAGTTCATTTTTTAAATTTTATTTTTCCTTTTGCAGGTGTTTGATAAATAATGATTTTGAAAATTTTATTATTATCCGAGTTTTCAATTTATTATTTATCAAACAATTACAAAAAAAATTGTGTTTTTCAAAATACACCGCTGAAAATATAAAGTTTAAACAAACATAGACTCCGTTTGGCACGGCGATGACAGTTGTGAATGCGGTGTTTATGAACTGTTTTTCGTGAACGCCAGGCCTCACATAATTAGGAACTTCATTATCCATTTTTATGGTCAAAACTACTCTTCTTTTCTTGGTGTCCGTCATAACCATATTGTCTTGTCAAACATGCATTTTATATTGATGGTGGCGTTTTTGTACAAACTCACCAGAGCAAAAAAAAAAGAGTTGTGTTATAGGCACACCTATAATGGATATGTGCAGCCAAAATATAAATGCAGCTCAAATTCATATATTTGCACATCGGACATATAATGACACACCAAAACCAATTTATAAATTGAAAATTAGCTTCAAAGTTACTTATGGGCACCCTCCCGACTTTTGAGACTTTCTTATTTGAATATGTAATTAACTTAATTATGATATATTTCGGATTTTTGAGCACAATAAACTTCATTCAAGACAAAATCAAAACATAAAATTTTTATAACATTAGTTCCGACCAAAAACAAGTTAACCAATATAAAAAATTTAACAGTCCATTACATCAAATGAGTCAGGCAACTAAAATAACTGCTATGTAAGTAGATTGTATCAATTCTTCAAAAACCTCCATTCATTTTTTTAGTTTTCTCGACCTGCATAAAAAATGTCGGCAAAAATAAAATTTAGATACATAAGAATTTAATTATGCATCAAATGTCACCAAAAAAATTAAAATGCAATGGTATACCTCTAGATTGTGTATTGTGTTTTTTCGATTAACATACACCTATAAATACGAGACTTCAACTATTTGCACACAAAAAATTATATCACATTACAACACCAAATTAGATTATTGTGATAAAATTAAGGATGATTTTACGTACATGTTATGAATCCGCCAAATTAGTAATTTCTTCATCTCTATCTCTTGATGTGTAATTGAAGTCCCACTCATCTGCAACCGTATAATGATGTCTCATTCACATAGAGATCACTGGCGGTAACGGGCAATCATCGCTCATCAACAAGTGAATGCAGTGATTATTGTTGACATATCCAATAAAGATAGTCTTCCTGGTTGTTGGAGGGGCAGTATGCAGAGGTCGGAATGTGAAAGACTGAAACTGTGAAAAATGAACTACCGACGTATTATAACAAGATGTGATAACTAATCTCATGTTCGACATTGTCATTGTTGGGAATTGTATCCACAATTACCTTGATTTGAAGAAGTCCCCTTGAGCTAATTAAGTTGAATTGAGATTGTATTTGATGTTGTTTTCTAGTAATGTGTTTGCAGGTTTTAAATGGCTATGTACAAACCAATGTCAGGTTTCAATGAGTCGTTAAACACAGGCCTATGCAATGTAATTCCTCATTGTATGGACCAATGTGTTGACTCATGTGGAATCTCTCTATTGGGATGTACTTTATATTCAAACACAAAGGAAGAGCTAAGAGAAAGTTGATGTTGTTCTTTTGATCTGGAAGAAACATTTTCTTTTAAGTATTCAGAATATTTTTCGTTCGACGAATTTTAGTGAGTTCGTCGATTGACGTTCGACGAAAATCATGTTCGTCGAAGAGAAAAGTTCACCCGACGAAATTTGAGTTCGTCGAAGAGAAAAGTTGAGTTCGATGAAATTTGAGTTCAGTTGAGTTCGACGAAATTTGAGTTCAGTTGAGTTCGACGAAATTTGAGTTCAGTTGAGTTCGACGAAATTTGAGTTCATCGAAGAGAAAAGTTCACCGACAATATTTGAGTTCATCGATCGCCGTTCGACGAATTGAAGTGGTTTCGTCGAGCGTCGTTCGATGGATAGTTTTATTGGAATTGAAGTGATTTCGTCGAGCTCCGTTCGACGAATTGAAGTGGTTTCGTCGATCGCTGTTATACTGGAATTGAAGTGGTTTCGTCGTTCGTCAATCGTCGTTCGACGAATTGAAGTAGTTTCGTCGATCGCTGTTATACTGAAATTGAAGTGGTTTCGTCGATCGCCGTTCGTCGATCGCCGTTCGTCGATCGTCGTTCGACGAGAAGTGATTTCTTCGAGCTCCGTTTGACGAATTTTCCTCAGCCGACGAATTGGCTCTGCGCTGTTTCGTTTTTCAAATCGCTGTCGTCTTTTCAATTAGGGCTTCCGCCATGTACAGTACACGTGGAAGGTTTTCCTTAAATCTCGCTTATAGACATTGGAGAAGAATCGTATAAGTATTTAAGGGTTATTTCGTTCAACTCTAACAAATCGCAAATCGAAAAAGATCGCAAAAGTTCCGTCGGCGCTCTGTTCGTTCTCGCAAATCCCTTGCTGCTACCGACAAAGTTTTTGGTCGATTCTTCTCGAAGAAAAGAGTCAACTAGATCTCTGATTTCTGATTTCATCAAGCTCCTTTCAAATCTAGTTGTCTCCTAAGTGTTCAGATCAAGTTCTCTCAAGGTAAGATTTCTTCTTCCTTCTTTCTAGATCCAGATTTCTGATTCATTCAAGGAAGAAGAAGATCTCTCATTTCCAGATCTGATCAAGTCAAGTCTCAAGGAGATTTTAAGAAGATTGTTTCACAATCTAAAGTTTTGTAAAATTTCTTTACAATATTTTTGTAGGAGAGATTTGTTCTCCGAGTTGTAGGAAGCTTGCTTCCGAGTGTAGGAGTTTTACTCCGAGTTGTAGGAGCGTTGTCTCCGAGTTTGTAGGAAGTTTTTCTTCCGAGTTTGTAGGAGCTTTGTCTCCAAGTTGTAGGAGTGGTAACTCCGAGTTGTAGGATTATTCATAATCCGAGAATAGTGAAGTAGCCTAGTCTAGCCGGTCGTGCTAGATAGATGAGGTGGAAAGTGGACTACCCACATCGGGGAACCACTATAAATCCTTGTGTGTGTTGTGCTCTTTTGGTTTTTGTGCGCTTTTATTTAAAGTTTCTAATTCCGCAAAAAGCCATAGAATCCACCTATTCACCCCCCCCCCCCCCTCTAGGTGATTTAGGTAGGCAACTAGACACTTTCAGTCACCCATTTCTCTAATGGAGTTGGCACTGTAGTACAGTCCAAAGATACTAATAGCTCTGCACGTCTCATATTCCTAAATAGATTGTTGTATAAATTTTCATGACTTTTCATATCTTTTGCTAAATTTCTTCGCACTAGCAACCAATTATCACTCATATCTAGTGCATTGCTAACCACTCGGTAGCCACAATGTTCATCGCCAATTACATTTATCGCATACGTGATATGAGTTGATATATATGGAGGCATTTCTTTACGGATGCTATCAAGAAATCTACTTTTATTCACATTTCTTCTTGGAATTTATTTCTTTGATTTATGTTGGACATTTTGTTCCTTCTTCAATACATGCTCAAACAATGAAAGCTCTCTTTTTGTGGATTTGTATTCCGTCATAAATTTTTTGTAGCTTCCACGTGGCCTTCCTTTCAATCTAATTGGTAGCAATGGTTCTTTTGTTTGAGTGGTTGTGAGTTCCATTATTTCATGCAACTTGCGCTTCATTTAATTTATTTGAGCATCAGATATACTATTGTACTATTTTAGTAAACCATCTAACTCAACTTGTATAACATTCAATGTGTTGTTCTCCTCTTTTATTGGTGTTGTGCCATGTGTTGTAGTTTTCAAGGTTAATTGTCTCAGCTCCAATGTTTATGAATCATCCTTAATGAAAATGTAGAAGATTGATTCATATAAATCAGTAATTCATGTGCACAAGGCAAACTCATTGTGTACCTTATTTTATGTAGACACTATGTAGCTGTCAGATAACAATTTTTTACCATTTCTTCTTCTTTCTGTATTATATCCAGTGCGGCAATCGAAACTGAACCAACCAAATCTGTGTAGTGATCCTCTAAAACCGGCGTTGACTTAAATCGAACTTTGCCCAAAAGAACGCTTAATTTACGAAATATTTGATCAAATGTTTTCCATATGTAAAGAGGTTAAATTACAAGCAGATACTTCTAAAAATCTCTTAAGGTGGTTATGTCTGCTTTCCACATGATTGGTAGTGGAGTTTCGAAAATGCAACGTAACATTATGAGTCAACTGAACTAGAGCCTCTTTGCTAGGAAAAACCATATATGTCACAAAGTGAAACCCAACATCTACTGAACTCGTTCTACATTGGTGTTCAACTACCGACAATGTATGCTTCACATTCATTTTAACCTATAAAAACCCTTTTTTTTTTGAAAAAACATTATAATTTGATATCCAAAATCAATAGAACCTTGATATGGAGAGCACAACATTCATCATAAAATCGCATCAAAATAAACGAAAAGTAGATCTCCAAACCATATAACGAAGGAGAAAGATAATAAAATGAGAAATAATACCTTGATATGGAGAGCAAAATGATAAAGAAACGAATATAGGACTAATCTGGAGGAAAAAACTGCAGATCTGGAGCAAAAATATTGACACACAAAGTTAGAAACCCTAATAATCAAATGGAAAGCTTTGAATCCCAAAAACAGGTACATGAAAGAGAAGAGGATCTCTTACCGGTCAAGTGGACGAAGTCTCCGGCGAAAATGGTGGCCGGCGGTGGAGATTGGGCCGTTGGCGAGAGAGGGAGGCGGAGGTTCTGCGTGCGGCTGGATTTTTTGAAACGGGAGAAAGGGGGCGGGCAGGTGTGCGTGTATAGGCGGAAGAATTTAGGTTATATGTTATTTAAGTTTATTTTTTGAGTTTTTTTGGTGTGCATATATCCATTATAAGTGCGCATATAACACCACTAAAAAACCCCGCCCAAATGGTGCTATAGTCTTAAAAATATTGATTAATGAAGGCATGCAAATATGATGATTTTTCATTTTTTTTTCCTAATATTTTTTACTTTAATTGCATGCATGATTCACATAAATGAAAGTTAAGTTGGAGATCTGAGTATATCATCCCTCATTTTCTTAATTTTGAAGTCCAACTGGTTTGTAATTAGTATATGGAACGATGCCAATCTAATTACAATTAATTATTATAAGTTTGTAATTAAAAATATCATTTAAAGCAATTTTAAGTGGATCTATTCATTTATATTTAATATTATCATCTAATTAATTACATTAAATTGAAATATTTGATAAAGCTCGAGATTTTATTAAAATATATTTTTTAATCTCAAAATTTAAGAAATAATAGGGTAGAATTAGAAGATAAGAAATTCTACTTGTTTATTTGATATTTTTTTTCAAAGTGTTACTTATCCTCAATGTTAAATAATTAAGGAAGTCATGATCTGTTGTAACTTGTAATTATATATTTAACACTATATATAAAATTGTGTCCTAAGGCTGTGGATTCAATGGTTTAGGGTTTAATAAAAATGCCTGACCTTAAGTTCAAAACTGGCAATAAAAAAAGAACCTAAAATAAGATATTTAATAAATAGTATAGCTTCATAAAATTCACTAAGATCATTAAACATCAAAAACTTAAAAAGCATAGACAATAAAGATCTTAAGATGATAATCAAAGAGGAACCAAAAATCAAAACCAAGGTATTTAGTCATAGCATTCCACAGAAAAGAATGTAGAATTAGTTTCTTTTAAAGTATAGAGCGAATAGGAGAAACTCCGATAACATTGAGAACATCCATTGATCCATAGGTTTCTTTTATGTCCCGAGAAAGATTCATAAGAAATAAATCAAATGTAGCGCACATGCATTCCGTTTATATCCCGAGAAGTGAAGGAGAAATAACTGCACTACGAAATGGGGCAACGGGCCGAGTACCGCTCTCGAGAGATTGCGAGCGGCGTGAGCGGCGTCGAGCCGGGGTGTCGTCGTGGCCGGGATACTGTCGCGCGAGGCTCGGGGATACCCCCTCTTCCATGTCATTCGTATATAAAGTATGACACCAAAACAGCTTCTCCGTGCGTGCATTGTATGTGTGCGCGAGCGTGCGCAGCAGCGCATGTGTGTATGTGTGTTTGGATGTGTAAATGGTAAAATAAGACCATAATTACATCACATGGATTTTGATCCCAATCGATCCCACCAGAAGTCAATTGAGTACTACTAACATAAGCATGAAAAGAATGGTAGAAATAGCTAACGAAATTAATAATAATTGATTATGCATTTGTTATTGTATGGGATTCTTCTTTCGTCTGCTTGACGGACTCAGATCCTCGGTAGATTTGAGATCTAAACCATCGGAAAGTCGTCAGTAAGTCGCTCCCTCGAACTGACTGTTGTCGCTGCTGAGCGAGAGCATCCTGAAATGTGCCTAGGAGCGCAGTAACTGTTGAGTTTTGAAGTGAGCTAATGCCCGACGTTAGAGCTAACGCCGGCGTTAGCTCCTTCTCGCTGAGCTAACGCCAGCGTTACAAGCTAACGCCCGCGTTGCCTCCTTCTCGCACCTCCCCCCCTCTGTTTTGCCTATAAATAGAGGGGTACCCCCCAAAGAGTATCGATTCTGAAAGTGGCGCGTATCCTCTACTTTGAGCGAGTTAGAGATACCAGAGTGCTTCCAGGCGAGCATCGAACTTGGAGTAAGTTCGGCAAGAGAGTAACCTACTCGCGAGTTAACGCAGGGCGTTAGGAGCTAACGCGGGGCGTTGAGTGTGGCGAGTAGCGAGCTTCGTCTAGTGGCGACTAGGGAGCTGAGGAGTGCGAGCGGCGAGCTTGCGAGGAGCAGAGTTAACGCTGGGCGTTAGCGTTAACGCCGGCGGTAGCGAGGAGCGAGTATCACCTGCGTTGTGTGCTCCGGAGGAGAAGCGCACCTTGTCTGTGACCAAGTTCTTTACTTCATTGGCTGTTGTGAATCAAGTTGGATGCAACTTGTATTCAGCCGTGTCCATTTGTAACTAGCTGCCAGAGTTATTAAATTGTGATAGTTTGTGTTTATCATTTGGTGTCCTTATTCTCCTGTTGGTTGACGTGTTCTTATGACTTCAAAATATTTCACATGGTATCAGAGGGATAGTGGGAACAAGGACTGAGCAACTAAGATGGACGGCGGACGAGGGTATGCTAGGGGACTTGGAATCGAGCTGCTCACCCAGACCAACTACAAGAAGTGGAAGTCCTGCTTGGAGAGTTACCTGCTTGGAGAGGACGTATGGGAGGTTGTTGGAGGAGAAGAGCAGGCAGAAGTCTTTCCAATCGAAGACAATGGTCAAGCTGTGAGAGCTTGGAGGAAGATCAACGCCAATGCGGAGTTCACCTTGAAGAGAGCCATTTCACCTGACTTGTTTGACCATATCATAGGTTGCAAGTCAGCGTCTGAGATCTGGATAGCCCTCGATGAGTTATTCAACAAGAAGAATGTAGTGCAACTACAATTCCTGGAGAATGAGTTGGCGAGGTCGACTCAAGGCGAGATGGCGATATCCACCTTCTTCCTGAAGGTGAAGAACCTGTGTGGGGAGATCTCGGCCTTGGAACCTGAAGAGCCAATCCCAGAGGCGAAGTTGAAGAGGCACATACTATGAGGCTTGAGGAAGGAGTATGTCCCCTTCGTTACTTCCGTGCAAGGGTGGGCTACTCAGCCCTCCTTATTGGAGTTAGATAACCTGATGTCATCACATGAGAGCTTGACGAAGCAGATGGCGGGAGTATCCATCTCAGGAGGAGATGGCGAGGCCTTGTTCTCAGGAAATAGGAGATCTGGGACAAGAAAAAGAAGAACTCCGGAGATGGACCTTCAACGTCATCTCAGGGAGATGGGAGGAAGTTCCTCCCTGCGCGCGATGAGATGGGGAGATCCCTTTGCTTTGCCTGTAGGAAGTACGGGCACATGGCAAAGGACTGTCGGTCCAATCTGAAGGTCGGTCATGCTACTAACAAGGAGGGAGATCACCACAGAGGTGGAGGAAGAGGTGGAGGTCACTAGGGCGGTGAGAGGGGGGACAATTGTTTCCTGGCAGAGATGACGGCAACGTCAGTCGATGTCTTAGCCTCCATCAACCTCGAGAACGATTGGATAGTGGATTCCGGTTGCAGGCATCATCTCACTGGAGATGTGTCCAAGTTCGACTCCTTGGAAGCATATGAAGGAACAAATGTTATCATCACTGCGGATGATACAGTACATCCATGGAGCGAGAAGGGAAGGTGTCCCTTGGGAGTAAAGAGACGCCAGTGACACTGAAGAGTGTGTATCACGTGCCCAGTGGCATGGAGAAGAACCTCTTCTCGGTTGCTAACACAGTGGATGTTGGATACCACGTGCTGTTTGGATCGAAGGAGGTGAAGTTCCTAAAGAACCTTTCGTCTGTCGATGCTGACATCACGCTCACCGGGAGAAGGGTGAAGGATTTGTATGTTCTATCTGCAAATGCCTACGTGGACAAGCTGAAGACAAACGACAGCGCTGCGATCTGGCATGAGAGGCTGGGTCATGTGGGGATGGACAAGATGAAGATGATGGCGGCAAAGGGCCTTGTGAGTGGCCTGCCTCATCTCTCTTCCTACGGCGACGACCATGTGTGCGACGGATGCCAATATAGAAAGTCACATCGACTTCCATTTGACAAGTCGGAGACCAGGTGTAAGGCACCTCTTGAGTGCGTACATGCTGACGTTATGGGGCTGTGCGCCACCCTTACTTATGGAGGCAATAAGTATGCGCTGGTTCTGGTGGATGACTACACCCGCTATACGTGGGTATACTTTCTGAGAGAGAAGTCAGAAGTATTCAACAAGTTCCTAGAGTGGAAGGAGCTTGTGGAAGGGAGGCTGAACCGCAGAGTGAAGAAGCTGAGAAACGACAATCGAGGGGAGTTTACCTCCAATGAGTTTGCTTCTTTCTGCAGGAGGTTCGGCATTCAGCGGGAGCTCTCCTGCGCTCACACCCCTCGGCAGAATGATGTGGCAGAGAGGAAGATCCGCCATCTGGTGGTGACTACCAGGAGTTGGCTACATGCCAAGAGCATTCCCAAGGACTTATGGGCGGAGGGAATGGCGTGTGCTACTCATGTGATCAATTGGCTGCCTCTGAGTCCTAACAGGATGGTGTCTCCACACCAGCTCATATTCGGGGAGAAGCCCAATGTGGGTCACATGAAAGTGTTTGGTTCTACCTGCTTCGTGCACATCCCGGGCGCTCAGAGAACCAAGTTAGAGCCGAAAGCGAGGAAGTGTATCTTCATCAGCTACGATGAGCGGAAGAAGGGGTGGAAGTGTATGGATCCGCAGACCCACAAGTTCGTCGTCTCGCACGACGTAGTGTTTGACGAACTGGTCTCATACCAGGGAGTCTCTACGGTGGTATGCTACCGGAGAGTGGAGAATCTAGCAGTGAAAAGAGGGTCACTGAGGGCCCTACTGTGGAGTTGGAGCTATCTCCCAATGCTCCATCGCCATGTGGCTCAGGAGGAGCTTCTGGCTCAGGGGGAGATTCTGGCTCAGGGGGAGCTATGAACTCAAGAAGTAGGGAGAGCACCACTTCGGGAGGAGTTCAGAGAGGAGTTCAGAGAGGAGCTCAAGCAGAGGAGTCTACCGGAGTGGTAGATAGTGGCCAAGCCTTGAGGAGGTCGAAGAGGACGATCGTCCCGCCTGCTCGCTATAAGGAGGGGAACTTCGTGAGTTTGGTCTCCTGCTTCTTCGCAGGACCACTCGATGAGAGGGAACCTGCCTGCTTTGATGATGCAGCTGACATCAAGGAGTGGGACGCGGCCATGATCGAGGAGATGGAGGCCCTAGAGAAGAATGAGACATGAGACCTGGTTCCCATGGTGGAGGGCATTAAACCTGTCACCTGTAAATTGGTGTACAAGGTTAAGAAGAGAGCAGATGGAGAAGTGGAGCGGTACAAGGCAAGGCTTGTCGCTCGGGGCTTCTCACAAACCTACAGAGAGGACTATGAGGAGACATTTAGTCCTGTCGCGAAGATGACGTCGGTGAGGACGGTCATCGCTCTGGCGGCGTGCCGAGGTTGGAAGTTGTGGCAGCTTGATGTGAAGAACGCGTTCCTGCATGGAGAGATTGACAAAGACATATTCATGGTGGAACCACCTGGATACGTGTCCAAGTCACTACCACATCACGTCTGCAAGCTGAAGAAGGCCCTCTACGGGTTGAAACAGGCGCCGAGAGCCTGGTATGGGAAGAATGCGGAGTACTTGCAGTTCTGCGGCTACGATGCCTCAGACTCAGACTCTAGCATGTTCGTGAAGAAGAGTGGAGGTCTTCACGTGCTGGTGCTACTGTACATCGATGACATGATCGTGACATGGAATAACCCTGAGGAGGTCGCGGCGCTGAGACAGCAGCTTTCCATACGATTCGAGATGAAGGATCTTGGTGAACTGCACCATTTCCTTGGCCTCCAAGTTGAGAAGAGGAGAGGCGGGCTGTATGTTTCCCAGAGGTCTTATGCCGAGAGGATCGTCGAAAGATTCGGCATGAAGGAGGGGAAGAGCAGTTCCGTTCCTCTGGAGGCTGGGCTGAAGCTTCGGAAGGAAGAAGGGAGGATTCTTCCTGATCCGAAGATCTTTCGGGCAGTGATGGGGAGTCTTATCTACCTGACTTTCACGAGGCTGGACATCACCTTTGCTGTCGGCCGAGTTAATCGATATACGCAGGAGCCACGGAAGCCTCATCTGGAGGCAGCTAAGGGGATACTGAAGTACGTGAAGGGAACCCTTGAGATGGGGTTGTCCTATGAAGAGAAGTCTGACTTCAAGCTGCATGGGTACACGGATGCAGATTACGGAGGTGACGCTGATGATCGCAAGTCGACATCAGGTTACGTGTTCTTGTGTAGAGCAGCTGCTATCTCGTGGTGTAGCAAGAAGCAGGACTCTATTTCCTTTTCCACCACGGAGGCCGAGTACAAGGCGTCGTCCTTAGCAGCTCAGGAGTGTGTCTGGCTAAGGAGACTAGTGGAGGATGTGGACGAGGAGGTCAGCGAACCTACTGTGCTTCGCAGGGACAATGAGAGTGCATTGAAACTGGTAACCAATCAGTGTGTCATGCAAGGACCAAGCACATTGAGATCGAGCATCACTTCATCAGAGAGAAGGTGCTGGGTGGCTTGATCGTTGTGGAGCATGTGCAGAGTGAAGACAACCTTGCGGATATATTCACGAAGCCCCTATCTGCGGGGCCGTTCCGGAGGCTTCGCTCGTTGCTTGGAGTTGTTCCCGGAGCTCACTTCAAGGGGGAGTGTTGAGTTTTGAAGTGAGCTAACACCCGGCGTTAGAGCTAACGCCGATGTTAGCTCCTTCTCGCTGAGCTAATGTCAGCATTACAAGCTAACGCCCGCGTTGGCTCCTTCTCGCACCTCCCCCCCCCCCCCCCCCCTCTGTTTTGCCTATAAATAGAGGGGTACCCCCCCCCAAAGAGTATCGATTCTAAAAGTGGCGAGTATCCTCTACTTTGAGCGAGTTAGAGATACCAGAGTGCTTTCAGGCGAGCATCGAACTTGGAGTAAGTTCGGCAAGAGAGTAACCTACTCGTGAGTTAACGCGGGGCGTTAGGAGCTAACGTGGGGCGTTGAGTGTGGCGAGTAGCGAGCTTCATCTAGTGGCGACTAGGGAGCTGAGGAGTGCGAGCAACGAGCTTGCGAGGAGCAGAGCTAACGCTGGGCGTTAGCGTTAATGTCGTCGGTAGCGAGGATCGAGTATCACCTGCGCGGTGTGCTCCGGAGGAGAAGCGGACCTTGTCCGTGACCAAGTTCTTTACCTCATTGGTTGTTGTGAATCAAGTTGGATGCAACTTGTATTCAACCCTGTCCATTTGTAACTAGCTGCCAGAGTTATTAAATTGTGATAGTTTGTGTTCATCGTTTGGTGTCCTTATTCTCCTGTTGGTTGACGTGTTCTTCCGACTTCAAAATATTTTACAGTAACAGTCTTGCCAAACTCAGTCTCTGCAAAATGTACAACAGGATGAGGTGGCAGAGTCGAAGGATGGTAGTGATCTCCCGTCGAAGCTCGTCCATTTATATTGCTTGACTCTGGTATCTGGAGAAAACAAATAAGACAGTCAAAATTTGCAAATATCAACGAAAATTTGCAAAAATTGACTAGGGCGGAAAGTGTAGTGCGTGCGGGTGTGCAAAAAGTGTAGGCTACAATTCTTAATCTCCTAAGGGTACACTAGGCTTCCACTGCATGGTTCATCTCGAACTAGGAAGCGAAGCTGGTAAAAGAATAATTCTGAGGCGTCCCCACATAAATGGATAGGTATATGCTCTGATGCCATTGTAAGCCCCCCCCCCCCCCCCCCCCCCCCCCCAAAAAAAAAACTCGACCGGGCCGAGGGGGAACCTTATTCCCAAGGCGGCCGCCCTACGCTATCCAAACGGGTAAACATGCTCATTCTTTAAGCATAGAACGATCGCCTTGTAAGACGTATAAACGTACAAAACTCTCTGCCACTATGATCTAGTATCTCACATCTCTAAATGATAGTGGCAACAAGGTTGTATCTACGGTAACAAAAGTTGGCTCGATCGTTGGATTGCCCTCAAGCTTTAGTAGGGTCTCGGGATACGTCATCTCATAAAAATGATGTACAACAACACGTTAGTCAAAAGACAAGTGGATTCCCACCCCCTCCCTAAGATCCCTAAATCTTGGGAGGAGAAAGAGCCTCTGAAGAATATACAATAGTCGAAGCAAATAAAACTAAATAATAAAGCAGCTAGTGTAAGTATCAAATACTATAAAAAGTACAAGAATCATATGCAGAGCTTTAAAGTGACTTGCAAGTATAAATGCTGGAAGTTCAGTATCCTATACAACTGAAAAAGCAGGCAATTGAAGCATTTATAAGATATTTGCATATCTATCTTGCACACATTCAAACAAGTGTTCACAGCCCGTAAAATGCCCTATGTCGACATAGTTTGACATTCGCTTCCAGCTGGGTAGCTAACCATGTGGGCCTCACCGTCGTGCCGAAACAGTGATAGTGACCGGTTTGCGGTTTCTCCACTTCTGGATATGCTCGTACTTCACTACACAGGCCCTTGTGTACAACACGATGTACTCAGAGATGTGAGCGACATCCGACGATAATAATATCCAGCTAACTAGTGGAGGGACCCAGCGGGGAAATATAATATAAGATAACCTCCCCGAGTTCATACACTTCATAGTGCCAAAGGGTCATCAACCCTCTCATGCCAGTACGAACGACTCATGGGCATGACCGACCCGCCACAACAAACACATTCCAATATACAAGCATTTTATAAAAAGAAGCAAGTCATGCACCTTCGGATCTAGCAGTCGCTTGTCCTATTGAATTTATAAATAATTTGGACAAGCGACTATCTAATAAAGCTTGATCGCACCGCTCAAGCTCTTAACATAACAAATAAAGCGTGGTGATTAAGAGTAGATATTATTTAGGATTATCCTTGGAGGAATTCCTCCTCTCCAAATTAACTCTAAATAATGCATATAAATAAGCTAAAATACACAATAAAGCTAAACTAACAGTAAATGAAAGTGCGATAAATAAAGTGCATAAGTAAATAAAGTGCAGTATTTAGAGTTATCCTTGGAGAAATGCTCCGTCGTCTCCAAGCTAACTTTAAATATGGCCTATAAATAAACTAGAATGCACAACAAAACTAAGCCAACAATAAATAAAGGTGCAGTAAATAAAATGAAGAAGTAAATAAATGGCAGTAGATAAGACAATAAATAACAAAAATAAGAAATAATACTATATAATTGGAAGTCTCATGTATCTATAGCTCAATCACCGTTCCAAAGATTCATCTCTATTGTTATGAGGCATCTCTGTTCTTAGGAGGCATCTCTATTCTTAGGAGGTATCTCCATTCTTAGGAGGCACTTTCAATTCGTCGAGTTTATTGTGGAGGATTTTCTAAGTACTTAAATTTCAGGGATTATAGGGTTTCCCATTGCTCGGGTCCGATAATTATTTAAATTGCCCCTCTTAGATTAGTATTATAGTTCATTGAAGTGTTAAGATTGCAAAATTAGCGAAGCTTAGTTAATATGAGTGATTTCGGGGAGGAAAGACGGGTTTTCGACGTTCGTATAGTTCAAATTTTACAAAATGAGCCCGAAAATTAGCAAACAATTTTTAAATAAATTTTGATTTTTTATTTAATCTTAACTGTGATTTCACACAACTTTCATATACAGTGTCCCTTAATCCGAGGTCATTAAGCTCATTTATTAAATCAATAAATTTTTTATTTAATAATGAACTAGCACTGTTATTGGGACAGATAACAAGTTGAGATTGAGCCGCACAGAAGGGAAACAACGGCCCCACAATAGATCTGGTGTGAATCCGTGGCGGGGGTCTAATCATTTTTCGATTCAGGAATGAGTTGCATGGCCTCCACCCACAACAGATCCAGAGAGGAGGGGAGGAGAGAAGAGTCCATCTCATTAGGGACACTTTCACTAAATGAACTCGTATTCAAACAAAACGAGTTGCATTGCACTCATATGGGTCATATAAGTCTAATGCATCCAACGGAAGTCAATTCTGACATTGTTTGCTCAAAATAATATTTTAGGGTCATTAGGTCGAACAACGTGGCCTAAAACAGTCACTTTCACTCAATGACCTCGGATTCGAACAAAACGAGTTGTATTGCACTCGTATGAGTCATACGAGTCTAATGCAACTGATGAAAGTCAATTCTGAGCTCATTTGCTCAAATGACATTTTAAGATCGTCTTTCAACTTCTAGGGTACCTAGTGGGTGGTCGGGTGGCTTTTATTGGGACATCTAGCTAGGGTCCTTGTGATCCAATTAAATATCAAAATATTACACTACGTTCTTATAGTAGAACTAGATACATTTATATTTTAAATGTTTGAATTCATTCTTATATGAAATTCTTTGTTTTGAAATTTATAGGAGATGATGAAGATGGAGGAGCACTTGTTGAAGGAGATCCATCTGCGGATGACCTCTTATACATCTGAGGATGATGACAGTTTGATACTTTACTGCTTTTAGGTTCTGTGTTTTTCGTTACCTCTGCTTACAGTTGTATTGTTTCCTGCTTTAGATGTTACTGATTTTGGACTATTGTGTTTTGGTTACTGTTAGACGCTAAGTTGTGTTGGAACTTTGTGCTACAGTTTAACCTTAGGTTGTATGTATTGCTGCTCTGAATTATCTTTTATTTTTATGCTTGCACAAACTTTTGTAGTCTAATTTATGTTAATATGTTTGAGACATTGATGTGAATGATTCATGTTTGATTTAACATTGCACATACCACTTATATTGAAGTCTGGTCAGTGACAGACATATGAAGAGATTGTTGAATATTTATCTTCGCTAAGTGTATCAGCATGTGTCAGGACCAACTCGATCAATAGTGACCAGTTTGTGGGCTAATTGGCACTTTGCACCCTCCAAATGCCTCTTTTTTGCACTTTGCACCCCCAATTATTAAATATGGCAGATTGCACCCCCCAAATCGATTTTTTTGGCACTTTGCACCGTATGCGGTTTTGATGAGGGGTATTTTCGTCCCTACAGATATCCTCTCACGGTACAAGCCTTGCATCACTGTTTCAAATCCCGATCCAGGTTTTTGCGCTAGGGTTCCTCTCCTCTGCGATTCTGAAGCCCGTGGTCGTCTACTCTTCAGAGCCCGCCGTCTACTCTTCTGAAGCCCGTGATTGTCGTCAGCGACGCTGAAGCCCGTGGTCGTCTAGGCACATCATCGTCTACTCTTCCAGAGCTTCTGTGTCGCAGAGCTAGCCCGTGATCCTCGTCTGCTGAAGCCCGTGATCGTCGTCTGTGCCAGCGCTTACCTGTAGAGGTAAGCTTTTTTTTAAAAAAAGTTTTTACAGAACTTGTGATTTTGAGAAGGATATAATCTGCATCGTGTGTGTCCAAATAACATGTGTGTCCAAATGCCCATTCCAGATCGTTGCTGAGATCGTAGCTTTTTTTCAAAGTTTTTCAGAGCTAGCCCTCACCCTAGCTGAAACATTCCTCCCGGATCTTCTTCATTTTAGTGAAGGTATAATTTTTGGTATTTTTTTAAGCATTGCTTTATATGAAATCAATGGATCTCTTGGGTGTACATGAAGTTAGTGAATGTCAAAAATTTATATTGTTTTACAAATGTGTTTTATATTTTTTTAGGGTTTTTAAAGAAATGTCTTTGTCTAAAGATGTTGATTGGCAAAATATTTTGATTGATGAAAACTGTTCTGAACAAGAGGTTGTTGTTGATAGTAGTACCGATTCATCGTACATGGAACAGGGGTCAGACCAACAAAATTCATCGTTTAGTGATGACTTAATTGATAGTGAATTTGAAGTGGATGATGTGTTGTTTGATGATGACATCGAGGGAGAAATTCAATTGGTTGGTCAAAGAACCGAAGTAAAAGAGCCTTTGAAAATAAATGTTGGAATACATATAAGAGAGCTTGGTAGTCAGTCCTCAACTCAGTCACAACAAGGGAAATGTTCAAAAATTAAGGTTTATCAAGAAGATGCAAATATTTCTGATTTTGAATTTGAAGTAGGCTTGTGTTTTAATAGTGCTTCTGATTTTAGAGATGTTGTAAGGTTCACGCTACTAAGCAAGGAAAACCTTTGATGTTCACTAAAATTGTAGTGACAATTAAAGTAACCTGTGATTGTGGTTGGAGTATGTATGCTTCTTTCATGTCGAAGTGTGAAAAAACATTTCAAGTGAAGACGATCAAAGGAGAACATACATGTTATAGGGTTCCAAATTCTCAACATTGTAACTCCAAGTTTCTTGCAAAGAAGTATGAGCACAATATTAGGAGCAACCCAGAATGGCCCGTCAGTTCAATGCAGGAAGTAATGCAGAAGGATAACCAAACATCTTTAAGTTTATGGAAGATGTATAGAGCAAAGAAGCACGCCTATAAAGCAATTAGTGGAACATAGATAGAGCAATATGAAAAACTTTGGGATTACTTCGAGGAAATTTATAGAACTAATCCTGGTACTACTATCAAAGTTAAATGTAAGCATGATTTGGCTTCACAGACATGTTTTTTTAAAAGGCTATATATATGTTGGGGTGCACTAAAGAAGGGTTTCATGGCAGGATGTAGACCTATCATAGGTTTGGATGGGACTCATTTGAAAACATCTACTGGTGGTGTTTTACTATGCGTTGTAGGTGTTGATGGTAATAATAACATGTATCTTATTGCTTATGCTATTGTCTTGAAGGAAAATACGAAGACCTGGACATGGTTTGTTAGTCTTCTTATGGAAGATCTGTGTATCGAAAACACATATACATGGTCGTTCATTTCAGATAAGCAGAAAGGGTTGATTAAAGCAATTAATGAGCTACTCCCAAATGCTGAGCATAGGTTTTGTTTGCGGCATATGTACAACAACTTCAAACAAAAACATAGAAGCTTACATTTAAAAGACTTGTTATGGAAGGCAACATCTGCTAGTAGACTAGTAGATTTCAACAATGAGATGGAAAAATTGCAGTTGAGTGATAAAAAAGCTTATGAATGGGTTAAAGAAAGAAATGAAACTCATTGGGCTAGGTCCCATTTTAGAACTTGGCCTAAATGCGACATGTTATTGAATAATTTTTGTGAGGCTTTTAACAAAGTCATTCTAAACGCAAGGGATAAACCTATAATAACCATGTTGGAGACCATAAGGGTGTTATTGATGAAGAGACTACACACACAAAGAGACAAAGTATTGAAGTTTAATGGAGACATATGTCATTCCATACAACATACTTTAGAAAGTAACAAAAGAAATGCACACAACTATATTTTAGTGTGGAATGGGCACCATAAATTTGAAGTTGAAGGATGGGCCGGAGACAAATGGACTGTTGATTTGAGTTCAAGAAGTTGTAGTTGTAGAAGATGGGATTTAACGGGTATTCCTTGTGTGCACGCAATATCATGCATATTTTATCGGAGGGAAAAGGTTGAAGACATGTTCATGAGGGCATATGAACACATGTTGAACCCAATACATTCACCTAAGGAGTGGCCGTTAGCAAATTTAAATCCAATTGTTCCATAGTGTAATACGAAAAGGAAGCCCGTCGGCAGACCATCTAAGCATGCTAGAAGAAAGGAAGAAGATGAGCTAGAAGGGAAAAAATATGGAGTGAATAGACATGGTATGAAGTACAGTTGTTCTAACTGTGGTATGAGAGGACATACCAAGAAGAGTTGACATGAAGCCCCCAACAGTCAAGACACAACTTCAACTATGAGGTCAAAACAACCGGTAAATATGAATTTTCCTTTTACTTCATTTAGCATAATATAATTTTACTGTTATTGACTAATTATAATTTTAATATGCAGGTGAGAAGGAATGAATGAACATTATTTTATGGAATTGATCACCTACTATGATTTCAGACCAACAAGTAAATATGCATTTATCTACTATTTTTTTCTTTATTACTTAGTATTTGACTGATGTTTACACATTATAATCTTGATATGTAGGATGAAGAATGTTTGATCGAGATCTACTAGAGTTGATATCGGGAATCTTTGCAAGTTACTTTTTAAGTCAATTTATAATTTAGATGTTAAACTTGTATTAAGTTTAAACATTATTATGTATCTTAAACAGGTGATCAAGTATGTTAAACAGCTGATCATGTACTAGAGTTGATATCTATGGCTGTATTATTATTTTATTTGGCTTTTTATTTGTGTGGATGTTTTAATATTTTATTGGCCTCGGTACACAGCTGATCAAGTATGTTGCGATTTTGAGGGTGCAAATGACATCATTTAAAAATAATAGAATCTGTGAAGAATGACATCTAATCAAGTATGTTGCATTTTTGGGGTGCAAATAACATCAGTTAAAATAAAAAATAGGGTGCATATCGCCAATGAAGAGATGATATGGGGTTGCAATTAGCCAACTCAAAACATTTAGGGTGCAAAACGCAAAATTAATGGCCTCGGTACACAGCTTGACCGAAATACCCCTCATCAAAACCGCATAGGGTGCAAAGTGCCAAAAAAATCGATTTGGGGGGGGTGCAATCTGCCATATTTAATAATTGGGGGTGCAAAGTGCAAAAAAGAGGCATTTGGAGGGTGCAAAGTGCCAATTAGCCTTTAGTTGTGTGTCTACCTGGGGCACAGCTCTACGCATGACATATATATTATATATATATTCGTTCTAACCTTGATGGAGTATACGTAAAATACCAGACAATACTTTACTAGAGAGATAAAATAAAAAGAAGGCAAATATCTTGTACTAAAGACAATACCACCACTACTACTTTTTCTTATTATCATTATTGTTATTATTACATAATCAAATGATCTTTGATCTTAAAATTATTTACACACTGCAAAAATGCATCAAAAGCCTTCTTCCACATCAAACTTATAAGTCCAGATTCCTCCCTGGGATCGACCAACAAGAGCACAAGCCTCCGGTGGGGCCGCATAATGCATAGTGCAGTGCACTCGCATTGGTCCTGGACGTCAGCTGACATCTGGTACCTTGACCCAATAATCACTCCTTGATCTATACGACATGCATGAAAGGGATCTGAACCCACGAACGACCTCGACATATTACCATGGAATATCACGCAGTAACAACACCTTAATTAGGGAAACTATAGATAAAGGCATTTTTCTTGAGGCCACTGCTGAGCCGCGCAACGCGGGACCCAAGGACCCCATGGGGCCTGGTGCATCGCGCTCGTGTAACATTTCTACTTTTTTGTGCGTGGACTGTATTTTCAGCCCAAAATAAAGTTCTTTTGAAAAAATAAATCACAGATTATTAATTTACCTATTTTTATAATCATTTTAAGATCTCATATGTATATGTTACAGTCTGAAAATACACGTGTTAAAAAGTGATTTTTTTTTAATACAGTTACAGTTGTAAATTACATAAGTTTTTACGACTGTAAATATAACTATGAATATAGTTACAGTTATAATTTCAACTAAAAATACTGTCCTACGTCATCCCATCAAACGCTATGCATACAGAAAATTCTCTCCAATAATGACCCAAGAATCTCTCTAAAGATAGAGATAGGGTAGGGTTGGGGCTTTATATGCATGCATGTCTTTACTTGGGCTCTTTAAAGTAGGGCCATGCATTTAACTATTCACAGACCGGCCACAGACAATATATACATGAAGATCATAATTAAGCAGGCCACTCCTTAGGAGTTGAAAAACTTTTTTTATTGCCCCCCTTTAATATATAATAATGTAGTTGATGTTTTGTCTGTACATTATGTATTCTTTATTCCCAATTAAATTATCATTATCATTATATATCATTATTATATTATTATATATAAGTACCCGACAAAGTAGTCATGTGGGAGAAGAGAATGAAATAATAATGATAATAACAATAATAAATCGGATGGTGTGTGATTAGCGTGGGAATAAAATGATTATGCAGACGATTAAATTCGAGGGCTTTGTGAGGTACGGTCTCTACTCACATCCTTTCTAAATGCGAGGGTATTATATGGGGTCTAAGTAAGGGTGTGCAAAAATACCCGAAGAACCGAAAACCGGACCGAAACCGAACCGATTCGGGCGGTTTGGGTCGGTTTCTAGTTCGGTTGGTTCGGGTATGATTCCTAAAAAAATAGAGCCGGTAGCGGTTCTCGGTTCCTACAGTCGGGTACCCGAGAACCGACCCGAACCAAGAATATATGCTTATTTATTAAATATAATTATAATTTTATAACTTAGTGAATAGTGAGTTAGGGAGTTAGTGTGGACTGGTAATTATATTTTCCATTTCCGTGCCCAGTTTGCGCTAGAATTCCAATTTATGAATTTGCATGCATTTGCATGATCAATACTGAATTTCCAATTTCTGAATTTTTCCAATTTCTGGATTTGCATGCATTTGCATGATCAATACTGAATTTCCAATTCCAATTTCTGAATTTCCAATTTCTGAATTTGCATGATCAATACTATAAATAATGAAAAATGAAATGTAAGCAGGCAGATGCAGTGTAGAGACTACTAATATTTCAGATGCTTTGTCTGTCAATTATGTACTAAAGAGAAGCTACAGACTGCTATGTCATCATGAATTTTTGGATTTATACACATTGTATTGATTAATGAAAATGAAATCATAACTCAATCCTCTGTAATGTACTTTTTTTTCTTAAGCTTCCAATCCCCATTTACAGGAGATAATTCAACTCAGTATATCTCAGTACTACCAATAAACAAAAGTAATTTTCAAAATTTTCATGACCCCGCTGGATATTGAACCATTAGAAGAAAAAGTTCAAGACTGATCGGTTAGGCCAGTTCAGCCGAAGTGGAACAGGCCATATTGTTGTTAAAACACCTGTGATTTTAATATTTTAATCCTCCAATTGTTTTTCAAATAAAAGACTAAACTTTGTAAGTACCAACATGCAGTGCAGCAAGCTTGATCACAAAGTGATGCAAATGCATGCTGGCAACAATTTTACAAAGTATTTTAACTGCGTGTTAATTATTGTATCTATGTCATACTTGTTTGGTTATTAAAATTATCTATATCCAACTTATTTAACGGTGACACACTTATTGCTTCGAACCGAGACCCGAACCGGAACCGAACCGAACGGTTCGGTTCCGGTTCCATACTATAGGACCGTGGGTCGGTTCCGGATCCAAAAATTTGGAACCGAACATACATGGGTCGGTTCTTGGTTTTGGATAGAACCGAACCGAACCGATCCGAGTTGCACCCCTAGGTCTAAGTAACTATTGGGCAGAAACGTTCAACTGTCACAGTTGATTAAATTCTTAGAAGTGTATGCTTTGAAATATTATATTACTGTAGTGTTTTAAAAATTTAGGCGCGTCGCTACAAAAATTGTATTATCAAAAAATTTAAGATAATTACAAAACAACCGAATGTAGCGACAACATAGAATGCAGGATCGTCTTATTCAAAATCTACTAAACTCTATCAGAGCAACCATTTGCATGATTAAATTTCTAAGTAATTGATTAAACAAGAACACACAAATAAATAAAACTTGAGCGAACGGTGTATCTACTGAAGTGCGGAAAATAATGAATACCGTTCTTTGAGTTCAAGTTTGTGCTTCATGATGGCAGAGATTCACGGGAGTTGTGATGTATGTTTCTTTATGAAATCCGAAGCGTAGCTAACATGTGAATGCATCTGAAGGAATATTGCACTCTACAATCAAAACTTGGAGGAATTCAAATAGAACTATGCATATGTACATTTATAGCTTTATATTAAATATACCAGAAAACTCCAAATGAAATGATGTCTCCTAATCTGAGCACAAATCACATGTAAACTTAGAGCCTTATAATAATGAAATAGAGAGGTGTTATGTAATACCTGACAAGAGGAATTCAGAAATCCCACCACTTCTTGAGTTTATTTAGGCTTCGTTTGGTTCGGCGGCGGCGGATCCATCCGGCGGATGGAAACGGAGAAGCCGAACTGGAGGGGAAGGTGGCTGCTCCAAAAGGAGCTTTTGGGGGCGTTTCTCAAGGCGGGCGGGTGGAAACGGAGCAAACGCCGCCGGAGGGGCATTTGTTTTGCCGCCTTCCGGCGGCGTTTGCCCCAAACGGGGCGGCGAAACGCTGCCCCAAACGAAGCCTTAATCTAGATAACTGGAGATCGGTAAAACCATTTAGAGTCCGTTCGTTTGGACGGAATTAGCTTTCTGGAATTGGCATTTGCGATTAGAAATTCAATTATAGTGTTCGGCGCAACAAAATTTACGAAGATATTGGTTTTTATATGAAAACCTATGGCTTTGACTTTGAACTAAAAAATCAAATCGCCAATTCTTACCTCCACCCATGAGTTTTCCGCATAATCGAGTGTTTTTGCCAGAGTTTTTCGGCCTACGCGTGTGTTTTCCTGCCGGGAGTGGGTTTTTTCGCCGGACGCGTGTTTTTCGGTTGTCACGTGTTTTTCGGTCATACATTCATTTTTTGCCCAGACTTACGTTTTTCGCCCGGGCGCGCGTTTTTCAGTCGGCCGTGGGTTTTTCAGCCGACCGGGCAATTTTCACCCGGGCGCGCGTTTGTTTTGCCCGGGCGCACATTTTTCGCCCGGGCGCGCTTTTTTCGCACGAACGCAATTTTTCCGACCGAACGCAGTTTTTCCGGTCAAACACGATTTTTCCCGTCGGAAGCGAATTTTCTGGCCGGGCACGATATATTTTTGCCGGACGCGGTTTTTTCTCCCGAGCGCGCTTTTTTCGCCCGGGCGCGCTTTTTTCGCCCGGGCGCAGTATTTTTCGCCCGGGTGAGATTTTTCCCCCGGGCGAGTTTTTTTCGTCCGGCCGCAATTTTTTCTTAAAAAATCGCGCCCAGTCTAAAAAATGGGCCCAGAAGAAAAAATCGCGCCCGGGTGAAAAAACACGCCCTAGAGAAAAAACCGCGTTGGGTAGCCCGGGCGAAAAATTGCTCCGGGGCGAATAAAACGCGTTCGCTCGCCCGGGTGAGAAAATCGCGACCGGGCGAAAAAAAAAAACGCGCCCGAGCGAAAAAATCAAGCCCGGGAGAAAAAACGCGCCCTGGCGAAAAAAAATGCGCCCGAGCGAAAAAATCGCGCATGGGAGAAAAAATAGCGCCTGTGAAAAAAATTCGCGCTCGGGAGAAAAAATGAGCCCGGGCGTAAAAATCGCACCCGGGAGAAAAAATCGCGACCGGGCGAAAAAAATCGCGCCCGGGCGAAAAAAACGCGCCCGGGCGATAAAATCGCGCTCGGGCGAAAAAAACGCGCCCGAGAGAAAAAAACGCGCCCGGGCGAAAAAATCCCGTCCGGGGAAAAATTCGCGGCCCAGGCGAAAAAAAACGCGCCTGGCCGCGAATTTTTCCATCCGGGCGCACGTTTTTCGACCAATCGCGCAATTTTCGCCAGGGCGCGGTTTTTTCGCTCTGTAGCGCATTTTTCGCCCGGGCAAAATAATGCGCTCCCGGGAAAAAAATGCGCACCTGAGAGAAAAAAATGCGCTTGGGCGAAAAATGCGTGTCTTAAAACATATTGTGCAATGTAATACATTCGGCGCTGACGACTATTTTGAGTTTTATAAAATTATTGTATAATGTCAATTCCAATTCCAATTCCATCATTCAGCCGAACAACTTTTGTGCCACAATTCCAATTCTATTGACTGAATTCAATCTTACCGCCGAACAATAAAATTGGAATTATGTAAAAAGCCAATTCATGTAGATATTGATTTTCGTCGAAAAGCCAAATCTAAAAAGCTAATTCCCTTTCAAACAAATTGATTTTCTGGAATTGACATTGGAGATTAAATATCCAATTTTCATCTTCGGCGCGAAAACATTTTCTGGAATTGACGCTCGTTTTTCGTCCCGGACGCGATTTTTTCGTCAGTGCGAGATTTACTTTTGCCCGGGCGCCGGAACGCGCGTTTTTCGCTCGAGAGCGCATTTTTCGACCCGAAAACGAATTTTTCACACGGGCACATGTTTTTCGCCCGCGCACGCATTTTTCGTCTCGAACGAGCATTTTTTGTCGAGCCGCGCATTTTTTGACCGAACGCGCTTCTTTTGCCCGAAAGCGCATTTTTTTGGCTTGGATGGGAATTTTTTGCCGGGACACGTGTTTTTAGGCCAAGCGCGCATTTTTCGGAGGGGCGTGTGTTTTTCGGTTCAGGAGTGCGTTTTTCGGCTCAAACACAATTTTTTTGCCCTAACCTGAATTTTATGCACATGCGCACATTTTTCGCCTGGGCGCGTATTTTTCGTCCTGGAAACAAGTTTTTCGCTCGGGCACACATATTTTGCCTAAGATCGGTTTTTTTGGCCCGAACGTGAGTTTTTCGCCCGGGCGCGTATTTTTCTTTCGGAAGCTTGCTTTTCGGCACGGAAGTGAAAAATGTGTGTCCGAACGAAAAATTCTCGTCTGGGCCGAAAAACTTATGCTTAAGGGGGGTGGAGCGCTAAGAAAGAGAAAGTGTTCTCACGAAAAACGCGCCCCCGCGACACAAAACACTAAGTTTGTGCGAAAAATGAGCTTCTGAGCTGAAAAACGTGCACTCGAGAGAAAAATGCGCGCCTGAGCGAAAAATGCTTGTTCGGGCAGAAAATGCCCTCCTTGGCGAATAATTTGCATCCCAACGAAAATTTTTCGTCTGAGACAAAAAATAAGCACTCGGGCGAAAAATTCGCGCCCTTAACCAAAAATGCGTGCCCTAGCAAAAAACTTGTGCCCTTGTCGAATAACACACTCTGGTGCGAAAAATGCGCACTCGGGCAAAAAAATCGTGTCTGGCCTGAAAAACATGTTCCGTGGCAAAAAACGATCGCTCAGGCGAAAAATTTGCGCTCGAGCCCAAAATCACGCGCCCCTGCGAAAAATATGTGTCGTGGCGAAAAATGTCCACCTGGGCGCAAAATGCGCTCCCGAACCAAAAATTCGCGCCCGCGCGAAAAATTCGCACTCTAACCCAAAATTGTGCGGTCTAGCGAAGAATGCGCGCCCAATTTGCACCCTGGCCGAATAACACTCTCCGGGGAGAGAAATGCGCGTCGGGGCAAAAATTCGTGTCGGGCTAAAAAACACGCTCCGCACAAAAAACTCTCTCCCAGGCAAGAAACGTGCGGCGTGGCAAAAGATTCTCGCCCTGGCCAAAAACACATGGTCGGGCGTAAAACGTATAGTACACCTAGGCAAAATAATTGTGTACGGGCCAAAAAATACGCACATGGTGAAAAATGCGTGCTCGTGGAGAAAAACACTATTGGGCAAAAAATTCGCTTTCGAACCGAAAATGCGTGGCCAGGCTCAATATTTGCTTGTGGCCGAAAAACATGTAATCCTGTGAAAAACACGCGCCCGCGCGGAAAATCAAAAATTCGCCTCTGGGTGAAAAATTCACGTTCGGGCCGAAAAATGTGTGCCCGACTAAAAATTCACTTGCGGTCGAAAAAAACCTGATCGGGTGAATAACGCGCGTCATGGTGAAAAAAATCCTATTTTTTTAATTTTTGAAAACTAATGTCTTCCATACGAACAAACAAAAGTGACCGATGTCAATTCCTGTGATAGAATATCATCATGCAGAAGAACAACAAAATTTTATTTAAACTCAATGTTAATTCCCGCATGTATTTGTATTTGATTGAAAGCCAATTCTGTAAAACCAATCTCTTCCAAACGAACGGACCCTTAATGACAGTGCTGCTTCTCAAGATCGAATTAATCCTCGGGATCTATATGGGAGTAGGAATCGGCTTTTTCAAAACTACCCATCAACAGAGATAGAAGAAGGGAAGAGCTGAATACTGCCTTCTTCCTTTACTCGATCAAGGTCGACATAGAGAGATCTGCGATTTCCAAAATCTTAGGGCCGACTGCTTGAGAACTTTACTTGGAAACCAAGGCCGGATTCTCCCGATGCAGAAATAGGAGAAGAGACTCTCTTCAGTTTTCTCCTGTAGCCGAATGGTGAGGAAAACCCAAAGTTCGGAGCCCCGGGTTCTTCTGGGATCAAGAATGAAGATGGAAGGCCCTGATTTCGAATCCGCTCGGCAGTTACGCAAAGAGGACGGTGACTCACGATTCGCCCTTTGTTCACCTTACGGGCATGCCTTTGGGTGTTGGGATATTAATAGGAAAAAATCATTCATTTGGTTACTAAAGTAACGGGCTAAATAAGGAAGCATTGAAACCAAAATTAAAACACCCAAATACATTCAATCATATGAATTAATTAGAATTGAATGTTCATACCCAAACTTATGCCAAGGGCGAGACTGAGTCCGAGCCATAAAGTTATGAGATGATCTCGCCCACCTTTCAAATGCTTCGACTATTCGCGCGATTGAATGAACGCGCGCTCGTAGGAGTCCAAATAGATCCAAATATTCGCGTACGATTTTATCGACCATCTCAATGAATTACGTCAACCTCATGAAAAATTTCTAACATGTAGCAGACACTGCAAAATATTTTCTCATTATTAAGCCAAGTAATAATGAAATTTGTGCAATGAGTTTATTATTCTTATTCTTATCGATTCACGGGCACACCCGGGCACATGCCCGGGTCCAAAATTTCGGGAAAAAATTTTAAAGGTATTGATTTGGGTCCAACCAAATACAATTTTGGTTCAATTTAGACACTGGGCACTATTTCGGTTCAATTTAGGTCGGGTATCATGATTTTCTTCCCACCGATTCTTCAATTTCACCGCCCAGCGCATTGCGTGAATCTTCTCGGCGGTCTAGGGCTTGGGCGTTCAGCGGACATCGCGAACGGCGTGTGGATCTTCTCCTCCTCGAGAAGACGAGACCTCGACTCCTCCTCTCAGCGGTCTAGGGCCGACGTTCAGCGGACATCGCGAACGGCGGCGTGGATCTTCTCCTCCTCGGCTCCTCCTCCTCTCAGCGGTCTAGGGCCGGCGTTCAGCGGACATCGCGAACTGAGGCATGGATCTTCTCCTCCTCGGCTCCTCCTCCTCTGTCCTCTCAGCGGTCTAGGGCCGGCATTCTCGCCGCTCAGCCCTTGGTTCTCTGACTCCACTTTTCCAGTTCGAAACTTCGACATTCTCGTTGTTCCAGGCTTCCAGGTTCCAGCCATTCTCGCCGCTCAACCCTTGGTTCTCCGACTCCACTTCACTGTGAGCATCTGCTTCTTCTTCTCCTCCTCCTCCTCCTCCTCCTTTCTTCAGTTATTCTTAATTTCTTATGATGCCTTGGTTGGATTTCTTATTTGTAGTCTTGTTTGTAGTTTGATGATGCTTTCTTCAGTAATTATATATTTTTACTGGGAACTTTGATTTAGACTTCAGCAGTTCAGGCGTTCCGCTGTTCAGGTATACACTTTTCCATCTAAATGTGTAGTTTCTCAATCTGTTGAATTGGTTTCTAAATTGTATTTGTTAATCTGTTCAATGTTTCTCCATCTGTTGATTTCTTCCTTCTTTATGGATTTGTTAGATCTACCGGAAGAGCTAGATTCTCCATCTTCATTTCAGATTTATAGAGTTTATCGAATCTTGAGAAGAAGTTCATTGATTAAAAACATCTGGACGAGATGAATCAATAGCCAACAACCAGCAGGTAATTGCATTTTTCAATGGTATTTGCATTGTTCACTTAGATTTCAGCACTTACATTACATAGTGATATCTCTTGTTCAAGTTGTTGATATTTATTTTAATATCTTGTAGTTGTGAGTTGTGAGTAAAATTCCAATATAATGGATAAATAATTCGCAAGAACAACATCAAAGAAGACATCAAATGAGTTAGAAGAACACAAGCGGCCTCGATTAGAGTTTAAATTGGAGGACTTACCCAATGATCCTGGTTTGAGGCAACCGATAATAAGTTATGAACTTCATTACCAAGATTCAATAAGAAGATATTACTTACAAAATTGTCCTTGTCAGCCACATTTACTTAATTTTCCGCAAACACTGATGGGTCAGAAGTCTCGAAGGTTTAGCAAGGAGTGGTATAATGAATATAAAGGTTGGTTGGAGTATAGCCAACATAAGGATGCAGGATTTTGCTTATACTGTTACATATTTCCTCAAGCATCTTGTGATCAAACATTTGTGAGCCGGGGATTCAGATATTGGAAGGATAAAATGATTCTTGAAAAGCATGTGGGTAAACATAATAGTGCTCATAACGCTTCTAAAAAAATGTGTGAGAATTTGATGAATCAACAACAAAGTATTCAGACTATATTTGCAAGACGGGATGAAACACAAGTTATAGAATATAGAAAACGTTTATGCGCATCCATTGATTGCACTCGTTTTCTTTTTTCCCAAGGATTGTCTTTTCGTGGACATGATGAGTCAAGGGAATCAGCCAATAGAGAAAATTTTCTTGCATTGTTAGAATTCCTTGCTTCACATAATGATGATGCAAAGACAATTGTGCTTGAAAATGCTCCAAGTAATTGCCAACTAACATCTCCAAAAATTCAAAAAGAAATTGTTTCCGCAATTGCAAGTGAGGCAACACACATAATTATTACAGATATTGGAGAGGAGTGTTTTGCCATTCTAGTTGATGAATCTCGTGACATTTCAACAAAAGAACGGATGGCAGTTGTTTTACGATACATTGATATGAAGGGTTTTATCATTGAACGTCTTTTTGGTATCGTTCATGTATTAGATACTGCTGCATTATCACTTAAGGCTGCCATTGATAATCTTTTCATGAAATATGGACTGAATTTTTCAAAATTGCGCGGTCAGGACTACGATGGAGCAAGCAACATGAAAGGGGAGTTTAAGGGTCTTAAAGCTTTGATTATGAAAGAGAATTCTTCTGCTTATTATATTCATTGCTTTGCTCATCAATTACAATTGACATTAGTTGTTGTTGCTGAAGGTCATTCTGAAGTTGCAGGGATGTTCTCTTATATCAATATGGTATTGAATATTATAGGTGAATCTTCTAAGCGTCGTGACAATATCAGAGCATTAGAAGTTGATAGAGTTGCACACGAACTTGAATGTGGAGAGCTAGAGATTGGTCGGGGGTTAAATCAACCATTAGAAATCAAAAGAGCTGGAGAGACACGATGGAGTTCCCATTATAGTGCTGTTTTGAATTTCATATGTATGTTCTCATTTATTGTGGATGTTCTTGAAATAATTTCAGATGATGGACATGATGGAAATCAAAGAGGAACTGCTAGCAATCTGATCAAGAGTATATCAACGTTTGAATTCGTCTTTCTACTGCATTTGATGAAAATTATTTTTGCAAAGACACACGAGTTATCACAGGCATTATAAAGGAAAGATCAAGATATTATCAATGCAATGAATTTTGTGATTTATCAAAATAATTGTTATTTAATTTAAGGAGCGTTGAGCTAGAATGGGAGTTATTTATCACTGAAGTGGCCTCATTTTGTGGTAAGCATATGATTGACGTTCCTAATATGGATAGTAAATTTGTTCAACCTGGAAGATCAAGGCGTAAAGCAAGAGATATCACAAATCAACATCATTTTCGAGTTGAGCTATTTAACACGGTGATTGATTGGGTACTGAATGAGTTGAATGACCGTTTCAATGAAGTAAACACTGAACTACTTATTTGTGTTTCATGTCTTGACCCAAGCGATCATTTTGCTTCTTTTAATAAGCAAAAATTGATTCGTCTTGCAGAATTCTATCCTTATGATTTCAGTCCATTAGATTTGCAGTTACTTGAAGGTCAATTGGATATGTACATTCTGGATATGCGATCAACTCGCACATTTTCCCATTTAAAAGGAATTAGTGCACTCGTTCAGAAAATGGTGGAGACAAAAAAACATGATAATTTTCAGTTTGTATATCGACTTTTAAAGTTAGCATGTCTACTACTTGTTGCAACGGCTACTGTTGAAAGAATGTTCTCGGCAATGAAGATCATAAAGAGTCGTTTGCGAAATAAAATGAGAGATGAGTGGATGAACGACTGCTTAATTGCTTATATTGAGAAAGATATTGTGGAAACCATTACTAATGAGACAATCATTGAACGCTTCCAGAATATGTGTACCAGAAAAGTTGTTTGCTAGGCGGTATGTAATTTGTAATTTTATTATTATTTTGATTAACTTGTTTTTTTGTTAAATTTAATTATTAATTTTACTATTATTTTAATGGTGCCCGGGTCCACCCAAAATCCTAGTTCCGCCATTGTTTGTGCCCTTAATGCATGAAAGTTGCTCGAAGTGCTTCAATTTGCAAGTTTGGTTGGGAGATGGTAGCCAGAAATATCGCTAAGCTGTTATTAAATATGCATGTTTGTGATGATGGTAGAGTTGTTCGTAAATCAAATAGTTTGCGAATAATTTGGGATTAGATTCGGGAAGATTCGATTAAAATTCGTATTTTTTGAATTCGAATTCAATTTCGGATTCGAATAGTTTTCGAATTCGAATCCGAATAATTTTACATCTGTTCAAATTATTCGTGAATAGTTCGACAGTGGAACATATATTTAAATAAAATTTATATTATTCATCATATTAATTTAATGACGAATCCGAATTCGAATATTTGAACGAATCCCTGCACTATATGACAAATTTGAATTCGATTGAAGCGGCATTCGATTCGATTCGGGTGGAAACTCTTTCTCCAGTTTATTACTCAAACTTCTTTAGCAACTTCGATCAGTTGTTAGAAGTGCACACTCCTTTGTTAGAACTGTACACTCCTTTAGCACGTCAGTTGTTAACCTGAAAGCAGCTTATCCTAGAAACAGATCACTGCTTCACTTTCTCCTTTATTAGAACTGTACACTCCTTTGCTTTTCCTCTCTGCCAATTTTTTTAAAAATAAAAATATAATTATTCGCGCTGCTTGTTTTATATAAACGCCGCCTTAGCTTTGGCATCTGCCGCGGCATTTTAATTTGTGCAAGTAAAACCCCGCCAAAGTTTTCTTTTTAAACGTTTTAGTTTGTAAAACGCCGCGGAGTTTTCCGCGATGTTTGGAGAGAAGCGCCGCCGTAGCTATTGCGGCGTTTTAAAAACGCTGCCAAAGGCATTAAAAAACGTCACGATATGTCTAATTTGTTGTGGTGTGTTTTTCGTCGAGTTCTGCTCGACGATCATTGATTAATACATGCAAGCGCTCTGCTGGATTCGCGCATGCACCCAAAAATGGGTATTAGAGGCATATGGAGTAATGTTTCCTTTTCTCAGGGGTCCCGGTGGGAGTTCATTATTTTCGGCATGCGTTTCTCTTTCTATCTCTATTCTATCTGTATACAGTCACCAGCACTTTGCCTTGCTCCTGGTGCTTGTAATGGACCAGCATCATGCATGCCTCTGTCTTGCCCTTGGTGATGTTAATTTGTTCTAATAGCCGAGAAGAAGAGCTGCGCAGCCAGCTCAATTGTTTAGGGTTTAGGGTTTAGGGTTTAGGAACACAAATGTTACGAAATGTAAACTTACAGCAAAAGATGGAGGTGCGCAACTGTCGATTTTGTGATTAAAAAAGTTTAGTTTACTAAACCTTATTATCTTAATGCAGGATGATGTGTGTTAAATATGCATTATCTTAATTGTACACTAATGCAGGATGATGTGTGTTAAATAATTCGGTGCATGATGTAACACACAACTTGTAACCGCCGTACGTATATTGTGAGTATAGTCGTGGCCCACACCATACAAATTATACAAATATAGTAGAGTATATATAAACATTATGTTGAGTTGGTCTGATTTGTCAAACTCATATGATTCACATTTCTCACCTACCAGCCGCCAACGAAGACTTTTCCTCTAGCCGTCCATGTGCTTTGAATGGGTGCATGCATGAGAAGCTTCTAGGAAAGAGGTCACACCATGTATTTCATGCTCTATTGTTATTGAATTTTGGCTCTATAAAAAGAGAGAAACAAAACTATGGAGACACACCAAAGCCAAACCAAATAGAGGTAAAGCCTTGAAGAGGAGAGTGGTAGTGCACGGCCGAAGGAGACGGTGGTCCTCGACATACGATTGCGGGCTGCATCGACATCGAAGAGCGAAAGCGTGCGGGCAGCGGCAAGGGGTCATATTCGCGGGCTGCGGCAAGGTGCGCGGTGCTCGATGGTTGGATGCTCGTATGCGGTGGTGGTTGTGCACAAGTGGTGACGTTGGTGGGATGCGCATTCGCGGCAAGGTCAAGTCCTGACTTGGATTTCTTCTCGGTGGTGGTGGCAGCGGTTGGTCGTCTGACGACGACGAAAGTTCGTTCTGGTACGAATCTTGTGTGTCCGTTTTACAAATTGCAGTCAAGTTCATATTACTCCTGCGGATTTTCGTAGCCCATTTTTCTGCAGTATTTTTCGGACTTGTATCTCTTAATTTGAGTACTTATTTATTTTATTTGCTAATAAAATTGTGTGAAGTACGTATTTTCTTGTGACTCTGTATTTAGTTGTTCTTAGGGATTGCGCTTCCGAGACTGGAAATCTCAACAAGTGGTATCAGAGCTAGGTTCTGTAGGTGACTAATTGAAAATTTGAGGAAAGATTTGACTGCGGTGGTGAACGACTAGGTCATCTTCCCATCCTTTCAAATTCGACCTAGAATTAATCAGGTCTCCTAGTCATACTTGAGGGCAACGATGGCAGGGAAGAATACGAATTTGTCTCGGTACTCGATGGATAAGTTCGATGGCAGCAGAAATTTTAGTCTATGGCGGATTCACGTCAAAGATATGCTAGTTGAGCAGGGGATGATGCAGGTTTTGCGGGGACGAAAAAAATTGGTTGTTGAAGTAAAGGATGAGGAGTGCATTGACTTGGATGAGAGTGTCACTAGCGCCATCAGGATATGCGTTGACGACAAGGTGCTCTTTAACATTAGCGTCGAGGAGTCTGCAATCAAGCTTTGGGATTAGCTTGAAAGATTGTATCTGACCAAGCCGTTGACCACAAGGTTGTTGTTGAAACAAAGATTGTATGGGCTGAAGATTCAGGAGGGTGACAATCTGCAGGAGCACTTTAATGTGTTCAACGACTTTCTAAATCAATTGCATGTGGTTGGTGTGAAGGTAGAGGAAGAAGATAAGGCTCAATTACTTCTTACCTCGCACCTGCCGTCCTTTAAAGACATGGTGACCACGCTCCTGTATGGGAAGGATACAATGGGGCTAAAGGAGGTCACATCGACATTACTGTCCAGTCAGATGCTGAAGGCCCCACAGAATGCAGTTACCATGCTGGTAGATAACTCTGATCCCAAGTCCTTTGTGGTTATGCTTGGGAGTAGCCACAATAGTGTATCTTCTGAGTGGTGGCTGGACAACGGTACTACTTGTCATGTGACGAATGACAAAGATCTTCTAACTGTGGTCACAAAAGTCAATGATAAAGTTGAGAATGGTAATGGAGGAGATACTGAGGTGACTCATGTAGGTACATCATAGTTGGTCCTCTCTTCAGGTAAATCTTTAACTTTGAAGCATGCTAGAGTAGTTCTTAGTTTAACTAAGAGTTTAATTTCAATGAGTTTGTTAGATAAGTCTGAAATGACTTTCAAAATCTTCAACAGCATAATAACATTAACAGTTAATTCTCGCTACTTTGGTTGTACGTACTTGATTAATGGAATGTATAGACTTAGCATAAACAATGATAACATTAACCAAGTGAGTTCTACTCTAATTGATTCAAAGCTGTTACACAATAGGCTTGGACATGTGAAATACAGGAAAATATGAGATCTAGCTAAGATTCATAACATCTTTTTAGATCTATCTATTCGATTTGACAAGTGTGAGGTGTGTGCACAAACTAAGATCACTAGAAAACCTTTCAAGTCGGTTTCTAGAAGCACACAACTTCTTGAATTGATATATTCTGACCTCTGTGATTTCAAAAGTCATGTCACTAGGGGGAATAAAGTATCTTATTACATTCATAGACAATTATTCCAGATATTGTCATATGTATCTTCTAAAATTGAAAAACGAAGCTTTTGAGACCTTTAAGATCTTCAAATCTCGTATCAAAAACCAGTTAAACATAAAGATCAATAAATTTAGAAGTGATCGAGGAGGAGAATACACTATAACCGGGTTCAAGGAATTTTGTGCCTCTGAGGGTATAATACTTGAGACCACAGCTCCTTACCCACCCTAGTCCAATGTTTTGCTGAGAGAAAGATTAGAACTTTAACAGAAATGTTGAATTCTATGCTACTCACATTTAGCATGTCTAATTTTTTTTGAGAGAAGCAGTGATAATTATCAATCACATTCTGTAACATACCCCAGACAGCTAGACCCCCCAGGTGAATCTGTCTTGATAAGATCATGTCAAGGCCTTGGTAGTGTAGAAATCCCTTTAACTTAGGCAAAATTAGGGTTGAAAGTGCCTTGGTCTGCAAATAGTAAATTGCAGCTACCCTACCTAGGGTTTGACCTAGGGGCCTTATCTTCACCCATTTGACCCCACCATAGTATCCCTAACCCTTTAGGGGTCCCCTTAGAGCACCAAAGGCCCATTGAGGTCAACCAAAGAGGCCAAATTGACCAAAGTCAACCCTAACCCCAAATTGGTCAAAGTAGCCTAATTAGAGTCAATTGACCTCCACCATGCCAAATTGACCACTCATTTAGGTCTAAAATACCATAAGAGACCTAGTAGACCTAAAAGCCCCATCATGGGACCCCCAGTGGTGCAAATTGACCAAAATGCCTTTTTAGGTCAAAATGGCAATTCTTCTCTAAGTGCCCTAATTGACCACCTCCATATTAAATTGACCCAACCCATAGTGTTACAATATCACAGGGGACTCAGTGGATCAAAAAGCCCCATGACTGGGTCAACCCTAGGGCTCAATTTGACCAAAGTCAACTTAGCCTGTTTTGGTCAAATCAATTTATATTGGGTCAACTAAGGCCCGTGTGACCAAATTAACCCCACCAGTAGTTTCTAAATTTAATTTGGAGTCCAATGGACCCAAAAGCCCCATCCTAGGGTCACCCAATTGGTCAATTTGACCAAAAGTCAAACTTGCCCAAATTAGGTCAAATCTCTTGGATCTAGCCCAACCCTTTTGGGCTAATCCCAAATTGATCACTTGAACAACATGCTTGACTGATAATTAGCCTAGGGGAGAGTGGAAAATCGGCCATGGTGAGTAGGAGAGAGAAAATGGGGGTTTTCCCCAATTTTGGGAAGAGAAAAGAGGCCATTCATGGCCATTAAGGAGTTACGCCCCTTGGCCTCCCTCATTAACACCCCCATTAATCTCCTCTGGCGATTTAGGGGAGTTTCCAGCAGTTTCTAGGAGGAATTGAAGACAGGGGGGATGTATTGTGGCCGGCCATAGGAATACCAAGAGGCCATTAATGGCTTTTGGAGGTAGAACCCTCCTCCCATTAAATTGACCCTCCCATTAGCTTCATAATGTAGAGAGAAGTTGAAACCCCCCCTTCCCCGAGAGGAATGAGCTATCTGTGCAAGGATTTGGATGGTGCCGAAATCTCCAAGGAGGAGCAATGGTGGTCGACCGTCGGAGCACCTAAACCCCCCAAAACAGGTCCACTTCTTCATCTCTTCCCTAGTGGATAGATCTCATTCCTTCCTATTTCAAAATCGGCTGAGATTGGAGATAATTCCAATCAGATTTCTCTATTGTTCATGGCCGAAATCGATAACTGCGGGGGGCCAACTCCGGCCACCTCCGACCATGTCGACACCGACAAATGAAAGGTGAAGGTCGGGCGGAGGTGAGGGCTTGAGGGTTTCGCCGGAGAACCCTTCAATCGGCCGGAAAATCGACGGCAAGTCGGCCCAGGCGCGGGCTCTGTGAGCCCTTGGCTCATCGAGGAAGACGACGGAGAGCCGTCCGATCCTGCAATTAAAACAAAAAAAATTAGAAATTAATAAATATAAGTTAATAGTAGTAGTTTATATGCTATTTCTGGTTTTAAATATAGGAAATACTTAGAGGCCATTTCAGAGAAAATGTTCAACATAAAAGTTGTAGGCCTTGACCCCTAGGATCATACAAAATTGACTTCACCCAATTTGAAGCTCTGGTTTGACCTCAGCACCAAGTTTAGTGCAAGGTTTGACTGAACTTTGATTGGGTGCCCACACCAAACCACTAGTCCAAATGACTTGAAATTTGGACTAGGAGTGAGTCATACCTAGGGCTACAACATATCCAAAAATGTGAATTTTTGGAGAACTTTTACCTAAAGTTTTTGTAAAAATTTAATAATCCGTGTATAAATTATTTGGAGGGTCAAATGACCTCCAATCTTCACCAAATTTTGGTGGGGTGTTATTAGGGTCATGATAAACCCCTGGCTAAAATTTCAACTCATTTGGGGTTCATTTGGTTAGCTAGTCATTGGGCCAAAAATTTGTCCAATAAAGGGAAAATTGTGATTAAGGGTTATTTGGGGTTTTTCATGGTCAAACCACCTCCAATTGGAGTGAAATTTTGGTCACTGCCCTAATACCACCCAAATCACCTCCAAGTGAGTTTTGGGGTCATGGGGAGTTGGATTGCCCTAGGACATGAAGTTGGAGCACCTTGGGGTGCATTTAGCCAAGTAGAGAACCATTGGCCAATTGGGTCCATAGAGACTTGAGTCTTCTTGGAAAGGTCAGGGGGATCAATTTGAGACCCCATGAGGAAGATTGGTGAGCATAGGAGTTGATTTGCTCAAGGCCATATGGTTGATCCCTATGGAGTGGAATTTGGGGTTGTGAAGGACATAGGAGAGTTTGTCCTTGGAGAGGGGTGTATTGGACTCCTCTAAGCTTTATGAGTGATATAACACACTCACAAGAAGTTTGCGTGGATTTGGGGAAGTAGTAACCATAACCCTAGGTTAAACCCTAAAGGGGTGCAGATAGAGGTCAATGAAGGAAGAGGGGTCAAACCTTAATGGTTTGAATTGATATTTTGGGGAGATGGTCATGGTGACCAGAGAGTACTACTGTGAGAAATTGGTAAGGTTTGGAGTTGCCAAACCTAGGTAATAAATCCTTGGGTAGATTTATAAATATTTAGGTTTTTGGAATTTAGGAAGAAATAATACCTAGTGATTATCCATCTTCTGTCACCATCTTAGTTTTGATGTTATAAATCCCTGGAGATTCTATTAGAACCATTGGAAAACTTTTGGAGGTCCAAATTATAATTATTCATATTGTTGGCAATTCTTGGGATGATTAATTTAGGGGTGATAGTTTTCTGTAATTTCATGAAACTTTGCTGGAGCCTTATCTTGACCCATTTGACCCCACCATAGTATCCCTAACCCTTTATGGGTCCCCTTAGAGCACAAAAGGCCCATTGGGGTCAACAAAAGAGGCCAAATTGACCAAAGTCAACCCTAACCCCAAATTGGTCAAAGTAGCCTAATTAGAGTCAATTGACCTCCACCATGCCAAATTGACCACTCATTTAGGTCTAAAACACCATAAGAGACCTAGTAGACCTAAAAGCCCCATCATGGGACCCCCAGTGGTGCAAATTGACCAAAATGCCCTTTTTAGGTCAAAATGGCAATTCTTCTCTAAGTGCCCTAATTGACCACCTCCATATTAAATTGACCCTACCCATAGTGTTACAATATCATAGGGGACTCAGTGGATCAAAAAGCCCCATGACTGGGTCAACCCTAGGGCTCAATTTGACCAAAGTCAACTTAGCCTGTTTTGGTCAAATCAACTTATATTGGGTTAACTAAGGCCCGTGTGACCAAATTAACCCTACCAGTAGTTTCTAAATTTAATTTGGAGTCCAATGGACCCAAAAGCCCCATCCCAGGGTCACCCAATTGGTCAATTTGACCAAAAGTCAAACTTGCCCAAATTAGGTCAAATCTCTTGGATCTTGCCCAACCCCTTTGGGCTAAGCCCAAATTGATCACTTGACCAACATACTTGACTGATAATTAGCCTAGGGGAGAGTGGAAAATCGGCCATGGTGACTAGGAGAGAGAAAATGGGGGTTTTCCCCAATTTTGGGAAGAGAAAAGAGGCCATTCATGGCCATTAAGGAGTTACGCCCCTTGGCCTCCCTCATTAACACCCCCATTCATCTCCTCTGGCGATTTAGGGGAGTTTCCAGCAGTTTCTAGGAGGAATTGAAGGCAGGGGGGATGTATTGTGGCTGGCCATAGGAATACCAAGAGGCCATTATTGGCTTTTGGAGTTAGAACCCTCCTCCCATTAAATTGACCCTCCCATTAGCTTCATAATGGAGAGAGAAGTTGAAACCCCCCCTTCCCCGAGAGGAATGAGCTATCTGTGCAAGGATTTGGATGGTGCCGAAATCTCCAAGGAGGAGCAATGGTGGTCGACGGTCGGAGCACCTAAACCCCCCAAAACAGGTCCACTTCTTCATCTCTTTCCTAGTGGATAGATCTCATTCCTTCCTATTTCAAAATCGGCTGAGATTGGAGATAATTCCAATTGGATTTCTCTATTGTTCATGGCCAAAATCGATAACTGCGGGGGGCCAACTCCGGCCACCTCCGACCATGTCGACACCGACAAATGAAAGGTGAAGGTCGAGCGGAGGTGAGGGCTTGAGGGTTTCGCCGGAGAAGCCTTCAATCGGCCGGAAAATCGTCCGCAAGTCGTCCCAGGTGCGGGCTCTGTGAGCCCTTGGCTCATCGTGGAAGACGACGGAGAGCCGTCCGATCCTGCAATTAAAACAAAAAAAATAGAAATTAATAAATATAAGTTAATAGTAGTAGTTTATATGCTATTTCTGGTTTTAAATATAGGAAATACTTAGAGGCCATTTCAGAGAAAATGTTCAACATGAAAGTTGTAGGCCTTGACCCCTAGGATCATACAAAATTGACTTCACCCGATTTGAAGCTCTGGTTTGACCTCCGCACCCATTTTAGTGCAAGGTTTGACTGAAATTTGATTGGGTGCCCACACCAAACCACTAGTCCAAATGACTTGAAATTTGGACTAGGAGTGAGTCATACCTAGGGCTACAACATATCTAAAAATGAGAATTTTTGGAGAACCTTTCCCTAAAGTTTTTGTAAAAATTTAATAATCCTTGTATAAATTATTTGGAGGGTCAAATGACCTCCAATCTTCACCAAATTTTGGCGGGGTGTTATTAGGGTCATGATAAACCCCTGGCTAAAATTTCAACTCATTTGGGGTTCATTTGATTAGGTAGTCATTGGGCCAAAAATTTGTCCAATAAGGGGAAATTGTGATTTAAGGGTTATTTGGGGTTTTTCATGGTCAAACCACCTCCAATTGGAGTGGAATTTTGGCCACTGCCCTAATACCACCCAAATCACCTCCAAGTGAGTTTTGGGGTCATGGGGAGTTGGATTGCCCTAGGACATGAAGTTGGAGCACCTTGGGGTGCATTTAGCCAAGTAGAGAACCATTGGCCAATTGGGTCCATAGAGACTTGAGTCTTCTTGGAAAGGTCAGGGGGGTCAATTTGAGACCCCATGAGGAAGATTGGTGAACATAGGAGTTGATTTGCTCAAGGCCATAGGGTTGATCCCTATGGAGTGGAATTTGGGGTTGTGAAGGACATATGAGAGTTTGTCCTTGGAGAGGGGTGTATTGGACTCCTATGAGCTTTATGAGTGATATAACACCCTCACAAGAAGTTTGGGTGGATTTGGGGAAGTTTTAATCATAACCCTAGGTTAAACCCTAAAGGGGTGCAGATAGAGGTCAATGAAGGAAGAGGTGTCAAACCTTAATGGTTTGACTTGAAATTTTGGGGAGATGGTCATGGTGACCAGAGAGTACTACTGTGAGAAATTGGTAAGGTTTGGAGTTGCCAAACCTAGGTAATAAATCCTTGGGTAGATTTGTAAATATTTAGGTTTTGGGGGATTTAGGAAGAAATAATACCTAGTGATTATCCATCTTCTGTCACCAACTTAGTTTTGATGTTATAAATCCCTGGAGATTCTATTAGAACCATTGGAAAACTTTTGGAGGTCCAAATTGTAATTATTCATATTGTTGGCAATTCTTGGGATTATTAATTTAGGGGTGATAGTTTTCTGTAATTTCATGAAACTTTGTTGGATGTCATTTCATACCATTATGAACCCACAGTAAGTTTCTCAAAATTTTTGGATTGATATTTTTGGTACTTCTAGTTCAAATTGGAATTATTTGCAAATATATCCTTTGTGGAAAATTACAAATATAACCTCTATGGAATATGGTCAAATTTTGTAGGGCTGAATATTTTAGTATGAATCACCTCTGTATAAATTTGCATAAGGTTTGGAGTTCATATGAGGGTACCTCCCTTGGAATTTATTGGAAGTAAATGGGTTTTGGAATTTTTAGATATAGTAAACCTTGCTGGAATTTCCTATAAATTCATGTCTACTGATTATTAGGTACCCTTGATTTATGTAAAAAGTTGGGTAGGCATTGGAAGTAAGAAAAGTGCACTTGTAGTTCAAAACGTTGCATCTTAAAACGTTACACCGTCTGAAAGTTTTGAACTACGTTATACCAGTGTGCACTTGTTGAAAACGTTGCCACCAAAAGACCTATAATTAAGGAGCAGTCCTCCATGTTATGGCATAAAAGATTAGGTCATATCTCTAGGGAAAGAGTAGAGAGATTAATTAAGCAAAATATTCTTCCTACTCTAGACTTCAGTGACCTAAAGACATGTGTGGACTGTTGTAGAGGCAAAATGACCAAGATTAAAAAGAAAGGCTCAACTCGTAGTTCAAGTTTATTAGAGGTTATTCATATGGACATCAACGGTCCTTATTCCAATACCCTCTATAAGAGCACATATTTCATTACCTTCATAGATGACTACTCCCGTTTTGGATATTTGTATTTAATTAAAGAAAAATCTGAATCTCTTGACAAGTTCAAGATTTTCAAGACTGAAGTTGAAAAACAAATAGGGAAAGTCATCAAGATAGTTAGATCTGACAGATGTGGCGAGTATTTTGGTAGACATGATGCCTCCGGGAAACATAAAGGTCTGTTTGCCAGATACTTGGAGATGTTGAAAATGTTAAAGTGGGAGTTTTTATGAAGTTGGCGGTCTGGGGGGAGACCGCGCGGTTTGGTCTAACCGCACGGTCTTGCGGTCTTCTCTGGCGGTTTGACCTCTTTGGTCTAGTCGTGGGCTACTCGGTGTGATCGCCAGTCTTCTGCCCAAGGGTACCGAGGTGAGGCCGCGCAGTCTTGTTGTCTGACCGCGTGGTGGAGCATGTAACGATCCAGGCCCGCCAACACGGGACCCAGCTGGACCGCCAGCACCCTCCTGGCCCAGGCCAGCCAACACGCGACCCAGCTGGCACCGGAAGGGTTCAGCCTAACCAGACGGTCTGCAGACCATGCACCCCAACCCCTCTCTGTCCCACCACAGGGCACAGTGGGTTGTTGGAGACCGTAGTCCTCCTTTGATGAGAATTGAGCCAGTTAAGCGGCAGCGCGTGGACTTCCCAGGAGGTCACCCATCCCAGAATTGCTCCAGCCCGAGCACGCTTAACTATGGAGTACTTTCACTTCTCATCACCAATTGATCTGCAGCTCAATTAGTGATGAGAAGTGAAAGTACTCCATAGTTAAGCGTGCTCGGGCTGGAGCAATTCTGGGATGGGTGACCTCTTGGGAAGTCCACGCGCTGCCGCTTAACTGGCTCAATTCTCATCAAAGGGGGACTGCGGTCTCTAACAACCCATTGTGCCCTGTGGTGGGACAGAGAGGGGTTGGGGTGCATGGTCTGCAGACCATCTGGTTAGGCTGAACCCTTCCGGTGCCAGCTGGGTCCCGTGTTGGCGGGCCTGGGTCGGGAGGGTGCCGGCGGTCTAGCTGGGTCCCGTGTTGGCGGGCCTGGACCGTTACACATTCCAAATAGATTGCTTCATTCTAAGCTCACTTTTACACCTTATGACATGTGGCATAGTCATCCTTGTTAATTTGATACTCTAAAGACTTGGGTTTGTATTGATTATGTTACAACAAGACCTTAAGAGACCTAAGGTGGGACCTAGAACAACAACCTGTCTTGACCTAGGTAGTGCATAAGATAGTGTAGCTGATAGATTTCTAGATCTATCCACTAATTCAGTGATAGAGTCTAGAGATGTCGAATTCTTTGAAAATAAATTTGTCAAAGATAAAGGTTTAATCATATTCAGGTTTACTGATATGATTTTTCAATCTACTATAAAACCTGAAGCTGGCCCCTCTGGCACTACTCCCCAACCTTTATAGGTTGAACCAATTCCAGTTAAAGCATCCACAAGAGATAGAATTCCTAAGAACTTGGTGAAAACTTTGTCACCTATCACTTAGAGGATAATCCATTCTCTTATTAAAAAACAATGATATCTAGAGATTCGTTGATATGGGCAGAAGCCATTGATGATAAGATGACTCGCTACTATAAAACAACACTTGATATCTAGTTGACCTACCAAAAGGAGCTTAAGTCGTAGGATGCAGGTCGGTGTTGAAGAAGAAATTATATACTGATGAGTCTATAGCCAGATACAAAGCACGCTTAGCAGCTAATGGTTATAAATAGCACAGGGGAATAGACTATTTTGGTGTTTATTCACATGTGTGTCACCTATCGACTTTAAGAATACTTCTCGCTCTAGCGTCTATCGAGAACTTTATAGTTTATCAAATGGATATAAAGACAGCCTTCTTAAATGGAGAGTTTGATGAAGAGATCTACATGGCATAGCCTGAAGGTTATGTACATAAGGATCTAAAAGGAAATGTGTGCAAATTATACAAATCAATCTATGGGCTTAAGCAAGCGCCTAAGATGTGACACATGAAATTTGACCAAGTGGTAAAGAGCTTTGGATTTCAGTCCAGTCTTTTTGATAAATGTATTTATCACCGCTCAATGTCAAATAAAACAGTCATCATATGTCTATATATGGATGACATGTTGTTTCTAGGTTGGATCTTGTTGCAATGAGGGATATTAAATCCACTTTCACAAATGAATTTGACATGAATGACCTTGGTCCTGTTGGTACCCTGTTAGGTATGAAATTCATAATGGAAAAGGGTCAAGTTACTCTTAGTCAAGCTCATTATATAGAGCAACTTTTTTCTACCTGGGGATACAAAAATAGTAGGCCAGTGGAGACACCTTTTGATCACAATGTCAAGTTGAGTCTTAATGTAGGGGCCAACATTGATCAAGTGAAATACTCAAGGATAATTGGTAGTCTCATGTATGTCATAAGCTATCCAAGACCAGACATTGCCTTTTCTGTTGGCATGTTGAGCCTCTTTACTAGTAGTTCAAGCAAAGAGCATTGAGATGCCCTAGATAGGTTGATGAGATACCTAAGAGATACTAAAGATCATGCTTTATGCTACACTTGTCACCCTCCTACTGTGGATGAATACTTCGATGCCTCATTGTTGGGTATAATGCCCTCAATAGTACCTTGATTTGAAGAGGCATCACTCTCAATGCTAAGGACATATTGTATTTGATGAGCTACACTTGTGTAAGATATACAGGTGCAGATGACTCAAAAGGAAGGGCCAAACATGCCCTTAGATGTGGAGAAATCATCTTCCAAAAGATGAAGTTTTGTATCAGCCGAACCGCTGAGACGAGGGGAGCAAAACCGCTGAGACGAGGAGCCGTCTCAGTGTATCCGCTGAGAAGAAGGGGCCTCCGCTGAGAAGTTCATTATACGCTGAGAATCAGTGTGGTCGTCGAACTGGGCTCGACATTCGTCGAACATTGTACGTCGTTCGTCGACCGCTGAGACAAGGTTGAAGCAAAAACTGCTGAGACGAGGAGCCGTCTCAGCGTATCCGCTGAGAGGAAGGTGCCTCCGCTGAGAAGTTCATTATACGGGAGAATCAGCATGGTCGTCGAACTGGGCTCGACTTCGTCGAACGCTGTACGCCGTTCGTCGACCGCTGAGACAAGGTCGAAGCAGAAACCGCTGAGATGAGATCAAAGCTGGAGTCGCTGAGAAGACACATAAGGCAAGTTTGTCGAGCGCTGAGCTGGCAAGATCGTCGAATGCTGAACGCCGTTCGACAAACGCTGAGATGAGGAGTCATCTCAGCGCAGCCGCTGAGAAGACACACAAGGCAAGTTTGTCGAGCGCTGAGCTGGCAAGATCGTCAAATGTAGGGGACAGCTGGTTCGTCGAATGCAGAGTGTTCCATGTTCGTCGAGCGTCCTTCTCTATGGAAAAGTAGGGTGGCGGGTCCTGCGGCTAGGACTAGATGCAGTAAAGCTGTGTAGGGTCCACCAACTTCTCCCATACCTCTCAGCAGATCAGCTAAGAGCCGTTGAAGATCAGAGATGTATAAAAGGAAGAGTTAGGGCACATTTGAAAGTGTCTCTCGAAAACGTGCAAAAGAGATCAACTGTTACATTGACAGCTGAAGCTCTCGTCTTCTTCCTCCTGCTCACTGAACAAGAAGAAGAAAATAGAGAAAGAAAGTTAGTTCCTTTGCAAGAAGGATCAAAGTGATCTTCTATCACTCTGTCGAAGAGGAAGATCAAGTTAGTAGCTGACATCGACATCTTCAGCTACAGGAAGCACCGACGGTGCAGGATCTATAGGAGAGTACCTCTACTGTAGAATAAATTTCTAAATCATTATTCTGTAGGGCATTTTGCCTGAGCTGTAAGACCTTTTGGTCTGAGATTGTAGGAACCTGAGGGTTCTGAGCTGTAGGGCTGAAGGCTTGAGTGTAGGATCTGGAGCAGATCTGAGGTAGGGCTTAACAGCCTGAGGTAGGACTAGGAAGTGGTCTGAGCTGTAGGAGGAGGAGTCCTCTGAGTGGTAGGACCTGGGAAAGGTCTGTGCTGTAGGATCTGGAGAAGATCTGAGGTAGGGCTTAACAGCCTGAGTTGTAAGACATTATTGTCTGAGCTGTAGGAGGTGTTATCCTATGAGTTTGTAGGGCAGCTGTGCCTGAGGTAGGAGCTGGGGATAGCTCTGAGTTGTAGGGACTTGTGTCCTGAGGTAGGATCATTCTTAATTTGAGAAGTTTTGAGGAACTTGTGCTGTAAGCTCTTTGAGCCGAGATTGGAGAAGTTGGCCCTGTCTATCACATTGTTAGAAGGGTGGAGGGGGAAAATGGACTACCCATAGACACACTGTCTTTGGGGAACCACTATAAATTATTGTGTGCATTCTGTGTTTGCTGATTTGCTTGAACCAACTCTGAAAACAGCTAAAGCCAATCAAGTAAAATTTAAAAGACCTATTCACCCCCCCCCCCCCCCCCCTTAGGTGATTTAGACTACAAACCTTATATTCTTTCAAGTGGTATCAGAGCCAGGTTGGTCAAGAAGGACTTAACAGTCTGACCAGATCCTAAAAGGTTTAGTCTAGTCAAATCCCAATGGCCTCCAGTGGATTGCAAAAGGAAATGAGGTCCATGAAGTTGCCCATATGCAACAAAGAGAATTTTGGCATATGGAAGCAAAGGATCAGGTTGTTTATGGAAGCATCTGATCCAAGGATCTTCATTACAGTTGAAGAAGGACCTTTCACCTTTCACACTGCATCCACTATTGATCCAACAAGAAGAGTGGCCAAGCAATTCAAAGATCTGACCAAGGATGAACTTGAGTTGTTCACCATGGACAAGAGGGCCCAGAACATCATTGTCAATGCTATTGATGATTCCACCTTTCAAAATTTGGTACACTGCACTTCTGCCAAGGAAATGTGGGATACTCTAATAGTATATATGGAAGGGGCAGCTGAAGTTAGGGATGACAAGAAGCCACTCCTAAATCAAGAGTATGAAGCCTTCAGGCAGCAGAGCCAGGAAAGCATATCCATGTGCTATGAGAGGTTCTTCAGAATAGTCAATGAGCTGAGAACCTATGAGAGGGCTTTCACCAACTATGAGCTGAATGACAAGTTCCTTAGATCTCTCACAAGAGACTGGGATACAAAGATATGTTCCATCAGGGAAGTGGCCAAGCTTGGAGAGACCCCAACTCACACTCTGTTTGGGAAGCTGCTTTCCTATGAAATGCAGCTGTCTGCAAGGAAGGAAGAGGAAACCTCTTCAAAGGCAAAAGTAAGGGAAAATTCTGTAGCTCTCAAAGCTGACAGCTCCAAGAGAAGCCAGTGCAGGTTGGTGTCTCCTCAAAGGAGAAGTGCTGAATCAGAAACTAGCACCTCTGATAGCTCTTCCTCTGATGAAGAATTTTCTGCAGTTTGAGGCAATTCAAGAAGATGGTGAAGAGGAGGCAATGGAAGAACAAGCCCTCTTCTTCATATCACAAAAGGAGGACAGCAAGGAGTCAAAGGATCACACCAGGAATGACAGGTATGGCTCTAACTCTAAATATAATTCCTCTAAAGTTGTCTGCTATTGCTGCAGCAAGCCAAGGCATGTCATTACTGCTGCCCAGTCAAGAGAAAAGAGAAGGATGAGAAGAAGAGACATCAGCCTAAAGGCAAGAAAGGAGAAAATCCCTTCTAGCTAAGAAGGAAAGGAACTGGAGTGAATCAGACTACAGCTCATCTGAATCTGAAAAGGAAGAAGCCCTTATTGGGCTGGTTGCTGCTGAAGAATGTGCAGCAGAAGAAGATGAAGATTGCCCAGCTGCCAAGGTTAGAATCAGGGCCCCTCTCTCACACTCAGATAGTGATGAAGAGGAGGATGAAGAAGACATTGTTCAGCTAGGCCTTATGGCCTTCACTGATGAGGAAGGGAGTCAGAATTCTTCTGACAATGATCAGGTACTATCTCATTCCACTTCAAATTCCACTTCAATTTCTGATTGTGAGACTAGACCAGAATCTGTTGCACCTTCATCAATTGATGGAAGGGGCATGGAAGTTGAGGAAGAACTCAATCAATTGATTGACAAATATGGTGTTCTTTTGGAGGATCTGAAGAAGAGCAAGAAGCTTGCCAAGAGGCAATCCCAGGAAATTATTTCCCTCAAGATGACTAAGAATAACAACACTGAACCTACTACCCTGGTGGCTCAGATGAGTAGACAGATTAACCATTTACAGGGATTAACTATTGCTCAATTGAGCACTATTTCCCTGAAGAACAAGGTCATCAAGGACCTTGAGGAAAATCTTGATAAGGAGAAGAGCCCGGTGGCTCAATTCTCCAAGACCAGATCTGTGCTTCCTATCATTGACACCTTCTCCTCTCAAACCAATAGGAGAGGACTTGGATTCAATAAGATGGAAGTAGGAGAAGGGAGTGGAGTAAAGAGCAAGGAGAAGGCTAAGCCTCAAACCACCTTTCAAAAGGTGTTACTTCCTTCCAACAGGTATGACCATGAAAGTATTTATGGTCACTGGAAGAATGGGAGGTCCTATAGGAAGGAAAATACTCCTCATAGTGAAAGAAAGGGCATGGGATTGAGTGCATTGAAAGCTCCCCATGAGGAAATACAAATGGCCCAATCTGGACCATTTGTGTTTGGTATCTCAGCACCTTCAGTCAAGGACAAGGAAGCAAGCACTTCCAAATCAGCTTCAGCAAAAAGAAAGACTGCTGTCAAATCTGTTGACAAGGCCTGCTGCCCAGTGTCTGATTCCATCAGATCTTGTATGGCTGCCAAGCCAAAGCAAGCTGAGGCCTTCAGGACAAAGAGCAGCAAGACTATCCACAGATTATCTTTCAGTCAGATTATTGCTGAAAGAAACAGGAAGAATGATGCAGTATCTTATGCTGAACATGTGCACAGTGCTGTACCAATTCAGAAAAATGTTCAGAAAAGGAGATACAATATTCATGATTGTTGGTGCTGTGGCAAGGTGGGACACTTTGCCATAGATTGTTGGTACAATCCCAATGTACCTAATGCAAAGAAGAGCTTTCCTGCTAGGAGTGTAGCAAGAGTAAGGTCATTTGATTATGCTAACAAGAACCTAAGACCCAAGTCATCTTGGGCTCCTAAGGGACATTAAACTCTATTTTACAGGATAGTTCAAGTACCAGCCTCATACATAAGTGGTACTTGGACAGTGAGTGCCCATGGCACATGAAAGGAAGGAAGTTGACTTCATAAAGTCAACATGAGTAGAGGACTAAATCCTCAAGGTTCTCCTAGTCAAAATTCTCCATATAGGGATGCTCCAAGTGAGGGGGAGCATTGCCCTCTCTTTGGTGATATTGGGGGGGGGGGGGTGGGTGCTAGTGAGGGGGAGCACAACCCAAGTGCTGAAGATCTGCATAGACCAGAACCTGGAATGGAGAAAGAAGTGGCCCAGGAAAGGCCTGCTACTTTGCTAGACACATCTGATCTGCTGAACTCAATTAAATCACTCATAGAGGGTCAGATGTTGTCTATGAAAGAGATAGTTGCTGAAAAGGTCCATGATGTCTCTGCTCAGATAAGGAATGAGTTGTATGCAACAAGAGCTGCACTAACTCAGGAGATCCAGGCCAGTGAGCAAAGAATGGAGTCAAGAGTGCATCAGGATGTAAAGTGGACAGGAAAAGCACAAGTGGCACCTGTCAATTCCTAGGGAGGAGGCTGGTCTCATGGAGCAGCAAAAAGCAAACCAGTGTGGCCATATCTACAGCTGAGTCAGAGTACATTGCAGCAGGTAGCTGCTGTGCTCAAATTCTATGGATCCAACATCAGTTGGAGGATTACAACATCAAGGTAGGACATTCTCCCCTATTGTGTGACTCATCCAGTGCAATTTCTATTGCTAAAAATCCTATTTCCCATAGCAGGACCAAGCACATAGAAATTAGGTATCATTTTATTAGGGAGCATGTAGAGTGTGAAGATATCAAACTTGAATATTTTCCTACAGACAATCAAGTAGCTGATATCTTCACTAAGTCATTGGATGAGGCCAAGTTTAATGCTTTCAAGAAAGAACTAGGGATGTTGAGTGTAGACTAGTACTCACATTGAGGGGGAGCTAGAATGGGATGTTCAATTTGAACAGGTTCAGTTATTACAGAAATTGCTCACCAATTAAGGGGGAGCAAATTCCCTGCTCAGGTTGAGGGGGAGATGACAAATGCCAAGATTGTATAGGTTGTCCTATAAGTTGATCCAAAGGGATCTATAGATGTTGCCTCCCAATCCCTAATGGGATAAATAGTTGAAGAAACCAGAAAGGGGGGGGGGGGGGGGGAGAGCCATTGCTAAGTAAGAACCTATGCTTAGGATATTAGCAAGAGGGAGATAGGGCCTATGCTTCACAGATCATTTTTCTGTGAAATGATTTTTTTTTATTAATGTACCTTAGCATTAGGGATGTTCTGCCTTCTTCAAATATGGGGAGATTGTTGGGTATATTGCCCTCAATAGTACCTTTATTTGAAGAGGCATCACTCTTAATGCTAAGGACATATTGTATTTGATGAGTTATACTTGTGTAAGATATACAGGTGCATGTGACTCAAAAGGAAGGGCCAAACATGCCCTTAGATGTGGAGAAATCATCTTCCAAAAGATGAAGTTTTGTCTCAGCTGAACCGCTGAGACGAGGGGGGCAAAACTGCTGAGACGAGGAGCCGTCTCAGCGTATCCGCTGAGAAGAAGGTGCCTCCGCTGAGAAGTTCATTATACGCTGAGAATCAGCGTGGTCGTCGAACTGGGCTCGACATTCATCGAACGCTGTACACCGTTCGTCGACCGTTGAGACAAGGTCGAAGCAAAAACTGTTGAGACGAGGAGTCGTCTTAGCGTATCCGCTGAGAAGAAGGTGCCTCCGCTGTGAAGTTCATTATACGCTGAGAATCAGCGTGGTCGTCGAACTGGGCTCGACATTCGTCGAACGCTGTACGTCGTTCGTCGACCGCTGAGACAAGGTCGAAGCAGAAACCGCTGAGATGAGATCAAAGCTGGAGCCGCTGAGAAGACACACAAGGCAAGTATGTCAAGCGCTGAGCTGGCAAGATCGTCGAACGCTGAACGCCGTTCGACAAACGCTGAGACGAGGAGCCGTTTCAGCGGAGCCACTGAGAAGACACACAAGGCAAGTTTGTCGAGCGCTGAGCTGGCAAGATCGTCGAACGCAGGGGACAGCTGGTTCGTCGAACGCAGAGTGTTCCACGTTCCTCGAGCACAGTCCTTCTCTACGAAAAAGTAGGGCGGCGGGTCCTGTGGCTAGGACTAGTTGCAGTAAAGTTGTGTGGGGTCCACCAACTTCTCTCATACCTCTCAGTAGATCAGCTAAAAGCCGTTGAAGATCAGAGATGTATAAAAGGAAGAGTTATGGCACATTTGAAAGTGTCTCTCGAAAATGTGCAAAAGAGATCAACTGTTACATTGACGGCTGAAGCTCTCATCTTCTTCCTCCTACTCACTAAACAAGAAGAAGAAAATAGAGAAAGAAAGTTAGTTCCTTTGCAAGAAGGAGCAAGGTGATCTTCCATCACTCTGTCGAAGAGGAAGATCAAGTTAGTAGCTGGCATCGACATCTTCAGCTACAGGAAGCACCGACGGTGCAGGATCTACAGGAGAGTACCTCTACTGTAGAATAAATTTCTAAATCATTATTCTGTAGGGCATTTTGCCTGAGCTGTAAGACCTTTTGGTCTGAGATTGTAGGAACCTGAGGGTTCTGAGATGTAGGGCTGAAGGCCTGAGTGCAGGATCTGGAGCAGATCTGAGGTAGGGCTTAACAGCCTGAGGTAGGACCAGGAGGTGGTCTGAGCTGTAGGAGGAGGAGTCCTCTGAGTGGTAGGACATGGGAAAGGTCTGAGCTGTAGGATCTGGAGCAGATCTGAGGTAGGGCTTAACAGCTTGAGTTGTAAGACATTATTGTCTGAGCTGTAGGAGGTGTTATCCTCTGAGTTTGTAGGGCAGCTGTGCCTGAGGTAGGAGCTGGAGATAGCTCTGAGTTGTAGGGACTTGTGTCCTGAGGTAGGATCATTCTTGATCTGAGAAGTTCTGAGGAACTTGTGCTGTAAGCTCTTTGAGCTGAGATTGGAGAAGTTGGCCCTGTCTAACACACTGTTAGAAGGGTGGAGGGGGAAAGTGGACTACCCATAGACACACTGTCTTTGGGGAACCATTATAAATTATTGTGTGCTTTCTGTGTTTGCTGATTTGCTTGAACCAACTCTGAAAACAGTTAAAGCTAATCGAGTAAAATTTAAAAGACCTATTCAACCCCCCCCCCCCCCCCCCCTCTAGGTGACTTAGACTACAAACCTTATATTCTTTCACTCATGGTGTTCAGAAGTTAATAGCAGTAAGTTTACCAGTGGATATATATTCATTTTGGGTGGAGCTGCTATTACATGGAAATCCAAAAGACAAACTTGTATAGCTTTGTCGTCTATGGAAGCAGAATTGTTTGTCTTAGGTTCGGCTGGTAAAGAGGCAGACTGGATTTGTAATTTAATTCTAGATTTTCCCTTGTCTAGGTTTGAAGTCACTTCTTTGAGCTTGTATTATGATAATCAAGCAGCAGTTCAAGTTGTTAAGAATGTTCTCTATAAATACTAAGAGAAGACATATACGACCGAGACATGTTTTGCTGAATTATCTGAAAGAACAAGGAATTACCACTTTGATTGATGTGCAGTCGAAGGATAACCTAGTTGATCCATTGACGAAAGGAATGCTCAAATATCGACTAATCAAAACAGTGAGGGAAATGTGACTAAAAACGATTTAGATCAGTCTAGTCTAAGTTAATGTTTTGATTTTTTTTATTTCCTTTATCAAAGCAAGCACGTTGTGCTCCGTTGATGATCTTGGTTGCTGAACATGAATCTGGTAAGTTGTTTTTTTTAAATCTGAAGTTAATAACTTCACTTGGATTCGTCTTTCTTATCTTAGAAGAGTGTGTTATTCCAAATCTGATAACACAATCTGACTTGGTTCGACTCTTCTTCTGTTAATTGGTTTCATTCCAAACTTGATGATTTCCATTTACCTTAGAAGAACAGTAACCGTGACATTCCATATTGGAACACAGATATAGTTGTGGTGTACAGATGTACATAAATCATTTCGTTGGATATAGATAATGGATTCTGAGGTAGAACATATAATACCCTGAGTATGTGTACTCCTAACTAATTATAAAGTACTATATTTTTATAGTAGAACTAGATACATGCAAATTTTCAAATGTCTGAATTTATTTCTAAATGAAATTCTCTTTTTTGAAAATTACACGAGATGCTGGAGATGGAGGAACATTTGCTGAGTGGAATTCTGCCTAGGATGACTGGTTGTACATCTAAGGATGATGATGACATCTTGAATATTATTGTTTATTTGTTTTTCTTATCTCTGATTAGAGCATTGTTTAGCTCTTGCTACACTTGTTGGTTTGGACTATTTAGCTTTTTTGTTGATCATTGGCTACTAGGTGTGATGTACCTGTGCTACGATCGTACTTGAGACTACTGTGTGATGCTGCTGAGATTTATGTTTTCTTATGCTTGCATACACTTTTTCCTTAAGTCTAATTTGTTTAATGGGTGTGAGACACGGTTATGAATGATTCACGTTTGTGTAAAAAACATTACACAAACCACTCATTCCGAAGTCGGGTTTACCGCGGACATAGGAGGAGATTGATGAATAATTTAATATATGTCTGCGTGTGTCGAGACCGACTCAGAGTGCTTAATGGATTTCGTGTCGTGGTCGGGGGGCCCCCGTGCCACGCGCGACAGTACACCAACCACGAAAATTCAGACGGCAACATTCGTCGTGGCCGGCAACATTCGGCATTGGCGGCAACATTCGGCGTGGGTTTCACCATCGACGTGAGATGCCACCTTCGGCAGAGAAGGTGACATTCTGCGTGAGAAGGAGAAATACGGCTGGGGCAGTTACATTCAAAGCAACCATATCGTAGATTTCCATGTTTTTCTTATCCATTAATTGACCGATACTTTAAAGCATACATTGTGCACAGAAATGTAAAAATAAGGAATCATCATATATATATATAACTTTGCAACAAACAAAATGTTTTTTGTTATGATCCAAATTAATTACCCGAACTTATTGATTCATCACATAAAGCAACTAAATGTAGACTAGAAAGTGCATTCGCTTAACAGACCAAAAATGAAATTCCACTGTTTTATTGGATGCCATTGCTTTGACACCTTCGGATAATTAACTTTGGGCCCATCGACTTTGTCAACTTTATGCCACTCGTTCCAGGACGTTGCGTAGGTAGTATTACCATACCGTTCTCTGTATATTTCTTCAATCCAGCCTGGAAATGCATGTTCATATATCTTGGGGTTTAGACCTGGAAATTGGAGTTTATGCATTAAAAATCCTAATTTGACAGTATAAATAAGAGGAAACATTTTTGTTGAAATGTCTTCCCTTCACATACCTTTTATCTATTGTACATATTTCCTTATCTTTGCAAGAGATCTTTTCTCCTTTTCATTTGACCCGATTGTTGTCGATCCTTTTAGTGAAACTGATGTAAATGAAAAGTTTGCACTTATTAATGGATTAGTGATATTAAGTAAGGAATAGTTGTAAGATGTTGGTTAGAGTTGTGATTTAATAAATTACCTTTAAGTACCACTATTTCGTTTGGAGGCAACTCTTGTAAATATTTTCTTGTACACCACATTCTTCGTATATACACCTTCGTGACCATCTATTATTCCCTTTTTGACCAGTATCGTCGTGTGTTGCTTCGAGACCCCCCTTGACAGGTGCTACATATAGTTGGTCGTGGCTTAATACATGATTAGGTAGGTAAATGCCTACATTTTCAATCGTTTGTCCCTGAGCTTTGTTAATAGTTAGTGCAAAACACAAACGAACTGGAAATTGTTTGCGTGTCAGCTCGAACGACATTTTCGCATCTTCTGCTGTCTGCAAAGGCATCCTAGGCAGAAATACTCGTAGACCCTTAAACCGTCCAGTTAATATGTCAGCTTCAATTAGATGTCTGCTGAAACGACGACATATTAGGCGTGTACCATTGCATAATCCAATTTTGGGTCAAGATTTCAGAGTAGCATTATCGGGGCACCTTTTTTTAGTGTGAGTTTGTGTGGCAGAAGATTACCAGGGTTAATAGAGTTCAAAAATTCAGGTAGGTATAAATTGCGTGCATCCTCAGCCACGTAGTTGAATGAGTAGTAAGTGATTTCTTCTCCATTAAAAATACGAAGGCACTTGGTGTTCAATGTGTTAACATCCTTGTTTAATGGAGTAAGCAACGCCCTTGTCTTCATATAATCGTTGTCATGTTCAGTGGTGTTTAAATTTTGAAAGACTCACGCAATTAGAAGATCAATAGAATGTTCTCCCTCCCAAGGAATCACCATTTGGGATGGAATCCGAACCATGTCCTCCTCTACCGTTGGCTCTTCCCCATCACCTACTCGAATTAAGAAATCAGAGAAGCTCTGGTCATTTCGATCTCTCATATTTTATGTTAACTGTAGTAATTTGACCTCAGACCAAATGTACGATTCGACAATGTTGGCGCTGATTATTTCAGATTTTGTTCCATTGATGACAACAGGTGTTACCTGGCAAAAATCTCTGCCCATGATGATGACCTTGCCACCAAATGGTTTGTCTATGTCTAGAATATCTCTGAATGTACGGTCGACAGTTTCGAATGCCTTCTTGTTTGTCATGGGAGCTTCATCCCAAATGATCGCAGTAGTTTGTCAGATTAATTTGCACAAATCAGATTGTTTCTTAATGTTGCACATGCACAAAGGTGTAAACGGTATTGGAATTTTGAGCTTAGAGTGTGTTGTGCCCCCCTGGAAGTAGGGTTGCTGCAATTTCGGAAGATGCTGTTGCAAGTATTATGTGTCCATCTGTTCTGAACGCGGCAAGTAGGGATTTCTAGACGAAAGTTTTGCCAGTACCTCCCGGACCATCCAAGAAAAATATATCCCCATTTTTGCGGCGTATGGATTCACTAATTATCATGAATGCAGCTAGTTGGCCGTCATTAAGAGCTGTAATTGAATTTAAATCTGCAGTGGAAACTGAAAGTTATAGTTCGTGCTCTATCTGGCTGCAAAAATTTCTTGTGTCTTCGAAAGCTTCACTAATTCTCGGTAAATCAAAATCCGTTATATCGCGTTTATGCTGATGAAAAATGTTGTTTATATCATGAAGAAGTTTGTTTACTAAGTATGAACTGTTTGTTGTGCTCCCACATGCATAATCTTCTGTCATGCTTGCGAAGTTCTCATCCCATAGATCTCGAACTCCAATTGGTTCGCAGTATAGCAATATTGTTGCAAATAGCCTTCGTAGTGCATGAGGCATTCTAGATTGTCTTGCTTCAGATAAGCACTCTTTTAGGCTATTATCTTCTTCAAGTAGGCCATAACGCTCTGCTGTTTGTTTGAAAGTTAAGTATTGCACAACCTCAACAGTCATTAGATGATCGAATGACTTGGGCCCCGGGACGTGATTTAGAAGCAAGCGCAAGTAAAACCTTTCACCTTCAGATGGCGCAACAACGTACAATCTGCCTACAACTATTCGATTTGCTACTCGGTTTATCCATCTCCTTCTTTGTGATAACCACCTGTAATGTTTCGCAGAGTCTATGTATAAGTATGAGGTGCCCTCCAGTTCGTCATTGTGTATTCTGAAAAACTCTGTTAGCATTGTGCTGGAGTTTCGGCCGTCCCCAATGATTTCTGATATCGTTTGACTGCTACGGAACTGAACTTGGTGTCTATTTGGTAGGTGTACTTGCAATCGAACGTCGGATGGGTAAGTTTGATATAAAATGAACTTAAATATTTTCCAAAATGCTTCAGGAGGACAAATCCAACGACCGTCGACATATTTGCTAACCTCATCGTAGTTAGGCACCGGCCTGACTTCAAATGCTACACAGTCTGGCCCTTTATAAACATATTTGTACAAATATTTAACGGTTTTGATGCTGCTACAGATTTCAACATTAATATGACAATCATACTTTATTAGAAACCATGGATTATATGAAACAACCCAACCATTATCGATCATTAGGTCACCGTCTTGATTTAGAGCAATGTACCTGTTGTCATTCCGTCGACGGTAAATTGGGTATGAATTAGATCCTTGGATGGCAGACTCAGAGAATGGCTTGGGGTATCCCTTTTTACAATAATTATTTCTCATGCACTGAGCATTAGGTCTACATGGCCCGCATGGGCCATGTATCATGTGTTTAAGCACTGCATTGTACAACTCCGGCTCTTCATCTTGATATGGTATCTCGGCCCTGACAATGCAATCATAATCATCTGGAGTATTTAACCTATCGTTTTCATCGAGGATTATCAGCATATGGACATGCGGTAGACCTCTTTTTTGAAATTCAATCACGTGGACATGTGCGACGACCTTGCCAAGAACTCCCTTTTGGAAGATGACTTCTTTCAAGTTTTCAAATTTTGCATGAAAGATTCTGCTGACTAAATCCGGACGATCTTGGGCAGTTTGTCCCGGAAGAAGTTCATTTTTGATCTCTTGCCAAGAAGGATTGCACGTCATTGTTAAGAAAATATCTAGTTTCCCGAAATTTCTAACTACGCACATAGCATCTTGGTATCTTTGGTACATATCCCTAGGACTTCCAATGAAAGAGGACGGCAGAATCGTTCGACGACCAACGCTCGCTGTGGTGGATTAGATGCACAATTTGAATAAATAGTTAACATGATTGTATTGATATAAGTACTGCCTAAACAGGTGGTGTTTTTGAATTTGACTGTATGTCAAACCTGCATTATTCTAGCCTGCATCCAAGCAATCTTTTTGCGGCGGCGATGGAATCAGCAAAACCTGCGGAGAAGATGTGGAAACCCTGAAGAAGATGAAGTTGAGGTCTGCTTTAACAAAGCAAGAATAAGAAATGTTGAATCAGGATGGAAGAAATACTCTAAAGAAGCCGAAGGAAATGGAGTTCTGAGTGCGGCGAGGTTTTTTTTTCGAGGACCGGCGATCGATTGAGGTAGAGGAGCGCTTGCTTTGTGAGGCGGCGATGGAGTCCAGCGATGGAGTCGAGCGACGATGGAGTCGGCGGCGATGGAGTCCGGCGGCGATGGAGTCCGGCGGCGATGGAGTCCGACGATGGAGTCGGGCGGCGATGGAGTCGAGCGATGGAGTCGAGCGAAAGAGTGTTGTTGAAACTAGTAACCCAGTTTCAGCGTTCGAAAGGGGGATGCGGCTAACTCTTACTTGACCCAAGCTAAGACCATTGACCGGTCACTAGGAACTGAGAGACTTGCCCTTGACGATTGCTGGAGCCTATAAACAAACCCCTGAAGCTGCAGCGTGGAGGTCCCACCACACACCCGGAAGCTCACTCAGAACTTCCCCTCTCAAGCCAATGCTGAGCTTGGGCACCTTGGAGGGCACTAAGGATCACCTCACCGACCACCTTCAATGACAAGGGGAGGGGGAGGGGTAGTGCTTGCTCACGCGTGAGTGAGGGGGTAGAGACCAACCCTTCTCAAGGTGCCCATGGGGGTCTATTTATAGACTTTCACAAAAACGGACTGCGGATAGCCAAAATCGAACTGCGGATAGCCAGAATCCTCCGGAAGACAGAGGTCGGGCGAGTGCCCACTCGCCTGAGGCCGGGCGAGTGCTCCACTCGCCCATTGCCGGGCGAATGCTGCACTCGCCCAGGGCCGGGCGAGTGCTCACTCGCCCAAGGCCGGGCGAGTGCTCCACTCGCCCATGGCCCGGCGAGTGCTCACTCGCCCGTGGCCGGGCGAGTGCTGCACTCGCCCAAGGCCGGGTGAGTGCTCCACTCTCCCAGGGCTGGGCGAGTGCTCACTCGCCCAAGGCCGGGCGAGTGCTGCACTCTCCTAGGGCTGGACGAGTGCTCACTCGCACGTGGTCGGGCGAATGCTGCACTCGCCCAAGGCCAGGCGAGTGCTCACTCACCCAAGGCCGGGCGAGTGCTCACTCGCCCAGGGCCGGTCGAGTGCTCACTCTCCCAGGGCCGGGCGAGTGGTGCTCTTCCCACTCGCCCAAAGAGCCCGGCGAGTGGGGGATTCCCCCCACTCGTCTGAGGGAAGCGGAGGCTATACCCGCTCGCCCCACCACCCTTCCTTCCATCTCCTCTGGACCTGCTTTCACCTTAGCTAGTTCCGGTTGCTTGTGAACGGCTATTCCCCTTAACCGCCTCGACTCTGCTGAGTTTAGGTTAACCAAACCAGCTCGGCAAATATGAGGGTTGTACACAATCCCCGCTCTTTTCGAACTTGTCTCAAGCTCAGAAAGAATGTCCAACCCACCTATTTGACGAGTAGGTAGAGTTTTTTTGGGGGAATCTTTGGAGGGTCCCGCTCGATGGCTATAAAAACCCCGAGAGGGAGGTGAGGAGAGCACCATTCCTGAGGGCTTCCATCACTTCCCCAATCGACCAGGATGGATCCACCCCGAGATTTCAGGGCTCGCTTCAAGGCTCTTTCTGGGAAGGGTCAAACCGACCTGACGGAGCTCAGAGCTTTGGTTCGTGGACCTCTGCCTTCCCCCACTCGGTCAACGGCGCGATCACCGCAGAAGAAATCTCGTCCCGATCCGGTGAAAGAGGCGGCATCGTCATCCTCCCATGGGATGACCGAGTTCGTCCGAGGCTTGGAGCTAGATGTGGTAATGATTCTTCCCCCCCCCCCCCCCCCCCCCCCCCTTTCGCTTCTCATTTGCGGTGATTGCGTGACGATTGAGATGCGTTTCTTAACTTCCCACAACTTCTTTCGGACGGAGGCGAAGGGGGCCGGGACATGATGGAGATGACGGGTGTGGTTGCCCGGGTAAGCCCTGCCACCCTTGCTCCGGAACCTGTCGCCTTTTCGACCTCCCACGACGATCCCTCTTCGAAAGGTGGAGGGCTCGAGGATTCGCAAGGTAACGCTGCTTTAAGGTCCTCAGATAAACTGACATGTTTGAGAATCTAACCCGATTTCTCTTGCAGGAGAGGAGAAAACTTCAACGGGGCAATCGAGCCGTAGGGGGGTTTCCCTACCGATCTGATCCCCCACCCTGGTGGAGGAACCTGCCGAGGACCAGTCCAACCTTCTCGAACGCCTGAATCTTTTGGCTGATATAGTGCGGAGGCAGGAGGCCAACCTTCTCGATCTACGTGACGGAAGGTGGTCCGCTGGACCTGACCCTCTTGCCCGCGTCTGCACACTGGAGCGGCGGTCAGAGAGACTAGAGAATGAGCTTATTCAGCTGAGGGGGGAAGTCCGGCTCGTGTCCGGAGGCATAGCTGCGCCACCTGCTGACCACCTGCGTCGTGTTGAAGCTAGCTACCGCGCCACTGGTGAGGAGATCGCTGCAACGAAAGAATGCATTGGATCCATGCAGGGGGCGTTGTCGAGCACCTAGGAACAGGGCTTCTGGAAGTGGATGCCATGCTGAGCGAATTTTATTTATGACCTTTTATTTGCTATGTACTAATAGGGGTTAGCCTCGCATGGTGGTTTGCCCCGTCTTGCGATCAAACGCTTCGGTTTTTGTCGATTCATGTTTTGCTTACATTGCTGCTCTCTCACTAACCAATATGTCAAGGTGAGTGGCACGACACTGCGGCAACCGACTAGTGGATGGGAACCAGAGGCAACGAATGGATGATCTTGGGACGAAGTAGTTGGGCGGTGTTAGGGGGCGGTACGGGTGAGTGGACCTCTCGATCCTCATCCCCATGCTAGACGAGCGGATCACAACGTCCACCCATCTCTGTCGCTCCCATGCCTCGGGCGAGCGGACCTCGAGGTCCGCTGGCCAGTGCACGGGGCGAGTGGACCTTGCGGTCCACTTGCCCGGGATGAGTGGACCTCGTGGTCCATTCCTTCCCTTGCCCTGGGCGAGTGGACCACGTGGTCCACTTGCTCCTCTTTTGCACCCCTCCCCCTATAAATACACCTCCCCTTCCTCCTTCCATATCCTCACACTCACCTTCCTTCTTGTCTTACCTTCTCTCTGAAGCCTACTCCTCCTCTTCCTAACGATCCTGTGACATGGCCCCTAACCATCCCCCTGTTGTGAGAAATGGTCGGGAATAGAGCGCGGCCAACTTTTCAGAACACTCCTTCCCCGAGGGGAGGGTGTCCAAGGAGGATTTCTTAGCCTTTAAGAGCTCTTATCTTCCTGCGGGGTGGTCGTCCCGACGTCCATCGTCGGGCGAGACCATTAATTCCTTCTACGAGGACTGGCTCGCATTCCCCCTTCCTCACTTTGAGGCCGGGCTGCGGTTCCCCCTGTGGCCCGAGGTAAAGGAATTTTTTAACTACTTTGGCGAAGTCCCAGCTCAGGTTAACTCGAACACGATCTCGATGTTGACGGCCTACGCCTGCTACTTGCGGGAAGAAAGGGTCGAGTTCGACCTGAACGTATTCCGCAAGGTATTTGTCTTCAGAGCGACTCCTGATGGAGTTTGTTTCTTAACTGGCTCTCATGTGAAGGTGAGTGAGACCTCCAACAAGGTCCGCCATTGGAACCACTCCTTCGTATTCGTTCGGGGTGACCTGGGCGACATCCCCTTCTCTCCCATCCAGAGATCCGAGAAGGTCTGTCGAGCCCCTCCGCTACATGGAAAGGCCACTGAGCTACATAGTCGCCTTGAGGGTGTGAGCTTTGAGGTTGAACACCTCCGGAGGAACATCGATCGGCTCATCTACGTGGAGCCGGGAACAGGTATTCAGATCCCACTAACGTCCTTTCCCTTCTTTTTACCTCCACCTAACGTTGATCACCCCCTCTTAACTTGTGCAGGTGAACGGTCCCTCCCGCAATACCCTCCCTTCGCGGGGGGAGGCTCCTCCCCCGCCCGCTGGTTCATTGAGGAGGATGCGGCTGCCCGTGTTTCGGGCCCGAAGGTTCCCGAGCCGAGGCAAAGGAGGGACAAGGGTCCGACGTCAGAGGAGGGAGCACCTTCTTCCCCCCCGAAGGGTACGAGGATGCGACGGGGGAAAGTCATCTGTCGGAGGGGTTCTGGGGTACCCCCTAGGGAGAGAGGAGAACCGAGCGATCCCCACGTGTTGGCGAATCATCCCAACTTCGGGATGGGGGAGAGAGCTATGGACCCCTTCGATGACCCCATCATTTTCTGGGATGAAATGGTGAACCGAATCTCGCTCACCTCTCAGCTCCCTTCGTGGGCCGAGGGGGATGTTATCGATGACGCCGCATACAACTTCTCCTTCGACATCTATGGCCGGCAGGATGCTGCCTCCTATAAGGAGAGGTCCATGCATGACCTCACGTGCGCAAGCTCTCAGGCCTTGCTTCGCTCAACCGAGCTCTCTCACATGGCCTCCCGTCGAGGTCTTAGTCTCTCGAACAGGTGTAGGCTAGACGATGCGTCGAAGCTGGCAGCGAAAGAGAAGGTTGCCGACCTCGCGACACGCTTGGGTATTGCTGAGAGACTCCTGGAGGAGACTTCGGGGGGCTTGGTTCGTGCTTGTGTTGATGGCTTTCCTTTTCCTAACCCCTTCACCTATACATGATCCAATCATTCTGCTTTGCTTACTTGCAGAGACCCGGCGCCGCTGACTCGCTTAGGAGACGATGCGAGGAGTCCGATAAGGAGGTGCATGACCTGAGGGCTCAACTAGCTGACGCCCAAGGACAGTTAAAAGAGAAAGGGAGGGGAAGAGATGGACCTTCGAAAGCATCGACGTCCGTCCCGCCTCGCCCGGCTGAGGCCGAGCGTGCTCAGAGGAAGATCGTGACATCAACAGCTCAGGCCTTGGTGAGCCGCCTTCACGAGGTGGATGCTCTCCGAGATACCTGGAGGGGGGTCTCTGCCGATGACATCCTGCACGAGTTCTTCCCTTCTCCCGGGCGTCCCGACTCATCTCCTTGTAGCGATGGTTATTCCCCCTGAATGTCATGGTTGTCAGGGGCCCCTTCTTACTTGCTGCTTCTTATAGGAATCATGTATCTCTTGAATGTACTCTTTTCTTCATCCTGCATATATCAGCAAGGGTGAAGCAACAGTTTATGTAATATACGTCGCTGCCGAACCAACTATTGTTCTAATGAATCTCTTAGCTTGTTCTCCCTTACTTCACTTCTCTACCGCTTAGGGACTCGATACCCTCTTGAGCCGATCCACGTCCTAGGTGCTTTGCTTACCTGGAGACGGGGGAACTCAATGCCCTCCCAATCCAATTGGAGGCGGAAGTACCCACCCACATCCTCGGAGGCTTGCTTACCTGGAGGCGAGGGAACTCAACGCCCTCCCAATCCAATTTGAGGCGGAAGTACCCACCCGCATCCTAGGCGCCTTGCTTACCTGGAGACGGGGGAACTCAACGCCCTCCCAATCAAATTGGAGGCGGAAGTACCCACCCGCATCCTAGGTGCCTTGCTTACCTGGAGACGGGGGAACTCAACGCCCTCCCAATCCAATTGGAGGCGGAAGTACCCACCCGCGTCCTAGGTGACTTGCTTACTTGGAGACGGGGGAACTCAACGCCCTCCCAATCCAATTGGAGGCGGAAGTACCCACCCGCGTCCTAGGTGCCTTGCTTACCTGGAGACGGGGGAACTCAACGCCCTCCCAATCCAATTGGAGGCGGAAGTACCCACCCGCGTCCTAGGTGACTTGCTTACCTGGAGATTGGAGAAACCTATCTAATCAGTTGTTGGGCCGCGAGTCGACCTGACGAACCCCCTATCTGCTGGCATGACCAAGCCCAACGGAGGGTCCGCAGTCAGGGATCTTGAACCGGGATATTTACCTAGAACCCACTTTTCATTCATAGTTTACCTGCTTACAACTTCCTTACGCAACGCCCCTCCGGGCACCTCATTACACCTCGCCCTTTTCTTGGCACTTCATTACATCTCGCCCCTCTCTGGGCATTTTACTACATCTCGCCCCTCCCGAGCTCACTCGGCCGAATGCTCCTTGGCCATCTCCGTCATTGCTTCTTCCATTTCTTCAGCTTCCTGCATCCATCCGATTGCATTGACTGCAGTGACATAGCACTGGCGCGCCTCCCGGGGATCTCCCCTGACTCTTATCTGGACCTCTCCGGAGTTGTACTTCAGGCATTGGTGGTAGGAGGACGGCACGCACTTGTACGCGTTGATGAGGGGGCGCCCGAAGATAGCGTTGTAGCTGCTCGGCGCGTCCACGATGACGAACCGACAGTTCTTCGAAGTTCCCCCCAGGGTGACGAGGAGTTCAACTCCTCCCTCCACCTCCTTCCTCTCCCCGGAGAATCTAAAGAGTGGCCCATCTGATGCCAGCACTCGCCTTGCCTCGACCTTCATCCCCTCGAAGGCCTTCTTGAATATCACGTTCACCGAGCTCCCGTTGTCGACTAGGATCCGGGAGACCATGAAGTTCTCGATCGCCGCCTTGATGACAAGTGCGTCGTAGAATGGGTCCTCATGGGCCGGCAAGTCCTGGGTCGAGAAGGTGATCTTCTCGCTCGAAGGTGGGGATCGGGAGATCGAAGCGATGCTCCGGCGGTATATGGCGTGGAGGCTCCCCTTCCGGGTGGCCTCTTTGCCCACTCCTCCATGGATGACCCCGATCCCTCCCAGGGCCCCTACGTCGACCCTCTCTTCGCATGGGTCATCCTCCTCCTTGCTCTTCCCCTTCTCTCCTGTCCGTGGACCTTCCAGGCACAACTGCTTCCCCCCTGCTGGGGCTCTTCCTCCTTCTCTCATCTCGAGGAACTCCGGGCAAGCCGCGGTCGCGTGACCTTCCTGCTAGTGGAAGTCACAATACAGCAGCGCCAACTCATTCCCTTGCTTCGCCCAATGTCCCCTCTTCTTCCCTCCTTTCCTCCGGCCAATGGCCATGGCTTGCAGGGGATGGACTTGTAGCGGTCCCGAGTTCTGTTGCCACCCTGCCGGGTGGAACCGCCCGTGCCTCCCCTGAGAACCTCCTCCTCCCTGGAAGTGGCCCCTTCCTTGGCCCTGAGGGGGCCCTACCTGTGACCTCCAAGCTGGTCGGGCGGCTGTTGGTTGTGACCTCCAACCTTGCTCCTATCCAACGGGGGGCCCCTGGTGTCCCTAACTCCTCACTTCCTCCTTCCTTCTTCCTCCTTGCTCCTTCCTCTCGTCCTCTGCTACCTGGGTGAATCTTGCCACGAAATCCTGGTTGCTGGCCTCACACTCGATTTCCCGACCAGCTCGCTCCATCAACTCCTCGAAAGACAAGGGAGGGTCCCGAGTCAGACTCATCCTGAACATTCCCTGCTGTAGCTCAAGGGTGAAGGCTAGCTGTAGGGTGTGCCCGGGCACCTCGATGACAAGGAGGACCTCCCCCTGGAATCTATCCATGTAGCTAGCCAGCGTCTCCCCTGACTCTTGTCGGATCGCGAACAAGGCTTCCATCCCCTTCCTCCTCTTCTTCGAGGTAGAGAACCTCAACAGGAAACTTTGGCGCAAGTCTTCGAAGCCGTAGATGGTACCCACCTGGAGTTGGTGGAACCAGTCCCTCGCCTTTCCCTGAAACGTAACAGCGAAGAGCCTGCACTTGAAAGCATCCGACATCTGCCTAATCGAGGACATGTCTTCGAACCACTGAAGATGTTGGAGAGGATCACTGTTCCCTTCATAATAAGACATAGCGGGTTCGTGGAACCCATCCGGAACAGGTGCTGACACAATCAGCTCGCAAAAAGGGCTCCTCCATCCCCCTTGGTTGGACGGAGGCGTTCCCATCATCTCCCCGCTGGGGCAGTTGGTTCCGGGCGAGTTGTTGAAGAGCACTCGCGCTTGGAGGCCCAAACTTTCCTCCGAGGCTGTCTCTCTCCCTTGCTGATGGGTTCGCCCTATTTCCATTACCGGTGGTGAGACGACCATAGGTGCGGGTGGTGTCGAGCACTCGCCGCGAGTGGGAGGTGCGACCTGTAGGAGCTCCAAGATCCTCTTACTGAACTCATCGAAGTCACTCTTCTTTACATTCTCACAAGTAGGAGGTGTGCCCCCCAACTCGTCGTTTCCAGCCATGGGACTCGGCTCAGAGCTTTCCGAACTAGCCGCTTCCATGCTCACCGCACCAGAATGTTGAAACCAGTAACCCGGTTTCAGCGTTCGAAAGGGGGATGCGGCTAACTCTTACTTGACCCAAGCTAAGACCCTTGACCGCTCACTAGGAACTGAGAGACTTGCTCTTGACGATTGATGGAGCCTATAAACAAACCCCTGAAGCTGCAGCGTGGAGGTCCCACCACACACCCGGAAGCTTACTCAGAACTTCCCCTCCCAAGCCAATGCTGAGCTTGGGCACCTTGGAGGGCACTAAGGATCACCTCACTGACCATCTTCAACGACAAGGGGAGGGGGAGGGGTAGTGCTTGCTCACGCGTGAGGGGGGGGGGGGGGGGGGGGGGGGGTAGAGACCAACCCTTCTCAAGGTGCCCATGGGGGTCTATTTATAGACTTTCCCAAAAACGGACTGCGGATAGCCAAAATCGGACTGCGGATAGCCAGAATCCTCCGGAAGATAGAGGTCGGGCGAGTGCCCACTCGCCCGAGGCCGGGCGAGTGCCCACTCGCCCGAGGCCGGGCGAGTGCTCCACTCGCCCATGGCTGGGCGAATGCTGCACTCGCCCAGGGCCGGGCGAGTGCTCACTCGCCCAAGGCCGGGCGAGTGCTCCACTCGCCCATGGCCGGGCGAGTGCTCACTCACCCGTGGTCGGGCGAGTGCTGCACTCGCCCAGGGCCGGGCGAGTGCTGCACTCGCCTAGGGCCGGGTGGGTGCTCACTCGCCCAGGGCCGTGCGAGTGCTGCACTCGCCCAGGGCCGGGCGAGTGCTCACTCGCCCGTGGACGGGCGAGTGCTGCACTCGCCCAAGGACGGGCGAGTGCTCCACTCGCCTAGGTCTGGGCGAGTGCTCACTCGCCCAAGGCCGGGCGAGTGCTCACTCGCCCAGGGTCGGGCGAGTGATCACTCGCCCATGGCTGGGCGAGTGGTGCTCTTCCCACTCGCCCAAAGAGCCCGGCGAGTGGGGGATTCCCCCCACTCGTCTGAGGGAAGCTGAGGCTATACCTGCTCGCCCCACCGCCCTTCCTTCCATCTCCTCTGGACCTGTTTTCACCTTAGCTAGTTCCGTTTGCTTGTGAACGGCTATTCCCCTTAACCGCCTCGACTCTGCTGAGTCTAGGTTAACCAAACCAGCTCGGCAAATATGAGGGTTGTACAAGTGTAATGCCCTAGTTGGAGTTGGTTTGGGTTTAAATAGAGCATTTTCATTATTAGATCGGACTGTGGGTGTTGATTGGCAGGGCATTACACCGATAAGGGGTTTTCCTTATATATTACTATATATATATGGAGATACTTTGTAACAAATGTTCTCTCAGCGAAGCACCCGAAAATTCGAGCAAATTGATGGATTGGAATAAACAAGTAAATGGACTAAACCGCAAGCATAGACTTGATAGTTGTTACGTAAATGAGAGTAGAGAGACCAAACAAATAGAAAATGTAGAACATAGAAGACATGTTTAAGTGGATCACCCCTGGGCTACGTCCACGGGCATCAGCAATTCGTTTTTCCCTAAATCAAGAACAGAGAGGGTTACAGAAAGTGGGCGAATTTCTGATTTCAAAATAACCCAAACTCTATGACGACGAGGAGTTTATATAACAATTCATACAGTTATAAAATACCTCTGATAACTACCCCATAAAATATTCGGCCAGGGCCACGGGACCCGAGAGTCGAAATCAGTGCCAACGTTGTCTTTGGGTTAGGATTCGAGGCATATAATTAACAATAAATATAGTTCTCTTTCCTTCATTTAGCTTTAGTGGTTCCATCACCAAGAATGACTTGTGATTTGTCACTTTCAATTCATTTAAGTAAATGAAGGGTTTTTTGTTGTTTGTCATAGTTAGAGTAACTACCATTCTTCATCTTATGATCTATTTAACTTGGGTGCATCGATGAGAGAAACGGTGATAGTAAACACTAGTGGAAAATGAGCAGTTTTGCAAACTGTTGCAAAATCATTGAAACTGCTTGGAAGAACTACGTTAACATTGTTGTTTTAAATTAAAAAATGCCACTTGTGTAACACAATTGCATTTAATTTATCTTAGAGTTTGGAAAAACTGAAAATGAATTAAGAGAGTATGTTATGTTTACAATAACTGGAGGCAGGTATATATAGCCTCGAGGACAGGTAAAACTAATTACAGAAATAACTGAGTAACAAAATAGAAATATCTGTAATAGCCCCTCTCAAGTTGGACTATGGAGATCACATAGTGGCAACTTGTCAATTGCTCTTTGGAAAGCAGAAGGAAATAAAGCTTTCGTGAAAGGATCTGCTAATTGGTTGGAGGTAGAAACCGGCAGCAAATGTATTAATCCAGATTTCACCTTTTCACAGACAACATGGCAATCAATCTGTATATGCTTTGTACGCGCATGAAAAGTTGCATTGTGTGCAAGGTAGATCGCTGAGTGATTGTCACAATAAACAGAAATTGGCTTGGATAAAGGAACATTAAGATCCATAAGTAAGTACTTCAGCCATTGCAGTTCACATGTTAGACTGGCTAAGGCTCTGTATTCAGCTTCCGTGGAGGAACGTGAAACAGTATTTTGTTTCTTAGACTTCCAGCTGATGAGAGAATCACCAAGAAAAACACAAATACCAGTTACAGATTTACGAGTATCCAAACACGATGCCCAGTCAGCGTCAGAAAAACCAGATAGCACGAGATCATTATCAGCAGAGATAAATAAACCTTTAGAAGGAGATCCTTTAAGATATTTCAAAACCCGTATTGCTGCTTGATAATGAGATTCCATTGGAGATGATATGAATTGACTTAGCTGTTGGACAACAAAGCTTATATCTGGTCGAGTAGTAGTTAGATATAGCAATCGTCCAATTAATCTCCTGTAACTTAAAGCATCATGAAAAACAGCACCAGCGTCTTTCTGCAACTTGAAACTAGGATCAAGGGGGGATAAAACAGGTTTGGCAGCAAGAAGACCACTGTCTTCAAGTAATTCAAGGGTATATTTTCGTTGATTAAGACTAATACCCTTATTCAATCTACAGATTTCAAGTCCAAGAAAAAATCTGAGATTACCAAGATCCTTAATTCTGAATTGTTTATCCAAATGATCCTTAACAGCTTGAATTTCCTGCATGCTATCTCCAGAGAGCACGATATCATCTACGTATATTAGAAGAACAGTAAAACTACAGGTAGTTTTCTTGAGGAACAAAGATGAATCCGCTGTTGATTGAGAATAACCAATATTTGTGAGAGCCAATGATAATTTTGAATACCATTGTCAGCTAGCCTGCTTTAATCCATACAAGGATTTTTGTAATTTGCAAACTTGATTGGGATTTGAGGATTCAAAATCGGGGGGAAGAGACATGTACACCTCTTCATGCAAATCCCCATGAAGAAAAGCATTGTTAACATCTAGTTGTTCAAGAAACCAGTTCTTTGCAGCTGTTATTGAAAGAAGAACTCGTATAGAGGTAAGTTTAGCAACGGGAGAGAAAGTGTCAAAATAATCTACTCCTTCCAGTTGAGTGTACCCTTTGGCGACGAGTCTCGCCTTATATCTTTCTATGATTCCATCTGCATGATATTTAATTCTGTATACCCATTTACAACCAACAGGGTTCTTATTAGGAGGCAAATCTACAAGGATCCAAGTGTTATTTTCTTTTAGAGCAGTAATTTCAGCATTCATAGCATCATTCCAACATTTGAATTTGGATGCTTGAGCATAGGTATGAGGCTCAGTTTGAGCAGTAATATTCAGACAAAAAGATTTATATGTAGGGCTGCATTTATCATAGTTTAAAACACTAGATAAGGGATATAAGGCTGGACTGGTAGAGGACTTAACAGAGGTGTTGAAACCGATTTCTCGGTCTCGAGTGGAGCTCGGGGCCCTCACCGAAATGAGGGGCAGCTAGCCCTTACCGGTCCCTCGGGAGAGGTAAGGTTGATGACTCGAGCTAAGAACGAAGACCCTAGTCTCAGCGAGGAGGTCCCTCCACTAACCCGGAAGATCGTTGAGCGCTTCCCCTCCCAAGCCAAAGCTAAGACTCGGGCACCTTGGAGAGCTAGAGAGCTCAAACCAAAGCGACCTAGGAAGAGAAGAGCTCAAAAATAATGAACCGGTCCCCTTCCAAGGTGCCCTTTGAGGTCTATTTATAGATTTTAGTTTTGTGGCCTGTCAATAACCAAATCCCGCTGTCCATTCTCACTATCCGCACACCGGATTGGTCTGCTAACAGCCAAACTCCGCTGTTCGGAGAGGCTAAACGCAGACCTCCGGGGGCCTCTTGGTAGAAATCCCTTCCTGGACTTTTACGGGGCGAGCCAGCCCGCTTCGCGACCTCCCTCGCGAGTGGAGCTCGCGAGCCTCTGGGTTAGCGAATCCCAGAGGTATTATCGACACATTACATGGCTCGCTCGCCTGCACCTCCTCGGCGAGTCCCAGGATGGCTATCCGCTCTCACTCTAGGCGGGCTCGCCTAGCGAACTCCTTCCTCAATCGGTTGGGCTCGCCGATTGCGACCCGGCCAAGCCCCAAAGTGGCTATCCGCACCCCAAAATGGCTAACTGTACCCCAAAATGGCTAACCGTACCCCAAAATGGCTAACTGTACCCCAGGTGGGTCTGCTAACAACCAAGCTCCGCTGCTTGAGACCGTTACGATCGGAGCTCTCGCCTGCCTTCTCGCGGATCCTGTCCGCGACCCCTCCTCGCGGGGGTTGCGTTGCGAGAACCCCGCTGAAGGAGCTCTCGCGAGCTCTCTCGCGAGTGCCGCCAGCGGCAGCCCCTTTGGAGGGTTGCCTTGCGAGGACCGCGCCAGCCCATGGTGGTGGTCTGCTGAGGTCTCGTCGCTCTTAGCGAGGTCTGGATCTCACTAAAATGGTGGTTGATCTTAGCGAGGTCTGGATCTCGCCACTCCCGTCTCGCTTGATTTCTTTATCCGGCGAATATCGGGGTTGTACACAATCCCCGCTCTTCGCGAGGACTAATGTCTTCGCGAAGAATCGTCCAACCCCTGATATTCGACCGCTCCTGGATGACCTGTCATTAATCTTTTGTGGGACCCACCATGCAGGCTATAAATATCATCACGAACCCCCATGGGTGCGCGTCGCTTCTTTTCCTTCTTTTGCCGTTCTAGCTGCCGGGAGATGCCGATTTCCGAAGAGGCAGAGGCTCGCCTGAGGGCGATGAGAGCCGGCGGGCTACCTCCCACGACCAGGGTACCCGCCTGGATGAACCGGCAGCCTCCTGCCCAGTCGCCAAAAACCAAGAAGGCGAAGGCGGTTCGCCTCTCTGGAGACGACTCCGTGACGCTGGACTCCTCCCCGGATGATCGCCGCCCCGCGAAGGTATGAGTTGTCCGAATTCACGTCTATAAATTGCTCTTCATTCGTTTTCACCCGCAGGATACCTTGCCGAGCGAGATTTGTGAGGAACGTGCCGAGGTGTCTCGGAAAAGCCCTCAGGTGGACATGAATCTCGCAGGAAAAGACATCACTGGTACGATCTGGATCTCGCATGCTGTAATATTCATGTCTAAACATATGATCTCTGTTACTATTTTCTCACAGTCCCGCCTCTGAAGTCCCCGATCCGCCCGTCGTCGCGACCCCCATCTCCGCTGCCTCCAGATAAAATCGTAGAGAAGCCCGGGTTCCAGCTCCTCACGAGCGAGGAGACGGGTGGCCCCGCACCGCCAAAGATTCCCCCGATCAACAGTACAGCTCATCCTGCCGGACTGGGCAAATCCCTCTACCCCCATTATGGAAACGTGTTTCAGGGCCGTCCTTCGGGTTCTCGCCCCCCTCTAGGTAAGTGTTATGACCTCGCCGACAGTTTACGTGATCTTTCGCTCATTACCTGACCTTTGGAGATCTCGCAGATTCTGCCGAGAACCCGCACACCGATTCTGAACTGGGCGACGACGAAATGTCCCCCCTTCCTGATCAGGTGGAAGATTTCTTAGGGGATCCGCGAGATCCTGAGATGATGAAGCGGCGGGCTGCGGAGCTTTTGCGAAAGCACGGGCGAATGTTGATGGATCTCAGCATGCAGGCGAGACGGGACAGGGAAGCTGCCGAGGATAGACATGCGGTCCTGATGGAGGAATGTGCGAGGCTTCGTCAAGCGAGACACCGTGATCAGGATGAGATCGCCTCGACGCCGGAGGTACACATAGCGAGGATGAGGGACTACGCCTTTCTCACGGATCGGGAGGGTCGTTTGGCGGAGGAATATTATAACTCTAGGGCTCCGCCGAGGTCAG